>OZ026589.1:13803755-14403755 GCA_964020215.1 Aurelia sp. 3 sensu Dawson et al. (2005) | reverse complement strand
TAAGGTGGCTCACTACTGAAAATTTCAAAATTACGAAACATTGAAAGGTGGTTGTGTACGAAGTAAAAACAAGTTCAAGACACAAAAAAACAATAAGTTAAGATGGCTCGCTACTAATATAAATTTTAACAGCTACACACTGGGTGTCCTAACGCTCATGCTCAAAAGTAAATTGTTATCATCTAAACCCTCCTCCGAGCAATTTTGTGATATGAGTTCAATAAAAGAAATTAGCCTCTGTAGTCAGTTATGGATGTGAAGCTTGGATATATAATTCCGCTAGCATCAAACATTTGAACTCATTTCAAACATGGTGCTGTAGAAGAGTATTGAAAATAAAATGGACAGATCTGATTTAAAATAAGGATGTTATCAGCAGTATGAGGCTAGTTAGACCATGTCCTTTAAAAGAATTGTTCAAAAGAAAAATGGAATTTGCAGGCTATGTATTACGTGGCTCTAGTTGGACAATCTATAATGAAATCATTTAAGGATACATTCCTGGAAGAGAGACAAAAAGAAGGCAGCGTAGGACCTGGATAGACGATTTCAAAGATTGGACAGATATAAAAACCTCATTTACATTGAAAAGAATAGCTGAAGGTAGAGAGAAATGGAAGTTCATGGTTTCCAATCTTCGTACGGAAGATGGTACCAAATGATGATGAACCTAGCAACAATAAAGCGAAGAGATATATATCCACTGTTTTCATCAGCTTTCACAGTGTGAATGAAAAATTAGACAAAGTGGTAAGCAGTGCCTCTATCCAGTAACAAGGACTGGAGATTAGATGTGGACAAAATGTGTTGTTGGGTTTCAGGTTAAACAATGATAAAACTGATGTCAGCAATGATTTCCCGCGCAATTGCAATTTGATTTTCTTTCTATACTCGATTAAAAATTTTGCAAACATATTACTGATTAAAATACCTACAAACTACGTTACAATACTACAGAGACTATGCCACATGGAGGGAAATACTATGTCTACCCTACAGCAATTCTAAAGTAAATAAAAGCTACGTAAAACTACAAATAACTATTACAAAAAAGAATCGTTCAATACAGACGGTAAATGAAGGTACAAGCGAAGGTAGCTTGCAGAGGTTTAGAACCAAACATATGGTTCATTAATTGGTTGCAAGCTCCCTTAAAGGTGATCTGAAGCGAAAATTTTTATTGATGCAAATGAAGGGCCCTGCCAATTGATAAGAAATCTTGTTGAAATTTTTCTGATATCTCATTTCATTTTTAAGTTGTCCAATGATTTTAAGTGTCAGTTGATGACGTCATTTTGTTTGCAAATTATTAGGATTCTATATGGAAAGAAGCTGTATCTGATCTTTGGAAGGTTACCGTTTTAGGAGACATTTTAGCTGTGCAGAATAAATGCAATAAACATTGTTTCATCAACTGATGTGACCTTTAGAAAGGCATTTCATTTTAAGGAAAGGTCGTTGACTTTATTTCCCTTTGGAAACGTGGTCAGCCTTGTATACTCTCTCGTACTTTTTGCAAACAAAATGACGTCATCAGCCAATTTCATTTTTCATTTCATTTTCAAATTTTTAAGGAGGGTAGCCCTTCATCAATAACAATGATGATTTACAAGGGGCCCTCCACTCAAATACATGCAAATTAAAATATATTGGAAAAAAATTAAATTAACCTAATTACAATTTCATAAAATACTAATAAAATAGCCTAAGATCTAAAATGAATATTTACAATAAAAAGAAATCCAAATACATATATACACCTACTAATTGTCAACATGTTTGAATTTGTAAATTGTGGAAGCATCCTTATGCTCAGCTGAGAGGCCATTCCAAGATTTAGCACCTCTAAAAGAGAAGCATTTCTGCCCATTTGTTGACTTTTTCTTTGGTACTCTTAGATCTGTTGCTGAATTCCTAAGATTCCTTGAGGTTAGCTGGGATGTCTTTGTGAATAGATTGGACATGTATTGTGGAGCAAGACCATGAAGGGATTTGAAGACCATGATATTAGACTCACTACTGATTAGCAATCGTGCAAATTAGCGGATAACTCGAAGATGAAACAAAGTATCAAAAAAATTTCGATGACATTCTTCATTGTTCAACAATGCTATTCATCTGCATCAATAAAAATTTTCCCTTCAGATCATCTTTAAGACATTACATGATTATAAAAAGAAAGAGAACAACTAGGACAAATACTTACAGAAGGGGTTTGGGTGTTTTATGTGGGATATTATGCGTCATCTTCAATCAAGGCGTTCTGTTTCGAAGATATACTGCACTGTTGCATTCAAGATTTATCCGTAGCTTCCAAAGGCAAACTTTATTTCCAAATTGAAGAAGTTACAAACCATTGTTGTTTTGAACCTCAGAGTATCCGTGGACTAAAGAGTATATCATTGACATCGGAGAGACGATTGCGTCTATGCTCTGTGAAAGAATGGCAAAGCAGCAATTTGATTACTAGTCTCAAGTCCTCTGAATTTAATTTCTCTTGCTAATTGGCCCTAATGGACGATAACAATCAAGATGTTCTTGCACAATTGTTATAGAACAGTGAAAGCGTTTTTCTGACTCATCCAGTACGAAACAAAGCGAACTTTATGGAGGCAAATTAATGAAACATATACAGTATCAAAGAGAACAGAAGGTCTGCAAAATCAACGTCCAAATTTTCCCATTATCATCACCTATGTTGGCCTGATGTCCAGTGTGAAGCACCTATATTAACTATGGTGAAACCGGCTCAAATAATTATTCGTAAAACGGTTTTATTTTTAATATATATTTCTCTTATATTTAGTACTTAGTGCTTAAGGGTGTATCTAGTTGTATTTCTTAGCTTTATGTTAAATGCCAGGGGGCCGTCATGATATATTGCTCCTCTTGGTACCGTATTTGTAGTGTCGTATGGTAGTTCGTAGGTTGTGTCTTCGGTAACTGCATTATTGCAAATTTTCATACTGCATATAAAAAAAGAAGAAAAGGCCTCTATACAAATACAAGAGACAGCATTCCCTGCTAGTTATAAACGAATGACGGCATCAAAAATGATACTCTTCGTCAAAATTTAAAATGTAACCAATGTGAACTTTGAATCTCCATGGTCAATTTAGTAGAAATGAAGCATAAAATTCGCATAAAATTAAAAGTGTGTCAGGTTGCTAGATAGTTATTAGAGAAAATTCCCTACATACAAGCATTATTCTACGAGAAACTACAATTTTGGCTAGTACTGAAAGTTTCTTAAAATCATCAGAGTACTTGGAATTTTTCTTAAGGATTTCTTAAAGGTTCCATAACATGTTCACTAGCTACACCCCTGTGAGCATTTCAAAACAGAAGCCTTTTCAATGTTCAGACATCACTTAAGTACCTCCAGAATAATTTGATATAGGAAACAAGTGAAAATGAAGTGAACTATGTTGAGGATTTCCTTTGTCACAACTTTGAATGTCACCTAACTGTAAAAAAAACCTGTTATCTCTATGATCTACATTGTTGCCCACACGTGGCCATTGTGTTCCGCTCAGAATTTGGTGGATGGGGTGAATCCATAGTAGAGTTACTTCTAAAAATCCATCAATATCTCTGAAATCCTACAACGTATGAGTGTTTGGTTTATTTCTCTAGAAAATTCAAGAGTCCATCTTCAAAATAACACCTATATTTTGAGGAAAGTAGTGGAAAATCTCTGTGATATGGACTATGAAAAATACTGCAAAATCGTCGTTTCCAAAGAAGGTTGTTTACATTACGTGACCCTGCCCCTTTAAGTAATATTTTCAAAGTACTGGATTTTCTTGACTTTTCGGCGATACAAGAGTCGAGTTTCTTATAAGCAGTTTCTTACAAAAAATACGAGCAGTAAAGGCCTCTATAAAAATACAGGAGACAGCATGTAATACATTCCCTGCCAGTTCTAAAAAATATGAAGCATGCCATCAAAGGTTTGGCAGGTTGCTACATAGTGATTAGAGAAAATTCCTTGTCTAATGGATAATTTTCTGATTTTTTCTGAAAACCTATGTAATGTAATGTTATGTAACAAATTTGTGTGACAAAAGAGCATTTTCCGCCACAATTTTGATCAGATCCTGCAAATTTTGTAAAGAAAAACAAAAAGACAAGAAAGAATCAGAGATAAAGACACCATCACATCGTGAAAAAATTAGGCAATTGCAAGAGACTGTAAGCATGGATGAACCTCTTCAACATTAGACGCACCATTAAATACTAAATTTTATAAGTAAGCAAAGAGCGCTTTCACTGATACAAAGAATCTCACAACACCACTGTCTATTCACAAGAATGACTGGAATATTGAATCTGACATCTTGAACAAACTTCACTTTGCAGTGAATTTCAACACAGGAAAAATCTAATTTGCGAAAAGAAAAAGAAAGGCCACACAAAGCGGGGAAATTGAAAATTAACTGAATGCCGACACATCCATGAACTGGCCTTTTTGACCTTACTTAGCAGGACACCATTAATTGATGTCAGCCATAATCCAAAAAGAAACCTCCGCTTGACTCCATGACTTCACAAAGAACGAAGTTTGCTGACAATATCTAACTTTGAGAAGACACTCCTCTGTATGTCCTTACTACAGTAATATAATACGAGCCACTGTACTGAATGACAAATAAGCAAATAAGTTGGAGCTGGACTTGCCAATACTACACATGTTTTCTATAAGAAGCTAAGAATTTGGACCTGTACTGAATGTTTCTTAAAATCATCAGATTTTGAGCACTCAGAGTTGCTTACGAGTTTCTTGAAGGTTCCATAGCAATCTTCATGTTTACTCCATGAGCCCTCGTGACCATTTTTCAAGATTTTTTTAAGAATTTCAGTGTTTAGACACTGCTCAAATACCTTCAGAGTAATGTGATGCAGAAAATACGTGAAAATAAATTAGAAATACGTTAAAATTTTCTTTCGTGAAAATAAATAGTTTCTTATAGGTTACATCTTCCGTACTGGAGTTTCTTAATTTATTGGTAATCTGAAAGTTGAGTTTCTCATAAGCAGTGTCATACAAGAAAAAGTACGTGTATCAGAAGAGTCGGATGAAATAACTGGTTTTTCAAAAATAGTTTGCTGCTCTAAGACTGCGTTCACACGATGCCGGCAGATTTTGAAAACGGTGAAAAATGTGACGGATAGGCCTCCTGTTCACACGAAAACGGCACATTTTTTGCCGGCAGATTTTGAAAACAGTAGATTTTGAAAACGGAACCGTAACCGGCATAAATTTGAAACAGCATCGTTTAAACACTCAACAAAGATGAAAACAGAACATTTTTCGACACTTTTGGATCGAGACAAGTCTATTCTTAGGGTGTAGGTACTATTCTTTGGCATCAAATCCTGCAACGAGTTTTTATCGTCAAATTTCCTACCGTTTTCAAATTGTGCCGGCATCGTGTGAACGCTAGCTCAAATTTTGCTACCGTCACTTTTTTCATCGTTTCCAAAATCTGCCGGCATCGTGTGAACGCAGTCTAAGTCAATATTCTAAAGTACCTGGTGAGTCAAAAATAGTTCACTCGTTTTGCGGGCTTTGAAATAAAAGCATGAGGCCAATAGTCAAAATTAAAATGTTAATTTTAATTGCCTTTTTAATTGCCTTTTTAATTGTGTCTATTTGATCTATCAGTCAAAGGCTAACTTGATGCGAAAATATTGTTTAGCAAAGTCACTCATCAATTAGACCCTGAAATTAAGAAAATGCTAGTAAGAGGCACTTTTCGGAACAAGGATTCCACATTCCATTCTGGTCAAAAATTTACTCGTTATTGAAATTAAAATTCTATTTCTGAAACTGACAATGCAAACTTCAACGCCACATAAATCATGGACCAGAATGGAACATGTAATCATCGACTCCCATACAAACTCCTTATAGGCAATTTTCTAATTGTTGAGTCTTTAAGATAAATGATTTTACCAAGCAAAATTTTCTCATCTAATACTCTGTTTACACGGAACAAAAAATATGGGATCGCGATCCCACAAGGATCGAGATCGCGATTCGAGTTGCGTTTACACGGGCATTAAACGAAAACGGATCAGGATCGCGATCCACTTGCACATGCGTGTTGTGCATAGTTACGGAACCTAGAAACACTACAAAGACAATAGCGCTTGTATTTACTGCGCATGCTTAAAGGATTTCGATTGGGATCGCGATCCGAGAAGCGTTTACACGGCACATTTCTTCAGGATCGGGATTGCGATCCGGATCGCGATCCACCTCTGAAGTGAGATCGAATTTTAGGGGATCACGATCGCGATCAAGTGTTTACACGGCAACTTTTATTCAGGATCGGGATTGCGATCTGGATCGCGATCCCGTATTTTTGCTCCGTGTAAACGGGGTATATTTTTCATTTAATCATATTTATCCACAAATCCCTATCAGCTTATACAACAACAAGATAATAGTTTGAAAAATAACAATAGTAAAAAGAAAAATAAAAAAAAAAAGAAAAAAAGAACAACGTACTATGTCATATCTACAAAGAATAATATGGAATGTAACCGTGGTAAGTGCTGCTCTTCCTAGGGATCGTGCTTTGGGTTAAATGCTAGTGTAGCAAGTAGTCCTTCAGTTTCTTTTTAAATGTGAGAACTGTGGGGCTATTCCTTATATCAAGAGGTATATCATTCCACAGTTTAGCACCAGAGTAAAGAAAACTCTTTTTTGAAAATTCTAGGTTGCGTTTTGGGATATCAATATCTCGGCAGTTTCTCGTTGCGTAAGCAGATATTTGAGATCTCATGGTGAATTTTCCTTGAAGGCTGTTCGGACATAAATTATTCAGTATAAGTTAGCCTTTGACCGATAGATTAAAATCTAAGGTTTGAATATCAGTCATATACTTTTAATTTCAAAGCTCACCAAACACGTAAACTTTTCTTGACTCACCCCCCGGTATAAATTCGACTACCGGGTGAGTCAAACAAAAGTTTAGGAGTTTGGAGGGCTGTGGAATAAAAAGTATGTGACCGATATTCAAAACTGAAATGTTCATCTATCAGTCAAAGGTCAACTCAGATGAGAAAATTTCGTTTGGTAGTATCCCTCATCTTACAGACCCAGAAATTAGGAAAATGCTGGTAAACAGGGCATGTTTGGGAACAAAAATTCCACATTCCATTCTGGTCCATGATTTACCTTCTACTTAAATAGGAATTCACCATCTCAAACTGGCAATCTAAACTTCAATGCTATATAAATCATGGACCAGAATGGAATGTGGAATTCTCGATTCCCATACAAACCCCTTACAAGCATTTTTATTGCTGTTGGGTCTTAAAGATGTTTGATTTTACCAAACAAAATTTTCTCATCTAAGTTAGCCTTTGAGTGATAGATTAACATTTTAGTTTTGAATATCGGTCACATACTTTTTTATTCCACAGCCCTCCAAACGCCTAAAATTTTTTTTTAACTCACCCGGTACTTCTCAAGCACTTTCTGAAGAAACGAGGGAGGAAGTAATGAACATCAGTATACTTTAGAAAAGAAAAAGTATCAATTACAGAAAACAGATTTTCCACAGTTATTTCTCTCCGTCTCCAACCAAAAGTCTATAGTTTCCACTGGCTGTGTTTAGCTAGAATTATGCCTATTTTGAAAAGCAAAGCATCAAAAGTTATGAAAGCTTTTCATTTCTAAAAATACCGAAGCCATTCACTTGTCCAGATATCCTGTATATAATTTTCATTTTGATTGAAATCTTGCCGACTTTGTTTGGAAAGTGAAACGTGGAATGGCACAATAGTGTCAAATAATCAACAAAAGTACTGATTTAAACATTGTGTGGTAATTATTCCAATTGTTTTCAAAACTTTTGCGTTTATTATTGTTTGTTACCTTTTGTTACAGCCTTTTTGCTACGCTCCTCCGCGATTCTTCATTAGTTCCGCAGTTCCGTCGTCCGTGGCGCGGAGGAAAGTAGTTATGGCAACGAATGTGATTTACGGTTAAATAAGCGTTAGCATATTTCACTCCCAGAACGTCTAGGTATTCTAACGGGTTACTATTAGTGTTCTGTCTTCCACATTCAAAACATGAGCTGACTGTGTTTGCCTTGACCCCCCTATCCTTGGTTCTTTCTCCCTCTGGCTGAGAAAAAAAGCAAAATATAAGCAATCGTGCAAATTGTGATACCAGCTTGAAAACTGGTACAGGTGCCCAGTCTGATAAACTGAAAAAGACAGGATGTAGACACAAATTGAAAATTTCCCCTTGTGGTCCTATTTTCGAGGCCTTTAAACCGGCGATTGTTATAATTTTGCTGCACATTGTCTTCTCCACTACTATCAAAAAGATGTTTTTCAAGTTATGCATACACCGCTCACATCTATCAAATTGATGTTTCTCGGTGCCTCAAATTATGTATACACTTCTCATGTCCATTAAACAGATGTTTTTTGATGTTCCAAATTACTTACACACTCCTTGCATCTATCAGATAGATGTTTCTCGGTGTTCCAAATTATTTATACACCCCTCACATCTATCAAGTAGATGTTTTTGGTGTTTCAAATATGTATACACCTGTCACATCTATTAGATAGATGTTTCTCGATGTTCTAAATTATTACACGCCTCTCACGTATACCAAATAGATGTTTCTTGGTGTTCCAAATTATTTATACACTGTTCACATCTATCAAGTAGATGTTTTTGGTGTTTCAAATATGTTTACACCTCTCATATCTATTAAATGTTTCTCGGTGTTCTAAGTTATTACACACCTCTCACATATATTAAATAGATATTTGTTGGCGTTTCAACTTACTTACACGCTCCTCACATCTATCAAAAAGGATTTTTCTGGTGTTCAAGGTTATTTATAGACCTCTCACGTCTATCAAATGAATGCTTTTCGGTGTTTCAAATTACACGTTCATCTCTCACATCTACCAAATAGATATTTTGAGTGTTTCAAATTATTCATACACCTCTCCCATCTATTAAAGCAGATGTTTTACGGCGTTTCAAATTATGTATACACCTCTCAAATCTAATAAATAGATGTTTCTCGGTGTTCCAAATTATCACAAACCTCTCACATCTACCAAATAGTTGTTTCTTGGTGTTCTAAATTACTTAAACGCCCTTCACATCTATCAAATAGATGTTTTCTGGAGTCTAAGTTATTTATAGACCGCTCACATCTATCAAATGAGTATTTTTTCGGTGTTTGAAAATCAAAACAGATGTTTTCGGTGTTCCAAATCATTTACACACTCCTCACATCTATCAAATAGATGTTTTCGGTGTTTCAAATTATGCATATGCCTCTAACATCCATCAAATAGAAGTTTTTCGGTAATGGACATCTACTGAATGGGCATTTTTATGTTTAAAACTTTGTTTACACTGTTGCAAATGTTTTGTGCATTCCTCTAAAACATTGGCGAATTGTTTAAACTGTGACAAAAGTATGAAAATTGGTAGAGATTGGCAGTTTGATACGTTGAAAGAATTAGGGTGCGGACACAAGCTGAAATTGCCCCGCATGCATTTAGAGACCTGAAGCCTACTACCCCAGCCTAAAGATAGCACAAAGGGGCACTTTTCAGCTTTTGTCTAAATCCTATCTTGTCTAGAGTATAAAACTATTCAATTATACCAATTTTCATTCTGGTATTACAATTGACACGATGCACGTAAAAATCTCCCTCCCCGCTATATTAGTGAACTCTTCCCTGGATTTTCTTTTGAACGTTAAAAACGTACTTTAAATTCCTAATACTTTTCATTTCCCAATTGTAATTTCCCAATTTCATTTCCCAGCTAAATGGGCACTAGAAGCCATAGGACTTTCTACCCTTTGGAACAACCCTTCATCTCTCAGTCCTGACCACGTTAACAAAGTAGTCAAGGATAAGGTTTTAAAAATTTTTCAAAGCTTTTGGCAGTCAGAGCTAACTTCTGCACATCAAGGCTCTCTACGGCACAGCAAACTGCGCACATACAAATCTTTCAAATCTCAACTGAAACTAGAAAAGTACTTGTCAGTTAGTATGAACTTTAAATACCGGAAAACCTTGCGCAAATTCAGATGCAGTGACCATATATTATTGATTGAGACTGGAAGACACAAAGGGCTTGATGTCAATGACCGTATTTGCAAAAACTGCTCCCTCGGCCTCGTTGAAGATGAGGTACATTTTCTCCTTGTATGCCCGGCCTATAGCGTTCCTAGATCGGATCTTTTATCGCACACCTCGGTCGAATCCCTTACAACGAATTTGCAATTCCAGAAGATAATGAGCTCTGATGATAATGCCACAATAGCCGCCCTAGCATCGTACCTTGTTGAAGCCAACCAGATACGGGAAATTCTAGCCAAATAACACTAGTGCGGTGGATCTGCACCTGGATGATCACATACCTATGTTACGTTTTTCTCTTTCAATTTATTCATTTTTTAACGTTCATGTTCCATATGTTTTAGTTCACTATAGTTTATTTGTTTTTGTAAAGTTTAGTTTAGTTTATAGCTGCCATACATAATTTTTATGTAGTGCGTGATAGCAATTATGATGATGATGATGATGTAATTAACTAAAAAACGGCCATCCGTGAGAACAACGCTGCGCAGGAGCGTGTATCTCTTCCTTTCCAAGGTGCAACTTACTTGAAAAGCCATGCTTGCTATACTTTTGCAGCACAGGAAAACGTTACCAATAATGTCAACCGTTGGTCAAACACTAATTTTGCAGGATTTAAATTCACCGCATTAACTTCCGTATGGATCTATTTTTAGGCGACATTTTCTCTGGGTCCTGATTTAGCCTTGATTATCATGGTTGGAACACATTAGAACAGTTCTTTAAATAAACCTATAAAGAAAACCAAATGGTCGAAATGAAAGCCATAAAAATGTAAAGATCATGCTCACATAGGGAAGGTCACACAAGCGCACTAACTGACACTAATCCTATATCAGTGATCTCAAAAATAAAAGTTTAATTTTAGAATCTTCTTTGCCTGAGGTGTAAGTTATTTTAGGCCAGATTGAAACCTACTTCAATAGATTATCGAGACTTTCCTGTATGGTTATCGATACTCACAATTCCCATGGGTACATACACGCAGGAAGTATCGAGCTGGATGTTAACTGTTTTTCGTAACGAGTCTACTTTAACAGTGGTCTCTTTAAAATCAGTCCATTGAATTGTCCTTGAATGAGCCCATCTGAATTTTAAAACTAACTCCAGCCATAACCAACACTAGTCCCCACATAACCTGTTGACCTCACTTCCAAGCAACCATGGTGAGCAGGAGCAAGTCCTATCAGCAAAATTGAATTAATCGTCTATTCTATTCAATAAATTCTACGTATACAAAAGAAAGTGGCTCAAGTCACTCAAGTTAGATTCTAGCTTATGAGATATCAGCATTTCCTCTTGAGATCGATCAGTGGCCCAAGGTTGGTTCAGCACTAGACTTATGACGATGAGTCTCTTGTTTCCCTGTGCTCTTTGACTTGATGATGGCGCTTCAATCAACAGAGACTCATAACATTACCCTGAAAACCTGGCCTTATTTAGGCCCAAATTTCGCGATTCCTACAGTACCAATCAGATTGCGAGATTTGTGAATTACTATTGTTACGGTGTAAATGCAATAAAAATTTCGATTCGATTGCAGAATTGAAAACACTCCCACGGGATTGAGATTCGAAGCCATGATTCCATCATAATTCCATTGATGATTGAAGAAAATAGAGCCAAGTTTTTCACTGTTTCATTATGAGTCCCTCTTGAGCAAGGTTTACCGCAGGGATACAAGGGACTCATGGTCATAAGTCTAACCCTAGGCGTCATTAATGTACGTGAGCAAGCCAGTGTGCTAGCAGGCATAAATATCATTACAACCTTAGTTGCCAGCACGTAACAATTCCTGAGCAATGTTACATCATTACAATGCTACCGCTACAGTAAATATTTGAGACACAGTTAAAACTTCTTAAGCAAGCATGTAAAATTCGCTACTAAAAAGATGCAACATATTTTGGTGGTGAATTTTTGCCAGATACTTAGATCAATTAAAACCCACAACTTTACCTTGCAGTAGAGGTTCGTGTCCCGCTCCTGTCACCATGTTGAGTTAGACGAGCCAGAGATGAGACATGTTTTTAACTCTCATGTTTACTAGCTAACTCGAAAAACAACTCTTCAAAACTTATATAGGAAAACAACATGTTCATGCGCTATGTGCTGCACGCAGCTATGGGAATAAATAATAATTATGTATCATTTGACAATGAACATAACACAACATAGAGTGCTACATGTTGCAACCTTACTGCCGTTAGGCCCCATGGGCTTAAAATGGTAATTAGCACGGACTCAAAACCACAGATATTGTGTTCCCGGCTTGATTTGACTTGATTTGCGAAATGTGCCTATAGCAATTCAGTGAATTTTTCTATGCCCAGAAAAGGAAATGATCAAATCCACACATAATAGCATGTCATCTAACACGAACTTGACGAAGCAAGATAGCAGGCAAACTTTAGTCATCTCTTCAACAGTAACTATTTTGGAACCGAAAGTCACCGGATTATGATCACAGTTCCACAAAAATAATTTAAAATACCAACGGAGGTTGACAAAATGCTATTCAGCTGTTAACTGAAACATCAAATTATGAAGCCTTTGAAGAAAAAAAGCAAAATGGAACAGTCTCCTCAAACACAAACGTCTGCTTACATCAAAAATAAGAAAAAAGAAGAAAATCTCCTAGCAGTTTGACATTTTTTCTGCAAAGGAGGTTTAACATGATTGCTGATTAAAGTTGATATGTACACATTAATTTACCACAAGGATCACTGAAACAATACATTTGAGAAGATCTTAACTTTTTAACCCTATAGTGGTTGGGCTATTTGATAGTACTATTTTGGTTGGGGGGGGGGCAAAAAAGCCCCCCTACCTAACTCTTGTCTGGTGATAGATAGAGCGACCAAATTAAGTGGGCTAAAAGCCTCAGGCATGTACTTTCTGTAAATATAAAAATTAACCTAAAAATAGCCATCATTTTTGCTCACGTCAGCATTTTCCTTTGTGTGGTCAAGAAAAGCGGCAAAATTGGCCAAAATCAGAAAAATCGAGATAAAATTAAATTTGGAGCAAATTTTCCATCCAAACATGATGTTTATGATAGAATGCATCAAATAACACAACATTACAAAAGAAATTTGTAAAATATTCCACTTCTGTTCCTTTTTTCGCGATAATTGAGATTTGAGAATTTGCGATTTTTCCTGGGTCAGTCCCAGAAAATTGTCTCCCGCCCCCTCATTTTTCAAAATATTTCAATGACACTTTTTGAGAAGTTGCACAATAAGTAGTTGCAAAAAGTCAAGAAGTTTCATGGCTATAAAATTCTTCCTCGCAGAGTTATTTAAAAAAATCTACTAGAGGGGGCAAATGTGCCCCCCCAACCAAAATAGGGTTAAGCACCTCCAGAGCACGACCATTTTGCTTATGCGGCACCTTTCATCTTTGCTTAAATTTTTAAGCAAGCAAAAAAGATGAAAATGACCATGTACACTAGGACGGAAGTCACTTAATCCCCTAATCACCCAAGATTGCTTAACTTTACAGCAGTGTACATGGGGCCTTAGGCCCCGTTCACACGAGAACGGAACGGAACGGAACGGAACGATGTGGGAACTGTTCCAGAAAACAAAGAAATTTTTGCAGGTGTTCACACGAGAACGACTAGAAACGTTCCGTTCCGTTCCGAAAAGTAGACGGCTCTGAAAAGTGAGCCGTAAAATGGAACGAAACGGAACGAAACGATTTAGCCCTCGTGTGAACACTTTTTTGAAGCGTTCCGTTCCACTTTGCGGACTTTTTTCATGCAATTTATACATGAGGTAATTCTAAGACTCCAAACAATAGGATTGTTTACGCATGAAAATGGAAAAACTTAATGGCGAGCTTAGAAAATTTATATCTCTAGGGAGGAAGATATTAACACTTCAAATCGATCCATTGCCGTGTGAACACCCCTTAAAAAGTTCCGTTCCGTTCCGTTCTGGTCCGTTCCGTTCTGGTCCGTTCCGTTCCGTTCCGTTCCGTTCCGTTCCGTTCCGTTCCGTTCCGTTCTCGTGTGAACGGGGCCTTAGTGACAGAGTGATATTCAAGCACGAGCCCGAGGCCCAATGTAACCCCGTAATCTTCTAATCAAAACGCGACCTCAACAAGTCTTACACTGGGCAATCCAATTAACTACAGTAACTTCAATCGACTTAGAAGGTTATGATCGTATTAATATCACAATAAGCCACGCATGCGTACTACATGGTATTACATCATCTTTCCTTGAAAGGATTTAGCATTAAATTTCTGGGCGGAATTTTAGGTCTATGGTGATCAGCTTTGGGATCAACGAGTATAGAATATGAGAAAATTTGTGTTCGTTGATTTGATTCAAATATGGGTTAATCTTAAGCAAACTTGAAAATCCTTTAAATTTCCGTGGTAAACCCAAAGTTTGTCAAAGATATTTTATCAAATTTCACCTGTAGTGTAATGAATTTTATGATAATCTGATATCTTATGTTTGTTGAAATAACTACTTTGTTCCAGCTAAAGTTTCAAGGATATCGCTATTAATGTCAAAATGAATGAAAAATAAGGTGCATGGGAACGTCATGTTTTCGGCAAAGATATTTCATCAATTTTTTCACTTGTAGTGTGCATGAATTTTATGATAATCTGATATCTTATCTTTGTTGAAATAACTACTTTGTTCCAGCTAAAGTTTCAAGGATATCGTTATTAATGTCAAAATGAATGAAAAATAAGGTGCATGGGAACGTCATGTTTTCAGCAAAGATATTTCATCAAATTTTTCAATTGGAGTGTACATGAATTTTCTGATAATCTGATATCTTATGTTTGTTGAAATATCTACTTTGTTCCAGCTAAAGTTTCAAGGATATCGTTATTAATGTCAAAATGAATGAAAAATAAGGTGCATGGGAACTTCATGTTTTCAGCAAAGATATTTCATCAAATTTTTCACTTGTAGTGTGCATGAATTTTATGATAATCTGATATCTTATGTTTGTTGAAATAACTACTTTGTTTTGGCTACATTTTCACGGCTATTTGCTGTCAATTTGAAAATGAATGGAAGATGACATGTATGGGAAAGTCCAGTTTTCGGTTTAATTTGAGTCTCAAAACGACTCAAAATTTAACTCCAAACCTTAATTAAATGTATCTTTGACCAACGTTGCACACATCCTAAAAGAAGCTCTCTAGCTACCTTGAAATGACTTCTGGCTAATAAAAATGACAAAACAAAACTTTCATTTCTAGTTTCAGTAGTAGCCTCATTACCTAAAACGTTCTTTTCGCATGACTTGCCGAACCATTGCAAAATTCAATCACTTACTGCAAACTATCAGTGACTTCAAAATTAAACTTTAGACGACCTTCAAGGGGATCTAGATGATTTAGGATTTGAGTTGTTCTTGCATTGACTCTAACCGGTGCAAGATAATCGCATCAGGATATATTTCCAATGGATATCAAACTTTTTAAAGTGACAATCAATGCCTCTGAGTTCTTTATAAGGAATTTCTTGGAAATTGCAAGAGGGATACAAAAAACCCGTCAGATTTAGATATCGACAAAATGAAATGAATTTCTACGTTGAGCGACTGATACTTTCTCCAAAACCAAACTAATGTTTATTCCTCAGACAACCAAACGTTAGGGAATAAGGTTACAAGATTCACTACCAAGATATATGCTCCTCTTGTATCATAAGATTCAGTCTCAATTTCAATTAGTTCAGATTTGCTGGAGCGTCGTCTCCTGCCAGAACAAAGCTAGACTATTATGCTCAGGGATAAATAATAGCTATCCCTATTAACTATTTATCCGTGATTATGCTCCTCGCGTAGAACCGTCGTCTACCAAACGAAACCAAACTACTACGCCCCTCTCATATCCTTTCACATTACATAATTTCAATTGCAAAATTGCTCAGACTTGCAACATTTACAGGAGCGTGGTCTACTAAACGAGACCAAACTACAAAAGAGCTTTATGATGCCCTATACTCCTCTTTCCATTAAGCCAAGGCTTTCAAATAAAATCGAACTGCAAAAGCTCCCAAAATTTTATTGACTTCAGTAGAAAAAAATAAAAGGGTGTGTTATGATGTCTCGATCATATCTTTTGATTTAGACCTTGACAAATTGTATAGAAATATAAGTTAAATAAAACCCTATAATTCAGGGAGAGCACTATGCGGACTAGGGAGTTTTGCGCTATTTAACAAATAATACTTGCCTGGGAATTCACGACAGAGACTGGCTTCAGTCTGAATCCAGATAAGCAACAGACTCAGAACGTCATCAATGCTTTGCAACAAAAAGTCGTAACCTTTGAGAATCATACGATGTTTTTACAAACCCCATGATCTTGGAAGTAAGCTCTACAAACATATGAGATGAGGCAGAGATCCTAGGATCAATTAGCCAATCCCTCGGGATTTTAATATTTTCTTTTACAATTTTCACACAGCAGCCCACGTAAGAAGTATGGATCACATTAAGATTTCTTTTTAAATATACTTTGGAAGACTACCAAACCGCGAAGGCCATAATGCAACAGTTATCAAAAATAAGCTATCGGATTTTCTGCAAAACAATTTTGTAGTAAACAACTTTGTTTCGTGGCAAGCAGCGAGATAAAGTTTTCTGAATTATCATATCTATTGCACATTTTCCTTCGCAATGCAGCCTCTGCGAACCTATGAATATATATCCTGAGACAAAGTATAATTTCATTCCAAAGTAAAAAGTAAAAGCACGTTCAGGTCGAGTGCTAAAAGAGAAAACTTCAAAGGATGAAAGAAAACTTCAAAGGATCATTCAGCTCCGTTTTTATTACCGTATTCATCAAGCTCCCTTTTTGGGGTGGATTAAAACGCACAGCCAAAAAAAGGAGCTAAACATATCCGTTTTCATGCAAAAACGGGTTAGTGTGAACGAGGCCTAAGTTATTCCAGAGTTTTAGAGCTGCAGCAGCAAAGGATCTATCCCCACGTGTTTGAATTCAGTTTTTGGAATCACCAACATTATACATTCTGTTGACCTCAAAAAGTCTCTTCCTCTTTGGATATTTAGCATGTGTTTCAAGTATGCTGGTGCTATGTCATAACTGAGTGCCTTAAAATTTCAACATTAAAATCATTCTGCATCTAACTAAGAACTCAACATTCCAATTACAAAGATCAACCAGATCTCTTTCACAGAAATATTCATAGCAAAGCACAAAGATTCCTCCACCAACAGACTACCGCTTTTGGTAAATTGTACAATCCGTGAAACTTCTTGAGCTCCTAGAAATAAGCATAAAGCTGCAAAGAATCGATACGTGAAGGGGACTCTCTACAGAGGAAAACAAAATTGGGTTGCAAAAGATTTTGTTGCTTGAAAACAAGTGCAGAAATCCACTTCAATATGTTATCGAGAAAAATGAACTTCTTTTCAATATTACCAAATTCAGCGAATCCAACAGTAGCAGCAAAAAACAATTTTCCTTTCAAGAGACAAAGGGAGCAAGAAAGAAAACAAAGTTAGGGAAAGAAGCTGGGAGAGTATTGCTCAGTAGCAATCGAATTATATTGGCGGTGATGCAAAGTTGTTTTTATGGTGATGCAAAGTTGTTTTAAGGCCAACCAAATCACATGACTTAAACGATAAACATTATACCTAAGCCTCATGCCTAATATAACGCACTGACAGCAAAGCAGTATGCGCCAATCTATTGGAAACAAATCCTTTGCTGGCCCGTTATTCACCCTTGCTACAATATTCATCTTTTCCTTATCAAAACAAACGACTATAATTGTGTATATCCCTCCTAAGTATCCCTCCTTGATAAGTCGAATCTGCCTCTAAGCGGTATATAAACAAATCGTTGTTTATCATCAACTGACAAGGTCATCAACAAGGATAAGGTTTAGGAAGTAAACAAAATAAAGCAAAAACAATGCATTTAAAACAAACATAGTCTTTAAAAAGAGTTACCATTTTGCAGTTTCTTTGCTGCAGACTTTTGTCAACTTGAGCAGATTAACCTGATAAAGACGAGATTAGAAATATGTCTAGCTAAAGTTCGGCGAATGGAGAGGGTTTTTCAAGGAGACATAAAGAAACAAAGGGACGTCTGCTGCCTTTCGAAATTCAGAAGCAGACACAAACTAACTTCTTACTGTGGCTCAAGCCGGATATCCTAAAAGTTAATAAACAGTATTTTCATTACTTTTAGTGTATTTCTGAAGGTAAATAAGGGATTCGATATGCTCTGCTATGCTTTTCGCCTTACCAATTTAAAGTAAACGGGCAATAAATCTAGCTTTGCGTTCTGTCGCCAGTCTGAAATTGCCTTACGCTCGGCAATAGTACGGGGCTTGATAACCATATCACGATAGTTTAACAGTGGGTTAAGCGTAAATTTGCAATTATATATGGACCAATGAAGTAGAGAGAGAATTGGGTGCGATTGTTGAGAAAGGAGGATGATTAATGATTAATGATTAATGATTAATGATTAATGATTAATGATTAATGATTAATCATAAGACAGAGCAATATTTTGGATTACAGGATAGGTGTTCGAATCAACGAATATTACATGAACGAACGAACGAACGAACGAACGAACAAACGAATGAATGAATGAATGAATGAATGAATGAATGAATGAATGAATGAATGAATGAAAAACGAACGAATTAGCGAACGAAAAAAGAAACGGAGTATGAAAAGGACCAACAATACATCAAATAAATAAATGTTTAATTGGCTAACTGGGCTCAAGAAATATGAACTAAGACATAAAACAATGTGACTGACCGATATAGTAATGAATGAATGAATGAATGAATGAATGAATGAATGAATGAATGAATAAATAAATGAATTTGTCGATGAGAACAAGATAGGTAAATACTGTGGATAAAGGGCTTTCTTGGCACCGTAAAAAAGAAATGTGGCTAAATTGTCACCAATGGATGATCTTACTCATTCTTAGCAAATCTTTAGAGGTGACCTGAAGCGAGAATTTCCATAGATGCACATGAAAAACATTGTCTTCAAATCTTATTGATATTTCATTTCATTTTCAAGTTGTCCCTTGACTTTGAATATTAGTTGATGACGTCTTTTTTCTGGAAATCATTTGTTTAATATATGGGCATATGGCTGTATCTGATCGCTGAATGGTTACAGTTACGAGAAACATTGCAGCAAAGCAAAATAAATGCAACATAAATTGCTCCATGAATCAATATCAAGCTTAGAAAAACATTTTATTGAGACGAGTTGGTTGATTCCATTTCTCTTTGGAAATATTTAGTAAACGTTGTATGATAAAATGTGGTATAGAAATAGCAGATGCAAGAAACGAAAAATGGTCTAAGAACTTGGCACGCTGAGGCCTTTCAAACCTATGTTATCATCAGAGTGTCTTTGGAAATGGAGTCAACCTTGTATGCCTTCTTTGCTTTTTGCGAAAACAAGATATCAAAAAACCCCTAACACAGGTTCCCATCGGTCACCGATGCCATTCATTCGCATACCGGGTGACCCAAAAAAAACTTCACGAGCTAGATCATAACTAGCTCCATGAAATCAAAAGCTATTGCCAAATGCTTTCCATCATTGTTTAGTTTAAAGGCTTAGCTATCTTTTGAGATGTTGCATTGTCATTTTGAACAATGATTACCATCCGAAAAACCAGATCTAAAGAAAATTTTGAATCCAGGATTCCTCATTTTAAGTGAAATAATCACCATCATTTTCCAGTTAACATTCTGTGAAAACTCAACATAGCGATGCATTAGAAGTCGTCTGGGGAAATTTTTCGTTTGCAAAATGAGTGACCTGACTTCCTCATTAAAATTTCATGCGCCAAAGCAAAGTTTGAATTCAGGTTTTGTCACACTTTCCAAAAAATGGACTGGAAAGCGAGGGAATGGCCCGAGAAATGAATGAATTTCCATATTTTTGAAACTGTTTTTTCGGAGAGTACGCATATCTTAAACTGACCAAGCAACATTTCAAAAGATAACGGAGCCTTTCAGCTACATGCTGACACCTTGTTTGTCTTCATAACGTTTACTGTCAAGGAGATATAGGCGATCTAGCTCGTGAAGTTTTCTTTGGGTCACCCGGTAGATAAAAATTTTCGCTTCAGATCCATTCTAAGGTAAAGCAAAATCATATTGTAACTGCGCAAAAGCAGGTCGAATAAGTCAAGATATTTCTCCTCATTATGGCTAATCAGCTATTTCGTAGCCTGTGTAAATGACCTAGACATTATAACCTGTGCAGAGTAGCACTTAAACTTATCGGAATCGGCAATACAAAATTTCCCACATTATCCCACATAAATCAGCTAAAAATCCAAAGAGGTTTGCCGTAAAATTAACAGACGACTCAAAAGCAAAGGTAATTTAACCAGGGCGCATTTTGTGAACTGTATGGCGCCACTTTAAACACAAAGGCCACGACCCTAAAGATCCAATTAACAGTATTTCTTGTTTGCTTCGTTATTCACTGTGATAGTTTTCAGGAGCGGGGGGGGGGGGGTGGTTTCAAGATTGAAAAAATGCACATCAATTAGCAAAGGTGGAAGAGTCAGAGGAAAATGAAAATGAGCATCTTGAAGGACAAGTCGGGGGTTGATATGACTGATGACAAAATACGAGATTTTATTATTTCGAATGCTGTATCGTAACTTCCAAATATTTTCCGTCTTTTCTCTGCGAAATCGAGTACTCGAATGAGCGATGGGGGAATAGTGACGTCATAAAAGCAAAGAATCTATGCTTGTTTGCTGAACGAAAAAATGGGGCTGCCCAAATGTTTTCGTGCTTCTTATTCGCTGCTTAGCCTCTTTATCGTATTTAGATGTAAAAATGGTGACGATGTTTGGCCTACATTCGCAGAATGTTGAAAGGGAATGCAAGCATATAAAAGTGGCTCAAGCTACTTGCGGTCAAAGTCTATCCAATAAGCTATCAGTGGTTCCTAATGACGTGGATCAGATACCCAAATAAGGCTCGGCACGTGGCATAGCCTATTTTCATTGCAGGGTCATTTTAATCAAAGGCTTATCTGCTTGGCGAAGCATTCTAGTTTGTAGATAAGTATGAGAAAGACAAGGAAGAGAGCATCTGAAAGACAACAACCCAACGTAGTTCGGGGAGAATTTTATGGGATTTTATGTTGATGATGCAACATCTGAATTCTTAAGCCGTAACTATCAAAGTGCTGGAAATAACTAAGGAATATATTTCTTTAAGAGTAGCTTTAAGGACCTTTATAAACGTTATGACATTCATACCGATGGTGCTGCTAGCAACCTTGCTGCCAATTATTACTTCATTTGGTGTGTTTCTTGGGAATAGTCCTGCAATAAATCAGATATATGAGTGCAAGTTCAGTATCTTCATATGTAGATTGTTGGGGATTAATTTATAAGCATGAAGATATGGTTCTAGCTAGAGATACATACATAACTTCTTTATAATAAAATGATCGTTTACAAATGAGGTACATTCCATGAAACTACATAAAGGTCCTGTCTAAGCCCCCATCATAAACTCTTCTGGTCTAAAGTCACGTGGTCATATTCAAAGTGGCTACCACCTTACATCTCTCTGAAATCAGCATGCTGAGACAAGCATATCCCCCTGTCTGGATTTGCTCGCGAGAAAGATTGATAGCATTGCGGTGACAGATGACGGATATTAAACGTTTCTTAGGAAAGGAAGATTTTTTTCAGACAAGACTAAGAATAGAGGAGGACGCGCATCTGCAAAAACATTATAGAATTTGGTGGTAAGCAGAACTGAGTTTACATTCTATGCAGCGGCTGGTAAGTGTCTAAGTCGCCCACTGCAGCTTCACTATAGCCCTCTCATGGTCAAACAATTAAACTATGGTTATATGACTTACAGTATATTAAATACTCGAGAAACATTTGTCAGCTATGTTAGATTTGTAAAATTAACAGAAGTTGCCAAATGCATGCATAAAAGTAGCCTCGCAACGATTTAATCACGGGATTGAACGGAACTAGCCAAAATATGCTGTGGAAAATTGCAGCATGCAGTTGGTAGTTGAACATGAATGTGCATTAACAGAAATATGTGTTTATGCTATTCCGATTGAAATCATAGTTAGCCAGCATTCTAAAGGGGTTTTTATCATTTGTTAGCAGTCTTAGTTACCTTGACTTTGTTGATTTGTAGCAATACAGCATAGGTGCGCTTCTAAAGGTTAATGGTAGAAACAATGAGTGCTCATATCTTAAACTAAGATATAGCTGTATTTACGTAAATTTCGCCATTGAAACAACTCATTTCATTACTATTTTACGAAAGGAAGCTAGCCACTTGATCCAAAAACACCAAAGTTTAAAATGGCAAGGGACGGCAATGAATAGGTCAATGGGATCATGTTTACATAGTGGATTCTGGAAAACTGATGTTGAAAGAATATATTTTAATGAAAAAAGGTTTTGCGCCATAAACAGGAAAGGTGCTTTCCAAAGAAAAGTTACTGGATCTTGTCTGAATCTCAAAACTCGAATGCATGTGGCAAAGTTGCGTTGGTTAGTGGATAGCCAAAGATCTTCTGCAGCAAATGTCTTTCTGCTAGGAATAATTTCGAAACTGCTAAGCACAAAAAAATGTGCTTCGAAGGGAAAATAAAGTTTCATAACATTAATTTGCCCTACCTGAGCTTCTTTTCTAGCGGAAGCAAAAGTATTCATAATAAATTTCCAAGGGACTTTGCTACTGATAAACCTAACCTTGTCAACTTAAACAGCTGCAAATAATAAAGACGAGGATGACAAAAGAATGCAAATGATTGCACAAGGATTTAAACACTGATCTGATCGAGGATAAGATTGTCATGAAGGTGGAGCTTCAGGCTAATAAATCAGAAAAAGGCTTGAACTTGAGAAACTTAGAAGGTTTACCATTAGCGATTAATGGTTGTACTTTGGTTGCTTCATTTTTTAGTGCCTAACAGCAGGAAGTTACTTCTAGCCTTATCAGTGTTGAACTGTTTCACAGGTCCATGATTCGATTTGCTCTTAATGAAGAGGTTTCCGGTCTTAACCGTTGTTACCCAAAAGAGATTCCTGTTAGTCTCCGCCTCTGCTAACAGTCTGGGAAAGTACCACTATCGAAAGATTTGACCAAAATGCTAAAGTTGGCTCTTGTACCGGACGAGTAAAAAGTTAAAGCAAAAAATACAAGAATGTTTGTCATATGCACCAAGCTTGTAACCAAGAAATTTTCGTTATGTTTTGGAATTTTTTCACAGGGTTTGCAGAAATTATTTCTTAGGTTGCATGATAATAATAACGGTAGATAGATGGATAGATAATTACATGAAACAAATTAATGAATTAACTATCGCTTCGGAAGCTAACATTTTATTTTATGCAGCTGTTTAATGCCTTCCTAACCCTTTTTCTGTTCTCCTTCTTTTATAGATAGTTTGGCAAACTGTGTGATAAAAAGCACGAAGCTGATGTTCAAAAATAAAATGTTTATCTATCGGCCAAATGCTAAATTAGGTGCGAAAATTTTGTTTGGTAAAACCACTCATCTTTTAAGCTAAGAAATTAGGAAAATGCTTGGAAGGGGTTTGTATGGGAACAAGAATTCCATGTTAGATTTTGGTCCATGCTTTACTTGCTATTCAAATGCAAATTCAATACAATTGTCTGTTTTAGAAATAGAATTTAAATGTCAAAGGCATGTAAATCATGGACTAGACTCAAATATGAAATCCTCGTTTCCATGTACAGACCCCTAACCAGCATAAAAGATTTATGTTTTCACAAAACAAATTTTTCACATCAAAGTTAGCCGTTGACTGATAGATAAAGATTTAGCTTCGAATATCAGACACGTAGTTCTTATGCCATAGCTGACCAACCGTTTTATCTTTATTTTCTCACCTGGTAATAAGCATCCAGTGCACACAACCTTGGGCTTCCAACCGACATTACCTTTGCTCTACAAAGAAAGAGATGGCATTACAAGTTAAATCCTTGTAATGAACAACAACAACAACAACAACGACAACAACAACAACAACAACAACAACAGATTTCGTACAAAACAATAGCATCAGCTACTTTTTATTGATACTGAAACTACAACAATTAGCGACTGCAGACATAGGAAGTTCTCTCAATGTCCCAACCGGCAATTGAAAACAAACAAAGCAGCAACGTTGCTCTGAAACAAGTAGGCCAACCGGTCACCTTGTGCGTGCGAAAGGCAGTTTTGAAAGGGGGAGTCAGGCCTTTATAGTAGCAGGCTAAACAACCAAGGCAAGCGAAAGCATCTGGCATTCTATACATGATTGCAACGAACCACAAAAGGTTTACACAAGTAGGCAACAACGCATGAATGTTACTGTCCTCTGCCACATTGCTTTGTTTGTGTCAGCACCTACTAGCCCCCACCACCACGTACAGTCACCCCTGGGATGTAGCACACCTTAGGTGATCACCTTACAGGTAACCTCTATTCAAATTATTGTACATTTCTGACTCTGTTAGTTTCCCAGTGAGGAAGCCTCGTATGCCGAGGCGAAATGTCAGCTCCCATATACATAAGCAACATTTAATACAAAAATAGTCATCTGTTCTTTCGCATCGTTTTGCGGTGTTCCTGCCTTCAGATTTTACCAATTACTCTTCGCTGCAAGCACCTTGATCCTAACAAAATCCACAGATCTGTGGCAAGATCCGACGCACAGCCTGCCATCGTGGCTTTTTCTCAATAAAACATATGAATGACTGTCGAGAATTGATGCCCTTGGCATCTTACAAAACACTGCAAGCGTAGTTTGTGACACCCCCGTTGTAATTTTTTATTCAAAGTGAGGAGTAGCGACGAGCACTGATTTGTACAACCAATTTGGTTAACAAATATGTCTAACGGTTTCTTATCTCAGGTTTCTTCATTGACAAACAGTCTTTAATTCTTTGTAATCTTTTATCAACTAAGTCCCAAGACTGTGTGTTGAGACTTTGGGTCTAATCGTTAAACATACGCCATAGGCCCTTTGTCCTTCTGGGATCAAGGACTCGTCTTTAGTTTTTATTAACAAGTTTTAATGATTTCACTCTGTTTAGTCCCTTTTGCAAAGAGCTATGTCAGTTGCATTGCTGCATGTAGAACTGATTAAAGAATAAAACTCAGCGGATATAACACTACTTTGTGCATGGACCGCGGAGCACATTTTGGATTGGGGGGGGCTAAAGATTAATAGAGAACCTGAGGGGGCCTGGGGGCGAAGCTTAGAATATATACTGCTATGCCTGCTCATATGTCATTTCATATGTCCTGCTCAATATTTCGATAGACAGGTGTTTAGGAGTATGTTGATATATACAGCAGAATCATTTCAGAAACCGTGGTTGCCGAAGGCCAATACATAGTATCCCATATGTGAGCAATCCTTCCCTACATGATGTGATACAATATGTTATATATACATCTATACATCTAGTAAGTCATTCGAACAGATTGTCAACAATATTGGTCCCAGGAATGACCCTTGAGGAACACCAGATGTGCAATCATCATTATCTGCTGCTGACATTGTGTAATCGATAGAGATAATGAATCAAGGTTCAAGATGGCAGATTTGAATAAATGTATAACCATGACGAGCCACGTATCTCGTTTCTCCCGGGAAAGGTTCTTTTAAAAGAAGGCAACGCCACAGGAATCACAAATGATAACGAAAGTGTCAGAAAGAGACTAAGTACGTTGGTGACTCATGTTCATTGATTGACACTTAGTTCCTCCTGCTATTTCTGTTTGTTACAACCCCCTGTGCTGCGTTGTTGGTGAGTACAAAGATTATGTAAATGCTTTGCGGCACGCTTAGTTGTTCATTCAGTTCAACAATGTGATTCCACATAGATTCCCAAAACTTTATCAAAAGTGAAACAATTGATCTTTTCCTTGAAGCAAAGATTCCCTGGACAACTAATCAAAAAGTCTTCCAAGGACACTACAAGCACTGTAGCTGACCCCAGACTTACATGGTTTTCAATCTCAGCCTCACAGCTGGAAAAAACGTTTTTTAATTAATCGTTCTCGACTGCTGAAACTGCGAAATCTGCAAAAATCTTATCTAGGCTATCTGAACTTGCACGTGTAAAATACAAACTTTCCAGGTTGGAGCCGATCGATTCATAAAGGGCGTTGAAGAGGCAACTTCGAGAAGACGTTCTGGAAACATTGTATCAGACAATATAAGTTAATTGCTTGTAGAAAATGGTCCAAATGCCATAAAACATCTTTCTTCAATTTTTCAAGTCTTCAGAGACCACCAGAGTGAAAGGAAATCACTGCTGCATGCAGTGCTTTCAAGGAGATCAATGAGAAGGAACTTGTGACTTTTGAATTCCAACTAAATCTAAGTAAATTCTAAATCTTTCTAAAATGACAGTAACGAAGACGTATCTTCTCAAAATGGGGGAAACGTATTGCTGAAAGTGTTTCTTGTCCTATTAAGTCAGAGGATAATCCTCGCTATGCTTTCTGAAAAGAAGAATTTGTTATTCTACCAGATTCTTAACTGAACAGCAGATGTTAAAAATCACAGGGTTTCCTTACCTTAAAAAATATGGGAAAATCGTCGCAGAATATCCAAGAAGCGATGTCATTGAACAAAGCTATATGCATTGAATGCTATACGATTAAGTGTTGCCTTTGCTTTCTGCAAAGAAGAATTTGAACTGAAAAGTTTCTCACAGTCCAAACTAGGAGAAGCAATGCAGCTCAGATGTATTGATACCTAAAAATGTGGGAAATAGTTGGAGACAATTCAGGGGGGGAGGTCCATGAAGGATGTTTAAATTTTGTGAAAGTTGCACATGCAAAGTCTCGTTGTTGCTTTCTGCAAAGAAGAATTTTGAACTGAAAAGTTTCTCACACTCCAAACTAGGAGAAGCAATGCAGCTCAGACGTATTGATACCTAAAAATGTGGGAAATAGTTGGAGACAATTTAAGGGAGGGGGGGAGGTCAATGAAGGATGTTTTAAATTTTGTGACAGTTGTACATGCAATGCTTCACTGTTGTTTTCTGCAAAGAAGAATTTTGAATTCTCTCACATTCCCAACTAGGCAAAGAAATTTAACTCAGACGTATTGATACATAAAACGTGGGAAATAGTTCGAGACAATTCAAGGGGGAAGTGTAAGAAGAAAGTTAAATGCAGTGAAAGTTGTGCAATGCAATGCTTCGTTGTTGCTTTATGCAAAGAAGAATTTTGAATTCTCTCACATTCCCAACTGGTCAAAGAAATTCAACTTAGACGGATTGATACCTAAAAACGTGGGAAATAGTTCGAGACAATTCAAGGGGAAGTGTAAGAAGAAAGTTAAATGTAGTGAAAGTAGTACAATGCAATGCCTCGCTGTTGCATTCAGAAAAGAAGAATTTTGAATTCTCTCACATTCCCAACTGGTCAAAGAAATTCAACTTAGACGGATTGATACTTTAAAACGTGGGAAATAGTTCGAGACAATTCAAGGGGGAAGTGTAAGAAGAAAGTTAAATGTAGTGAAAGTAGTACAATGCAATGCCTCGCTGTTGCATTCAGAAAAGAAGAATTTTGAATTCTCTCACATTCCCAACTGGTCAAAGAAATTCAACTTAGACGGATTGATACCTAAAAACGTGGGAAATAGTTCGAGACAATTCAAGGGGGAAGTGTAAGAAGAAAGTTAAATGTAGTGAAAGTAGTACAATGCAATGCCTCGCTGTTGCATTCAGAAAAGAAGAATTTTGAATTCTCTCACATTCCAAACAGGGCAAAAACCCAACTCAAACGAATTTATACCAACAGACGTAGAATATTGTTGGAGACAATTCAAGGCAGAATTCCGTGACAAAGCTAAATGCAGTATAAATTGTAAAATGTAATACGTCATTGTTGCTTTCTGAAGAGAACAATTTTGAATTCGCTCAGCTTCCCAACTGGGCAAAAAAAGCCGATTCAGACAGATTGATATCTAAAAATGCGCGAAACTGTTGAATACAATTAGAGGGGGAATTTCTATGAAGAAAGTTAGATTCAGTGAAAGTTGCCCAATGCAATGCCCCGCTGTTGCTTTCAGAAAAGAAGAATTTTGAATCCTCTCATATCTCCAACGGGATAAGATATGAAAATTGTGATGGTTTGATACAAAAGCGTGGGAAAGTTCTGCTCGAATCTCTAGTTTTATGACAAATGTCTGCTAAGTACATTACATACAGTGGAGACTGAGATCAAGAATCCTTCATTCTCGTTTTCTCAAAGAAGAATTTTGAATTCTCCCAAATTCATTTCCGTAGCAGTCGCTACGAGATACGATCCTTGGATATTGAACCAAAAGAAAACCCTGGATAACTGTCACTGAAAAAGGTTTGAGGTTTTTACAATATTCTCTTCTTCATGGAATATGTATGACGTTTAATGGCACTTAAGTGGTTGCCCGGTTTGCCCGGTAAGTCTGCTGCAGTCTTAGTTAAGACTCATAAAAGCATTAAAGCTGTGACAACATTCGTGAAAATTGTAACAAATTGCAAATGGAAGGTGCTGACAAAAGTGCTCCACAAAGTGCGTGCTGGAAAACGTGAAAAAGCAATGTTTGACTGTCATTTCAAATTGTAAACAAAACTCTGCACTTTCTTGAATTTTCTCTTGAAGAATTCTCCAATCACAATTTTTATGGTTAGAGCTTCCACACCTGGAGAAAAGTATTATATGACATTGCAAATGAAATGAAAAGAGTGTTATCCGCAATTAGTTAGAAAAGATTCGATGGCTGGAGCTTTCTTGTCTGGAGAAAACTATTGTACAACATTACAAGTGGAATGTGTATGAAAATTGCTACCCACAGTGTGTCAGGAATGAAACCTGTCGTTGATTTTCTATTGCAAACAAAATTTTGAATTTTCTTGAATTCCTAGTTGTGGTTGTCGCTGCGACATAAAAAAGTGAAACGGAGCGAATAAACATACCTGGAGAAAGGAATTGCAGTAAATTGCTTGTGGAATGTCACAGAAAATTTTTTACATGTAATGCATACGAAGATACTTGTTAGGTAGCTGTTCAATTTTTGAATCCCTTTTGCGAACAAAACTTTCAATTCTCCAGAACCTGCAAGGAAATATAAAAATTGTATGGCATCAATCTACAGTCCATGGAAAACCTATTGGCAAAAACAGCAAGTAGAGAGTGCTACAAAAAATGCAACATGCAGTGCACGCAACGATAACTGCAAGGGGGTGCTTCATTCTCACTTTCATATGGAAACAGAGCTTTGAATTTCTTTAATTCTTAACTGCCGATCTTCTACAAGAGAAATGACAACTCTTGTGATGTGCCATAGCAACCATTGGGAAAACTATTGTAGAAAAGTGCAAGTACAATGAACATAAAAAAATGCCACATGCAGGCACATCATGAAGCTTATTAGAGAAATGCTTGACTTTCCTGTTGCAAAACTTGGTTTATTTTGTTTAGTTCTTGACTGCAGATCACCCAGAAAAGAAGTGACAACTCTTGACTGCAGATCACCCAGAAAAGAAGTGACAACTCTTGTGGTGTGCAATAGCAACCCTTGGAAGAAAACTATTGTAAAACTCTCAGTGCAATGAGCATGAAAAATGCCACATGCAGGGCATACCATAGACTTATTGGAGGAATTCGATTCTATCGCAAAAAAGCCTGAATGCGATTAAGTTCCTGACTGCTGATCTTGCAAAAAAGAAACGAAAACACTGCCAGTATGCATTTGCAATCCTTGAGAAAATCATTGAAAAATTGCAAATGGAATGTTTATGAAGAAAAGTACATGCCGCGAACACCGGCATACCTAGAGATTTGAAAGAAGGCTTAAAAGAAACTCTAGACATCCTAATTACCGCTGAAGCAACATGAAATTTGACCTTAACAGTAGGGACTGCAATCCTTCTAGTGCAGCCTCTTTCATAAAATTGAGAAGGAGCGTGTCTTATTCATGTTACATGCAATGAATGCCATTAGGTATTCTATGAGAACAGTGCCTCAGCCTCAACTTTCGTAGACGGAACAATAACCATCTGAAACAAAGCGACGATTACCTGATCAAAGAAAGCAAAGTAATAAAGAAGGTTCGATAACGTAGAGATAGGTACTTAAGTATTTACTAAGATAAACAAATCACTGTTATTCAGAAACTACCTACTATTGACGATTGACTACAGTTTCAACTTTAAGAACGTAAATTCAGTTGTATCAAGCTACCCCCGGCACTTGATCGAAGTGTGCCGACTGATCAATTGGCCAGCGGTGTAACAACGTAGGATTAGCCATAAATTGACTTGGCTCGTTCGATCATATACCCCCGTGGGTTCTTTGATCGAAGCCTGCTGCTCATTTGACCAGCGGCAGAAAATGAGCACAGAGCTTAAACTTTGTAACATTTCATCGCTCACAACAGCGTCATTTCTAAGCAATGAACCTTCCTTCGCTTGACTAATTACGAATCTGTGGGCTAAGTCTCTAATTTAATAAAACCTGCCCATTGAAATCAATTTGATTTAAAGAGGATTACACGGAGATAGGCGTAATTTCATAATATGCTCTCGAAAACCACATTGATGGAAACAAAATGACTGTGTAGAACGAGGCCTGATAAGTATAAAGATTAGAACAGTTTTAAAACGATATATCTTTGAAGGAGACAATAGATAACGGTCTGCACCCATGCAAAAGGAATAGAGTGGTTTCGCAGATCTCTCTGTTGAATTAGCAGATTAACGATGATGATTTGGGAAGATCGACAAGTTTTCTCAAGCGCTGATGCGTTCACTACTAATCCACGCAAGGTCACGACGAAATCCAAGCTCGAGACAGATCATGCGTCAAACTCCATGCAACAGACTGGAGAAAATCCATTAAAACTTAAACTGAAAGAAGCCGATGAATGTAATCTTGAAAACCAAGGTTGATCTTATTGGTGCATGTATCTTATGGTGCAGTGACTTGTTAGATATAGCCACTTTCGTTAGTCAAATCTATCAAGCTCACCTAAGCTTGTCATTAATACCTACCCGCAGTTATGCCCATTCCAATGAAATTGTAAGAGCTACTAATAACAAGCAAGGACCTCAACCTTGACCAAACAACAATGGAATGAAAGCCTACGCTAAACAACAAGCGTTAATAATCAAACACTAAGCAAACATATCACCAAACACAATATTCGCCTGCTTTTAACAAGCTCATTGAGCCGTTTCATAAGTTTTAGCTTAGATAATTGTCAGCAATAAAAAGCAGCGAATTGAAGTCTTCATGGAACAACAACTGAATGAAAGCTTTAGCCAAACGAGCAGAGTTAATCAAAGAGTTAGAAAAATTTAGCAAACATATCACCAAACATCATCAGTGTTCATCGGCTCTACCAAGCTTATTGAGCCTTTTCATAACTTATAGCCAGGATTATTCCGATCTGGTGAAAGATTCAACAAGAAAACGCAACGAATTGAAGTTTCGCCAAACAAGAATTGAACAAGCAGCCTTGATCAAACATTTTAGCAAACATATCACCAAACACAATCAGTGTTCGTCTGCTTTTAGCTAACTCACTGAGCCCTATCATAAGCTCCAGCTAACTTTTTTACCGCTGAAATGCCCCTGTAAGCACCAGCAAAGATAACCAACGAAATAAGCCTTGACCTTACAAGGCTGTAATAAAGGCCTTCGCCAAACAATCATTCTTAATCAAACATCTGAACTAACATGCCATCAAACATAACTAATGTTCGCCTGCTTTCATCAAACTGATTGAGACTTGTCATCAGTCATAACTGAGATCATGCAAGTTTAGTAAGCCTCAGCCATGATAAAGGAACGAATTGAAGCCTGACCAAACAAGAATTTAATAAGAGCCTTTGGCAAACAGGCAACCTTGATCAAACATTTCAACAAACATATCACCAATCATAATCAACGTTCGATTGTATCCATCGAGCTCACTGGAAGTCTTTTCAGTTCCTAGCTATTGGTCCCATCCAAACAAAATTGAAAGCAAAACTAGTAGCGAGCACTGAAAACAGCCTGCTACAAGAAGGCAATCTTTAACAATGATATGATCAAACATTTCAATGAACATAGTCAGTGTTTGCTTATGGAGTGCCAAAAGCAAAAAAATTCGTATTTTTATGATCAAGCTATATTTTCATTGCTATGCAAATATAAACATTGTAAGTGTCCAATTTTAATTGCTTATTGGAATTATATTTACAATGCTTGTGTATATTTTCATTGAAACTCTAAATTTCCATTGCAATCGCATGCTTATATTTATTGCATGCTTATATTTTCATTGCAACCTCATAATTACATTACAAACACAATCTTTTATTATAAGAAAAAATTCTTATTGCAAGCGCATATTTTCATTGTTAGCACATATTTTCATTGTAAGCATCGAAAAATTTCCCACGCTCTGCTAAAAATTTCTCACGCTGTTCAAAATATTTCTCACGGTCCAGCGGAAATCGGGAACCGGGAATCGGGAACTGGGATGGAAATGTGCAGACCCAATGTGAAACGAGGAAAATAAAACCCCGGTGAGTGCAGTGCAATGGTGAAAGGTACACCACGCTCGTCCATACTATTTTATAGAATACCCTTTTCTCTGATTTTTTGAAGGTAATCCCCTTTAAAAGGAGCATCCCTGATCTCTAAAGAAGAAATTTATACGGTAGAAATAATAGTTTGAGACAAGTCTGCAACCTTTGCACTTGTATTGCCATCCATATTACTGATATGTTTTATTGGAAAACAGTAGCACCCATAAAACTTAGGGTATCAAATTGCTTTCAAGCCAGTTGAAATTCACTATTTTGCAGGATCTCGACTACAACAGCATTTAACTGTTTTGAGATATTTTCTAGGGTAAAATGCCCCTTATTTTGAGATTCTATGTCCTAGGATGGATTTATTTCAAATATACCCCTTTCTCAGGGAAATCATGCGCGAGCGTGGTATCATATTTTCATTAACATTGCACCCACCGGGAATAAAGCCATTCCATGAAAACCAGAATGGGTTCGTGATTCAAAACATTCAGAGTTGGTGCTGTTAACTGAAAATTCTAGCTCAAAAAGACAACAAATCTCCCCACGAAATGTCGACACCCTGAAGCACAAATGCGATGCCTTATTGAAGGAAACGAATGTTCTTCCTTCGCAACGGCTTAGCAACGTAATCCTATTCAAATGCAAAACAGCGAATATTCTGATAATTAAAAGCAAAACAAGTCGTCCGTGAAAGCAATGTCTAACTCCTAGGACACCTCCTAACTTAGCACACTTTCATGAGTCGATTTTAAAATGAGACCATATTCTGCCTACTCATTCTTTGTGCTATCCTGATTGGTGAGAATGCGTCATCTTGCTTTCAATCTTCATACTGATCTATGAATTTAAAGGCATTTCTGCACTTTCTTCTTAAAATCAAACCTTTGGGATTGTTCTACATTTCATAGGCTGGAATTTTAGGCTTTATGCAAAATGAGGGCAAGGATGAAGTCAAACGTTCGTTAGAACCTCAACAGAAAGCTTTACAGTATTGCAGTACTAGCAATCGAGTTGAACCAACAAATGGGCTTGAGGATACCTCATGAATCTTACGCCAGTATCTACTCTGTTAGGTAGCATCGTTGGTTGTGGCTCACAAAATGTGGCCAGAAGGAAACACCAGTTTGAAATGTTTAGTCTATACAAGCCTGGGACGTATGAAGCATCTCATACTTGGGGGTGTGACACTTCAAGGGTAGTTTCTTCATGTTTACTGCAAAATCTTGGCGGCATGTGCCCTCAGTGCAATTTCTTGGCAAATTGCAGTCTTTTCGCAACTTTTAGGAATGTTGGCAACTTTTGCAGCATTGAGAAACTAGTCCTTATTTTAGCAATGTTACACAAAATTCCAATGATCTTTTTTCGATTCTCTGCAATCACGATACCATCCTGTCTTTTATGGAATGGTTTTTTTCCGAGTCTTGCAAGGGGTCTGCACATCCCCATCCCGGTTCCCGATTCCCGCTGGACCGTGAGAAATATTTTGAACAGCGTGAGAAATTTTTAGCAGAGCGTGGGAAATTTTTCGATGCTTACAATGAAAATATGTGCTAACAATGAAAATATGCGCTTGCAATAAGAATTTTTTCTTATAATAAAAGATTGTGTTTGTAATGTAATTATGAGGTTGCAATGAAAATATAAGCATGCAATAAATATAAGCATGCGATTGCAATGGAAATTTGGAGTTTCAATGAAAATATACACAAGCATTGTAAATATAATTCCAATAAGCAATTAAAATTGGACACTTACAATGTTTATATTTGCATAGCAATGAAAATATAGCTTGATCATAAAAATACGATTTTTTTTGCTTTTGGCACTCCATATTTGCTTGCTTTCCTTACCATATCGGATATGCCACTTCTTTGTCAAGATATGGAAGAAACATCAAATTCAAGGGTAAAATGTTGCCTGAAAGAATGGTCATACAATTTTAACAACAAACTCCCAATGTTTTCCTTCACGCGGTTTGCTCAGTTAAATGTACGGCGAAATATTTGCTCATTTGCAGACCTAAACAGTCCGCAAATGACGTTCGAATGTTCGGCATCGGATCCACAAGAGAGTGAACCATTGTTGTTAGTTACGTGTCTTTTCGATTGGTAAAGAAGCTTGAAGCGGCATATAATTTGCATCGTATGCCCAAAGCTTACCGAATTAAGGAGCTATTTACCCTGGCAGCAAAAATGTTTCGTCAGAGAAGGTCACGGAAAGCAAACAAAAATCAGTGTTCATAGTTGAATCTAGCCAATGTGCAAGCAATCCAAAACTTACATGATGAAACATTACAGAAAACTATACATTCATTTGCAGTTATATCAATTTGTTAAAACCAAACTCACCGACTACTCGTTTTCATAAATATATTCAGACTCCGATCACAGTTATCCGGTGCGAATCTTGATGAACTAATGGTCTCTCTGAAATTTGCTCTAGAACATAAATTGTAGAGGTGTAATTTGCAGTCAATCAATATAAATGAAGCTGTTGGAAGACACGAAATTCTACGAAGGCCTAAAATTGGGCGTTCGAAAAATGTTTGAGTTCTCGCTGTTACAGTAGAGGAGCACTATCTTTAAAAACTTTTGACTTGCAATTTTTAGCAAGAAAAGGCTTCAGTTTAGACTGGGAAGCTTTTCTTATGATCGACACAATCTTAGCTGAAACATCATAAACAAACTCAGAAAGTGAACAACCTGAGCTGAAAGATGAGATCTCATCAGCATTTTATCAGTTTATAAACAGCCTATTGTATTTGACAATCCAACACGAGGCGAACGGCAGTATTGTAAATTTCAAGAGAGGTACAAGGCTTTTATTATCTACTCAATTTGAGCTGTTATGTGAGCAATTAAAACCTGATTCTTGCTGAACATAAACTCTAATACTTTAGGAGAGAGTCTGTGCTATTAATACAGTAAAATCCCCTACAAAAATAAGAACCCAGAGGCTGTTTTTTCGTAATAATGCACCTTCTAATTAAGAGCCTGTTCCAGCTTGATGAAATATATGTTCTTATTACATGGGTAGCAAAGTTGATCTCTTTGAGTGCCGTCATTAAGCTCATTTTTGTCTCAGTTGAATGTTAAAGTTTGCATCTCCTTTCCTGCTGCCGAAGGCTTAGAATCGGTTATCTGGCACATAGTAACTTTGCCAAAACAAATAGCAGAGCTGAACACCTTTGGTGTAGACTCTCTAAGGGCCTACACAAAGCACCCTTCAAATTAGAACCTCATACCTGGAAATTTGCCTTCATGCCTTTAAATTAAGAACGTATTCCAACCTTGGTCTCAAAAAAGTAGGTTCTTGTGTGCGGGGATTTTCTGTATTGTACTATCATCAACCAAATGTAAAATGACAGGCAAAGTCAATGACAACGCGAATGACGGAATTACTACAGGTAAAACCTTCACAACTTTATCACTGAACAAGCAAATCCAGGACTTTACTGGGTGAGTAAAAAAGTTAAAATGTTTGACGAACTGTGGAATAAAGGGCGCGCAGCCGATATTCAAGATAGAAATCTCAATCTATGAGTCAAAAGCAAAATTGGATGTCCTTCCCCTTTTCCTTCCTCCTTCTTCCTCCTCTCCTCTCCTTTCCATTTGTTTGCTGATCAAGAGCGAGACTTGGGGAGCAAGTCCAAATTGGATGTAAAAAGTTTGTTTCATAAAATCACAAATCACTTAGACCCAGAAATTAGCAAAATTCTCGCAGTGGATTTGAACGGGAAGGCGAATTCGATGTTCAGACTTACTTGCCATTCAAATTTAAATCAAATACAAATATCACTTTCAAGAACAGAATTTAAGTTGCAATGGAAATTAAACTTCCAAGTCTAAAATATGAATCGTTTTACCTAACAAAATTTTGAAGTTCAAGTTGGCCTTTGGTTGATAGGTTAGCATTTTGGTTGGAATACCGGCTTCATACTTTTTATTGCACAGTCAGTCAAGCGTGTTAAAGAGTCTGTTTCATCCAGCATGCCTTGCACGTGTCGTCTCTTGGTTTGCCTTTGTTGTCGCCATTTTCATGGCCCATGAAAATGGCGACGAACAAAGGCAAGCCAAGAGACGACACGTGCAAGGAATGCTGGATGAAACAGACCCTTTAAAGGAAACAAGAGATATTACTATCTTAAGATTTGCGACCTTGATGTCTGCTTACATTTGAAGTTTGAACGTAAATGCTTTGGGCATGAAATCCCTTATCTGGGTGTCCTATCATCATTCACAGTCCGCCTTTTAAGCTGCGTCAGTTGATTTCAATACCAATTCAACTGACATTGTCGAACAATGGTCCAATGCTTTGACAAATAATCAAACTGGAATGTTGTTTTGCAGCTCTGCTTTGACTCGCGTAGTTGCAGTGCAGGGCCAAACAGAACGATTTTCTTCGATTTTCTGGAGAAGAGCGACCTGGCCATGATCTTGCATTTCCTTGCGGTAGGAGCGTACGAAGGTGAGTGTAGGCCAAAAGAAAAATTTCAACTTTTGCACGGTTAGAAATCAACATTTTCTTTCACCAGTCCTTTGAACGGACACAGCAACTTTGTAGAGATGCTGCCGTCCTTCCAAACGTATCAAATTTAACAGTTGAAATTTCAGCATTAACTATCACTCAAATTCGTTTGCTTCTACGTCGCTTGGCTTTCTGCCCTTGGGTGCTTCCACAACGATAGTAAGTCCTTTCGAGTTCGATGAACCTGGGAAGCTGGAAGTTTGCTTCATCAACCGAACTGCAAGCAAACTTGTTACAAAACAAAAAAAAATGTTTGTTTTGAACGTTGCAGATGTGCGCACGCAAATGAGACCGTGCCTTTTGCGTCGGATGTGTTTATTTTGCGTCCTTTGAACGTAAGCCAGCATTTTGCAGTTTACCCATTGTTTATCTATTGTTAAGCCTTACCAATGTTCAGCCTTCCGCGCTATAGTCCGAGTTTGCTTTCAGGGCATTTTAAAGACTTGCATGCTGCTCCGCAGCGCAAATCAATGAATCAGCATAAGTAGCGAAGGTATACCATATCTGTCAAAATCTGCTGACAACGCATTTGAAAATAAGGATCTTGATTGGCCAGTTCTATATTGATCACATGAAATTGTGTGTCGTTGTGTTGTTTGCTTTAGTTCAGAAACAATGCAAAGATCAGCTGATACTTACAAAATTCAAAAGGTGTTGGTCAAATCAAATGGGGCTTATATGCCTCCATTGTCTTTACATACAAGCAATATAATCTCCTGCACGTGAGGATGATAAAAATAGCCCTTCGGGACACAAGTGCAGCTCCAAAGGTGCTTATACAAATTAAAAGGCATTCAAATGGAAACAATATTCACCACTGCAAACATGCACAGATAAAGATCAAAGGTTGAAATCAAAGTGATCACATGAGCTTCTTGTCTTATGCTGATTCAATCCCTTTAACTTTTCTGTTCATACGATATGATCCTTTGATTCTTCGATCACAAAATTGGCATATCACAGGGGAATCTAAGGGTCCATTTGTGAAGACCGCCGCTACCAGTGTTTAATTGTTGCTAATGCACAACTACGTCAGGCCTTCTTTCAGTCCAGAACATTACTTTGTTCTCTGTGACGCTGTGGTTCCTACAGGATCACAGAAATGTTAAGGGTACCGCTTAATGTGATAGTAGGCCAAATGCAACTAGCATATACGCTTTGGTGGGGCTGATAAAGTTACTGTGATCAGATAGCACAAATTAAATGTCGAGACCGTTAGATTATTTTTCACGTGTGCATAACCACGATAAGACCGTATAACTAGCTCTAAAACTTCATTAGGCCATGCTACAATAACTTCATGAGACCTTGGGGTCGGATCTTTTTGCTTTTCTCAGTAGGGGATTCTTGCGGGATTTAATTCCTAATTAGTTACAAAATTTTCAATTCCTAAAGTTTTAATTCCTAATTAGGTTCTTTGTTATACCTGGCTCTCCAAGAAATCTACAAAGAGATGCGAAACTATGCAGAAGGATCTGTTTAGTGAAAGGAGTAAAGAGCTTTAGGGCTGATCCAGCATTACCATCTTCCTTCATCGAATTTTATTCTCAGACGTCGTTTCCACTGTACCGATAATGCAACCTTGGATTCGGAAGAAAAGTATACCGGATAAATCCTTCTATCTTTAAGGAATTTTCTGGAGCAGTGTAAAAGATTTTGAACCGTAACAAAACCCGTTTGCGGGGTGAGTGGCCGAGTGGCTTATACAGTCTTCGTCAGGTGACTGAAGTTAAGCTCGGTCGAGTGAGGTCAGACTCCGGATGGGTGACCTCGAAGGCCTGACCTCACAACTCACCTCGTCGTCCTTGGGAAGGGACGCTAAACTAGGGGTCCTATGCCTGGATGCGGCATGCACAGTGGGCCTAAATTAGCTTTCAGTAGCTAGAAATCCTGACAAGCCAACTCAAAACAAATTGAAAACAAACAAACAACTCTGTAGTTATTGGGGGGGGGGGGACGAACTAGAAAAACTTTTGTCGGAAAATAAAAGAATTTGGACCCATCACCGACGACTCAAAAAGTTGTTGAGCCTGCACATGGCAAGTAGGCTTTTGCTTTGAATTGCATTGTTGAGTTATTAGCCAATAGCCAATCAGCGATTGATACTAGTGCTCCTGTGCAAGGGACTGTGCAGCACAACAAAACTCTCTGGTAAACCCTTCCATTGCATACTTTCTGGAGGATCCATGGTTGTCAAAGATGTTCCGGTTCTCATCCGGACATAATTTTGTTTTTACTTTTGATTAGCATTTGATAGCACTTCTCTGAATAGTATTGGCAGATCTGGAACAACGTAGCTAATTAAAAGGGGCCAAGCAGGTCAAGAAGCAGATCAAGACTCCATCCATCCAGCTATCCAACCATCTGCAACCATCCAATACATTGAGATTTCCGAATGTTTTAAATAAAGAGGCTGTTTGTGGAGTGGTTTGATTGATTGTCCGTCCGTTATAGAGAGGGGTTTCTTAATTACGAATGCATCAATCGGGTAGTTGGTCTTGCTGGGGAACTATGTACATCCAACCAGACATTGCCATTTGAAAACTAAAATACCATGCAGGACCAATTCTTCCTCCATTGTTCTTGGGATCCGTGTCGGGCGGGCGGCTGATCAGCCATTTCATCAAACAGCCTCAGTTCTGCTCAGCGATCAGGGTAGGCTCTTCGTTTTTATTTTCTTTCTGATTTCATGTTTCTTTTGAATTTCATTCTGTAGTTTATTGTAAGTGTCACTCATTGTGGGAACTCGCTGACTTTGTGTCCTTTCCTGCAATGAGTGGCACAGTAGTTGTATTTGGAGTATGTAGTAATGTTTTATGTGATATATAAAAAAGATCAAGATTCAGAGTCAATTCAAAAGAGCTAAAACTGTCGTCTCAGTTGTGCTTTTCATCCCTTCTTCACCAAATCTGACCACTCTTTCCATCGCCCCACGAGAAGCAGAAGGAAGGATTATTGTATTCCTCTGCAAATGAGGCTTCGTAATTCTATTCTGACTTCTCTCCTTTGCTGTATTCGTTCAACGACTCAGATTTTCTGCACTATAGCTCCAGCTAGCAAAACTGTTGCCCACGTTTCTCAGTGGGTCGTAGGACTACACGAATGAGGAGAATCTGGGATCCTTTGGAAGCAGGAAGGTTGTCCACAATTAGAATGGAATTCGTCGAGGCTCACCAGATGAAGTAGCTATTCATTGGAAATATCTTGAAAGCGCAGGGAAATGTTTCACAAACATTGGTCACCAATTTTTCTGGCTTTAAAAACAGTCTCAGGTGCTAACTGAAGTTCTTACTTCGGAAACAACTTATTGTTTAAAGTTCAGTTTTGCCTCTCGTTCTCTATCGCTTAATCCAAGGACCCAATTGAAAAGCGTTCTCTCTCTGCAAAGGTTAGGAACTATACGGTGTTTATTGACGTAGGCCAGAAATATTGGCAACTATGATGCCGGTACGTGCCTGTAGTACTGCAGCCTATATTCTCATATTTACTTCCGAGTGAGTACCCTTTTACTGTCTTTGGAAGGAGTGAAAGCCGAGTTAGGCCCCGTCCACACGTATCCGGATATTTTTGAAAACGCATCTTTTTTTATCCGTTTTCGAAAATATCCTCGTCCACACGGAAACGCTGTGACACTCACAATTCGATATTAAATAATGAAATCGATAACGATATTCGGCATTCGAACTTCGATGAAAGAAAACAGACAAGCAAAATGCCCTCGCGTGATCCCCAAAGAACCGAGCGCATGCTCTGATACGTCGTAAATCGATGCCTTGACGTCAGCGTTGTCGAAAAGCTCCGTTTTCACCCGTCCACACGAGAACAGGAAAACGGCGTTTTCAAAAAGATCCACTCTGGAGAGCGTTTTCGAAAAGCTTCGTTTTCGGTGACTGAAAACGCCGTCTCCGTGTGGACGGGAACCCAAAACGGATAAAAAAAGATGCGCTTTCGAAAAGATCTGGATACGTGTGGACGGGGTCTTAGTTGTTGGCCTGTGGGTTTATGATGGGATCTCGAGCCCGCGAAAGTAGATTCCACCACACATTGCGCTTTAACAACTGAGCTATATACCCATCATTCAAGACCAGTAAAGCAGCTGAAATTCTACGTTTATGCTCTCAGTCCTGCAAAGTTCTGACACAAATACGCGAAAAGGTCATGTTTGCTTCGGATTTTCATGAAAAAACAACAGACCCATACAATAATCAGAAACAGCATACCTATACTCATTCTAAAATAGCCATAAAACAAATCGAAGACCAAAACGATTGCATCCTATTAATACTCCAAGCAGAGCAAGGACACCATTCTAGAAATATGACTTGGACACGTAATCATCATTAGAAGTAATTAAAAAATCGAGCTAGATCCACAGGATGCATGTCCCTTAGTTCGATCCGATTTCTCAACCTCGGCATGGAGCTTTCGGGCTTACTATATAGATCCAAAGAAAATGCTTGAATTCACATCAGGCTAAATCTCATAAGAAATAATCCCGTGAGAAACTTGCGTGAAATAAAATTGAAAGATAAGCCAATCCAGGAGAGAAGATGTTTATTTACTAAAGAGGCCTAGACGTTTAAACAATGTGATGTTGCCAGGGGGCTTAAGGCTTGGCTTCTGCAAAGAATTGCAGTCAACAGGAGGCAGCACACAATTCTAATCAGTAAACATAGCCTCGCTTTCAATCATGAGACGTAATCTTAAGAAGGCGTAATGCAATAAAAGCTAATATGGTTTGTTAAAGTTGTTGAAAGTTAACGAGCGAAATTTGTAGCAAACGCAGTTACATCTCGTTTCTTTTCTTATTCTTCCATTAATGCGTTGAACAATTGTTTAATTATACCCCGTGTTTATTTGATAACTTTAAGTTAAAATGACAAAATGATTGTTCTTTAATACCTTTCCACTCTTTAAAACAGCAGTAAATTTGTAAGAAACAGCCTTGATTAACCCACCCATACGTTGAAACAAACGTATTTATCTGCAAGAATAGGCGTTGCCTGTTTATCTGTTTATCAATAACAAACATAATATTGTTTACATTTGGTTGGGCAATTTTGTTGTGTGAAGACGGCATGGGGAAATTTCTCTGGTTGTAAAATAGTAAAAGCTGCTGATTGATGATCATAAAAATAAGTTTGAATAGATATTCGGAACTTTACAAGCATAGAATCAAATAAAAAACGTAAAAACCCTTTTCAGATACGTAGAGTGCATCAAATATGGGATACATATTTACTGGGTCACTATGGAGGAGCCTCATCTTCAGTCGTTTCATAGTTAAGTGTACCAAACTAAAGTCTGTCTCAAATTAGATTTCACGTGAAAAGCCCGCAGATAAAAAGCTGATGAGTCTTACATGGACAAATTTGCGTTATCGTATATCTCTCGTGACATACAATTTTTAGACATACTTTAGAAGTCTCAACGTATCCACTGTGATCCAGCTCTTTAGAAATCATGGAATAAATGTCAAAACACAAAGTCTTTCAAATACAAAAACCGTTAAGCTCATCTTAAAGAGGACACTCTGAGCTATTCAGAACAAAAATCCGTATTCAAATCGGACCAACGAGTGCAGAGAAGTTGCAGTTTGAAGTTGACCAAAATTGTTAGGTCATGTTTTTGCTTACATTTCCGGTCTATCACTTTTGAAATGGTTCTAAACCAAATATTTCAAATTTTCATTTCTCCAGTTGTATTCATCCGATTTCGATAAACTTTTTTTTAGATTAAACCTCAATGTTTGCACAATTAATAACGTATGAGTTTCACGAATTTACGTCGATTTATTTGTTTATTTGGCACACATTTTGCAAGGAGTGTTTTTAGCAGTAAAAACAGCACGAGACCCGTGAAATTCTTCTTTCCTAGTGCAAACAAAAAAAGTGAGGAAAAAAGAGTCTTAGAAACTCATTTCCCACTAAACTTCAGGTATCGATGAAGATTTCTGCCAAAGGGTTCGTTCTGATTCGTTCAGGTAAAAATTTTATAGCAGACATAAAAGTCATGTCATTTAGGCCCATTTGTGGTATTTTTTGTGATTTTACGTTATGGAATATATATTTTGTTTCTAGGTGCTTCTACTGCACAAGTTTTCGTCTTCATTGCACGGTTGTAATAGCAAAGGTTTAAATTGTAAATAAAAAGAGGAATTATTTCATTTTTTAACAAGCACATTAAGATTTAAGTGGGTCCAACGTGGTTTCTGAAAATCAAGCCGACTACCATTTTATATCTATGACTTTGGGTACACTAAGTGCTAGTCCAACCTCACCATTCGATCTATTTACTATAGTTCATTTGTTTATGTTTGGAACAAGAGCTACTCCTTGGTTTGGTACACAGATAACCTGACTCTTACAACCCTAAACTTGACGCTTCACAATGCATTCAGTCTAGCTTCGACTAAGGCTGGTACCAATTTGATGAACATCCAGACAAAGATACCATTGACATTTGATGACAAAAATTTTTGTTGCGGCTGTGACGATTACTTTTTCCAAAGTTTCCTATGAACTTGTTCCACAAACTCGAAGTTTGATTTTTGTCAAAAAGGGTTGCTTTTTAAGTTGCAGTTTTAATCCTGTCAGTTGCAGATAGTTTTCAGACGATATTTTTCAGCATGTGCGACCCTGTAATCAGTTTCAACGTTAACAGAAAGTAAAAGTGATTTTTCTTGGAATTTTGTATCCAGCAGAAGGTACAGACTAAAGAGAAATTGATGTGATAAACATAAAGCCTATGTAGTCACTATAAGTTCAAACGATTCATGATAACCATATAGTTTTCTTGACTGCCCCCAAGATGTGATGAAGCAAAAATTTGAGGCTTCCAAGATCTCTTATAAATCAAACTAAGACTGCTCCTTTTTGATGACTTGTGAAACAGAAATTTAGTTGATAGACCAAAAGCCCAGTGGAAGGGGTGCTCCAATGTCTGGTCATATTGGCATTCATGGTAGTTTTTGTCAGAACATTCAGGGAACAGGGTAAACTATTATAATTTCATTGTGAATTTTCTGGCACTAGGTGTCATTATCTATTGAGCTGCTGTTCTACTGATACGGTTCTTCTTAGGTGATTTTGATGTTAGGCAATGAGTCTTAGCAATGCTTTGTTTTATGTCAAACAAAAATACTTCAGGGGTTTTGCAGTGAAAAATGTTACTGGAAACATAATTTGTACTCAAGGATTGGGTGTCAAAATATTTGACAAATTGTGGGACTTAGTCACAACTGAAATCCTTCTGCCACTCACCACACCTACTATAACCTGAAAGAGCAGTTTCCACGATCGGAAGTTGTACCTACAGCTGGAGTTCTACATCCCAAAAGTCATAGACGTCAAATGCAAGTAAGCTTTGTTTCATAACCCACGTTAAACCCATATACCATTCAAGTCACTGAAATCTTAATGTGCTCGTTAAATAATAAAATAATTCCTCTTTTTATTTACAATTTAAGCCTTTGCTATTACAACCGTGCAATGAAAACGAAAAATTATGCAGTAGAAGCACCTAGAAACAAAATATACATTCCATAACGTAAAATCACAAAAAATACCACAAATGGGCCTAAATGACACGACTTTTTATATCTACTATAAAATTTTTATCTGAACGAATCAGAACGAACCCTTTGGCAGAAACCTTCATCGATACCTAAAGTTTAGTGGGAAATGAGTTTCTAAGACTCTTTTTTCCTCGCTTTTTTTGTTTGCACTAGGAAAGAAGAATTTCACGGGTCTCGTGCTGTTTTTACTGCTAAAAACACTCCTTGCAAAATGTGTGCCAAATAAACAAATAAATCGACGTAAATTCATGAAACTCATACGTTGTTAATTGTGCAAACATTGAGGTTTAATCTAAAAAAAAGTTTATCGAAATCGGATGAATACAACTGGAGAAATGAAAATTTGAAATATTTGGTTTAGGCCCATTTCAAAAGTGATAGACCGGAAATGTAAACAAAAACATGACCTAACAATTTTGGTCAACTTCAAACTGCAACTTCTCTGCACTCGTTGGTCCGATTTGAATACGGATTTTTGTTCTGAATAGCTCAGAGTGTCCTCTTTAAGATGAGCTTAACGGTTTTTGCATTTGAAAGGTTTTTAGTTTTGACATTTATTCCATGATTTCTAAAGAGCTGGATCACAGTGGATACGTCACTCCTCACTATCGATGCTTACATTATTGACACAGCTATAGATAGTCAATGAAACTCAAATTTCCTCAACACCAACAGCAGAGGGCTACGCCTGAGATTTCGACCGCTACAAAGATTATCTCGATTACTCCAATGCTCCAAGTTCTGAGCTGAAATGGTTGGCCATGAAATTTAGTTAGCTTTTGACTTTAAAGTTTATCATAAGAAACATTATTGATACGTTTTGATCGAGCTGTACACAGCGCAAAAGAGGCTCGAATCTTATCACTCAGTCGACTGTTTGCGGAGATGTTTGAATAAGTCCATACGTGTCCCCTCACCCTGTCTTCACAATGTATCAGTCTGTTCTTGTTGTTCACATTTTTTCAAGGTCATCGAGTTAAATGCATCATTCATGCATTCTTTGCATGAAGCCAACAAGTGTACACTTGTCAGATAGATATACGAGGGACACCATTATTAGTTACCGGTGTTGAGGCGCAGTGGTGTAATCCTCTAACTCTACAGCCTGAACAGTCAGGTGGTGTGAGTTCTATACCCTGTAGGACCCCACCACTTGAGCATCATAACAAGGGGTGGCGGACTCGATTAGGTCTGCTCTATTTCTGTGACCCGAGCGATTGGCGCTGATCTTAGTGATTGTAAATAATGTATTCTGAACACAAGATAATAATTCACGAATGAAAAACTCATGTAACATCTAGACTTGTCCCAAATCTGTGTCCTACAGTCCACCTTACCGATCCTTTTCCAACAATTAAGGGACAGCCATTCCAACATTTAGCCATTCCAGCAATCCGGACAAAATGTTGGAATAGTGGATCCAGGAACAATTGTAGAAGGAACAGTCAGGGAATAGACGTGGGACAAGTCATAACAGCATCAAGATTGCTGAGCCAAAATCATTTTCATAGAGTATCAAATTCACTGTGAGAACGCAGAGAATCAAGGCACAGAGTTTGGGCTTTCTGGATGCCTAAACAGCATGACCCAGCAAGCCACCTCTGACCATTGTTAAGCATGACCCAGCAAGCCACCTCTGACCCTCTGACCCACCTCTGACCCTTGTTAATTCATCTATTAACGCAACAGCCCATGATTGGTTCATCAGAGTGATCTGATTGCGTAAAAGTTGAATTTCGAAGTAAACAAGCTATTTTTTATGCAATTAGCTGCAGAACAGGACTTATTATGGCTGGTATGAGGAACCAAATCCTAATGAGATTGCTCAGTATAACGAAGCTGAAAGCCTTGTGTTCGTCGATGCAAGGAGAAAGAAAACACAGAAAGCTGTCGGCATTGACAGCTGTCGGCATTGCCAGCACTCATAGAATGTGAAATAAATGGAGAAGGTAAAATAAAATCAAATGGCTCATATTTGGAGCTTTAATTCTGAACAAAGAGGCATCAAGTATTGGCATGATGAATCCATAATGTGTGCGCAGTTTGTCTTTCCAAATGAATAACACCACAATATAATGTGAAAATAAAACAGTTTCACATGCAGTGAAGTGAACTATCTTCAGTCCGTCTCAAATAAGATGTCACCTGAGGTTTGCGTGAACGCAAAATTCCTTTGCAAAACACTTCTAATTGTTGTTATTCGCGGGCATTTGCAGGTGGCATCTAATTTGAGACGGACGATAACATCAACAGATAGCGAAAATGCATTTCATTATCAAATAAAAGTATGTTAACTGAACAGAATTTCTTGTAAATGAATCTTTACATTGATGATAGAAAACAGATGACAGGTGACAGGATAATTATCGTCCTGCCATAAAATTGTCACAATCTTTCCTAATTTATTCAGTTCTTAGACAACTTTTAATCAAATGCATGTTCCACAGTTTCAATACAGAGTTTACAAAACCAGGACGGCAACGCCAGCCAGAACGGCACCTGACATTCTGCAAAGCAAGGATTGTTCCCATACGCTACCTTTAATATATCATTCAAAAGGCCAAAATGAAGCCTCATATAATTTCACAAATGCCTGAAAACCACGTTTTTTTCTTTGAAGAAAAACATTAAGAAAGACTGAGTTTTGCTTCGGAGGCCTGGATCGGAAATACAAAACGCCAGAAATGGGGTGTTAAGTTGTGAAATTCAAAAAGGACAACTTCAGAGTCTCCCAAGGGAAGCAAATTCGAACGAAAACAAGGAATCTCTTGACTCTAAAGTTCTGAAACAAAAGCAACATTGCGTTGCAGTTGCTGTTATGGCTTTATAGACTCGCTAATATCATAAATTTGCAACTGTTGCAAAGCATGCCAGATACCTTCACATCAACAGAGGTTTTAAGTTGTTTCCGTTTCCATCTCCTAAAAATAATTGTCTAGACTGTGTGTTCTCCGGGGTCGTTGCTCAAATCTTCCTGGAGTCCTACCTGGATCCCGTCCAGGATGAATGACCCTTTATCTGGAAGTTTATTTGGAGAAGAACGAATGGCTTTTTTCTGTCACAATGACTCCACTACAATGATCACGAAAGAAATGGTATTTTTGAGCGTTTCTAAATCGAAAGATGATTAGCAAGGAATGAAAGGCATAGGCACCTGGAAATTTGAAAGCGGAAGATAATGCGAGCAACAAGGAAAGGCATCAAGCAGGTACTGAATCAATGGAAACAACTATTCATGTTGCAAAGCAATGATCTGACAAGCTATGATCAACGAAAGCAATAAAAAAGTTCTGCATCACAATTACGAGTTTCCAACGATGAGCAGTCGACGTTTTGTAAGATGGAAGACTGGTCCAGAAAATAATTCAAAATTGTCACTTCGAAAGAAGTTCGTTTACATTCAGTTCCCAAGCCCCTTCAATTTCGATGGACTCTTGGACTAGCCATGTACGTCATCTTCTTCTCTTTGTATAATTTCTTCAAAAATATACAAAGAGAAGAAGATGACGTATTTGTGTACCACTGATACTGTACACCCTCTCCTACGCTCGATTTCGGTATTGCATTTAATTCAAATCCTTAATATCTGGTACCAATTAGCTACATTTTAACATCTTCAAAAACTTTCGTTTTCTTTTTGAAAACTTTTCATTTATTGACACCTTTGGAGGGACCATTATGGAAACAAGTTCACACTGACCTTTTAATGCTATCCCTGCCATTTTAACCAAGGGTGTTTTTAGATTAAATGTTTTTAAATTAGTTTTTACTTAGTATCACAAGCCTGTAATTAGGCTTATTTGTTTTTAATAAACTTATTTTAATTTTCATTTTTGGCAAAAATTTACATACATACATACATGCTACACGTATCCATTTCTAGTCTATCTTTCTATCTCTTCTCTCCATCCCTTGCTGTTTGCAGGAAGTGTGGAAGGTAACATGTGATTCTGTTGACACCTACCACATTCTTAAACTCTGCAAAGCAACATCCCAGGTGGCCCTTACCTCACTTTCAACTCAAGGCGATCACTTCGTTGTAACATGCGGTAAAGTGTTACGTTGGCTTGCGTAAACAATCTTGTTTTTCATTGCAACTGGTGCCTTTGCATAGGCGACAAGGACCAACATTTTAATGAGATCATAGTGTGTTTTCGATGGCTTTTATGATTCTGATCAACACAGAGTGAATCATACCCGGATCACTCAGGAGGTCATTTGTCTCTTACTTTCAGACTTCAAACAGATCTAAGAAGTTAAAAGCTTTTGATGTTTCAGGAATGCAAGGAAAGAATGAGAAGCTTTTAGGTTTTATTTAAGTGGAATGAAAATCCCATGTTGATCACGAAGAGTTAAAGTGTTTATGGTTTGCTATTCAAATCAGTTTTAAAAGGCATCATAGCCTGGACTGCAGCATGCCAAATGCGTGCTCGATGATGCCATCATGGTATGACGTCAAAGTTGATCTTCAACAAAACAGTGAAAGATAGAGCAGGGAACCTTCAGCACAAAGCGAAACAAATTACTTTGAAATCGCTTTAATTCCGAGAAGTAAACATTCATTGTCTGATTATCAATAGCTAAACTTCTGACGTAACTGGATGAGGTGAATCAGTGAGGATTTGGCGGTGTATTTCAAAGAGCAAAAACTTTCAATCTTTCCCTGAAAAACATGCGCGAGACAGTCTTCTCCTGAACTCCAAAACGTGTCATCGAAATTTTGTTACATGCAAAGCAATAGATCATTTCCCCCCATTCTCAATCTTTCCCTGAAAGCAGAGACACATGCCGGAGACAGTCTTCTCCTGACCCAAAAATCGTATTGGCGAAATGCTGCAAGGTGGCAATTTGTTCACAATGAAAAAAGACGAAACAAAGAAAACGACTGTTTTTCCCAATTTTCACCCCCCTCCCAGGAAACTGGGCAAGAATGCCTCATCCTCTAGGCTCAAAAATTTTCATCATATTCTTAACTTCAAATCCTCGTCATCAACATTTTGTAAAATTTGGTAAAACAAATAGAAAGCAAACAGATTTTGCTCATCCTTGAGAAAAAGAAGGAGAAAGGCTCTCTTGCCACAAAATCTCATAATCAAAATTGCTGTGATGGATGTTTTCCACCTTTATGACAGACAAAAAACCGGATAGAGATAATTTCCGTTTATTCATTGTTTAAAATTCAAACAAAGCATCCCCATTATTTTAATGTTGAAGCCATGTCACAAAATAGACAGTGGCTAGGTAGGGTATTTTATAATGGCGATGACCACACCCAATATATTTTCAATAATGTTGAATTCAATACTTCAAAACAAATAAATGAAGGGTGATGATGTTCTTATTTTCATTCCAGCACGTGCTCAAGTTCAAGGAAGTCAAGGCACGGAAGAGTGGGAAGTAAATCAATTCTGCAACTTGAGAAGGAAGCATTTTGAAAATATTTCTGATGGTGAGTTTTTCAGAATAATTGAAGCAATCAGAATTTTCATAAAGCGATTAGGAGTTGGGAAGGAAACTAAATTTGAAGAAAATTTTGAAAGGTAAGAACAGACCAAAGCGAGGATTAGGAGGCAGAGCCAGAGGGTCGATCATTGCTACTTCATTGCTCCAAGCACATGAGCGTGCATGTAGCAGCTTTTAAGAAAAAGTTATCCCTGTTTGCATTGCTTCACAATAAATCTAGAAATCAGGAACAAAAATATTCAAACTTAGAGTCAGTCTCAATCAGTCAAAAAATCGCTGAAGTCTAAACCAGAACCGATAGTGAAGACACCAACAGCACCCGGACAATTTGCAACAAGTTTCTTCAGAGAATGGGCATAGTACAACAAGGCCTCGTATTTGAGAAACCACCTAAAAGAAACTTTCAGCTTACTGAAAAATAATTAGCTCCCCTACCCATAAGAAACTCTGGAGGTTCACACCCAAAATATAAAGTTTCTTGTATTTTGAGTGACACCAAGTATTGTTCTGATGGTCTGTAAGCATAACAATTCCTCCAAGGTTCGTAAGAAATTGCCAACAAGATATCTTGGATTTAACAGATTTTTACGTAACTTTTAATTGATGTTCTTGACAATAATTGGTAACATACTCATACGGCAAAACATGGACCATATGTCCATAGATAACCCCATTTTGTTGCAACTTCTTTTTCCAGGACTTTCTAGAAACGAAATTAGAAACTTAAGAAACTGCGCCTAAAAACGTGAGAAGTATCAAAGATATAAGACACATTTTAGGCTAAAGAGTGAAAAAATGGTTTCTTAAGTGCGGGGCCTTACTGTATTCTAAACTGATCAAACACCTAGGGCTATTGAGGAAACAAGATATAGCTAGTAAATCATTCTTTTGGATTTGAAATAAAGAATACGTGCCGCAAGTCTTACAATCAAAAGTGCATGCTTTCAATGCGAGATGAGAAAAACGAAAATCAACTTGAGTTAAAACTACAAATTTAACACGGGTTTGCTTTCAATAATTTTTGACATCTCAGCAAGAAAAATTAACAAAAGGACACCATCTTGTTCTCCTTGTTTGCTTTGGAAGCGCTTTTCATGAGCTTTCTTATTTGCACTGAAGCCATTCCTATCGGAATTGGTGCATTTTCTACAGCAATCTTCACGTTGCTGCCATTAAGTCGATGGTTGCTTCAAAAAAAGCTCTAATTTCACGCATGGCCCACATTTAAAGTTGAAGTTATGATCAAGCGCGGAGTTCTTGATCGATTTCCTGGGAGTTTGCAGCAACGTGTAAGTTGACGTCTCAAGATCATAATTATCAAAAATATTTCCCAAAACTGTTCTTAAAGCTACTGTGCAATGACACAAACAGGGGTACTTTCTTCAGAGCTACTTGTGGCATTTATAAGGCAGCAGGATAACAGGCAGTTCTGGCTTTCACGACCAGGTAACACTCGTCAAACATCTTGAAAGAAATGGACTTTCACAGGAAGCTTCCATAACCATTACTGTTCCACAAATGCATACGAGCCTGCGGTGTCGAGAGGCAGCAACACTTCCGCTCCCAAACGTTTTCAAAATCAGCAAAGATTATTACGTTTGGGCAAAGTGACTGCCTAATGTTGCGCAAAATGTGCGTAAAATGGAATTTGTCAAGCAAGATCGACTTCCCTACATTTATTTCACGTACACTTATGCTCTTCTACCCTGTTGGCTCCTTTCAACCATATTCAACAACATAGCTCCAGCTTAGGCCAAAGTTAATTTGCATTGTCAAAATGTTTGATAGGAGCAAAAAGCGATCCATGGGAAAATAGGGCAGCAGAGAACAGCAATGGTTCTCAAAGATCCACTCAAGCTTAAGTTCAATTTCAAGATGTCTAAGGGGTGTCATTTAATTCATCTTTGCGACCATGATGTGAGGAGGATGGAAAGGGGGCGTGTCTAAATGTTGTAATGTTGCTTCGATCGTACAACCATTTTGAATGACCATGATGCGATATTTCCCAGCCTTCGTTATCGTCAACAGGCAGTGTCATTTTAGGAGGGATTATATTTTAGTGCACATCTATGTCAGCTAAAAGTACCACTCATCAAACGATTCTTGTGAATTGCAGCTTTCTTCTTCTCAGTTTCGAAAGTGGAAGATGTTTAGGTGTTTAGACATTCAAGTAAACGAACACAGACCTTGATTGTAATTTTACTATGTATCAACGCAAGGTAAAGGATATGTGGAAGACTTCCATACCTTCAGTCTGCAGCAGCATTTGAAGAGAGATATCTAGGCAGAAAGAGCATACCAACAATCCAGAAGTCATTCGTGTTGTGAATTGAGAGATGCTAGAAATAAAAACAGAAAATTGTTCTTACTCTTTCAAAAGCTTACAAACTTTATATTGGTTACATTTAAAAACATCCGTTTCACGACTTGACACGCGCAAGCATGAACGATTCAGGAAGCGATGAAGATCTACCAAACAAGGGCATAGCCTTTGACTGTGAAGAGTATCACCATACTTGCGTCTCAGTCCGTCTTGCCTTTACTCTTCGATCTCAATTCAGATTTTAGATACTTCTTTCAACCATACACCTTTCTTGTAAAGTGAGCCTCTACTCAATAGGAAGTTCTTAACAACTCTAGAGAATACGTTTACTGCTCAAGATCGAAGCCAATGAGAGCTGGGGGCGGAACACCTCCCTCAATGCTTTGTCGGACTGTTTACTCTTCCTCTCCGATCTTTTTATGATTCACAGGTTGGATGATTAAGATTTTGTTAAAATTCGAAGATAAATGAAGGCATGAATTTCCAGCAAACTTTTTCCCAAATAGTCACTGATTTTGAGAAGTATGGAAGGTTGGATTGCTAAATAATTCTGTCATTTGGCTTCAGAAAGTGCAAATCAGTCATTTCATGCTTGGTGGTAACTATGTTCCTGCAACTAGTGTTGTTGCCGTTGTTGTCCTTGATTTTGCCGTCGGAAAATTATGGTTCTTGCCCCCCCCCCCCAGAACTGATGGCAGGAGTTGCCCGTGTAGCTGCTACGCAATTTAGCAGAGAAAAACCCACTACACAATTTGTGAGCTGATGTTGCTGCAATTAGCTTATCTTCTGATTTGAGTCACTATTGATTTAACATGGATTTGTCAACTTTCTATTCTTAATATCACATGGATTTGTCCATTAATTATGAAATACGGTCCAGTGAGCATGATGTTTTTTGTCGTCGTACTCGCCCCAAGATTTATCTTGATCTGCAAAACAGCTCCATAAACTGTTGCAAAATTGAATTTATAATAAACAAAGGCAATCGGTTTCGGTTTATTTGCACAATTAAAGATAAGGGATTGCCTCAGCATTTTTACAAAAGTGAGCAATAATGATTTGTGTCCCCAACGATGATGTTCGTATGATACGGACGCCATGTCTGGGCCTAAGTTTCGTTTGTTTTGTTTTCATTCTGCACACAAAGGATCGTGGTCAGCAATGGGTCCTTAATTGCAACTTCTAGTTCGCTTGGGTGGCAAAAACATATCATGAGCCCGTGCCTAAAATAAAACATCTTCTCTAATACCCGAGCTGATTAACAAAAAGCAAACGGGACTATAAATTTAACGAAGCTTATCCCTTCGTGTGTGATTTACAAAATGTTGGCACAAACTTAAAATCCGCATTCAATTCTCTCTCTCCATTAATTTTATTCGTTGATTCCATTTGCTTGAGGCCTGCGCATACAAGATCAACTAAACAATCTCTAGTGGTGGATGGCATGCTAATTTGACCCTTGTTGACCTGTGCTCACGTTGCACGCCTTGTTCGAGGGCCTAACCCAAAATCGCATTACCATCACGGAATTAGTCGAGTTTTGTTATGAGGCACTTAGTGATTAGGCCCAACATTAACGTGTGGTTAAATGACATCTCAAACTATCATTAGTCACGTATTTGCCTGGGTCACGGGGATCCGCTAGTTCATCCCTAGAGAAGATAATTTTTAGAATTACCCCAGAGGCAGCAAGACATTAGTCTCACTCCACGAGGACCTTCAAATTACGCTCATATCGTTGAGTTGACTTCTTGTTGTTGTTGTCGATCCACTGAAAGCCTTATTTCCCTAGGGCTAAACCTCGTTCCCAATGTTATCTGTTGTTGTAAGAAGGAGGCTAGGCCTCAACAGATCCCCATGGGGGTCGCCAAATTTTGGCAAATTTAATAATTAACATAATGTGGCACAAATCCCATATTTGATATTTCGAACTATGTATTCCATATGGTTAGTTGTGACCAAAGCCATTCGAATGTTCTTTATTTCGACTGAACGCCACTTTTTGAAGGTGAGAAATTTCTTTGTTTCGAAAAGAGCCAATCAAATTGCGATGTCGCCTAACAGGTTCCAGGCTCAATGTAAGCGTTGTATTTTATGGAAAACCTTCATTGTGGCTAGGTACAAGGTTGCCTAGAGCAAAGACGGCAAAAAATGTAAATCGGCGACGAGTTTCTGTCGCCCCGTCGTCCGCTGGTCAGAATGTTGGTTAGAGGAATAGACTACACTACATTACATAAGTCCCTCTAACTTACGCTTGTTGTTGTTGTTGTTGTTATCGCTTCTGTTGAGGGACTAATGTCCTTACGCTTCAATACAGGGACTAATTAGGCCAAGTCCACCGCATTCACGGCGCGACCAATCAGATCGCTACTTTCTTAATATGGTCAACTCACGTGCCTGTTTGTAGCGTTTGATTGGTTATTAGTTCAAAGTTCGACTTCTCGAAGCGAAGCGACGCTCGAAGTGAACTTCGCAGGGACGTTCGCATTTTCTTTCGACGTTCGAAGGATAGAAGATGTTCTAAGTTTCTTCTGATTTTTCGTAAGATTTTAGTCCCTGTTTAGAATCCGTTTGGTCGTGAGTCCTTTGTATGAGTGAAATTAAAACATCAGATTATAAATGTTGAACGATTACAAGGAATCATGTCGTCAGTCTATTAGAGGAAGATGTTTTTTGCAATTATGGCAAGAATGATCCTTTACCGAAGTACTGATACCTAGTTTTCTGCTACAGCACTTCTAGAAAACTGACTTTTGAGGCATTTTAGGCCCAGTGGTCATGAGAAAAAGTAGCAGGTGATCTATACCAAATAGCTAAATGCTAACAAAGAATCCGAATCGATCGATGCCTAGATACAGCTCGCAGGTACACAATAGTGAAAGAAGTCCAACGCCATCTTAATTCCATATTTTGTAGAACAGCTAAAAGGTTTCAATACGCGAGCTAGTCTTACTCAGGAAACTCCTTATCAAGGCTCTTACATAACTGTCGTCAACAACGTGTGCAGACAAGGCCTTCATGCAAGTATCCTCTGAAGTTCCGCAATCATGGACTAAAAAATAGTAACAGTTGCATGGCAAATTGGCTGTTTTACTGCGTTTTTACTAATTCAATCGACTATGGAAGTAATTGTAGTTTTTGTTATGGAAAAGCAAGATATTATCACCATACTTCCATGCTGCGCATGCACAACTGCATTTCTGGCAACAGCAGACCACAATGCTACCATACCGGCAGTCACCATAATCCGTCGCTCTTTGTCCCACACCCACTCAACGACATTCATCAAGCTGGAGAGATTGTGCAAGAATATTAATGCTGGGCTGCGTGCAGCAATAAAGACATTTAAGTTTAGTTCTCAAGGAAAGAGACTATAAAGTCGTATTTTGAAATGCCATATTCTGAGCCCCGTTGTGGTACAAGACTCTGCATGCTGCCATGCGACTTCAAAATCCCCCTTTTCAAGGTAAGAGGCACGAAAGCGGATTTCTTTTTTGTTAGAGATTTTGCATTTTTGAGTCTAAAATCTTGTTCTGCGTACAAAGTTTAGCATAGAAGCACATTTGCACTGTCATATCTGTCTTCGTTTGGAAATCATGGCGATTTAAAGAATTATGGTTCATAAGAGCTTTAACTGTGAAATCAATTGTTTGGACAATTTTGCTCCAATTTTTGTCCAAACTTTGATTTCACGGTCAAAAGCCTTACGAGTTTACATCATTCATATCGCCATAATTTCGAAATGAAGACAGATACGAAGGAGAAAAGCTGCTTTAACACTAAACTTTGTACGTAGAACAGGATTTTGGACTCAATCAATATCTCTGACAAAAAAGACTTCCGCTTTCGCACCTCTTACCTTGAAAAGGTGGATTGAATTTTGAAAGATATAAAAGTAGAGATTCCTACAAGCGCAAAGCTTCACACAGACTTTGCACAATCGCTTAAATTAATTCAAACCTAAGGACAAATGCATCGAAAGAAACTTCCAGATCAGCAATAAAATCAAACTTTGGTGACTTCTTCAAAAGTGTTTCAGTTCCTTCAAGATCCTTCGAGATTACCCAGAGGTACCCATCACAGAGAGAAAGTACACCCTTGTATCCAAAAAATATCTAATGAACCAGACGCTTATCGACCGACATTGTATTCTAAACTAATACTATATAAAATGACCCAAAAAGTCCGAGAAAACACAAAAGCGGCTGTCTTCCTTTGCCCTATGGATCTTATATTCAACTTCTGGTTTACATTTAAAGGCAAATTAATTAATAATCTTTACTTAATCTTTTTGGGTAACCCAATAAACTGTGCCAAAAAGAGGCCGCCTTAGACATATGTTCTGCTCCATATACCCTGCCTACTTTAAGTGGAAAAAAGAGTTTTAAAAGTTTTGGCAAACGTGCTATGTGTTCGATCAATTCCATGAAACGCCCATATGAATAAAACCTGAAAATTGAGGCTAATGCTATGAGATCAAAAGCCGAAATCTCCACTTTTTCCAACTCGTATCGTAGAAAATAGTTATGTGCAGGTTGTCCCAACAATTTTTGTCCATTAATGTGGCTGCCATGGAGAAAATGTATGTTGTACTGTCCCGTTATTGATATTTGATACTGTCTAGAGTTTGCAACCACGTTTAGCCAATCTGACCATGGGAGTTGTGGACACAATTTGGGTGTTGATCGTGTCCAGAATACCTGGCCTAAATGATCTTTAATGAATAAGTGTATTTCGTTACCTTGCGTGTCTTCAATTCACTGTTTATCTTCTTGTTCTTGTCTGGGAGCACATCAGCATCCTGTGAACGGTTCTGCATGGCCTAAATTTTGAACTAAACTGCGATTTGGGTTGAGTCGTTAGAAGGTCGCGTCGATCTGGGAACTAGTTCTCAGGTCATGGCTTTTAAATCGCAATGAAGTTCAAAATTTAGGTCATGCAGAACCGTTCACAGGATGCTGATGTGCTCCAAGACAAGAACGAGAAGGTAAACAGTGAATTGAAGACAAGCAAGGTAACGAAATACATCTATTCATTAAAGATCATTTAGGCCAGGCATTGTGGACACGATCAACACCCAATTTGTGTCCACAACTCCCATGATGACAAGTGGTCAGTTGAAATAAAGAAACAACATGGTGCCAATTTCAGGTGAAGAAAAAATGCAAACACAGCGCTAGAGACCATTCTTCCAAAATTTACGTGATTCTGGCATTTTCGGAGAACAACAAAAATTTCTGAAACAATCACTTCTTGACTTCTTTGTGCCATGAATAAGCAAAAAAATTGTCCGATTGACTTAAAGAAGGTCGCAGACTCCAAGATGAAGCCAATCCTATGCAACTGTTAGAAGTACAGCACAATACAGCGTACAGCTCCTCTGCGTCTGATTAAAACGGATACCAGTTTTTGAGACACCCTGTAGGTATCCTTGAGACACAAGAACCAACATGAATGAACTTCCCCATGCAACTTTGGTACTCAGATTAATATATACAGGGTGTACCAAAGTAATTGCACCCCGTTTGTGTTGCTACTGGGGGGGAGCAGTAGCTTCAATTATCTTGACTTTTACACAATTGCATAGGTCAGGCTTCGACTTAGAAATTGAGATAATATTTGAGTCAGTATGAAAAGTGGTTGCTGATTCATGGCAGAGAAAAGACACAATAAGTGGTTACTTCAAAACTAGCATTTCTATTGTTATCCAGCAATGTCAAAATAAAGTAGGTTTTTATGAACAAACGAATAAGGAGCCCCAAGTTTGGCAATTTTGGTCCTGAAATTAGTCGAGCCAAGTAGATATTAAAAATCTGCATTATACAACATTTGATTTCTGTATAAGTTCCTATACTTTTATATAATGATTCTCATACATGTGGTGCCTGATTTGTCAAAAATGAGTCTGTAAATTCTTAATCGGCATAGTTTATTCTATGTGGGCTTTTACTGTATCACTTTCATAAAAACTGGCCTTGCCAACGGCACCAATGTAAAAATGCTAGTGGCGCACCATTTTCCTGAAGTTTGCCATCGAAATCCCCATTGTGGTGCAATACAAGAGACTTAAGTCCTCGGATCAAACACCAAGGACATCATCTCGACTTCAAGAAAACTATCATTCTTAATTCTTAACAGACGCCAAAATAGTCATCAAAGAGTTGGTTTTTGAACGACTTTCTCTATCCTGATTTATGGTTTTTTTTAATTTTTCAATAGCAACCCGCAGTGGTAGGTGTAGATGAATCTTGTCTAACATAACGGAGCAGCTATCTATATATCAGACGATACTAATGATATTACATCCCCGCATATGTAGCGTCATTCTTTGATGTACGAAATCCCACACTGTTGCTAGTTGTGTACTCAAACCACTGAGGCAGCTAATGTAAATGCAATAAACATATCCAAAGCGCATATCTCTACTCTGCTTACAAATCTAATCTTGAGAAGTCAAATGTCACAGCCTGAGTCTCAATAGCGCCATAAAGCCATCGCCGATTTAGCGTTTGAGCGTAGATTTCTATCTAATGCTAATTCACAGAGACCTTCCGCGCTTTAAACGATGGTCGATGGCTACGTAACGATAATTACGAGTAGGATGATCGAGTAAACTGTGTCTTTAAAACACTTATTAATCGGTGTCTGCACGTAGCTAATCCATAAAACTAATTTTGGACGCAGCCGCTTGTTATACGCCTAACAACGATGAGATGATACCCAGATCAAATCGGAACGAACATGGCCTAACAGGATAATGAGGTCACAATATTTATAAAGGTACCAATTTTGCAATAAAAATTAAGATCTTTCGGCGCCAGTTGTAGCTATAGCTAGCCTTTGGATGTAAGCCTGTCCGAGATGAGGGATTTTTCCGATCCCCTGTAATTCTTGACCAAAATCTCATCATCAGTTGCGGATCGATTTATCAGTCGGCCTTGTAGCTAAGTAATTTGTTAGTTAAGTTGACTGATCTATGCGAAGCAATTTAGGGACATGGTTTGATTAGCACTAGGAATCGTGTCTGCCGCCAGTGCAAATTAAGTCGCCTTGGAGCATGCAAATTTAAGTACAAACTTTAAATCTTCCCAAATATTTTCCAATTCCACCGTCAAGCTGAACACCTGAAATTTGCAATTTTTAAACAAAAAGCTGTTTGCGAAATGGCTGATCAGTTGTAAATTCTGCTTCTAAATTTATGCCAAATAATCATATTAGGCCAGAAAATGTTCTGGACTGCCAAGCTAATTTGAACATTACGTTATTGAAGTAAATCATTACTGCACACGTCATCTGGAGCCTTTTAGGGGATTCCGCGAGGTCCACAACTTAGTTAGTATTCACAACAACTTTGGGCCAAAACAATGTACATCTTTTCCTAAAAACAGTTGTTGAAGAGTTAGGGAATCTTTCTTCCCTGTAGCTATCTTTATATTCTCAGCCCTACTGTCCTTCACAGTCCTTCATAGTCCTTCACAGTTTCGAGATATGTTGTTTATGGCCAATGTGTTGCTCTAATAGTTTGTGCGTGTGCAAAAGATCATGGATAGCACAGGGTTCTTCAAGGTTGAAGGTAATAATATTTTTCTGTCCATGACTTGCCAAACATTCTTACGAGGAAACATGACCAACGTTCGAAGTTGAGTTGTTAAAGTGCTTGTGCAAGGCTACGAGCTTGCATTTGCAAAGGGCAAAAAAAACGATATATCCCACTCAAATTAAATCAATCTCGTCCCCAAAGTGAGTTCGTTGCTCTTCCTCTACTCTGGGATACAAGAGAGGTCGTTCGGCGATTTGATTGGCTGTAACTCCGTTTTGCGCGGGGTAAACGGCCGTAGATGGTCAAAATTCGAAAGGAAACGACATTCTTTACCCATTTCAACCATAATTTACTACGTATCTCCGAAATTCGGAGAATAACGAGCCATTCTATTTCGAAGCTGCGGTGAAAGTTTCTCGAATTTGCAACTTAGGCCCAAAAAACCGAGCTTATTTTCACCTTAAACACACTTGCCAACCCCAGATTATTGTCCAATACCTTCAAAAAGGTGGAAATAAGGTTCTCAAAGTTTTTGTTGTTCGTTCCTTAATTTACCTTCTGCAGAATTAGCACCAGAGCAACGACCATTTTCCGTTGATTAGCATTGCCTAGCAAACCGTGAAATCCAAAATGGCTGCTAATACAACCAGATTCTGGGCGCATCTGATCGAAGTGGACCAGGGTGTTCATTGGGCTTTGTGATCAGCGTATGACGTAAGAGCACCCTGGGAACGAGGTTGGATCCAAATTAAAGGTGCGGGCACGCCATGAACAATGGATGGCCAAAGAAACAATGCTGTATGCGAGTGTTCTCTTTGTTCTTTTTATAGACAAAGAACTTTTCAGAATATGAGGAAATTTACTTGGTATTTACCTTGCCAATGTGGGTACTCCGTTTCTGTTTAAAGGCGATGTAGCTATGTTTTTCTTCAGCCGGTGAAATTGTCAGTTTAACCAACCTTTGGTTCTCATCTTAGTCTTTTGGACGTTTTCTGTCTTTCCTTTCAAATCTTTCCCTTCGACTGAAAAGAAAGAAGGACTGTAGTGATCTTGAAAATGCGCTCTCGAAACATTCGCAATCATCTAAGTATGTAGTAAGAAGTGAGGTATTTCTAATCAACCCACAGAGAATCGACACTGGTTAAACACACTAATCAAACATAGGACAGGTGATACGCTATCTGATTGGACCTCGATTTGGAAATGTCACCTCATTTTGACCGACAAGAATCGACGTAGCATAAGACCAATATAACCCTGCCAATTCCCTTCAAGCTGTTTACTACCTTCCATAATGACAGAAAGAGCTATTAGTGTTACTGGTGTCCAAATAATCTTTTTCACAAACATTACCTGAATTCTTTTCAAAAGAAGCGGACCTGGGAATGATCCTTGGTGGACTTCCGTTGGTCACTCTATTAAGATTCCTGAGCTCGTATTCCTTCAGATAACAACTGCTAATGCACTATGGAAAATAAACTTCATTTGAAGATATGTCATTTGTTATGACAGAAATAGCTATGCACGTCCCGATACACTTAGTGATTATCTTCTAAAGTATTTCTCATTTTGGATATACATCATCAATTGTTTTTTGCACACCTCTGATAGACTTATCAAAGGAATGAAGCTCAAGAAATAACTGTAAGAACTGCAGGTCTCAGTAAAAATATTCTGTGCTTGCAAGCAAATGGCGTTCACGTGCTCGTGTCAAACAATGAAGCCTAAAGAAATGTCGAATTTGGTTTATTTCGTTGGATACTGTATGGAAGCGATAATTCATAAATGGCTAAAATCCCCACAATACTTGAATGCTGCTGAAGCGTTTTCATTGGCACTCCTGTGCAACCCTCGCTTCGCCTCAGCCAAACAAGACATGTGCACCATTAAGAGGAAACCTTACCGGGAGAGCCAGAAAAAAGTTCCCACTTTTGAAAATTCATAACACCAAGACTAATTCACGGATTTGAATTATTCATATTCTAGTTAAAAGCCGAAAGATCAAAGTATTTTTGTGATTTTTCTCACTGTCCTACCAGCACTACAAATATAGGTTAATTCAACTTTACAAAAATTTCATGGTTGCAAAATGACTGAAAAATGGCCAAAAACATCGATCAATGCATAAATGACTTCTTGCACAGAATAATGATGGAAATGCAACTTTTCATGCGTGAGAGATATCCTCTAAGCATTAATTGCCTTGGGACTGAAAATCGTTCGTATTTGTGTGAAAATCAATGTCTTATAACTCTTGAGGATGGTGAAATGCCCTTGGCCTATTGTTTAATTTGAATAGAGTCCTTACGATTTGATCAATGTTTTAGGCCCTTTTTCGTTCATTTTGCAACCATGAAATTTTTATAAAGTTGAATTTACCAATACTTCTAGTGCTGGTAGGAAAGCGAGAAAAATCACAAAAATACTTCGATCTTTCGACTTTTGACTAGAATTTGAATGATTTAAATCCGTGAAGTAGTCTTGGTGTTAAGAATTTTCAAAAGTGCGAACTGTTTTCTGGCTCACCCGGTACATGGGAACGGTTAAGAAAAACACTTTTAGTAGAAATTTAGCTTAAAGGCAGTACAAAGACCTGCATGCTTTGCGTAAAGTCATCGACTTGCTAATTCACAGGATTAAAACAACCGATGGCAAATGTCTACTACCAAGTTCTTCTCATGATAAGTATAGCAGCACGCGTATTGGGTTGATTTCGACAAATCTCAATAAAGGATGGAGTTACTGCATAGCAGTCGCGGTCGAAGGGCCCACTGTACTCAGACGGTATTACTCATCCAATCACAGCTATGGCGCCGAAAGAAATCCAGACATTTTATATCTTGAAATTGATAAGATTGGCCTTTGGGGAATATCTACTGCATTTGTTAAAAGTATTTGTTTTCTTTCTTCTGGATGATTCAAGTCACATGTAATCTTATTGGGTCTCGCCATTGTATCTTTTTTATCTCATATCTCTTTCCGTCTGTTTTACTTTATAGATCAAAACCCTTTTCAAGCACTTCAATCAGATTGTTTAGGCTGGCATTTTACACGTCGTGATTTCCTTTCTCATTCTTTTCGTGTGTGTTAAATCTTAAGTAAAGGCCCTGCTACACAATGGACTTTCGTGTGAAACCTGGTTGCACTGGCGCTCTAGACTGATGACATTCATCTAAATTTTCCCCCATTGAATTGAATTTATATTTACTGCTATAGTTATTCCGCTCAAATTTGCAGTGGCGCTCCAGCAAATAAAGTAGCTACAGAGATGCAGAATATCTTTATCATTCCCAACTTCTATGTGTTGCATAAATATCTTTATCATCCCCAGGTTCTATGCATTGCATAAACTTTGAAACCTTCAAAGTAATTGGCTAATAAGAAGAAGTGAATGGTCATTATTATTATTATTATTATTATTATCATTATTATTATTATTATTATTATTATTAAATTCTTTATAGTTGGTATTTACAATAGCTTAAATACAATTAGCTAATTCAAACCAACTATCTACAAAGGAAAAATTTACAATAATATAAAGAAAATAAGTATATTTACATCGATTTACATGATCTACATAATTACTGTTTGCGGAGGGATTTCCAAGATGTTGTTCTCAACAGCAATTTTTGCATGTACAATTTTCACCCTTCCATTCTTTTATCGATCTTTTGAAATATACAACAGATGGTGAGCTTGTGCAATGCAGCAAGTGCTGAGTGTAGCTTAAAGTTTCATTGGCTAATGATTCAAATTCATTGTTCATAGGGTAGCCACTATGCTGCAGAAAGCCGTTTGAATTCCCAGGTCCTCTGCATCACCTAAGGCCTTCAGACTTTCAAAGCTACTGCATGTGACTTCAATCTCGTTGGCTAATGATCAGAATTCATTGTTCATCTTGCAGCCAAAGAAGCTGCAGAAACCAGCTTTATTATTCCCGGGCCTTTCTCTGTCTTACGTAATGCCATAGGCATGCGGGTAGAAAGCAGATATCTTTTGTCTTGCAAAGAAGAAACCAAAAGAACCTTTTTCATGTCCTCTACTGATTGATGATGTAAACGTCTGTGAATTTTGTCCGGTAAGGCCTAAGTGTCAAAACCGAAGAAAGTCAAACAATGAACAAAATAGGATTATTCGTCTAGCCCTCTGGAAATACAATCTGGACGATTACTCCCAGAGCATTTAGGACGTTTACACACTTTTCATCACTCATCACGAAACGATATGAAGATCTCTAAGAGAGTGAGTGACCTCCTTTGATAACATCTCAATTGAACGAAACGAAAGAGGGTACATGTTATTGCTAGGAGAGAAGAGATAGGCTAATGTTAATCAGTCCACACTTTAAAGGATCAACAGGCTAAATGGCGTACAACTGCATGTAAATTCGATAGCAACAACTCTTCACTTTCTCACTAATATGCCATTTACCTTTTCCAAATTAAAGCAGCATAAAGGGTAAGAAATCAGAAAAGGCGTTCTCAGAAGCTGAGCTTTTTCATGAGCTTTGATAGAATGAATGCTATATTTTCAAGTAACGGAGATGTCCCAAAATATCAGAGAGCAGCAAAAAGTCTATTTATTCTTATTCAAATGTTGATATTATTGTATCAGAACACACCATCTCTATTCAATTAGAAGCTATAAAAACTGTCAACAACAACAAAACAACTTACTCTTTTACAAAATGCCAACAGGAAAATCCTTCCCTAAAACTGTATGTTTTAGTCCCTGAAAAGAAACATCAGGATGGTTAAAAATAATTCAGGACTGAGCTACCCTATTTGGATGATAAAGCTTGATTACATTACTATGTTTTCTAGGTTTCCGGTCGAAAATTGCGGAAGTTTATACCACGACATCTCCAATAATGGGAAATTCGCGAATGTGCATTTCCACCAAATTTTTTTCTAAGTATACAATTCGCGAAAATTTCATTCTCGAGATGTGTTCAATGATACGAAATTTGGGAATTTTCATCCGCACAAATTATGTCATTTCCACAAAATACGAAAGTTAATCCTAGCAAAACCTCAAATTTGGCAGATTCACGAAAATGAATTTCAAAATTTTCGCACCTTTTCCAACTCGCAAAAGATACTTTCCTTAACCTACGAATTATTTAAACTTTACACGATATTTCAAGATACTCCTTCAAATTCCAGCAAAGATTGAGCACACGTCAAGTTCATTAAACTTGCCATAAAAACTCCATTTAGTCCCCTCTCTATAAGTTCCCACTCTTATAAGTCTCCCATTGACGCCAACATTAACCCCCCTCCCCTCTCTGTTATTCCCCTCATCCACCTATGTCAGGAACAACATGGAAGGATGGGATTGTAGTGAAAACGATAGTTTTAAATTTGCAGACCAATATCTATTGCAAGACCTGAGATGAAATAAAAATCGGTAAATCAGATTAAGGAGGAAATCTTAGTCGGGGATCAAAATTGCAATTTTTATTCAAAATTTGATTAGTATCTTTTATCACATTATTGTGGTCTTAGGGCTGGACAGACTGGCTGAACTCCTTTAGGTGCAAATGCTAACAATTTTACCAAAGACAACTGAAAAAGGCATATTAGCAAAACTGTGGGTGTGAGTCGGGTCTTAGCATTTGACACAACGCTAGCTTTATAAAAGGGCTTGTTTAGGCACCTTTAACATATGGTCTGGAATGGCCATCAACTCCCGTTCCTTACGGGTACGAAGACACGTAACTTCTGAGTCAAAAAGGGTTAACAGTCTATCCAGGTCTATCTGTCTCTTAGGGAATCCACCTTGTCAAGGTAAGAGGTGCGATGTAATCAGTCGTATCAGTAACGCTTCTGGCCAAATCTTTGGTGCAGCTTAAGATAAATGATCATTGATTATCGATAAACTTTCGACCTGTTTTTTAAACAGCAATCAAATTAGCAGTTTACTTAAAGCTATGATGACACTGTTAATAAAGATTTGTAGACAAGAAAGTGACAAACCAATTCCAATTTCGAGGTATCAGGCGTATAACCTTGGATAGAAGATGCACGTTGCTATGTCATTTGAAGGTGAAGGTGAAGTTGCGTTTTTCAGCGCCAAGCGCTGGGATCGCAGAAGTAGAGCAGACCTAATCGAGTCCGCGACCCCTTGTCATGAGGCTCATGTGGTGGGCTCCTACCGGGTATCGAACCCACTCCGCCTGACTGTTCTGGCTGCAAAGAGGATTACACCACGGCGCCACAACACCCTCATCTATCGAACGTGTCAAGAAAAAATCTCAGTTAAAAAAGGCTACTTCTCCCTGGACACCAAAGCTGTTGGCAGATGTTTTACTTACTATAATTATGATTGAAACATGACCTAATCAACATGACGCTTTTTGCCGTCGTGCTTGCCCTAAGATGTTTTGCTTACTAGCGGACATGTTCAAATCCATTTTTAAAATCATGTAACTGAAATCTGGTACTTCTGCTCGAAATTATGAGGGACTTTCTCAAGAAAGCTCCTTTCAGGAACCTTCAAAAGTGGCCTATAATCATGGCCAAAAAATTCTCAAAGAAGCATATCATCTTGAAAAGGTGCCTGTTTAAAACTATGGCCAACGAAGTGTGAAGTTGCAAAGCACAGATAGAAAGAGACCAAAAAGCAAGTCAGAGGGCTATGATTTGTTTCCTACAAAGAGAGCAACAACTACCTCAAGGCTCTCGAAATAAGCACTTAAGTGTGTACCACAAACCGGGCAAAACAGCCACAGACTCCGCCCGTATTGACGATTTCGAGACTTTGAAACGGCAGAACGACCTTTCACTGAGCTTTGGTTATATGTGATGATAGGCACCTCCTGCACTGCACGAGCCCTTGACGCACAACAGTACCCAATGGTCAATAACAGGATCTAAACTTAAACTGAGCGCTATTGAACATAAATGAACGCGAGCAAACATTGCTCAGTCAACATTGAAGGAAGGATCTAGGATCTCCGGGCGAACGTTGATAAACGCTGCTTAGTCCATCGCGACGACCCCTAATGGATGACTGCTAAGCTTATATTGAAAGTATCTAGGAGAAAAACAAATACTAGTGAACATAGGTGAACGCGAGCAAACATCGTCCAGTCACCCTTGAAGAGCATACACCGTCCATTGCTCTACGATATGAAAACGGAGAAAAAATTAGCACCGGCAAACTGATGAACGCAAATGGACATGTCAAAGGTATCATACGCAACAGAGATAGACTGTGTTAATTCCACCAGCATTTCATACTGAGTGAAATTGATCAGAAACAAACACAAATGAACACATCAAAGCTGTTATGAGCACTTGAGATTCAATGTGTTGTTTCCAACAGCATTTCAAAATTAGTGGAAGTGAACACGAATGAACATAAATGTACAAATCAAGAAGCTAGTCTAAACATTTAAGATGAGTTGTGTTATTTCCAACGGCATCTCAAAATGAGTGGAAGTAGGCACCAACACAACTGGTCGAAATTTAAAATTTTACAATTTAAAATTTGAATTAAATTTTACATTTCTTTCTTAGATGTCTGTCTCAGGATAAATGCTGGAGAAGTCTGCAGGAATTATTTTCGACCATAATCTTTCAATAATTATATCCCTAGTTCCGTAAAACTCCTGGCATAAATATTAAGATACACTTGTTGACCCTTTTGTTTTGTTTACTTCTTTATTTATTTTTCTTTCTTTCTTCTTTGAATAGTAACAAGTTGAAATTGTAAGTACCAGTCATAGCCAGAACTCGATGACCTTGTGTCTTTTTTGGCTATGGATGGTACATTAGTTGTATTTAAAATATTGAGTTAATTTCTAAGATGTAAATAAAAAAAAATTAAAATAGGACCTAATCGTAAGCAATCAAAAATATTCATTGCCACTGGTTGAATTCCAAGGTCAAATTCCTTTGTATATCCTGACAAAAATTTACGATACATCCTTCTATACTTCAAAGAAATATACAACTAAACACACTACAGGAACGATATCATGGTGAGCAAAATGGTAGTACTACCCCATGGCTGTTACATGAACAAGAACAAAACAAAACAAGAACAAAACAAAACAAGAACACCATGCAAAAATATTAACGAGTGAATAAGAGGTCTGAATCAATCAATCAATCAATCAATCAATCAATCAATCAATCAATCAATCAAGCAATATGTGTGAAGCAACAAAAGCCAAATCACACAGGCCACTGCGATAAGAGGCTGCTGAAAGGAAGGTACGCGCGCTCGTGCCCCAAAACTGTTTTAAAAATCAAACAATGGATATGATATAGAATCAGATCACAATTGCTGCCAAACGGACCAAAATTGATCCGGCGATCCAGCTGTGAGATGGCTTCGGCATGTGAAGGTGAAGGTGAAGTTGCGGTTTTCAGCGCCAAGCGCTGGGATCATAGAAATAGCATAAGCGCTAATCGAGTCCGCGACCCCTTGTCATGACGCTCAAAGGTGCTGGTGGGATTTGAACCTGGTCCGCCTGACTGTTCTGGCTGCAATGTCAGTGGATTACAACACGGCACCACAACACCTTCAACCCAACCTTGTCCTTGCTAGCTTCAAGAGACTCTGCACAACGATATTAGGACAGACACGTTTGAATTCGAGTTAAACTCACATGGATGAAATCCAAAAAGTAATTATTTTTTTCATTTATTACTTTATGTAAGTAGGCAGGAAGGATTTCTAGCTATGTTTTCAAGGTAATTTAGGCCTACTATGCATGCAGCCTCCAGGGGTGGGACCACTAATTAAACGTTTCTTCTGAAGGAAGGCGAAGTGAGCTGCTTGGTCAGGCGTTTAGAAGGTAGACTTGCCCCAATCTATTTCGTCATCTGTAGTTAGTCTATCGAGATAGACTTGGGGCAAGTCTATTTAGAGGGTCACCCATCCGGATTTTCACTACACACGACCAAGCTCAACTTCAGTTACCTAACGGAAATTGTATACACCGCTCGGCCAATCACCCTACAATTGATTGTGACTGCTACAATAAAAGTAAAGGCTTCTTTGCTCGCTACTTTTGCTGTAAGCTGGGAAGATGAAGAAATCGCAAGAAACAATTATCGTTCTCGTTATTTCGGTCGCCTCTCCTATCTTCTCATATTCCCTACTCCTTTAAACGCAATCTTCCATCCATTGTTTTATCTGTTAAATCATTCGCTAAATAACAAAAAGTGAACTTACTCATTAATAACTCAGTCACATACTCATTCATTCAATGAAAAATCATTCATTCATTCATTCGTTCATTCATTCATTCATTCATTCATTCATTCATTCATTCATTCATTCGTTTAATCATTTGCCCATTTATTGTTCTCATCATTTTCTGTGCTACTATCTTATCTAGTTGTATTGTAAAGCATACCACCATGAAATACTCTCATCAGTCGAGGGTGCTGTGGCGCAGTAGTGTAATTCTGACTTTGCAGCCAGATCGATCAGGCGGACTGGGTTCGATCCCAGGTAGAACCCAACCATTTGAGCGTCAGGACAATGAGGTTAGGGACTCGGTTAGTGCTTAACTACTTCTGCGATCCTAGCTGGCACTTGGCGCTAAAAATCGCAACTTCTCCTTCAAAGAGTGATCGCTGATAATAGCTTCCTGTTACCAAAGTCCAAAGTTTGAACTTTATGAAAACTGTTTCACTTCAGTTTTGCAGCAGTTGCGACTTATTTTCCTGACCTGTTTTGTCCCATAGGTTTGTCTGGGCATTTTCTGTCAAGATAGGTCTATGAAGGAATATGCGTGCATCGTTTGATTGAGAACAGCTCGAACGACGTAGTTCTGGCTTGCAGACACTAAGAGGGCTTAATGAAGACTATTTTCTGCTTAGCTCAGTGCAAGCATAGCAAAATGCTGCTGAGTACTTGAAAGAGATGGAAAAGTGACCTATAAAGCGAAAAGATGCAACAGTAGGCATAGATGGAAAGGAGAGAAATTAACAATTCAGCTCAAAGTCGTAATCAAACCTGTCTACATCTGACTCTTAACGACAAAAGAGCACCTTCTACGTAGGATGTGGGAAAAAATTGCAGCCGATTCGTGTCGCTGCTGTCGAGGAGCTGTACATTAAATAGTCCTGTTTTACATATTTGGACTGGATAGGTGTTGTGGCGCCGTGTTGTAATCCACTGACTTTGCAGCCAGAACAGTCAGGCGGACGGGGTTCAAAGCCCAACAGCACCTTTGAGCGTCATGACAAGGGGTCGAGGACTCGATAAGCGCATAGCAATTTCTGCGATCCCAGCGCTTGGCGCTGAAAACCGCAACTTCACCTTCACCTTCACCTAGGCTTCAAGTAAGAGTGAGAGGGCGTACAATAATGGTACAATGAATGGTTGTTTTCAGGAAAGAACTTTGGTTTTCCAGCAGTTCTTTGAAACACCCTGAACACAGCAGCTCTAGCCTGGTAAGAACTGCTTATGGAATCCGTATCCTTATCAAATGGAACAGGCACAGGTAAGATTATCATTCCCCATATGGATTTATGTCGGTCCAGTGAGATGACATTCTAGAAGCGAGGTGCAATCAAATGACGTACGATCTATTCTTATTCACGTGTCGCATCTGTGCCGATCCACTGCAATATCAAATTTGTGATTCAGGGTTGTCAACATTTGAAAATTTTTGAAGATCCTAATCGCTGGAAGAAGATTAGAAGAAAATCTTTGTAATTGGAATCTACAAAGCATCATCTTGTAGTGGACTCGTGACATAGTCCCAGTTATCGCAACAACAACAACGATAACAACAACAGCAATGACAACAAAATTTCTATTTTTGCTCAAACTGGGACTTATGGACTTTCGTATAAAATTTGAGACGGATATGAACAGCTTTATATATGCACTCTGGAAAAGGATACGACATAATCTAAGAAGCGAGGCAAGCAACCCTCAACAGTTGGAAATTCTCACTGCTGCAAGTTCACGGAAGTTAATTGGCCTTGAAAACGAAGAGCTACTGGTTCACAGTGACAGGTTCGTTGATTCTTGGATTGAGGAAATATTCAGCTGGATATTGGCAGCTTTTGTTCATGGCTAGTATCACTGCAAAGTTTGATTTTGAGGCGTTTTGGAGCTAGGAGCATATAAGAGAGGGGGACTGAATAGAGAACGGGGCTAAATAGAGCTTCTTACGGTGACTTGTCAATTCAAATGATTTTCCCTATCATTTGATAGTTCAGGAAACAGCGCGCCATTGGCTCGCGGCAACATTGCGCAATAAAGAAATCAGTTCTGTCAATGAGAAGATTTATCTCAAAATGTCTCGAAAGAGAACCAAAAAGTGCACTATCAAAGGATCCAATCTAACTCTAGGGATGAGTTCACTAAGCGTAAAACCAGTCTTTTTGGTTGCACGTCCATAGAGAGATATGAAGGGCGTTTATCTTAACCTCAAGAGTTTATGGAAATTAGGAAAGGAAATATCCTACCATATGGTCAAGAGAAATCAAGGCTGTTTAATAAGATCAGAAAGCCCACGTTGGTTACTTTGTGAGTAGCTATCGGATTAATCTTAGTCCATTGGCTTTCGTTTGAATACATTCAGTAAAAAACCCTTTAAGCAATAGAGCTCATTTCACAGGAAACGTATTTTAGCATTTAGCATCTGATCTAATGATGCAATCTCGTCCCCTCAGTGAGTTCGTTGCGCTACCTCTGTTCTGGGATACAAGAGGCCGCTCGGCAATCTGATTGGCTGTTCTCCATTTTGCGCGGTAACTCCGTTTTGTGTGGGGTAAACGGTCGCGGCATGTCAAAATTCGACGTAAAACCATATTCTTTACCATTCACACCACCGCTCTTTTCGAGTGAGAAAGCTAGTTAAATCTTTATGTAGAGATTTCCCATTGAAAGTATTTTAGTGTGATTGCCGATAGCAGGTTAGAATTTCAAGTCTACTTCAAGTACGTAGGACGCACGTCCTGGTCTGTAGGTGAAGTGCAGCGCAGCGTCACTGCAGATTCTTGGGAGAAATGCACTTTTGAATGCAAAAAACCAACGTTGACTTATACTGCATACACACTGGCACAGTTAAACCAGCTTTATTTAAACCAGTTTAAATTTCAACCAATCACATGACTGCATTTGTTGGCTTGGCCAATCAGAAGACCCTATTCGAAAACTTAGTTTAATTCAACCCTAATCCATATGGGCTTTTTCAAGCCATCATTTATAACGGGGGTGCTTTCCATCCCCCCCTCTGAAAACTGCCTTAGACTGATCAGAATTTAATACAACTTGGCACAGTTGCAAAGAAAGTAATTTAAAGCATGTTGCATGATTTGGGTGTGGTTGCAACGCCTTATGACGTCACAGTGACGTCATGAAGTTGAAAATTTGTGAAATGTGAATTCAAAGAAAGTTTCCATAAGCTTCATTCAGTTCTTGGTTTAATTTCGCTACACCGTTGATATGAAAATGTCAATTTATTGAAATGAATGGTTTTGGAGCGATGTTTTGGCAGAAATAAGCCAAAATGACGTCATTTGTGCTATTGATTTGTTCTTTGCCATGGAAAAGAAAAAGAGGCTGCAAAATGGTAATGCCCAATTGCAAACGTAGCTATTATTGGAGTGTTTTCAATTGACATATTTTTTTTAAATTCAAACAATTTGCTAATTAGCCCAAAATGGCGGCCATAATGACTTCATCATCAAAAAATGCTGATGTTATCAAATTCCAGAAATTCCGGTATCAAACTAAAGCCCTTCGTTTACTGATTCATTTGGTACACAACAATTCATAATTTAATCAAATCTTTCCAATGAAATCATCAAAAGCAATGATTCTTCTGCCAACTACTTCCAAATATGGGCATATCACGTGACCTGTGAGCTTTATTGTTCAAAACTTTTTTGATCAAAATGTGGTTAATAGATAATTACTAAAAGTCGGAGAGTTTGGGAAACAAAGTTTATGTCCTTTAAAAACACAGCAAGAAAAACCTCGAGGGGGGAGGGGGTTCCCCCATGTGGATTAACTTGCAGTGTTAAACTTGCAGTGTGAATCGGGCATTACAGAGGAACGCCGAGTATCAAGATACTTCAATTTCTACGTTGTTGCAATATAGAATGTATGAAACAGTTTTAAAGATTTCATTTTTTCCATTTCATTTTCACTCATTTACGGTGGGTTGCCCTTCAGCAGAAGTTGTTTTTCAAGGGGCCCTCCATTAAAAACCTTGATTACAATATACAGTTTAGAAAGAAATAAATGGAATCTAAAAGAAAACCATTATACTGAAAACTTAATTGCAACTTTGATAATAGTTGATATAGATACAAATTTACGGAAAAGTAAAACAGAAATCATTTCCTAAATAGTCGTTTAAAACTACCTAGGTCGCTATTATAGGATCTGTAAAACTACAAAGTCCTTTCTTTGCCATTAAAACTTTATTGGTTATACGAAAACACTAGGAGCCTTTCAGTTAGGCGTATTTCAGAAAAGTGGAAGGTTTACACTGATTTTTCTTTTTTCGAATCGTGCCTGAAAATTTTGTGTGATCAGTGTCAAGCGAATCTATTCAGCAAACGTTTTGTCATTCAACGCTGTTCTTGTTTTTTTTCTACAACTAAAAAGCTTCTCAATAATACACCATTCGCAAGTTTGTTTATCTTGTGACAGGGTAGGCGTTCATAGAGACCTCGAAACTGCTTGCATCTTTGCTTTGATTTCACATTTAATAAAGATCACTGTTGCTAAAGGTCACCGCTATATGACTAATGCAGGGTTCAACTAGTTTGTTTTTGTAGGGATTCCGTGAAGCGAACCACACTCGCACAGTTATGCACGAGTATTCGCGATACCAGATTTTTATTACCACTCAGCTAAGCTGTTCTTTCCTGCAGTCATCGCTCAAATAGATTATTCTTCTTTAGAAAGCTTTACAATCTAAAAGAGACCACGACACAGCGTAACATAACACACTCCGTCGGACAGTCTTTGCTTTGGTCCACGGGGATCGTGACACTGGTAGGTGAGATTCTCACAGTGGTAGACGCAAATTAAAATGGATGGCTTAGTGATGCAGTTGATCTTTAACTTTGCTTTGAATTGAAAGGAAAACTCTCATCATGCGGTCAGTTGGCTTCCCGCCATTATGATCACGTGATTTGATACGCTTGACCAACTCGAAAAGAGGCTGTGCACAAAAGAAATTCGCTATACTGAGAGACCGTGCTGTTGTAAGAAAGAACGAGAGCAAAAGGGGGTCATGATGTAGAGCAAAATAAGATTTTACTTGAATTTAAATTATCAGCACATAGGTGCGGGCAGTCCCAAAAAGCAGTCCCCTTGTTTTAAAACCCATTGAAAATGATTATTATGCACATCGTTGAATTTTTCTTTTTGGTCAATCCAGTTATCTTTAAAGATCGAGAAAGGCTTCTTTTCACCATAAAATGACACGTTGAAAACCTTATTTTGAGCCATACTTTTTAAGTAACATTGAAAATCTAGCTTTAGAGCCAAAATCTTGTAAATTTTTCATTGTGCTCTCTTAGAGCCACCAGTGTGCGTTGCCTTCTGATATTTATGACCGAATCAGAAGCTTGATGTAAATAGCGGAATGAATCCTCTTTGCAGTATGCTTCAAAACCAGGCATCCCTCAAAAGAGCCAAATTTTCTAATTTTAAACCAATCCAAAGATTACCTATGCCTGAAAAAATTTTTTCCCTTGATCTGCTTACAAAGAAAAGACTCTTCGGCATTTCAACCAAATTTGGGCAAAAACATCATAGCAGTCAGTGAAAGATGTCGCTTTCATCAAAATAGTGTACCTAGTTATTGTGGTTATGGCATTGAGCTAAGAAGATGAAAACACGCGAACCCAGGCCTTGGTCAAAAATAGCGGTCAACGAGGTTTAAAGTTTCGAAATGGATCTGAACCTGTGTGAATTTATGCTTTCACAAGCTACCAGGATTTGAAGCATACTTAAAACTTCAAAGGAAATTGTAAGAAAAAGTTATCAGACTAAGCATTCACCTTTTATAACATCTCATTAGTCAAGAGTGGCGTTTTCATGCTGCAATGTCGTCGTCTATCCCCTGAACGAAAAATAACAATCAAATATTACATCTATCTGGTATTTGATAAAATTTCTGTGATTTTTCAAAACTTATCACTTTTTCATTGGGTCACAAGGTTGATTATTCTATTTTTACCATTTAAAACACGGTAGCCCCGTCAAATGACTGCTGTTTAGGGGGCTGTGGCAAAAAATTAAAAAAAGAGAATTAATATAAAAGATCTGAAAACAATTATCATTATTGTTCACAAATTTACTTTCAATCTTCGTTTGAAAGTGCCAAGGGAGGGTCCCTGTTTTATAGCATAGTTAAGCTGATTCCATAGTTTAGATCCACGAAAAGACGTACCGTTTTGCTCATTGCTTGTTTCCTCATAGGCAATGAAAGATCAAATTCCGTATTTAGCAGCTGCATGATATTCGAGTAGAATTTTTGACAAACATTTTGGAAAGATATTCTGAAGCAAGATCATATATGGTTTTGACAATTTCACTCTTGATAACATCACTTAAAGCTGTCCATTTTACATTGTGTATCAATGGCTTAGCAGATGAATCAAAATTACTTCTTATTACATCTTGTAACAACCCTAGCTGCTCGATTCTGCAGCTCTTGAAGGGTCTGCACTCTAGTCACCTCACAGCTCCTTCATACGGAACAGCAATATCGAAAACGAGGATCTACGATTCCTCGATACATCTTACTCAAGGTATTTAGAGGTAAAAATTTTCTAGAATATTTCAAAAACCCTATTCCACAAGAAACCTTAGTAAGCACCTTATTGATATGCTCCACCCAGTTTAGATTCTTGTCGATTATTACTCCCAGACACTTTGTCTGGTCAATATTTTCAACTTGAGAGTCACCAATGAGAAACTGCGGAGGATCAACAACATTATCAGTAATTTTCTTAACTTTTGGCTTTCGGACCCACAACTAGAGCCTGAGATTTTAGGACATTCAAAGAATGTAAGGGAGTGGTCATTTTTAATCCTGGGTACCAGGGCGGAGGATAATTTCTCACCATTAGAGAAGATTTCATACCCCATATTGAACATAAAAAAAGCCTTACGTACCCCATCATCTTTCAGCAAAATAGTTGCGTACCCCATCCAGAAGTCGTTGTGCATGATACACAGATATATGGACAGATAACAAGTTGTCCATGGCGATTTTCATATGTACTGGTCAAGTGATTCACCAATTTCAGATGTCTCTTGACTTTTCTTTCAATCTTTGATCGATGACTTCATCCAAAATTTTCTAAGAAAAATAGTTTTGTACCCATAAAATTGCTCTTAAAATATTAGTTCCCCCACAAAATAATGGCAAAATTTTCATACCTCTGCCAGAAATCCTCGGCCCCGGTACCTAGGATCAAAAATGACCCCTCCCTAAAGGCAGTACTGAATGTGAAAAGGCTGAAAACACTTAAAGGAAGTAAGGTACAATGAAAAATGGATAAAGTGAACAAGAAAGAGTCACTAAACTTTCATATAGGCAGGCTGTAGGGTGTAGTATGTCAAATTCACATTCATTTTTACAACATAACGGACATAGTTTGACACTTTCCAAATTAAACCATCGATGAATTAAATCAAAAATAAAGTTAATTAATACGCATTGAATCGAATTTGAGCACAGTGATAGCAAAACAGCACTAAAAAATGTCAATTTTTCTATCACGTAATTCTGACGTTAGTCAGTTTCTCAGTGGAGTCTTTAAATGTCCTGGTATGATCTATTGATTTCTGGCAAGCTCTTGCATGATCAACACAGTAAAGATGGGTGTTTTCCTTAGTCCAAATTAAAAAGTTGCTTTAAGAAGTTCTGCGGCAAGCCTTTTCATAACCACAACTTGGAATCGGAAAGACTTAAGTATTAATGAATAAATGAAGAACAAACACGACGGAAGCTTTAATAACTCAGGCCATTTGTGTCGCTTTGTTAGATACACTGCGTTTGAACGAAGATCGCAAGACTCGATGGTGATTAGAGGGCACTCTAACAAATTCTCACAGTATGTGTTTTCAATAATCCAGGTCTGAAATATAATCTTTCAGTGAATCCATTCTGAATCTTCTCTCAAACAATCTTCAAGTGCGAGTTAGTCTTTAGTTAACCCTGTGTATCATTCACTTATCCTTAGTCTGGTCACTAGCTTTAGGAAGTGATAGATTTTCGTGTGCGGTTCATAGCTTCATTAGTGTAGCAAACGTTTTGCTGTACTCTTGGAGCTTAGGCCTGTTCTTGACATACAACATTACCTCAAGTTTCTCTAATACCCAGAAACTAATAAATGCAGGCGCTATTGGCCGCGAATCTGGATATTTTTCAATTTAATTTCATAATGTTTTGGTTTGGATTCTGGTTCAGTGCTGAGCGTTTGTCTGTGTGCCTTGCGCATAGGCTGTGGTGTTGGTGCTAGATTCGGGTCTTGAGCCAAAAAAATCTGTACCAGATAGCCTTAAAAAACGTCGCTTGGTGTACTGGGTCAAAGTGGTGGATTATGCAGTAGTCTTCGTAATGGCCGCGAGGTTGTCTACATTATTAACCCTCTTAAAGGCAGAGAAATCCTAAACAAAACGCTGGAAACTTCTTTGAACATTTAGGTAATTTTGACATTGCTGGAGAACGACAGAAGTACTGTTTTTGAAGCAACCACTAATCTTGCCTTTCCTCTGCCATAATTCAACAACCACTATCAAAGGTCTGAAACTTGAAGTTGGGGCCTGACCTATCCAACTGTGTAAAAACTAAGACAATTAAAGCTATAGCTCCTCCGCAGTAGCTACTCAAAAGGGGTAGGATTTTGGGACATCCTCCTTTATGTAGTTGTTTCACTTCTTACATGAAAGTAGCCTCTGCGAATTAGCAAGCATGCAATACTGAACTGCAGTAAGTGGATCAAGAACGCACTGATCAAGATTGTGAAATGAGGCCCCCATGACGTAAGAATCCATTCTATGCTTAATTTTTTTACGAACCTACGCAGACTGTCAACAGATTCATTGCTTGCTAAAGGGAGATTAATACCTGCTCGTGATGTCACAATATGGACACCGAGCACTAAGAAAACATAGTGGGGATGTTGTCATATTGATCTTTCTGCATCCAATCCATTGTAAATAAAGTTCCAGTTAAAGTGTTTACATTTTCAGAATTGAGTTGGATGATTACGCAATCATCACCGGAACGAAGGTATGAAGGAACGAACGAAGAGATTCATATTTGTTCGTGACTTCATACCATGGACGCCAGGTACTAAATAAACAAAGTGGGAACTTTATCGTATTTTATTGATGTATCCTCTTGCAATCGAATCCTCTGCCAATATGACATGTAAACATTTAGATTTACTGGCTTAACTGCTTGGATGGAGAATTAAGCTTCGTTTGATTGGAGTATCATTAAATGCCATCGGCATCAATGAGTCAACTATGAAGCTGACAAATGATGGTCAACTTTGACACTTTGGTCTTTTCGGATACAATCACATCCTTGACGCACAGTATTGCAGACACCAAGAAGTTTACTTTTCTAATCCGTCTGCTCTTAATATGAAATCATGTTGAATATCTGCGATGAGAGTCCTTGCAAATTCAAAATGTGTCTGCAGCATTTGTAACGCAATTCTTCATAAATTTGCTTTTGCGAATGTCTGGTAGCAATTGCCACTTAGAACATAGGCATTTTCAGTGATAAAAGTTGTTACTATCTGGTTATAAGGGTCCTTGGGAACATTTTCCAACAGCTAAGTTGTCTGCCCAGGTATTCAAATTTGGGCACTGGAAGATAACAAATGCAGCAAAAACGTGCATAAGAGAAACTGTGGATTAAGAGCCTCCAGGCTGCTTTTTGGCCTATTCAACACTTAAGAAACACTGCAGTATAGTAATTTTAACTCTGTGAGTTTAAATTTTTCCATGTTGACTTCAAATGCTAAAAATTTTTTCTCTTTTCTACAGAAATGCTTTTTCAGTGCCAAAGTTTCTTATCGCATGTTATTAGAACGCCTAGATTACCAAAAGCAACCCGAAAATGGGTATTAGTTAGAGAAATGTGAAATGATCATATTTAAAGGTCCCAGGCTTTGATCTAGGTACTGAAAGACTTTGAATAAGGGAGCTGTCATAAAGTATGGAATAGAGGGGGCGGAAGGGATTTGATAGGGCCATCAAAACTATTGGATGGAAATGCTGGGCCAACAAACTACTGCAGACGATAAACATGGGCCATGAACCTATTTGTTTCAGGATTGATTCAGTCTCTTACAAAAAGGTTTTAAACACTGTCAGCATCATTTTTGCTGTTCTCTTGATCTTTGATATTGTTTTCCATCTCAGTGTCTTAGACAGTGGTGGTATCTGCAGGTCCTTCCTGACTTATTAAAACAATCTACCGCATCCCATAAATATGGTATAGAGAGCATGATGCATGGGAAGAAAATTGAATCCCAAAGAGCAGAAAATTTTTCATGAAGAAGCTTCTAAGTCACAGAGTTCATGTTGAAGCGACAGGGTCATCAAATCATTTTTGCAGATATTAAGGGGCTATTTAAACAGTTTCTGTTTCTTGCAATGGACTGCATAATTTCATGGCAAATTTTGAAATCTCTTCCGCCCCCCTCTGTTCCATTCTTTATGACAGCTCCTTAACTAGGTTTGATAAACATATTTTATTCATATTCAACTGCTGCCATCTAAATTTCTGATGAGGGGGACTACAAATCTTTCCCTTTGGAAGATTCTGAAATATTTCCAGTCAACGAGCCCCGCCACAAAATGGGTTATTTCCGAAGGAAGAATACAGCCTTGGTTCAAAGTACAAGAAAACATGCAACCTTAGTTAAATCTGTGCTTCTAGCAAATTATGTTGATAAAATACTATCTGAGCAAAAAGATGTCGTGAGCGGCCCAGAGGGTAGTTGTTTACCAGCAATAAGTCAACTCGCCACAAACTTCAAATCAGAGCACCATACTTCTGTGATTTCCGGATCATGAGAGGTCCAACCAAACTTTAAAGTCAACCCAACAATCTATGATTTATTAAGTGGCCATAAAAACCTTCCAGCTGCCTTCAAGCTATCTTAATTAGTAAGTAATGAACTATCAAGTGATAGAAAACCGTGATGTGATCCTCTGTAACACAGTTATGGTTCGAGTTTTGGTGATAAGCACATGAAGAGTTGGTTGTGGTGCGACACCTGACTGTCTAACAAGCTTGGTTTTCGAACATTATCATGTTGCTGGATTCAAGAGGGTGATTTTAAAGGGGTTATAACTCAGCGACTCCCACAAACCCCCGATTAATAAATTATTGCTAAACTATTCTTCAAATCTTATTTCTTGACGTATTTTGACAAAGTTTTGACGTATTTGTTGGATTGCTTCGATAAGGGCAAGGCAATTCTCCGCCTGCGTAGATGAAAAGCAACGAGATAAAGGGTCACATCACGCTGTAACGTTGCTGTTGAGCAACATAACTTAATTTGGTTTCTGTGTCTTTGAAGGCTGTAAAGGGTTAAAGAGAAGATAAACTTCAAGCATGCCTACTGCGCTATAGGCTTCGGAAAAGGAGCACAGACCATCCTCTTGTTCGGTTTGAGCTGATGAATACGAGACCGAAGCAATAGTAGAGTGTCCCACAACGACAGGTTACCAAATTTCTACGCTGTACTCTAGGAATCAAATAATCAATCGAAAAGATCCTGAGCCAAGGCACTGACCTACTAAAACTGGGCCTCAGCCGTTCTAGAATACCGTTTGTAAACGATGAGCAATTGTAGAAAAGAAGAAAAGAAGACAACCTCGTTCCCAGGGTGTTCTGATCACGAAGCCGAATGAACATCTTGGTACACTTCGATGAAATGCGCCCAGAATCTGGGTGGATTTAGAAGCCATTATGGATTTCACGGTTCCTAGGCAACGCAAATCAACGGAAAATAGCCGTTGCTCTAGCGCTAATTCTGCAGAAGATAAATTGAGAAATTGAAAACAAACACTTTGAGGACCTTATTTTAGCCATTTTGAAGGTATTTGAGCAATAATCTGGGGTTGGTAAGTATTTTTAATGTGAATATAAGCTCGAATTGTTTGGAGCGAAAATGGGCCTAAGTTGCAAATTCGAGAAACTTTCACCGCAGCTTTGAAAATAAAATGGCTTGTTATTCTTCGAATTCTCGAAATAGATTGCAAATGATGGTCGGAATAGGTAAAGAATATGGTTTTACGTTGAATTTTGACATGCCGCGGCTGTTTACCCTGCGCAAAACGGAGTATCGGCGCAAACTTAGGCCCATCAGATTGCCGAACGGCCTCTTGTATCCCAGAGTAGAGGTAGAGCAACGAACTCACTCTGGGGACGAAATTGAAAAGAAGATATCTTAAACCCTGACGATAGACGTTTTAGCTATTCTAAGAAAGAGCCTGGATCAAGCGTTATGTTTATACATTTTTATATGCGCAGTTCGATCGAGTGGTGTTAGAGCTTCTATCACTATTGTTCACATTCGAAAATTCTACAAAGTGAATCAAGATATCGTTCGATTCTGATTCTTTTTCAGAATAGCTAAAAGGGCTATTGTAGGTATACTTGTCTGATTCTAGGGTAACAGGGGCAAGCAAAGATGATTGAAAATGGCTGGCTATCAGTCAATGCACCTATTTATCACAATGACGGGTGTTACAAGTAATGTAAAACCAAGCATATAGCATCACAAAAAGTTGAATGCAATAGAATTGTGACTAGGAATCCAAACCCGCGCTGCGCGCGGGTTTGCAATTCCTAGCTCCTGCGGAGGGCTCGGCGCCTTCGGCGCCTGGCCGCCTGCGGCGGCTACCACTGATCAAGTGGCGCGCTTCGCGCGCCACTTCCTCAGTGCCGAGCAGCCTGTAATGAAGGCATTGAAATATCCATCCAACTGATGTGATTGAGACCAAAAGTCATAGTGACCAAAACGATTTTTAATTGAAAAGCGCCTTGCAGACTGACGTGCCCAGAATTTTTTTCCGGAATGGTACATACTGGTGACTTCAGTATTTACCCATGCAAAAAAATCATTGCATTCTTAAACTTCTTCCCAATGAAGGTTCTATCCTGCGATACTCTTAATGTTACTTTACTTATTTACTGTCCGGTATTCCACTGTTCTCTTTTATACGATTCTTCGATTTCCTGGTCAATCCTTTACTGCTGTTAGAACCCGCATTATAGAAACTACTACTTTTATTAAGACACCTCACACTAATTCTTTTGAGAAATGGTACCCCCATATTCATATAAGAAACAAAGAAAATTTTTACAATATTTAATGGAAAACGAACAGGTTCCTTTGAAAGAAGTGGTTTTCTGCGATACTATTAATGTTACTTTTCTTATTTACTTTCCGGCATTCCACTGTTCTCTTTTATACGATTCTTCGATTTCCTGGTCAATCCTTTACTGCTGTTAGAACCCGCATTATAGAAACTACTACTTTTATTAAGACACCTCACACTAATTCTTTTGAGAAATGGTACCCCCATATTCATATAAGAAACAAAGAAAATTTTACAATATTTAATGGAAAACGAACAGGTTCCTTTGAAAGAAGTGGTTTTCTGCGATACTATTAATGTTACTTTTCTTATTTACTTTCCGGCATTCCACTGTTCTCTTTTATACGATTCTTCGATTTCCTGGTCAATCCTTTTGTTAGAACCCACAAAATAGAAACTACTACTTTTAAGACACCTCGTACTAATTCTTTTGAGAAATGGTACCCTCATAAGAAACAAAGGAAATCTGTACAATATCTAATGGGAAAGCGAACAGGTTCCTTTGAAAGAATTGGTTTTCTGCGTTACTTTTAATGCTAATTTTGTTATTTACTGGCCGTTATTCCACCTTTCTCTTTTTTACGATTCTTCGATTTCCTGGTCAATCCTTTGTTGTTGTTAGAGCCCATAAAATAAAAACTACTACTTTTAAGACACCTCACCCTAATTCTGTTGAGAATTGGTACCCTCACATAATCATATAAATATAAGAAACTTGACTCAAATGGGAAACTTGTATGAGAAACTCGATTCATGTAAGAAGCTTGTACAAATTTAATTAATGGGAAAGTGGACAGTTTGCTTTGAAAGACGTGGTTTGAATTTCGCGGGTTGTTAGTGTGTTCCACATGAAACTCAGATTACTTATAAGCAACACTGAACAAAGTAAGGCAAATAGCTATGGTTACCTACAAGATTATGATTTAGGGTATCGACTTTCAGTCACGAAATCTGGAGAAGCTAAATTCACTCCGTCGTGTAATTTCTAACTATAGCAACATAGTAAAGGCCCAGTAAAAGCTGTTTGGTTTATATTTTCGAACTGGGATTTCAGCAGCACTCAGAGTAATAATTCAGGTAAATTCTTCGCTGTTATCTATAGATTTCAAGTAAACTTAAATCTTTAAAAACGGTGAAAGTAAACAGTTATGAGGATAGTTTCCTTCGCTGAAAGAGCTGGCAAGCATGCTTTGGGTCGGTCTAGTTTTTCGAAAAATGGACGGAAATCCGTTCTGTTTTCACAAGCCTGTTGATAGTTGATCTTGCTACAATAACGTTCTCTTGTTCAAAACAATCTATGTTCTCCAGGACTCGAAGAACGAAGTTTTTCGCAAAAAGTTCACTGTTAAGACTCGTAGCGGACGATGCGGTTTCCACAGGGCGAGGGATTTTGTCCACAGGGCTAGCTATGCAGATATCCAAGTGAAACCGCAAGAAGGCTTTTTCGCTCCTGGCCTCGCTGCCTGGCGTTTTTGGGCGAAAAGAAGCAGACTTGTGCAACTGAGGTATTTTCGCGGATTTTTTGACGCGTAAATGCAGGGGCTACCCGGACGGGAAGAAGGAGATCTCAGTGACGTATGGATTAGCGTTTTTCGTTTGATCTCACCGCTCACCGCTTAGTTATAGTAGATTTGAAGTCCGATGCAAAATTTTTACCTTTGGCCTTTGATCTCTGATCTTTGACCTTTGAAATTAAACCATTGGATGGATGGTTCTTGTTCTGTAAAGGCAACAAAATCAAAGGAAGGTTAAAAGGATGTGTAAGACAATGGCAATTTGACTAAGAACGTTGCTTTGACAGTCAGCTTCATCATTGCACTGTGAAAATATTGTACCTTAAAGGCAAATGACGGAAACTTAAAGGTGATCTGAAGCGAAAATTTTTATTGATGGAAACGACGGGCCTTGTCGATTGATAAGAAATCCTGTTGAAATTTTTTTAATATCTCATTTCGTTTTTAAGTTATCCAATGATTTTAAGTGTCAGTTGATGACGTCATTTTGTTTGCAAATTATTAGGATTCTATATGGAAGAAAGCTGTATCCGATCTATGGAAGGTTAAAGTTTTCAGTTTCAGTTTCAGTTTCATTTTAAAATTCACAACATACAAGTTTCAATATAAAATACATTAAATACAAGAATACAAGAATACAGATATATATATAGAGCATAAGCTCATCCACTATATGTATTAAAATAGAAATATGTACTCAGAAAAAACACATGCTTGTAAACGTTTCGGCCAAAGCCTTCATCAGTATGACTTTCCAAAATCCGACGGAGCATACATATAGATTATGAATTTCAAAAACGATACACAACAATAGCCTAAGCGGGTCCTACCTATTATAATGCGTAATATAAATGTGTTAAAGCAGCCGGTAATACAAAGGTGGCGGGAGAAAGATAAAAGAAAGCGCAGAGTTAAGAAGTGCTGCAGTCGGTGGCTGTGTCTGTCTCGCCGAAGCTGAAAAAGATAGCACGTTACAACAAAACAAACAATAGAAAGATCCGAGAGCGGATTGGCAGAACAGAAAACCCTAAAAAACAGCGTGTGTCCCTAACGAAAAGCTCAGTGCTAAAGTCAAAACAACACAACAACCAAAATTATAACAAAAATGAAATCTATGTATCAACCTGCCTAGTGTTTAAACCCTTAGGGGCAAAGCAATCTAGCCGATATTGCCAGAAGCGTTCCCGCATCCTATTACCCCCCGTTAGTCTATCAATTATCTTTACGCTAATATCCTTCAGAAACCCCCGGTGGCCTTCTTCAGTGAAATGTCTGAAGAATTCCGCCTGGGGTACTGAGGCCCCCGAATTAAACTTACGACTGCACGCCTTGTAATTATTAAACCTAAGCCTAAAAGGCGTGCAGGTGCTACCAACATATTGTACACCACAAACAGTACATTCCAACAAATACACAACATTTGACGAGTCACAATTAAACGAATAATTTATCCTATATTCCCGGCTATCTACATTAGAATGAAAATGCTCACTATTGCTCATGACATTACAGACTTGACAACGAGATTTACCACAACGAGAACACCCCTTCTTATCAGTCCCCCCATTTCCCTCATTACTCAGCCTAGCCCTAACAAGTATATCCTTAAGGTTCTTACATCTCCTAAATGCTATTAAAGGTGGCTCAGGAAACACCTTCCTATGCTCTTCCGGCTGCTTTAACACATTTATATTACGCATTATAATAGGTAGGACCCGCTTAGGCTATTGTTGTGTATCGTTTTTGAAATTCATAATCTATATGTATGCTCCGTCGGATTTTGGAAAGTCATACTGATGAAGGCTTTGGCCGAAACGTTTACAAGAATGTGTCTTTTCTGAGTTTATATATATATATATATACCCGTTTATATATATAACACCCGAGATCCACAGATGAATCCTAATTAGCAAAGAAGTTGAAGAGATCCAAATGGAGCAGGGTTAGTGCACCCGACAATGGTGAAAACAATGTTAGTAGCCATTTGAAAAGAAGAGAAGCTTTACAATGAAGCTAGCGATGAAGCCGCCGATCTCACTCACTTGACGTCAAACGAAATAAATACAACAACAACAGCAAACAACAACCACTTTGACGAACACCAAGAACACAATATGACTCTTAATTACAAATATTTGAACACATAATTAATCTTTAATTGATTTTACATCAATAAAAACACATCCTTAGCCTAAATACATTCAGTTGCTCTGATGATGGCCATTGGCCGAAACTAGTCAGCATTGAAAAAACAAAAAGCGCATAAAGACCAAATTGATGCCTATTTCTTGAAAGAGTTGTTGCTGCCATCTTCTTCCGTTCAATACTATATATATATATATATATATATATATATATATATATATATATATATATATATATATATATATATATATATATATATATATATATATATATTCTCAAAAGCTCATTCTAAAAGATGCTTTAAAAATAGTATAGACACTCAAAGAAAAACACTTCTGGTAAACGTTTCGGCGTAAGCCTTCATCAGTAATAACTTTTCCAAATCCAACAGAGCATACATATAGATTACGAAATTTAAAACAATAGCCTAGGCGGGATCTTACCTATTACAATACGCATTGAAAAAGTGTTAAAGTAGCGGTAATGACAAAGGTGTTAGGAGAACGATCACAAGAAAGCGCAGAGTTAAGAGCTGCCGAAGTCGGTGTTTGTGTCTGTCTCGCAGGAGCTGGAAAAAATGTCTATTAAAACAAAACAAACGATAGAAAGATCCCAGAGTGGATGGGCAGAAAGAAATCCCTAATAAAACAGCGTGTGTCCCTAACGAAAAGCTGAGTGCAAAAAATCAAAACAACACAACAACCAAAAAGTAAACAAAAATGAAATCTATGTATCTACCTGCCTAGTGTTTAAACCCTTAGGGGCAAAGCAATCTAGCCGATATTGCCAGAAGCTTTCCCGCATCCTATTACCCCCCGTTAGCCTATCAATTATCTTTACGCTAATATCCTTCAGAAACCCCCGGTGGCCTTCTTCAGTGAAATGTCTGAAGAATTCCGCCTGGGGTACTGAGGCCCCCGAATTAAACTTACGACTGCACGCCTTGTAATTGTTAAACCTAAGCCTAAAAGGCGTGCAGGTGCTACCAACATATTGTACACCACAAACAGTACATTCCAACAAATACACGACATTTGACGAGTCACAATTAAACGAATAGTTTATCCTATATTCCCGGCTATCTACGTTAGAATGAAAATGTTCACTATTGCTCATTACATGACACACTTGACAACGAGATTTACCACAACGAGAACATCCCTTCTTATCGGTCCCCCCATTTCCCTCACTACTGAGCCTAGCCCTAACAAGTATATCCTTAAGGTTCTTACATCTCCTAAAAGCTATTAAAGGTGGCTCAGGAAACACCCTCCTATGCTCCTCCGAATTCGTGAGCATAGGATGGAGTCTCCTGGCAACCTTCCCCAAACTATTGAGCGCTGGATGATATGTTGCAACAAGTGGAACCCTTTCCCCCCTCCCTTGGTCATTGGTCCTATTTCCCGAATTTGCTAGAAGAGTTGTCCTATCCAACCTACGTACCCTATCTATTTGCTCGTTAACTAAAGACTCTTCGTAGCCCCTGTCCTTAAGCCATCCAGCTAACTCGCCTACCCTCTCCTGAAATTGGCGATCTTCCGAACATATCCTACGAAACCTAAGAGCCTGACCATAAGGGATCGCCTTTTTCGTGTGCCAGGGGTGACAAGACTTCTTATGCAAGTACTGATGTGTATCAGTTGGCTTGCAGAACAAGTCTGTCGAAAGGACTCCCCCCTCCCGCACGCTAACCTGAACATCTAAGAAACTAATACTATCCCGTGATTGCTCGCTAGTAAACTTAATCGTTTCGTGGCTACTGTTGAGATGATTGATGAAAGACTTCAGCCTTTCTTCCCCGTGCATCCAGATAAAGAAAACATCATCGATGAATCTCATCCAGACGAGGGGCTTGTCAGGTGAAGCTTCCAACAACCTCTCTTCCAACCGGGTCATGAAGAGATTGGCATAGGCCGGAGCGAACTTCGTGCCTATAGCCGTGCCCAATTTCTGCCTATAAAACCTATCATTAAATTCAAAATAATTATTCTCCAAGACCAAGGACGCCAACCCCACTAGGGTATCAGTAGCCACGCCCGGGTTTTCCCTTCTATCCAGCGCCTCCCTGATGGCCTCTAAACCCTCCCCGTGTGGAATGCTGGGATAGAGTCCCACAACATCAACAGTACACAACATAGCCCCCTCTGGTATCTTTCCTAACTTACTTAGCCTAGACAAAAAGTGGTTAGTGTCCTTAACATACGACCTACTTTGGCTAACCAACGGGTTAAGATGGTGGTCTAAATATTCTGAAATATGCTCCGTTATAGTACCGCTATTGGAAATGACTGGTCGCCCCTTTACACTACTAAGACCCTTGTGGATCTTAGGCAACAGATAAAATCTACCTAGCCTAGAATCTTTCACCTCTAAATACTCAGTCACTTCCTCTAATCCCGGGTCCTCCTCCCTCAGCTCATTCAACCTAGAATTAATGGTCTTACCCAAATTTACCGTGGGATCCACCTCTATTTCTTCATAAACCTGCCTATCATCTAATTGTCGGTTAGCCTCACTTATGTAATCCCCCCTATCCCATACTACAACCGCTGATCCCTTGTCCGCTTCCTTGATAACTATGTTCCTATCAGATTTAAGTTGCTGTAAAGAAAGTTGTTCAGAAGAAGAAAGATTACTAAAATTCTTACCCTCCGGCGAGACAGACATTACCTCCTTCTCCAACAGCGAAAGGTAGTTTTCAAGAACAGGATCATCTTTGGGGGGCTGCCACGTGGATTTAGGTCTGAAATTAGCGTTCTCATCTGGTACATAGTCCTCTTCATTGTTTCTGAAGTGCCACCTCAATCGCATTCTTCGCTTGTAGGCCTCCAAATCCTCTTTTAACTTTGCTTTGTCGATGTCAGTGGGAGTGGGTGAAAACTTCAGGCCTTTCGAAAGAAGACTTACGTCTTCCTCCGAAAGTTCCCTCCGTGATAGATTTACCACACTCCCACTGACAAATCGTCCAACCAATCGGCCATTCTCATCTTCTGATACTCCTTGTACTGCCTCTGGTACTTCCTCTACAACGTTGACGTCTTCCCTTGTCTCTGGTCTCCTTTCCACATCCAAATTGTCCTGGCCTATTTCACGGGTGATGATTCTGTTCGGCAGGTCCGTTCCATCAAATAAACAGTTTCTGTGATGACTGGTGGTGTTTAGCTGGGCTGCTCTATTTCGTGTCCATTCAAGTCCTGCTCTTCTGCATAAATTAGAAGCCTTCTTCACACGTGTCCTATAAAGGGTCTCGTTCGTCTCCTGTACCCTGTCCCTGATGTGTTCCAATTCATCCCTTGTAAGACCCTGTCTAAACTGCTGCAAAATGTCATAGGCTGTCTTCTGTGCTCCTGGCAGTCGTTCGCGATACTGGAGTAGAAGCAAGGTCAATAGCTGTGACTGGGCAGTATCCAAGATCTGTCTCCAACATTCACCAAAGTCTTCCGATGCCAATCCAAAAAGTGACGGAGATTTCTTCAGCTGCAACCCAAGTGGAACGATGTTCGTGTTCTTGCAAAATTCCAGAAAATTGTGATGGTGCTCTAATTTACTTAAATTTATAAATGTATTAATGATTGATATAGTACGCTCCATTGAATTACCTTTCGATTCCTATTCCTAGCAAATATTATCATATATTCTCAAAAGCTCATTCTAAAAGATGCTTTAAAAATAGTATAGACACTCAAAGAAAAACACTTCTGGTAAACGTTTCGGCGTAAGCCTTCATCAGTAATAACTTTTCCAAATCCAACAGAGCATACATATAGATTACGAAATTTAAAACAATGGCCTAGGCGGGATCTTACCTATTACAATACGCATTGAAAAAGTGTTAAAGTAGCGGTAATGACAAAGGTGTTAGGAGAACGATCACAAGAAAGCGCAGAGTTAAGAGCTGCCGAAGTCGGTGTTTGTGTCTGTCTCGCAGGAGCTGGAAAAAATGTCTATTAAAACAAAACAAACGATAGAAAGATCCCAGAGTGGATGGGCAGAAAGAAATCCCTAATAAAACAGCGTGTGTCCCTAACGAAAAGCTGAGTGCAAAAAATCAAAACAACACAACAACCAAAAAGTAAACAAAAATGAAATCTATGTATCTACCTGCCTAGTGTTTAAACCCTTAGGGGCAAAGCAATCTAGCCGATATTGCCAGAAGCTTTCCCGCATCCTATTACCCCCCGTTAGCCTATCAATTATCTTTACGCTAATATCCTTCAGAAACCCCCGGTGGCCTTCTTCAGTGAAATGTCTGAAGAATTCCGCCTGGGGTACTGAGGCCCCCGAATTAAACTTACGACTGCACGCCTTGTAATTGTTAAACCTAAGCCTAAAAGGCGTGCAGGTGCTACCAACATATTGTACACCACAAACAGTACATTCCAACAAATACACGACATTTGACGAGTCACAATTAAACGAATAGTTTATCCTATATTCCCGGCTATCTACGTTAGAATGAAAATGTTCACTATTGCTCATTACATGACACACTTGACAACGAGATTTACCACAACGAGAACATCCCTATATATATATAAAATACAAACACCTAAATTAATCTAAGAGAGAGGACATATGAAACCTGTATGTGGGGAATTCCTTAAAGGAGGAGCTCTCTCAATAGATAAACTAATCGAGGAGAGAGCACCCCCTGTGTTAAAAAATCCATATTTCAATATATCAAATGATTCCAAAAGTTGCGTTATGTGCAGGAGACCCAGAGTGACCGCAGTGACCCCAAGCCCACGGAGCCCACTCCAGGCAAAAAACCCAAATCCACAGCTAACGCCAAGAAGGGTTCTATACCCAGAGCAGGCCCCAAAAGCAAGAGCCCACCAAAGCCACTCCAAGGTCAACATGCTTTAGAGAATTGTGAGATTTACAATCTTGACTGAAAAGTGCAACCAGAAACGAATATTTAGTATTTTGTTGAGAACAAATGGACTTTCAATTGCTGGCGAAAACGTAACTTTGAGGGGCATTGCTTGATGATGATAGGAAGTTCGTTCCAGGATTTCGCACCTGTATATCTGACAGATCTTATTCCATATTGCAACGTATTTCTACGATTTAAGAAAATGCCACCCATACGTGCCTGCCTGGTATCATATTGATGAACAGAAGACAACAAAGTAAAATAATCATGAAAATATGAGGGAGAAGTTTTGTTAATACATTCATACACAAAAGAAAGGAGCTTTAAATAAAATAAATCAAATAATTAGGTTAGACCCCACACAACAATCCCATATTGAATAAATGAGCCAAATAAGGAATGGTACAGGGAGACTAAAACACTAGAAGGGAGAAGATGCCTAATTTTGAAGAACACACCGGATGTTCTTGCTAACTTTTTAGAGAGTTCATTCAAGTGATATTTCCAGGTGAGGTTTTCATCCAGCAGAAGACCAAGAAATTTAACATATTTAACCTGCTTGACATGCTTCTTTCCAATTTTAATGTTAACAGTTTCATGCAACGAATTCTTTAGAGAATGAAAAATTATAAAGTTAGTTTTTTCTACATTTAGAGCAGGTTTGTTAGCATCAAGCCACTTTTTTACAAGCTTAAGTTCCTTGTTAACTACCTTTTGTAATTTATATAAACAGTGTGATTCATAGTAGATGTTAGTATCATCAGCAAAAAGATAAAAAGTTATTTAGTTGATGAGTTAGGAAGATCATTGATATACATGAGGAATAGAAGTGGGCCAAGGACCGATCCCTGTGGTACTCCACAAGTAATATTGAGGCAGTTAGAGTTGTGACCATTAACAGATACATATTGGCTTCTATTCTATTACAGTTGTAGGAGACATTTCAGCTGAGCAGAATAAATGCAATAAACAATGTTTCGTCAACTGATGTGACCTTCAGAAAGGCATTTCATTGAAGGAAAGGTCGTTGACTTTATTTCCCTTTGGAAACGTGGTCAGCCTTGTATACTTTCTCGTACTTTTTGCAAACAAAATGACGTCATCAGCCAATCGTACAAATTAGTGGATAACTCGAAGATGAAACAAAGTATCAAAAAAGTTTTGATGACATTCTTCATCGTTCAACAGTGCTATTCATCTGCTTCAATAAAAATTTTCGCTTCAGATCACCTTTAAGACAAGGCAACTTACGTTAGGGGCCTGGGCAGTCTAAACATAGTCTATTTTGTTGGGGAGATGAAGTGCTGACCCTATTGTTTTGACCGATTGTGATTCAGCTTTGTTGAGAGCGAATTAACGGTGGGGCTCATACTGTCATGCGCAACTTTGCTATTGTTTTCTTCTCCTGTTCTCAATCGTCAAGCTAGTTTGCATATTACGTCATTGACATAAATCGCTACCACGAAAACGATCTGGAGCCCTTTTTTGGGGATTCCTCGACGCTCGCAACTTAGCCTATTCGTATCCCCAACAATATTGTACTTTATCGTTTATCGTTTTGATGCTCTCAATAGATGATCAAAACAACATAGACAAATGGAGAAACGCAGCCTTCTTTTGTTCCATTTTCAAAGTAGATCGCTACAAAGGTTGAAAGTTGAACATTGAGTGCGTTAGCTGGCTCAAAGTATAGCAAATATTCGCTGCGACGATGACCTGCGATGGCGTAGTGACAACAGCAAAATGAACAACTTATTCCACGAAGCAATTGCCTTCCTGGAGTGCTTTACTTAAAAAACCTTGTCGTATATTCCACATAAAATTCACCACAAATCGTCGACAAAACTTTGCATCCTCTCCTCATGAGCTTTGCCACAGCTTCCTTGAATTCATTTTTATAAATTACGTGATCCCATTTGATATGCACAGACAACATTGAGTAGATCTGACTGAGATGACAGAGAGAAAGTTGTGGGGAGGGGGCGGTCATTTTTGAATAGGCCTATTATATGGCATCAGTGAATTAAACGTACAGCGGTTTATGTAATCTTCTTCCAGACACAAAAACAAAGAAATGTGATCTTGTAGGATTTTGAAAGGAAACGAAACTTTGATATAGTATTGATACTAAACAACCGCCTGTTCTCTTAAGATGAGTACAACCGAACCAGATCTTACCCAGTTGAGGGGTTCTGGTTTCACTACGTAATAAGGATATCAAATTTCTAGCATTAAGCCGAGAGGCATGGTCAAATCGAAACCTCAGGGCTGTCGTCACGTGATCAACACAGTTATAATCGATTATCGCTTACTCTCAGTTTGAGTACTGAACTGCTGGGCATGTTACAGACATGGGGATTGAAAGCTCGTTATGCCTCAGAGCTTATTTCGAGCCATTACTCATGAGGTACAATTAAAGGGGAACCTTTAAGTAACTCACGGAAAATAGTTTCATGTGACTGAATGGCTGTGCTAACATGATGCAGACAAGGGGATTGAAATCTCGTTTTTTGTTATGTTTTGTATAAAGCACAAGCCATTAAACTGCTCACAAGGTACAATTAAAGGAGAACCTTCCAGTAACTCACGGAAAATATTGTATTACATTGAACCCGGCTGGACAGGCTACGGACACGGAGATTGAAAGCTTTAAGGGCTATGCCTTGCAGAATATTACGAGCGATTACTCAATGGGTGCAATTAAACGACAACTTTTTGTCAGTGACTCACGAAGCGCTGATCTCAGACACTAATCTTATAAGTTATATTTGATCTCTCCTTGTTTAAACTTGAATTTTTTTAGATAAGTTGGCTTCGGTAATTAGCTACTGGAGGCTTTTCCAGTTGACGATAAAGAAAAATTTGCCTAGAGGAGTACTTCATTAAAAAATTCCTGGTACAATCTGCCAAAACTCCATAAAATTTGATAATCTGATAATCTGATAAACCTGCAAAAAGAAACGATCTGCATTAACAAACTGAAACTGTGAGAGAATCACATACGATTCCCAAAAATAGAAATAAATGATAACGCAAACAAAAGTATGAAAATTTCAAGACAAATCATTTGCAAAGGCATAAACATCAATTTGTGAAGTGAGGGACATCATAGACTGCAGATAAGGATTCTTATCGCCATTTTGCGAACTATTTCTTATATCAAAATTACTAATTAAAATTTCGCTACAACGTCCAGTATCTCCAACTTCAGAATCAAGTTCGTTCTTAGCAAGAATGCATTAAAGTATTTCAAGATCAGAAATCCAATCAAATTTTGATGATTTTGCAAAAAGCTGAACATCTTTCTCACCATAGGTTCTAAATCTTTAAAAAGGTGGGTGTAAAATTCATTGAACAATTTTTTTTTTACTGAATGGCTTTAAAGAAACTTGAGCTATTTTGCCATAATTCTGCCATTGGACTTTTCAGAAATCTTCAATATTTTCAGAATTACAGTGTTTTTCTTCTTTCTCGAGAATTCAGGAAAAACTTTTCAAGAAAACTTCGAACTATCGCAATTTCTAAATTATTTGACACAAAATGAAATGATTTCCAAGAAAACTACAGTTTATAGATTTCTACAATTTGGTATCAAGCAAAAGTCTGTCACTTTTGTGGTTTATGACTTACAAATTTGATGACGTCACATCATCAAGCTGAAATTTTGAATCCACCGTAATTTCAATAAAAATATCCAAAATTTCTGACAATTCCAACGGTAGAATTATGGATAGGTAGCTAAAGTTTCTTTTAAGCCATTAAGTTAGAGGATGTCATAGAATTTTACATCCACCTGTCTACGCAGATGTACAGATTTGGAAGCCATGCTATCTTTCTCAGAATTGCAGGTACACCCCCCTCCACCCCCCATCTAATGTAAACTGGACGTGCATCTCGCTGCGTTTAACGGCTTTCACATCATTTTGCGATCCCGGGGGAGGTACTTGATTAGGGAATTGACATGAGTGCTTGGAAAATCTCTCAAATCCTGTACCCTGTCGCATAAAAATGCCCTAAAAAATTTGCCAAAAGTATACACGATCAGTTGTTCCAAGAGACCTCTAAACAATTTTCCTTTCTATATACACCATGTAGCATACTTAGAGGTTATAATACCCTCTGCCATACAAATTTTGCCTGAAAAAGACACCATGTTGCATAATTTTTACGTTAAAAGGACACCCCGTTGGGCGGCGCATCGCGTTAACGCAAGCGAGTCATCGTTAAGTGGGTGGCTCTACCAAGTTTCTTTACTCCTGCTTTCTTCTCTCCATTGCTATCACCGCAATAATATGAAAAGTAGCCTGGTGCGTGGTTTAAAATCCATCAACCTTGAACTGCTATTCAAAGCACCTGTCATGTCAAAGCAGCATGTCAAAACTTTAAGCCACAGGGTACCGCACGCGTTGGATGCATACTGAAACCCCGTAAACAATTACGTCATGACCCGGAACTTTATCCCATAACGTCCACCCCTCCTAACTGCTGTCCGGGAAAGGAAAAAACAGCTAACCATTACGGAAGATCAAGCAGCTGCTCTCTTTCTCAACAATTATTCGCTGCAGAAGGTTTCTAAGCTGCGGTAATAAGTAATTAATTCAATATCCGGGGTGGGGGCACCCTCTTCTCTGTAGTGCATGGTCTCCTCCCCACAATTTTGAGGACACTTGACACGTATCATTCTGAAGAAGCTTAAAATGTTGGTGTTTACGCAAAAGTAAACACTGCTACAGTATAAAATTCATTTCTTGACCTCAACCGGTTCTGTTGTTTGCTATTGTTTTTGCAAAACTTCAGAGTCTCTGTTTCTTACAAAGAAGTTTCCTGTAGGCAAGACTGTACTTGGTAGTACGGGTGGGGGGAGGGGAGGGGGCCTTGAATGAGAGCCCTTCAAGAGAGTTAAGGTCATTAAGGCGAGAAATGATATAGTATCAGATATCAGGAAGCAGATGTGGGGACATCGCGTTGAGACCAGAAAATCTCTTTGATGCGTTCACTAACACTTTCTTACACTTTCCATGTGTAGTTCCAAGTTTTATCTTGGTAGTTCGCAAGCAAGCACTTTTACAGAGAAAATAGATGTCAGAGTCAACAACAGTTTAATGTGACTCCCTTTTAGTTTACCCGGGTGCACCCTAGTTCATATTAGCCATTATCCATCGCTTCTTTCCTTGGTTTATCACTAATAACAACTCCTTGTCGTACGCTTCCAGCTCCCTAGACTGAAGTAAGCATGTATGAGCTTGAGAGAATTATCACTCTATTTAAAAAGTCTATCGAGAGGCGCTCCCCGGCTTCTGCTAACATTGCCAATAGAAGTATGATCTGCCACAGTTCAATGAAATATGATAGCAGAATCGAACCCTTGATAAAACATCGTAATGGGAGGTTTAAATAATAGCCTACCAGGTTGATCGATAAGTTTTGAATCTTGCGTCACCTGTATGTTAAAGGGTGTGTACCGTTATAAAAACCACTAAAGTAGCAGACCATTGACAGTGATGAAAAGTAAAGCCAAGTATTGGCAGAAGAAAATGATATCACCAGACACCAATTAGAACCATATTAAAGGGCCTTGGTAGACACAAGATCTTAGGCTGTCTTGTGTAGCAGATTTTGTTGTCAAAATTTTTTGACTCCGTTCAAAACTGACAATATAGTTGACTGTTTCTAAAGAAAGGGGAAACCCTCTATCTATAAAAAGAGAACCAATTGAGCCCTCGAAATAAAGGTAGCTCAAAAGGTAGTCATGATTGTCTGCGCTAAAAGTAGCTAAAAGTATTAAAGGTGATCTCGGTCCTTGTACTAGTTCAGGACAACTTGAAATCTAAAGATTTTCACATTTAAAACATCTCAGCTTAAATATTAACACCGAGGCACTGAATTTAGCCCACATAGTTCTGAAGTTATGAGGTCTGAAAGATTGAAAATATAATTAAGATGTATTACCATTTACCAAATGGTTCCTTCAGAGCTGATATTGACTTGACTGTTCCCAATGACTTTTCTAGAGTTATCTGAAAAATAGAGAAAATGATTTGAAAAAGACTACAAATCTTCCATCTGTGTATCTAAGCGATTTTCCTTAATATTATAAGAAACTTTGGTCAGACCATAGTACTAAAAGTTCCTTAATTCACAAGAAAACGTCCACTTCTAAAAGCTGAAAGTTTCTTAATTTGTTTGTCATATTTTGTGTACATGAATTATGATGTCATTCCTACCACTGGCACGTAATTGTTTCTGGACATAGTCTACAGCACGACATCTAGCAAGAAAAAGAGTTTTATCTATCACAAAAACACGAGATCTTTGTGAATATCACTCAAGAATATAGGATCACCTAAATCTAATTTAGTTTCAAAAAGTTTCCGAACGCTTCTGAAACATAGAATTCGAGTCTCTAAAATTTTTAGCCATCCTGGTACTAGTTCCATATAAACCAGTTTTTATATCAAAAGTCGTGCAGTCGGTTTTTGGGGAATGATTGAAAAGGCTTCCTTGACTCCTATATCAAAAACGTTTTGCCTCTCTTAAAGTCGTCCTCTGTTACATTGAAAAGTTACGAGTATTCAGCTACGTGTATTATTGTCTCTCGATATGATTTGGTAAATATGATAACATAAAACAAATTAAGCAGCAACTCTCTCCGGACGAAATGTACCAGTGTCACGAAGAGAAAACGTTGCCCCTAAATTGCTGCTTCAACTCATTTTGTATTGTCATCCAAAAAACATTACCAGTATGGCCTCATTCCTAATTTGTGCACAAACTTCCTAACGTCAAAGACATCAACAAAATTCAAGTACGGTTTAACCACGAAGCTCAGTCATTCACTGAAATTCTGATAACAAAGAGCAAAATAAAGCGTGTCCCAGCATATTCTGACCAATGGGAAGTAAACAAAAGAATCAAAGGTACGGTGCTCTGAATAATAAAATGCTGGTCATGACGTCATCTGTGTCGGTAAAGATCAACTAATTTTTTAGATATCGTGGTGGTGGTGGTGGTGGTGGTGGTGGTGGTGGTGGTGGTGGTGGTGGTGGTGGTGGTGGTGGTGGTGGTGGTGGTGGTGGTGGTGGTGGTGGTCGTGGTCGTGGTGGTGGTGGTGGTCGTGGTGGTGGTGGTGGTCGTGGTGGTGGTGGTGGTCGTGGTGGTGGTGGTGGTGGTGGTGGTGGTGGTGGTCGTGGTGGTGGTGGTGGTCGTGGTGGTGGTGGTGGTCGTGGTGGTGGTGGTGGTCGTGGTGGTGGTGGTGGTGGTGATGATGATGATGATGATGATGATGATGATGATGATGATGATGATGATGATGATGATGATGATGATGATGATGATGATGATGATGATGATGATGATGATGATGATGATGATGATGATGATGATGATGATGATGATGATGATGATGATGATGATGATGATGATGATGATGATGATGATGATGATGATGATGATGATGATGATGATGATGATGATGATGATGATGATGATGATGATGATGATGATGATGATGATGATGATGATGATGATGATGATGATGATGATGGTGATGATGATGATGATGATGCCGATGATGATGATGATAATGATGGAGCTGATGATAATGATGCCGATGGTGGTGATGATTATTATGATGCTGATGATGATGGCGGCGATGATGATGATGATGTTGTTGATGATGATGATTCGAATGGATATTCAATATCCGTTGTAGGAAGATGTCCATTTTGGAAAGGTGTCCAAAGAAGATAACTCACCATAGATGGTATTGATTGGATGACGCTTGACGACCAACGCAATAATGAGTGCTCACCACTCTCAACTGCATTACATTCCGGAGTCGTGCTGACTCCATACAATTTATTCACTGAAAAATCAGGTACGATAATAGTCAGATAAAACAGCAATGAAATTCGAATCGGTTCAAAAATTTCTTAACAAACTTAAAAAATTCCAAGTATGAACATACGCGGAGAGGAAAAGAAAATAAATTTGGATGACAGAGTGCTCTTACTTTTGTCCGACTGCGAACTCTGTCGTACTTTTGGAAAAATTTCTAAAACTTCGTCATCTTTTTTCACGATTTTGAATATCAAACGGTAGAAAGCATCATAATCTCCCTGGTAGAGAGAAATGCGATTACCATGAACCAATAAATATTATTCATTTTAAAAGCCATAAAATTAAAAAGGCTTTGGTGTAGCCATTGAGATCCCCGTGCGTGATGCTTTTCAAAATGTGAGAAAGGGTCTTACTGGGCATATTCAAATTAAAAGGATATTCGTGCGCTATACTTTTGAAAATGCAAAAAGGGTTCCTACTAAGAACATGGAAGCTTTCGGTGTGGTTCATTTTTGACAAAAGATTCTGACTATGGACATTTAAGTCATAATCATTGCGGCACGTTACGTGAATACAAAAATGATTCTTGATTACGTCAGAGATTTTATACTGACACTGGGTGCCTCTACAAATGAATTCATTTTGATTTTTCATTGCTAATTTTCGTAATTGCCCAAATGATATACGTCTGGGATACTCTCGATTACATGTCTGTGCCAGATAGGGATTCAACGGGGTGAGTTGCCGAGAGTCTTATACAATCTTCGTCCGGTGAATGAAGTTAAGCTCGGTCGAGTGATGTCAAACTCCGGATGGGTGACCTCGGAGGCCTGACCTCACAACTCACCTCGTCGTCCTTCAGACGGGACGTTAAACTAGGGGTCCCATGCCTGGATGCGGCGTCCACGGTGGGCCTAAATCAACTTGCAGTTGCTAGAAATCCTGACAAGCCCACTCAAAACAAATTGAAACGAGACAAACATTCATAGTTAAGGAAATGTGCTCAAAAGATAAAGGCAAGCTTTATGAAAATTTCTGGCTACTCAGCGCTGTTCTTCATTGCTGTTTGTAACTTATTTCTTCCTTCTCAGGTTTAAAGATTACAGTATTACCCCGGCAATTAGCTACTCATGTTTTAAAACCAGGCTGCTTGGTTTCTTACAAATGAAGAAAAAAAGATAAAACAGGCTGAATAGTTTCTCATAATTACGGCAAGAAACTCACTAAATGTGCATCAAAAGAAACCATGAAATTTGTTATTATGTGGGTTACATTAAACCAAATGCTGGACAATGACTATTCAAATTCAGTTACTGTAACCTTAAATTGACAATGCCCTCCTATGTAAAATAAAAACAGCAGAAAACATTAACTACATTAGTTACTAGCCATGTGATATTTTTTTAATTTTAAAAAGCAACTTGTTAGATTGTTTTGTTTTGTTAGGCACATAATGAGTTTTGTATTATGAAGTGCTCGAAAAATACCTTTTTTCCAGTCAAAATTTTTAAGAAACCAAATTTAAAATTTCAGGCTGATTGGTTTCTTATATCAGGGTAGATGTTGGGCCATCTGGAAGGCTGCAGTTTCTTATAAGTCCGTTTCTAAGTGGCGGGGTAACACTGTAATTTAGCCCTGTCCACAACTTGCTCGGCAACTTTCGGGCAACTTTAAGTCTTTTGGGCAACTTCTAGGAATTTCCGCAACTTTTGCAACAGTGAGCAACTTTTTCCTATTCTAGCAATATTACAAGAATTTCAATGATATTTTGTTTATTCTTTGTAACAGTAATGAAAGTTAGGCATGTAAAGCATCTGTTTTCTGGTCAGGCTGGGATTCAACGCCTTGATTTGTGAAGAGCTGGTCTTTGAAATTAGCGATTTCTGACTATGATGATGATGATGATGATGATGATGATGATGATGATGATGATGATGATGATGATGATGATGATGATGATGATGATGATGATGATGATGATGATGATGATGATGGTTGTTATTATTCGTCAGTTATTGTTGTTGTTGTTGTTGTTGTTGTCGTTGTTTTTTATGATCAACAAATGATTCTTGCTAAAATTCTGAAGATTTTTCAGATGAGCCCAATAACATTAGCGTGAAAGGCTCTAACTTCCAAGAAACTGCTGTAGTTGAAACAAAGAGCATCCTTGGTGCCGCTAATCTTATCCATAGATCTCAGTTATTCATATATTCATAGCATATGACCTTAAAAAATGACACTAAATGAGCAACTTTTGGGCAACTTTTTGAGCAACTTTTCAGGAAATTTTGGGCAACTTTTCGAGAAATTTCCAGCAACTTATGGACAGGGCTACTGTAATTCGTTTTTCTTTTACCGGATTCAACAGTTCTCCTTCTAGGCACAGGCTTATTTTGGTTGTTGTGCTTTCACAGGAGTTAACAGTCTTCCTTCTAAGGATTACGCTGTTTTAGTTGCGTTTATGGCTTTAATAGACTGATTACAATGAGTCACAGGAATGGCCATTCAAAACGTGGCTATTACACCAAACCGAGACTGCTCATCCTGGAACTCATAATATTACGGCAATTTCTTGGACTGACTTGGTTGCACATTTCAACGCTCTTTGGGAGGAGGCTGCTTGCAAATTCAATTGATTGATGTCGACCAACGGAAACTCGCAGCTCAAAGCAGAGTTTTAAGAAACTTAGCTTGACAGAATAAAGTCTTACGATTAAGAATACCATGAAAACAGTAGGTGAACATGTCATATCTTGTACGTAGGTACTATTTTGTTGCTTTCGCTAAGCATTAACTAGTTTCATTTGAAAAATACGAGTATTTGTGTTTGTTTTGTTTTTGCCTTTGCCATTATCAAAACGAGGCAAATGTAATCATTTCAAAATAATGGCGTTTGATTATGAGTCGTAGTTAAGGCGTCCTGCAACCTTTCAATAGCGATAACTACGGCCATATAATCAGTCTATAGGTTTGTACGATGAGTGAAATATTCAAGGCTTTTTTCAAATTTCTAAATTTCCATATACGTCGCATTTTGATTGCCCTCACTCGCTATTACGGAGCAAATTAAAACTGGGCGTCAGTCAAAAGATCTCGGAGGGCGCAATTCAAATTTTAAGAAAAATTAGAGCTTGTCCCTAGGGAATTCTAACAACTTGTTTTGGTCTAATTTCATGCCGTATGAAAGCCTAGTGTCTGTCGCAGTTCAAAGGTGTACTGCTGAAGTCCTGTTTTTGAGCTGCCATAACGTCAGTCCTAGTCTGGTTAAGGTAGTAGTAGCAATAGCTGAGAGGAAAATAGTCAGTCAGTGCTAGCCCTAGAAAGCATATGTTTCAAATCTTTAAAAAGCTGGGTGTAAAATTCTATTACCTATTTATTTGAACTGGACGGCTCCAAAGAATCGTTAACTATTTTACAGTAAATCTGCGGTCGGACTTTTCTGAAAACTTCAATATTTTCAGAATTACCGTGTTTTTCTTCTTTTTTAAGAAATCAAGAAAATTTTCGAGAAAAACTTCAAAACTATCGTAATTTCTAAACCTGTTGACGAAAAATCAAATAATTTTCAAGAAAACCATAGTTTATGGATGCCTATAATATGGTATCAAGCAAAACTCTTTCACTCTGCTGGTTCGTGATTTAGAAATTTGACGACGTCACATCATAAAATGAGCTGAAATTTAAAATTGGCTTTTTATTTCGACAAATATTCAAGATTTCTGAAAAGTCCAAAGGTAGAATCATAGAAAAGTGGCTAAAGTTTCTTTCGAGTCATTCAGTTTAAAGATATAGGTCATTGAATTCTACACCCGCCTTTTTTCGTAGATTTAAAGATTTGGTACCTATGCTGCCCCAGAAGAGATATGAGGAAGTCTGACATGTCTGTATGAGCAATTCTCACACACAATAATTGAAAAGACGTTTTTAATTGCAACAGAAACCATGGAAGGAAGTACGGGGCCTAAATCGACAAAATATAATTAATTGGAATGACTAACGAAAACCACTTAAATGATCGAAATCTGTTGCTTGATGCTGGCGAAATTCTGTTTGATTTAATTGAGCTTGTACTTGTTCATCTTATTAACTTTTAGCCTCTCCCATTTGATTTTTCATTCATCGGATTGCAACGACAGAGCCATGCCGCGCTTTCTTTTCCATTTTCTCCGCCATTTTTGATTCCATCGAGAAAAGACGCCGTTTTGTGGTTGCCTTTACACTGTTTAAGTTGAAATTACTGCTGGGATCAAGCCAAGGATCAATGCGTAATTCTAATGAGTAGAAGATCGAAAAGTGTGATAAACTGTTAGATCATAGATTAAAAAACCTATGGAGAAGCAGGAAACACAGTTTCAGTTATATGGCAGTTCAATATAAGTAGCCTCCAAGCCTCCTAAAGGGAAGCGCAGAGAGAGAGAGAGAAAGAATACTCTGAATGTGTGTTCACTTAGCTGTTTCAGAAGCAGCACTACGAGCAGGAAACACAGCTTCAGTTAGATGGCTCTTCAGTCAACGTTATAAGTAGCCTTTTGAAGCGATTGCAGAGAAAGGAGAATACTGCAGGACCAAGATGCTCATTTTAGCTATTTAGAAGCATCACCAGAAGATGGAAACACAACTTCAGTTAGATGGCTGTTCCGTCAGTGCTATCAGTAGCCGCTATGAGTCACAGTTAAATCCGCATTCTTTTGTAGAACAGCTACAAGGTCTTTGCTTTAAGCCTAGTTCCTGCCTAATTTGCACTTTACACTGCTGCGAAGGAGCAACGCACCAAAATAATTTTTTCTTTCTGAAATGCGAATGACGAACAAAATAGATTTGGAGTTTGTATTATATTCTGCAGACTCTTAACAGGTTGGGTTTACTATAATTTTGTTTACATAGAAAGGGGCGATCTTCTTCCTTGAAAAAATGAAAAACGGAAGGAAGTAGGAGTGGTTATGAAAGTAAAAATGTTTGCTACTCTATTGCTAAAAATGTCCAAAAATAAATTTTATGGGTCTGGAAACTTTGGTTGGTCTTAACTTGGAACTGACATAATTGAGACTCGACCTTCCTCTAGATAAAGTATATTTTGGCTGGAAACGTCCTCATTTTTTGATAGAATACGGGTATAACACAACCAGGGCCGAGGAGGGGAGGGGGCAGGGTAGCAAAAACCCGGGGCCAATGGCCATAGGGGCCCATGAATTATAACCCAGTTTTCAAATATGGCTCAAATTCAGGTCTCTGCCAGGTTTATGATCAAAAAGGGTCCCAAAAACTACTCAAATTGCGATAATGCATTAAAGTCAAGAAGAGGCAACTGTTATTATTTTGTGATTCTTGTGCATAATGACTGGCTACTTCGATGACAAGATGATTGTATTTAAAGGCGCAAATAGCTACCAACTTGATTTTAAAAATGTTGCCGGGGAAGCATGCTCCTGGATCCCCCTAGATGGTTGCACCTCTGGCGCGCGTGTACGCCTTAGGCGTACCTCTCAAAACTCGCCTTGCCAGGGGCCCATGTTTCGTTTTGACCTGGGGCCCATAAATTCTCTTAGCGTCCCTGAGCACAACTTATTCCTTTGTCTCTAGAAACCATTCCACGGTCAGTGATCGTATTGCCATAATGCTTTCTTCACTCTGATTCTCTGATGAGTGTGTTTTTATTTCTATAATTTTCGATGATAAAATTAGTCTTCGCATCAACGAAACTCTGCAATTGGTTTTCTGCTTCGGCCTGGTCTGTTCTTTCCTTCCGGCTTGTTCCTTCAGTCTGGTTTGTTCATTCCTTCCAATAGCACAACTCGAAACAGGAGGTTATTCTTAAAGGAGTTATATAGCCTGGCACAGCCTTAACATGGCGGCGCTAGCTCTGAAAAATCCGAAGGAAGTGGGGGGGGGGGGGACTTTGACGTAATTTTTCATTCTAAAGGTATACCCAACTAATTGTATGCCATTTTTCTTTGACAATTTTTGCCGGCTTTTAGGATTTGGGGGGATCCCCCCGTGGTGCCGCCATTGCTTAACAGCTCCAAGGAGTGTCGAGACTGCACGCAGGCACCGGTTCTTGGGTAGTTTCTTTCTTTCGTGGGTATTTTCTTTTCTTTCGTAATGGTGTGGAATATTTGTGATACTGATAGCAGAACAGAACCAGGGGAAATGCTGTCATTACTGCTGGCGCTAATGTTAGAAAGCGTATAAATATTTACTTGTCGTTAAGCTGCCTTGCCCATCTTCATAATCTTATGCCCACATCCTTGTTGTTGAGTTCAAGTTGCTACCCACTGCAACGAAAAAGAGGTTCAGGCGATATAAAAATTGAAGTACCAAATCTGATTGTCTGAAATGAATCGAATGTTGCTCGTCAGCACGGGGGGGGGGGGGGTTCTTCCATAGTAAAGGTACCTGGGGATGTGCCGCCCGCGAGGGTATACTTTTTCGGCCTTCTAGTCTAGCCAAGGGTGTACTTTTTGGCAATTTTAATCGAGTTAAGTCTAGGCAAGGGTATGCTTTTTGGGAATTTTGGTCAAAGAGATGTTAAAATTGGGTAATTTTGGTAGAAAAACCCAACTTTTTTGGAATTTTGGTCGAGAAAATGCGAAAATTTGGCAAGTTTTGCCTAGGAAATGCCAATTCAGAGCACTTCTGAAGGAAAAATTAGTCTAGCCAAGGGTGTCATTTTCACAAAAATTGGTCTAGCCAACGGTTACATTTTGAAACTGTGGGCGGCACCCCCCTAACCGAAATTTAGCCGAGAACCCCCCCCCCGTGCTCGTCAGCCAAGGGGTCTAAAACGTAGTAAAGTTTCTGATGGTATTTTCCTTAGAGATTTAATTCTTCCTCTTTTAATGCATGGGTTTCAAATCTTTAAAATGGTCGATGTAAGCTTCTATGAAATAGTTCTCTGAGCTGAACGGCTTCAAAGAAACTTTAGCTATCTTACTATAAATCTGCCACTGGACTTTTCTGAAATCTTCAGTACTTTCAGAATTACAGTTTTTTTTTTCTTCTTTTTTTAAAAGATTCAAGAAAATTTTCGAAAACATTTAGAACTATTGTAATTTCTAAATCGTTTGACGAAAGATCAAATAATGTTCAAGAAAATCATAGTTTCTGCATGTCTACAGCATGGTATCAAGCAAAACTAAAACTTTTTCACTCTTACACCTTACGATTAAGAAACTTGATGACGTCACATCCTGGAATGAGCTGAAATATAAAAAGGCTGTAATTTCAAGAAGCATTCAAGATTTCTCAAAGTCCAACAGCAAGATTACAGAAAAGTGGCTAGAGTTTATTTCTAGGTCTTCAGTTAAAAGAAATGGCTCACAAAACTTTACACCCACCTTTTTACACCGAACTAAAGATTTGCAACTTTCTTATTTAAAGGCCATGTTGCGAGAGATGAAATGTACTTAGCATACTGTGATGTGTGATGGTGATGATAGTCTTTACGATTAGATCGAGGGTGCCCAGGGGGAGGGTAACATAACATGTTGAGGGTACGGGTATGTGCCGCCCATATGGGTGGGTTTTTGGGCCCAAAATTCTCTAAATAAGGGTCCCTTTTTCAGCAGACTTTCCATAAACATGGGTGGGTTATCCATAAATTGGCAAAAAATTGTCAAAAATAGCTAGTTTGCCGCAAAAATTCATCATAAAAGTGAGTATGACGGCAACTGTCGGTAATTAAAAGCGGGTACCTTTCTAAAAACCGGACGGCAGACCCCCGTCCATTCGCAAGTCATGTACCCCCCCCCCTGGGCGAGGGTATCAGGCCTACTTTTATGCATTTCACAATCAAGGATATTCCGTAAAATCGAATTGAATAGTATTTTTAGTGTTACATAACAAGCAAAATCGTAATAAATGCCACGGTCTTTCGGCTTACAGATAGAATTCAGTTATTGATTCCAATTCATTCAGCACTCAAGAACTATGAATTTCAAACACCCTTCCAAAAGAATTTTCAAGGATCGATCCTGATAGCTATGGCGGAGCTAGGAGAGGGTATGAGGGGGTAAATACACCCCCACTATCAAAAATCTGACTCAAAATGTACTTGAGAAATTCACTAAAATGTCTGGGCATACCCTTTTACCCCATCAGTCAGAAAATTTTGGATATCAACCCCTCACTATTTTTTGTCTGGCTCAGCCACTGCCTGATAGCAATCAGCTAAACCTCGATAACTCAAACTACACGTATTTTCATAAGAAACTCGCCATGAGAAAGTCGAGTATAATATTACTAAAAGTTAAGAAACTCAAACACTGGAAAAATGTGACTTGAGCTACTTTTTATCTAAGTTCACCTCATTTTTGGCAGTCTGAATTATATGTTCATCTATTTGGTGTGCTTTTTTACTCGGTTCTACTTGAGTAATGTATGAACAGAGGCATGGTTTCAAAACACTTGCTACAAAAATGTTGACGAAGGCACTTCGGATTTCAACAATAAAGAACACTGAGAATTTGAGGAACACTCTAAGAAACTTCTAAGAAACTTACAGTTGCCAAGATCTTAAGATCTTAAGACACTAACAGGACTGGCAATTTAGTTTCCGTTAGAAAATAAACGGCTTCGAAATATCCACGAAGGCAATGGATATCCTCCACCATAAAAAACAGTGAAAATTTGATGAACGAAAAAGTTAGTTGCTTCCAGATTTAGGATCAATTAGCAATCATCAGTGTTACAATTGATATTTCATCAAGAGGTACTGTTTTGCATCTGCTGCCCAGCACTGTCAGTTTTATAAGAAACGGTTAAGAAACTTTCAGTACTCAAAGTCTTAAGGTTTTAAGAAACTGACAGTACTGGACCAAGTTCGTAGTTTCTGATTGAAAATAAACAACTATAAAACGAGTAAGAAGGCACTGGAATCCCCAGCCATGAAAACAATGAAACTTCAAGAGTCAAAAGTCAAATATTATAATTTTAAGAAACTTGCGGTGCCGGGCGAATTTTTTTGGTTTCTTGGCAAAAGTTGTGTGGACTCAGTACCTCAAAAAATTAAATATTTTTAGTCAGACTGCGTTCACACGATGCCGGCACATTTTGAAAACGGTGAAAAAAGTTACGGCAGCAAAATTTGAGCTAGCGTTCACACGATACCGGCACAATTCTAAAACGGTAGGAAATTTGACAGTAAAAACTCGTTGCAGGACTTTTATGCTAAAGAAAAGTACCTACACCCTAAGAATCGACCAGTCTCGATCCAAAAGCGTCGAAAAATGTTCTGTTTTCATCATTGTCGAGTGTTCACATGATGCTGTTTCAAATTTATACCGGTTAGGGTTCCGTTTTAAAAAATCTACCATTTTCGAAATCTACCGGCAAAAAATGTGCCGTTTTCGTGTGAACGGGAGGCCTATCCGTCACATTTTTCACCGTTTTCAAAATGTGCAGGCATCGTGTGAACGCAATCTCAATCAACTTAATAGACGTTTGACGTTGTTTCCAAATGGTTTGCTTATCAAAACTTTGACGTCATTTTGACCATTGATTTTGACCACACGAATTTCATTGAAACCAATGCAAATCTCACCAGGCACCAAATTAATAGCATCAACATTGTCTGTGTTTGCTTTTGTTGTTGTCGTTGCTTGTTTATTTGCTGATGATCTCATCTTTTGAATTTGATTGAATTAGCCTACAAACACGGAAGAAAAAATTAAACAAAAACTTGTTCCCACATGAGTGCACTCGTAGGTCGATTGATATCAAATTGAGAGCATTATGCGGAACAACAAAGGCACTACCTTCGGATTAAGTAAGCCCCCTTTTCAAACATCGTTGGGACAACCCACGCTGAACTTAGATTTCTCGAAGAAAATATTTGCTTTATCTTCCACTCGTTTTATTGGAGGCTCTCGGGAATTGTTTGTGAGAGTAAGTTGTTTATTGCATGGCAAATAATTGAGAACGCCTCTTTGAAAGATCATTGAGATTTAGAGAATTGCAGTCGAATTTTAATATCCTGACTCAAATTCGAAGAGGATCAAAATAATTTAAATCAACAAGAAGCCCTTGCAGCCGGGCACAGATGAATGAAACCTGGATTTTTGTCAATTATCCTTCTTTCAGGGAACTTCTTTCTGCGGTATAACATTGCTTCAACTGTCTACATTTTCTATTAAATGCTTTTGGTCAGTGATACTGTGGGAATTTGCTATCTTACTTTAATTCTATAGAATTCTCATACGCCTATCCATTATATACATAAATTTGTGCCTGTATAACGTGCAAATTTTTGTCAGTTATTATCTGTTGAGGAAAGTTCTATCTACAGCATAACCTTATTTGAATTTTCTATAATTTCTTAATGCTTTTGGCTTGTGATACTACTGGAATTTTCTATCTTTCTTCTCACTCATTATAAATTTGATAAATTTCATATGCCGGTCCTAAATTTGTGCATGAAAAACGTTTCCCTTTCGCAGAGCTCTAAATACTTCTCCAGCTATGATACGGCAAGCTCCCACGAGGTTATGGTATAAAGATAACAGTGAAAACATTCGCAAAGTCTAATACTTCAAAAGTCCATAAATTCTTATCTTTTTGAGAGGATATAACGTAGTTGGAAATCACTTTGATTCCTCGTAAGAGGCTTTGAAATCGTGCGATAACATTTGTATTAGCTCCATCGAAGCATTACTCATACTCGACATGACCCCCGTGCGTGCCCTGAGAGGAAAAGCAACGGGCCGTAGCCTGTTGACCAATCAAAAGTGAGCATTAGTGCTCGGCTTTTACGTGTAAAATAATAGGTTCACGATCACGTCAATTTGATAAAGGACTGGGCATGTCATAATGTTCTGAGTTTCAAACACCATAATTCAGTGAGAGGTCAGACATCGATGAAAACGTACGATCGGGAGCCCTGCTCTGCCAGAACGAATTTTTCACAGCTGAATTTAGGCGCAAATAGGAAGGAAGTGATAGCGGATAGAATTATTTTGATATAAATATAGTTGCTATTTTTGAGAATTTTTTTCATACATATATATTGTGATATCGCACTATTTTACGTGCAGAAAAACCTCATTACTGTCATGACGATGAGCGCTGTGGAACGAGAGAATCAAGAAGAGTACGAGCATGAACAACTTGAAATCCCAAGGGATTCCGTGGACTTCCCAAGAGACTCTGTGGAATTCCCAAGTGAATCAGCAGATTTCAAGACAAGCATCAACAAAGCAGTGAATAATGTCCTGGAAGGTTCGTGCAAAATTTTTATTCTATTCAGATTTTATTTTTTATTCAACACTTCACTTCAGATTTTTGAGACCGAAGCCAGATTACGTATGGCTTAGGAAAATTCAATTTTACAAAGACCTCCTAATCTTTGGATAATGAGGTGAACAGTGCGTGGAAAAAGAGTCATGCTATCGAACAGAAAAACTTAATTTATGTGTTTAGCTCTGCATTGATTTGGATTGATGATATATCCCGGCTTTGACAAAAAGAGGATGCTCTGATATTTGTTAGAAACCTCAAGTTTACATGATTCATAGCTACAAATGCTTTAAAGGGAAGTAAGATCCTCCAAATGTTCTCAAATATCGATTAACTTTTTTCACTGAAATCTATCACAATTTCGAATTGCTAAAAAATATGTTTGGCTTGCAAATGTAAACTGTTTGATTGGAAAATTGCCACAATACAATGCTTTGCTTTAAAACTTCCAAAAGGCTGAAAGGTTGCCGCAATATCCATGAAGAACTTTGCTTCAAAATTCTTTGCAAATGTCCCGGCATATCACCTGCCATCAGTGCTCATCAATCGAGCCCCCTTCAGACAAACAATCATCAAAATGGGGCAAATATCGAATTTTCAAATCATTCTCTGGTTCCCTTTCTTTGCCAATATCTATCGGTCAATATCATTCAATAGGTAACGGAATTCAATAAAATTGTGTGTCAGTATTTGATATTAGCCGGTTTGATAACAAAGAGAATTGGACAAAATATTCGAACTACTTGCTACGGTCGTTGAGCAAAGATTGTGATGTTAATTTGCAAGTTCGATGGAAAAATTAACAATTGAAAAGTAGAAAATGAAAACGTCATAACAAATAGTTATAAATCACGCAAGATACAATAGATTGCGTAGAATTATCGACTTTCAAAAGGTTTACATAATCAGTGTTTTAGATCAATATCTTTGAGACTGAAGCAAAAGTAAATTTTGATACAACACCTGCAAACAGCGTTAAATTTTTACATTACTGAGTGTTTACTATGCTGCAACTTGGTCGTTTCAGTTGATCAAAATTTCAGTATTTCGATGATGATGAAGCGTGGAATTAAAAATTCCCCAACATCTAAAAGTTTTCGACTCGTTGGGCAGGATAAGATACGAGAGTTTTCGCATAAGAAATTTTTACCGACTAAAAATGATTATAGAAACAAAAATGATAAACATAGTTAAACAGTACGACCTACAGTTTATCTCGAAAGCAAAATATCCCTGTGTCAAAGTCCATTGTTTCAAAATTTCGAAAAAGCCGGTCGATGGAATTTCTTCTCTCACCTGGTGCAAGCATTAAGTCATGCAAGCTTTTGTTATGACACGCAGGAGAAGAAATTTCTCCTTGGCCTTGCTCTGTCCAATATCTTCCTTTAGAAAATCAAAGAGAATAGACGGGGGACTAACCAAGAGATCTGAAATATTCGCTCTCGGAATTACCAACACCACCTTTTCAAACGAGCCCCAAAACAGACCCAAAATTCCGAAAAAGAAAAATTGCACATAAGACTTGACCGTAAAAATTAAAATCTGTCGTGAGCTCTTTGATGGAATCACGTTAGTCTCTGACTTGCATCGAACGACAACGTGGCACAGACTGTAATGTAAGAAGCTTTAGTGACATATTGGAACGAAAAATCAGAACTTTAACTGCAAGGAAAAAACGAAAAAGCTCTGGATGTCCTATATTTGATAGATGTCCTATAGTCTCCCCGGCTGCTCCGAAAGTCTAAAGGAAAGTCATGATGTGCCTCTTTTCTAAAGTAGCTCTTCTCTACTTCACCTTCAACTCTTACTTTGCTCTGAACAGAACAGCGAATTTACTGATCAATTGTTTCTTTACGTTTTCCCCCGACATGTGCAGACTTCAACTTCCCTAAGTGTCTTAAAAATTTTGTACGTAACATATTTTCGTGGGCACTTCACCGGAACTTGTGTAGGCTGCTTGGTTGCAGTGGACACCTTCGCTGATTGCCCAGTTTAACCCAGCAAATGTAGGCAAATAACGTTGTGTCTGGAAAATTTGCTGTAGAAAACGCAACATTAAGTCCATGAATTTATTTTCAAATGATTTCATTGTAAGTTTCCACTTATTATGAATGACTTCACAACAATTAGCCACTTCATGAGGAATTGGAGAATCGTTTAGGCTGCAGATGTTTGCAAGCCACATTTAAGCCTTAATACGAGTTGTTAGATGAGCTATAAAATAATTTTATCTTTAAAGTTCTTGGTATTGAATGATTTCATTGCTATTTGCCACCTATTTTGAATGACTTAACTACAATTAGCCTCTTCGCAAGGAACTGGAGAGCCATTGGGCTACAAGTATCTGCAAGCCAAATTCAATTCGTTGGATAGGCTAAGGGCTTCTAATGTCAACGACTTCATTGCTATTTGCTGCTTCAGAGGGACTTGGAACTCCCATAGAATGCAGGTGAATGCGCAAGCTCATTTCAAGCCTTGGATGTGTTTCACGTGCGAGTCTGAGCACGTCCGTATTTATTGTCTTCTTCACTTGTTTGTCAGCTACTGAAGGACGAACCGTACGATCTGAGCCTTCATATTAAACTTTCTTGCAGAAATTTTAGCAGTGGCGGGGCCACGTAGGGACTTGGGGGACTTGTCCCCCCCAAATCCTAAAAGTCGGCAAAATTGTCAAAGAAAATGGCATAAAGTCAGTTTGGTAGACCTCTAAATTGAAAAATCACGTTACAATCCCCCCCCCCCATTTCTCTCGGGCTTTTCAGAGCTGCTACTGAATCTTATTGTCTTTCAACTTACCATACCCCTGAAATTTCACCACATTTTATCTCAAGTCGCATAACACGGCGGTGACAGAAGGCCAGTTTGATCCGCCCTTGGGTCAAAGATGGAAATAATGCAGTAAGAAAGCCAATTGCAGGATAACGTATATCAAAATTTTGTCTCAACCAAATCTCACAACAGTGAGTGATTCACAGAACATTTGAAAGTATTTGGAACTGTCACAAGCCACCAAGGTATTAAAATCACCTTTTTACTTTGCTAAACTGCCTTGTACTTAATACTGTGCCCATGAGGTGATACTTGCGGCACATTGACTTGCCAAGGGGCCAGTGTGTAAATATACGAACATGAGGCTGCAGGGGCTGCAGTCCTCATGTTCCTTTTCTTTGATAAAATAGAAGGCTCTGCATGGCGGGAGGCCGCTTTGACTGAAAAGGCTGGCAGATAAAAGTGTTCTAGCTAACCCCGTTAGTTCCTCCCTGCAATTAGCCAAATTTATATTGAAAGATTTAACATAAGACAATTTGCACGGTTTGGCCTTGAATGGAGACGCTAGCAACGAAACGTCCGCAAGTCAGCCTTCTCTGCAATATGCAAAATTTTCTGTGAAAAGACAAAATATCAATTTGCGTTTTTCTTTTGATTCACGACGCCAGCAATCAAAAGTTTTCCAGTCAGCCTCCCTGGGGCCATCCCTACAATATGCAACATTTGTAGAATTTGCCGTTTGACTGATACGCTAACAATCAAACGTTTTCCAATCAGCCTCCCTGGGGCCATCCCTACAATACGCAAAATTTGTACAATTTGCCGTTTGACTGAGACGCTAACAACCAAATGTTTTCCAACCTACCTCCCTGGGGCCCTCCCTACAATATGCAACATTTCTACGATTTGTCGTTTGACCAAGACGCTAGCAACCAAATGTTTCCAGCCAACCTCCCTGGGACCCCTTCCTACAATACGCAACATTTGTACGATTTTTCGTTTGACTGCGACGTTAGCAGCCAAATGTTTTCCAACATGCCTCCCTGGGACCCTAGCTCCCCTAGCTACAATAGGCAGCATTTGTATGATTTGTCCTTTGACTGAGATGCTAGCAACCAAATGTTTTCCAGCCAACCTCCACCTCTGCATTCTAACACACACCCTTGATATTTGACAGTTCATAATTCAAAATTTCAGCATCGGGCGGTGATGATATAGCGGAGAGACAAAGGCGATAAATTCATGCTTACCACGTCTGTTACTCCATGGTGCAAACAAATGACCACAATTTCAGAGGCTACGTACGGATTAAACTTTGCGGGGAAAATGATTCGTCGTTTTTCGTCACCTACAACAAAATTGGGCGTTAGAAATTCAATACAAAAGTGCTTGAGGTCTAGCCGTATGGGCAAGTGACGATAGAAAATGTACAGAAAACGACCACCCTCGCTTTCAAAATAAGGCTATTGGGGACGAAAAGTAGACTTATGCCTTTTCGTCCCTTGTTTCCCTGCGTTCTTCGACTTGCTGATATCACTTGGTCAATAGGGACTCATAATATTACGCTTATATAATGGGCCCCCTTTTTCAAAATGGCCTAAAAAGGTGGGAGTTCTCGTACACTCAACAAAATCGCTTCAAAATCTGGTTTAAAGAGCTCGAACATTGAAAAGAGAAGTTTTAGTACAAAGAATGATGTTGTGTTGACCTACAAAACGCAAAATGCGTACCTTTCAGACAGTAATCTTCCTCTGTAGAAGCAAAATAGATCCATCGAAGCTGCGAGAACTCCAGGCTTCTTCAACCGTTCTTTAAGAGCAACAACAGCAACATTCTGAATAGCGGGCCCTGATTGGTTAAAAACTGAATTCTAGCGATTTGATTGGTGAATACGGAACCATCCTACGCGGGCCTAAAGTGGGCCCACTATTTCAGAGTAATGTTATTAGTCCCTCTTGACCAAGGAACGCAGGGAAACAAGGGACGAAAAGGCATCAATCTAGACGAAAAGCTGAGAAGTAAACGGATTCGAACATATAACAGCAAAACAAACAGCCCGAGTGACAAAACTTGAAAAAACTTCTTCGGATAAAAAGCTTTGCTGGAACCTTTCTCATTTTCAGTAGAAACTGGGTTATTTTTAGCCTACAGGCTAGGTTATTTTGAGTAAAGTCTTTGCCCAAAACAACCCACTTTCTACTAAAAAATGAGTGCAAACCATAAGCTATTACTTTGCTAGCTTTCAACATCGTCAGTGACCTTGACACTAGGATGTTTTCCTGACTCTGGTGAATAGCAAATCATTTTGTTTTGGGATAGAACATAGAACTACAACCCTTACCAACTCTAGCCCGTCCTTATCACATCTTGCATGCAATGTGAAGTTTGAAGATTTTCTGAAATTACTCGTATCATCGTTTAAACTGTCACTATTCTTACTGTTTTTCGTCATCTCTTACGCTATGAGCAACAAAAAGAGGCCAAATTTCTGCCCAACCTTTCTGATAGATCATTGGTCGTAAAATATCTGGGTACACATCCTCGTATTTGAAAGAAACAGCTTTGAAAAAACCCAGCCTCGTGAAGAGAAATTGTTTCTTGCACAAACTTGCACGGGGAAAATATTTTATCCATTAAATGAAGACTAAGAAACTATTAATGCTAAATTTAATGCCAAACCTCAAGGTTTTAATTGAACCACTATTCTAGGGCAATAGTCACCGCAATTTTAAGTTTTGAGCTCAAAAAACTCTCATTTTTTGAGCTCGAAAAATATCTTGCCAAACATTACTTAACTTGTTAACTTGTCAAGAATATCTATACCAGTTTTAGAAATCAAGTCATAATTTTATGCCTACCCAGAAAGCAAGAACGACGTGAAGAAAAGCTTAGCTTAAAAAAGTGGAAACTTGTATTCAAAATTTGGTGCTGGTCCAAGTTTCCTATTCAAAAAATTGTGCACTGTGAAATATTCATCCAGTTACTCTGCCAAAATCTTTCTGCAAGTCTTTGAATATTTGTAAAGATTTAGCGAATCTATTTTCACACTGCGGTGAAAGGCTGCTTTGTAAACAGGGCCAAAACGTTGCAAAGATCAGAGAAAGTTGCTCATTTCATCTCCATTTTCCAAGTGGTTACAGGAGTAACTTTTATTTGGCAAAGCTTGTTACCAAACAATGTTGATTTTAATTTGACACCATGGGAGAATTATGCAGAATATGAAACGAAAAATGGACATTCTTACACGTGTCCTCCTTCAGCAACAAAAAAGACTATTTCAAATTTGTCGCAGGATGCAGAGAAGTTTTAACCTATATCAAATGCAGGTCAGATTTTCTTCAAAATCAAACCGGTGTTTCTTGTGTCAGCTATTATCATCTCAACTAAGAAATAAAAAATTAAACTCAGCAGAAAAGTCTTTGTCACTCTCAACTGGCAAACGATTCATGAAAGCATTCTTTTGGTCTTTCAAAGGCAGGCCTACTATCTTCGATCAAATTCACTAAAAAGTCAATTGCACGATACTACCAAATTTGGCGAAAACCAGCTGAAACATGAGTCAGAAAAGAATATAAAACCATGTTGCAAACTCTTATTCAGCAAATAGAAGTTTAATTAACTGGAAAACTGTGACTTTCAGAAAGTTTTAGATGCTGTTTATAACATCAAAATAAAAATTTACATCAATAGGCTGTTGGACGAAGTTGTTCCAGTCTAAGATTTAGACTATAAAAAATAAGATGGCGAAAACTTTGTGAAAATGGCTGCAGAGCATAAATACGTTTTTTATGCGACACGACCCAACGGGATAAGAATAAATAAAAGACCCCAAAGAACTTGAAATATTCATTTTCTATGTTGTTTGTAGTTTTCGGACTTTGATAAACAGCTTATCGGTAAAGATCGATTCCCTGATTAAAGACACCACGTAGCCACATCTTATGCCACCCTTAGCGGTTCAACGTTTGTACCAGGAAACTGCTCAGCCTTCATCCAGTTTAAAGCATCTTTAATGCGTTTTGCTAGACAACTCAAAGGTGCAATTTATGTGCAACTTAGCTATCTCAGTGTCCTGCCAGGAAGTGCCTTGACTATTGTCATATTTAAAGAAGAGGTTACGCTAGAGTGGCACAGACAACTTTGCGACATAATTTATGTGCATCCTAGTTGTTGCAGTGTTTCACCAGGAAATGTCGTGACAATTGTCTTGTTTGTAGAGTGATTAAAACCAGGATGGTTCAGACAAAGTACAAACAACTGATGAGGATCTTAGTAGGCCCAGCGTTTCGCCAGTAATTGTGTCGACCACTTTCAGGCTTTTGAAACAGCACAGGAAGGCAGGCAACTTTTAATACAATGTATGAGAACTTAAGTTACTCATAATTTTGCCATGAAATGTTCCAACAGTGTCATTAGGGACTTTGAGCAGCCAGGACGGCAACGCCAGCCAGAACGTCGTCTTTTATGATACAAACCGAGTATAGTTTCCCACACCTTACCTTCACATGTTCTTAAACAAGCCAAGACAAAGTCTCCTTCTTCAACTAAATACTTCGGAACTTTCTTTTTCCTTGACAATTAACATTTAAAATGACTGAGTTTCACTTCGAAGATCCAGATCTGAAGAACAGCACGTTAGAAATAGGACTTCCAAGTTGTTTAATTGCAAAGCAAAACTTCACAGACTCCCAAGGGAAGCAAATTCCCATGAGGACTCTTTTCAAGCTGAAGTTTGGAAACAAAGGGAAAATTTGCATTGCCGTTGCAGTCGCCGTCCTGGTTGCTTAAGGTCCCTATCTATAAATTAGAACAGGTAGCTTGTTGCAAAACGATTTCGGTGCAGAATCAAAACTGACATTAAATTGCCACCGTTTGGCCTAAGAAATCACCCCTCCTCCCAAAATGACATCATCTGAATCAATGGGCATCAAGATCAAACAGTAACCACACCAGTTAAATTGACTTTCTTTTTAATTTCTACGTGAAAGGGCGGAACCGTTATGTTTGACAAATGCTTGAGCTTAAGCATGTAACATTATTACTTCTTTGTTATTATCAACGTACATTTATACAACTAAACACGATAGTTTTAGGACAATTGGATATATCTATATGCAGGATGTACAACTTTGCGGCAAAGACAAAAAACCGGACCGTTATGTTGACATAGGTTGTATTTATAGATACCGGATTCAATGGATCGATGTTTATACAAGGGCTTCCACATTTTAATATTAAGCTCAGGAAGAAAAAATTGATTGGTCAAAGTACAGCTGCTCATTTCCATATTAATGTAAAGCATAGACAGAAAAGTTTTCGGTGAAGGTTAGCGAATTTTCAAGCAGTGATTTTATCGAAAAACAAGATCTATATTAAGATTGATCTCAGGTAGCAAATAGTGTTCCGTCAAAGAACACCCGGTTGTCTGCATATTATTGATAACAACCTCGGAGACAAAATTTTTGGTGAAGATATAACTTTTTGTCAAATTTCAAAGCAAAAGATATAATAAAACGAACTCCACTATCTTCATAGTGAGCTTGGGGATAGAAAGTGTTCGATCAAAGTACAACTTTTGTGAGATTTCTATGCAATGATACAATTCAATAGGAGGCCTACCGTTTGTATGAATCAAATTTATGAAACAAGAATCCTGAAAGTGGCGTCTGAGCTTGCATGAAAACTTAACTCAGTTCGGTAGCATTAAAGTAACATAGATGTGTTTGTGAGTTCATTATGGTCCAAAGTTTGCCGCTGTTAGCATTAACGGATTTTAAGCCAGTCTTTTCCTGGCCATCTTTACAGCTTCATTCTGGAGATTGCAATATTTTAGGGCAGAATTTTACCTTCAGTAAGTAATTCCCAACTTTGCTGTCTTTGAAAGTCGCAGCGGCAATCTATGAAAATAGAAAGCATAAATTTCGATTACTTCAAGTTCTTCCATCTACAATATACAAGCTTCCAACAAATTTGGATCTTACAAATCTACCAACGTTATAAAGCTTTAAGTAAGAGTAACATAAGTTATCTCTAAAAGGTCGGTACGATCTTCTGTTTAGCAGATTGGTAAATTCGTTAAAGGTCGGAAGGTGTCGCAAGGGTGACGGTTGAAAATTATTCACAGCACAACATTTCACGGCCTGGCCTATTTTGAATCAATTTGTGTGCGAATGCATAGGACATGAATTACCAATGTTGTATCATGTTTAACGTTTTTCCGAGAATTCAAAATAAATTTGATACTTGAGATGAGCTCTAAGTACAGAATTTAGTAGCATTTGCAGGCTCTCTAAAATGCAAAACCCTGAGGCGTTTAAGAGAATTTTACCATGAGTTTAAATTCGGAAAGTCGGCGACAAATTATCAACATGTCTGACCTAGAGAAACTTGTTTTAAGCGGTCTTCCTTGTACCTTATTTAAAGATTTGAAACCAGGCTGGCCACAATTAAGAGCCGACACTTGACCGAAAACTTGGATTAGATTATTGTAATCGGTATGGTTCATATAATTGTTTCTGGTCTCCACATCAAGAGAGCGAAGGCACTTTAGAAATCAGGGGTGGTTATGTGCAATAAAGGTTCTGACCTCGGTTCTATTCTTCAACTATTTTCACTTGGAAGTGTTGTAAAGAAATGATGTTAGTGTTACTTTACTTGGGTCGTCTACCTTTGTTTTGTCAAGTTATGCATGTCTCCAGATTTAGAAAGAAAAGGAATTTCGGACATAAGGGTGGCTGGGTAATTCCCCTTATCCCTACGTTCCCTCGTGTATACATCAAAGAAAAGCGATTTGGATAGATGCAGCACCTATATGGTACTAGAAAATATCAGAAATTGGTCCATATCTTTTGCCACCGTCATAATTGGAATACTAAACTATGTCACGTGTGTTTTCGTCAATATTGTCGCAAGATGCAATTCATTCTCATTGCGACCTCCATAAGGAAAAGTGAGAATGTTACATAAAAAAACCAGCAAAATTAATCAAAGTAAGTTTCGTGAATTAACGTCACACTACAGATCTTTCAAATCGGTTTTGTGCATTAATGATCATTGCCTTTCAAACAAGTGTAGTTAGTTCAGGGCATATGGAAAACGGTAAAAAATGAAAAGAAAAATCAAAAAACCAAATGAAGCAAGTCATACGCATATAACGAAATGAATAAATAAATGAATGAACAATTGATTGAATGAATGAATGACTGAATAAATGAATGAATGAAGTAAAAATATAATCATAGACTAGCCACGATTAGTGATGCAGAAAAGCTGTAGAGATCTCTACATTAAGCATGTACGTCTTAAGATTTATCCCGGCACTTCCTTAATCTATATAAAGACCCGTCTTTCCACTGCTTTGTTGTCATTTACCATACCGTTATGTCATCATTAGTAATGTAAATAAAAAGACAACAAAATTTAGAGCGGCACCTAAACATCAAATTATTCGCAATATCTTTCGTCTTGTTACGAATAAATCCGACAAAATATAATCCCGCTTTTACGTCTGTTTTTTCCCGATTTGGACTGTTTTTGCTCGATTACGACTGTTCTCATGCGTTTGGTAATTTTCCAATAACACAGGAACCCCTACAGGATACTTCCATAAATCATTACTTTTTTCTCTCAAATTCCAAACAGGATACAGCTTTGGATCAACTAACCTGTTTTTCTCGGTTCTTCAAAGACGACAAGGAGAGACTGAATAGGAAATACACACACTCTAAGACGAAAATGTCAAGAGAGTCAAGATATGAAAATCTCCCTGGGTGTTCTCTGAGGAGAGAAAATCAGGGGAGATGAAAGGAGTGCCAAGGAAAGGAACCACACCTTCTATCATTTGAACCAAAATCTATTTGTGGTCTTTTGTCTCTAGTAACCACAGGTAACGGGGAAAAATTGATACAAACAACAAGTACCTCTCTGTTTACTTTAGTGTTTGCCAAATTTGCCAACTTTGTCTAGATATGGCCAACGACAACGATGTTTATCGTACAAACAGTTCTGGCTTCCAAACTGTTTGTATGATAAACGTCGTCGTCGTTGGCCTAACCCAGACAAAGTTGGCAAATTTGGCAAGCAGTAAAGTAAAAAGAGAGGTACTTGTTGTTTTTATCAATTTTTCCCCGTTACCTGTATAGTAACTAAAGACTGTCTCAGTTCGTAGTCATGTGAGATTTGCGATACGTAAAATTACTTATGCAAAACACCTTGATTTTGTTTATTTATGGGTATTTCACGTTTATTTGAGACGAATCATAATTTCACCAAGCTGCAAATTCAGTCGTCACTGGGCCTTCGAAAACTGTCCACGATAGTTTCAAGCCTGGACCAAATCAAAATGGCTAAGAAAATAATTGGATATTCCCGTTACTATGTAAAAGAGGGCGTTAGTTCTTGTCAATTTTGTGCCAGATCATTTCACAAAGTCATAGCAATGATGTTCTAACTCTCCTGTGTATGTCAATAAACAACCGATATTCATCTGCATTCTTCAAGACTGAATCATTAATTTCTTTATCTATGTTTCTCAATAAAGTATTTTTCAATTCCAGGTTACGACTGGACACTTGTGCCAATGCCTGTCCGCACTGGAGGATCATCAAAAAACAAGCCCCACGTAAAAAGACCCATGAATGCTTTTATGGTGTGGGCCCAGGCTGCAAGAAGAAAGCTAGCAGACCAGTACCCTCATCTTCACAACGCAGAGCTGAGTAAGACTCTCGGAAAACTATGGAGAATGCTGAACGAAGGCGAGAAGAAGCCATTTATTGAAGAAGCAGAAAGGCTGCGATTGAAACACAAGAAAGAGCACCCTGATTACAAATACCAGCCACGAAGGAAAAAGAATATGAAGGGAGGAAGCGAGAGCAACGAGCCTGAAATAACAGCAAGTGATCTACTGCGTGTCATCAAAGGAGAGCAGGTTGATCTGGGATCCAAAAGCAAGAGTCTCAGTAGCCTTGCCAGTGCAAGCAGTTTTGACACAAACCATGACATCACTCCATGCATGACACCTGAAGGAGGTAGCCCGAATTTCGGAGATGTTTTGAGCCCGGGTGGACAAAGCCCCAAGCCTGTCCCATGGCAGTTCTCACCATTAAGCAACGAGGGCAGTGTTACTTCACCACCTAGCAGCCCAACTCAGAACGGGGGATCTGTTATGGTGCAGAATGGTAAACAAAATGGCAAAGTGCATACGAAGCTTGAGCCACTGAGCCCAGAGCGTTGCCATCCTAATATGATGGTAAAGGAAGAGATCCCTCGTCGTAATAATAACGTGCCTGTCGGTGATATGACCAGAGAATTGATGGCTGCTTCTGATATCGATGTGGGAGAGTTTGACCAGTATTTGCAAACCTCCCTCCAAAATACAAACGCATGGCCACCAAATTACCAGACATCATTGTCGCATCCTCCAACGGCACGAAGCAATAGAATGTCATCTGCCAAGTCATCCAATTCAAGTTACATTTCTACATCATCCCACTCCTACCACCAACGACATCCCCGATTCAGCCCTTACAATTTCCAGAAGGGAGTTCGAAGCAGCGACACAAATGGTGCAACAAATAACAACTATCTGCCTGGTTATAGCAACACTTCCTTCAACTTCCCCCCAAATATCGACACACAATCGCTTCATTTATCACATTCCCACCCAATACCTCAGTGCCCAACGCCGAATATAGCGTCACCACCAGGCCTCGCTTCGCCACCCAGCCTCACTTCACCAACAAGCATGGCAACACCTAGTATCGGGCCAAACGGACACATGAACAATAATTATTATATGATGAATTCATCAAGTTATCAAGAGCAAGAACGATTACCATATCAATCGCACATCGAACTTCCGTCCACTGAGGTACCATATAGTCATGTTGATCTGCAACAGACAAATCCGTACTCGTGGCCACATAATATGACACCTTCAGGAGGCTATGGACGAATTTAGACAATCAAATTTGACTGAGTTCAAATTTTGTCATTATGGACTCCCGTCCGACATTTCGCTCAAGTTTCGTGCCATAATCAAGGCCAAGAAGAGATCTGAAGACAATATTCCAGACTAAATCGCTTAGATATGAATGTAACAATTGCGTTCAACTTTCATCGAACTAGATTGCGCCCAAGGGATTTGTGGATAATAGTAGTATGAGTATGGGCTTGGTTTTCCGCTGCGTGGTCTGTTTGTCAAATTACCAATATGAAAGTTAGTTAAAGGAAATTCACTCCTCCGAAGTGAACGTCCCTTGATATCCCAACCCAAACTTTCCAATAATGATAACAAACCAAACTGAACAAGCCGCTTCCGCAGTACTCGCATCAGGCTTGGTAAAGCTGATGTCATATTTGCAGCATTTACGTTGCCGTTAGTTCGCGTAACGCGAGCTTTATATGGGCAGCGTCGAGACTATCGCAGCCAATGTGAATTCAGCTTTACAAAGCAATTTATAAGTAAACTTGGCACTTTTACACCCTCGAATTCCCTTTGGGCGGCAAAAGTCTGTCTTACGTTAAGATGGTCACGTGAAAATCTCTGCGAACAAAACAATTGAAGGGTTTTGCATGAATAATTTTGAGTCCTCGCAAAACTCACGTAGCTTTAGATTTGAAACAGACATCAAAAAAATTTGCACTGGAAGCTACAGTAGATTTAATACACTATTCCCAATTATCGGCACAAAACTACCCGCTTAATGGTCAAACTTTTTCCTTCCTTGGCTGATTCAAAAGGAGCAACACCCAACACCGCATTGCTAAGCTCTTTAGACTTTCATTGTGAGTTGGTTTGCTGCTCTCACAGTGGCTTTGTTTGTAGTTCTGTTCATTGAACGTGTAGTGGGTTTCTTTGACTTAATATCTCAGACCGTTATGTGTACGTTCTTCATTCGCATAACAATATGTGCTGTGGGATTCATAAACTTATCAGATTTCATGGTCTTAAAGATTCACTCTTTGAAACGGGGGAAAAGGCATGTTTGTGTACAGTTAGGCCAACACATTTAATCAGTGATTCACATTGGAACAAAGCGCTACAGATTCATTCTAGAGTTATAGGGCCCTGCGGTGTGAAACTCCTTTCCACACCCAAGTACTTTCAAGAAGCAACCTAACAAAACATGCATCTAATTTTACATACGGAATAGGGAAAGGTGCGAAGTTAAGAATATACATTGCGCCGTTTGCCTGATGAGGTACAGGCACCCAAAATACATCATAGAGCTAAAGTCTGTTTCACACTAGGTGTCTCGTGAAAATGATCGCGAATATAAATGTTTTTCTAGCTTTCTAAAGGCAACTTAACGTTATCGCAACCCTTACGTGACATCTAATTTAAAGCGGACTTTAATTAAAAGTATCTTTGACTGCGTACTAAGAAACTGAATTTCTTGAGTCCTCCAGGCAATGTTCATATTTTGATGGGGGAAAAACAACAGAAATTTCAGTATGTAGATATATAAAAGTTGAAGGCTTTTGTATCTGGATTTTAAAAATGATCTTAGCCAATTCAAAGTCCCAAAATACAGCACGTCATTGCTGTACGCATTTTGAATAGTTTGTTCATTTTGTTCATGTATAGTTGCATCTTGATTGCACAAAAGTTGTTGACTCTTGAATCCGTGTTGTCCCATACTGAGTCACCTTTGCAACAACCCTTAGCGAACTAAAATGATGTTTAAAAGCCCCATCACATTCCCTTGCTCGCTATATCAACTACAAACGAATCTGGAATTTGCTTGAAATATTTGCGTTATGTAGCAGGTCTATGTAATAAATAGAGGACATGTTGAAGATGTATCAAAGTGTTAATATAGTCTTTTCGCAAGTTAGAGTTGGTACGTTCTGTTCCGCCAAACGATTTTTATCGTCATATCATGTTTTGTTGAACAAAAATCCCCTTACGTTTACTTTTTTATGTCGGGAATTCGTATCTTCTCTGCGGATTATTAAGAAAAAGTCCACTCAAATTGTTGTACATTTTCATTGCGAAATTGTCCCCGTGTTAAAACCATGTTTTAACATCCAAACTGACGAAATCCATCAGTTTCAATATTCAGTTCTGGTAGGACACAAAACTGGAACCAAACTCGAATTAAACAAATTTCGCTAAATATTACTTTGATGGCCTTAGGGGAGATAAATTTTTAACCAAAGATAGAACTTGATGATTGTGTCACAAAGATTCAAGAACGTGTTGCAACCTTTTTATGCATATATCTCTAGAGTATTCTCTTGCGGAAATCGACTCACTTGAAACAGTAAAAATTCGCCCTTTAGGCAAAGGAACTTCAAACTTTCTCTTAATTGCCTTAGGACTCCTAATTGAGATCGTTTCAGTCGCAAAACGCCCTGATAATTCATTATCTTATCCAAAGTTGAAAACTAGATTCAACGCCGTTTTACCACATATCCCCGCCTATTACATGATTCATTGTCAAAAACCACTTGTCCACTGTATCCTTGTGACAACTAAGACAACACGTGACTAATATTTAGATAACCCAGTCGTCAGTTTCCCGCCATTTCCCTTGTTCTTATCAGCAATGTTGCGAAATTCGAGATGAGTTTAGGCGCGCTTGGGCTATGAAAACATTGTTAAATCTACAATGAGAGTAGCCCAGAAGACATATCATCTGCAGACGGTCGCCATATGTAATCTTCTTGTCTGGAGCCGTGTGCTTCAACGCTTTGGTTTTGTCCTGCAAAAGGACCGCTCTCACTCACTGGCTAATCACGTATTCATTGCAGCCCTAAGGCTCCAAAGCAGCACATTCGATGTTTACTTTAGAGCAAACGATCGTTCGTCCACTTTGGTCCATTAAAATATGGGTTGTGATGAACTGGCACAAGTTTAACACCATTGTAAACACACTCGATCAAAATCGAAGTGCCCCTAAAATCACGTGTTTCTTTCGGCTATGATTATTGTCCAGCATTGATTCAAAATGTCTGTTGTCCATAAATTAATAATAAGCTTCAAAAGCCAAGCTTGGCAAGGCACTTTCATACAATGACTTGGCCCCCTCACTTAGCCACCCTTCCCTGAATACCAACTCCTGTTTTGGGGGGATGTTTTACAAGCTTCACAAAAGTGTACCAAAACTCACAAGTGCTAAGATTTCTGGTCACAATGTTTCCTTTTCCAGTCTCTCACAACTATTTTCACCTTTGCAGCCTAAAAAGGCCTGAAAGTTGAGCATATTGCTTCAAGAATTTTTGTTTGCATTTGCTGAATGTTTGAATGGAGAAGATACTCCCAGGAAGTATCCTCAGTACCTTAGGCACACTTTGCAGATTGCATCACTTTACTGGAATTTTAATATCTTAGCCCCATTTGATTTTAACAAAATTTCAGTAGCACGAGATTCTATCAAAGTTAAGGCACGTTTTCAGCATACTTAAAAGAAATTTGATATGAAATTTGGTAGTAAATAGAGTATGTTGTACTTAGTTATTTTAGATGCTTTTTTGTAAATTTTGTATTCTGGACTCTTTTGTACAAAGCATTGATATTTTACAGTACCATTGCCTATTTATCAGGTTATCATGTGAATTGTACAATGATGTAGTGTTTCTATTGAGACATTTTCAAAGGTTGTATCTAGTGTATGCAAGAGACTAGATTGCTGTTGTTGACTGCATGAATTTTGAAGGTCTTTGTAGAAAAATTGTCTATTTTCTGTGTTGTTGTTCAGTTTAACTCAGGGAAAACTGAGCCATACTGAGCTACTCCCTGAGCCATAAGCAATTTCCTGAAATTGTAAGTCTGAGACTGAAAAAATCTAATTCCAAATCATTGACAGAATCTAAATAATCAAAAAACTTTCAAATGATTGATTGAACTTGACAGGTGAAGAAAAGGCTATCTGACGCGTCTTTGGGAATATTGAAATGTTGATATCATTGAATTTTTGGGAAAAGGAAGATCAGAAAATGGTTTACATTCCACTAGAACTTACTGTTTTGTCTCTAAAATGCTAATACCATTTCTGATGTTAACTTGATTAGCAATTAGCGATTACTTGGCGCTGTGGCACAGTGGTGACTTTGACTCTGAAGCCAAAACAGTCAAGTGGACAAGGTTAAAGCTGTAGCACTTTATTGTGTTGCAAACTCAATTTTGGTTTTCTCTTCTCCCTGGACTTCCAGCATTTGGCACTACCTCACCTTCACCTCACACTGCCAAACTTATTTTGGTTTCTTCCAACAGCATTTGTTTAAAAACTGTTGCTTTTGTCCCACATGTGAGCCCTGCTCAGCACTGCTCCCAGAGGTTACATCATTGCCTCTTCTGATAAACTTATCTGGGTTTTGACAAACTGTATCCCAAAGATTCACAAAGACCACCTGAATAGATCATTTTTTCCATCATTAAGTTTTAACCTGAAAGTGGGCTTGAACAGACTTAGCAGATTTATACAATTCAAAATTAGGTCAGCATTTATTCTTGATCATCCAATTTTTTCAATGAAACAATAAGAAACAATTATCAGTTTTGTAATAAGCAAATCAGATGTTCTTATCCAGTGCCCAAGAAAATGTCCAACTGCCTTGGGGTACACAATTAAGAATAAAAGCTTCCAGGTGGTAAATTGCTCAAAATCAGTTCAGTTGACTATGCCTATCATTACACATCAAGGAAGTCTTTGAGAATATTTTCTGGAGCAAAGAAACAGTGCAAAGAATTATTAGTTGTGTTTTATGACATTGAAGAATTTTCTAATAAAATAATTTTGAGGAACAAAACATTCTTCTGTACCAACAAACAAAAAAAAGCTTTATTGCGTGGTCTACTTTCTAAGTCTCTGATTTTACTCCATTTTTTAGACAAAATAACTTCTTCAGGACTTTGACACCTTTTTGATGAAAAGAGACTTTACCCCTAAAACAGATAATATTTTAGTTGTCTGAACACTGTTTCAGATGGAAACTAATTTCTTGTTTCAATCAATCGCAGTGATGTAAGACTTTGGATGGTCCCAACTGAACCTACATTTTTGTTAGTACAAACTGTAAAAGCAGCACACTAAAAATCAAATCAGAAATGTGATAATGCAAATTGCTCATAAGACATTTCAACTGTATATACCAGGTGAGTCAGAAAAAACGTTGGGTGTTTGTTGGACTGTAGCATAGCATTGAGGCACTTGATCATTGTGAAAAATTTTCCCATAAAGCCAAAAGTCTAACTTAAATCATAAACCTTTCCCTGCTTTCTTAATGCATTTGTAAAAAAAGATTTTCTTCGTAAGACCTTGTATAGGAGTCTTGCAAACTAATGAAGCCTTTGGCCAAGCCTCAGGTACACACGGTATTATCAGGGGATACTGAAAAAGTTAAGCCTTGTTCACACAAGGTTGTCTAGGTTGTTAAGATCATGCAGAAAGACCCAAAAGACACAAAGTCAGAGTTTGAGTCCTGTGTTGTTTGGATCTTTCTGCGCAACTCTAACAACTCAAAAGAGGTAGTATCAACAAGGCTTTAGGAAAAAGTGTTGTCTGCAAGAAGTCCCATTCAAATCTACAGAGTGTTGATCTACTTGGAAGCACACAATATTAATGTCTTTCAAACATATTCTCCACGCAGGGCAAGTTATGATAAGATATCCCACAGGAGGCAATGCTATCTCCTAACTACTTCATTCTACCCTGATAATACCATATGTACCTTTAACTTCTGCCAAGATAAATGCGGAAGGGGCTTGGCAAAAAATTTCACCAGCTTGCAAGACCCCACCATACAAGGTCACACAAAGAAATCTATTTTAACAAATGGATCAAATGACGAATTTTGATAAAAAAGGTTTATGATGATCTAAGTTAGTAGCTAATTTGGGATAGACTTTCAGTTTAGTTTGGCCACACAGCAATGAAAAAGTGTAGCGATTGCTGATGTCAGTGCAGTGGTCAGGAAATACATTTCAACAAAAGGAGGGCGGGGGCTCCATAAAAGTGATGATTTCTGACTGACATCAATGCGCATTCTCTTTTTAATGTTAGTCGTAGCCACTATAGTTACGTTTAGCGAACCAAATCATGACTGGATTGAAGCTAAAATTGTTCGGCAAATCAAGCAGGTACACTTTATCACAATCACAACAAGGCTGGGGCTGTGTGGGGGCTAAAATAGCAACAGCGCTCATCATATATACTATGTCAGTTTGCATCCAACTCTCCAATTCCCTCCCTTCGCTAAATCCCAAGTTACTACCATAAACTATGTTACAATGAACGAAATAAAGATAAAATCTTACCTTGCAGTTTCAAAGACTCAACTATTGCTGTGGAGGTTCGTGGGAGGGAAGAGCAGAGTTGACTTTCGGTCCGTCCCAGTCCAGCCACTGCCGCCAGGCATGCATTCGGCCCATTTCGAAAAAAAGGCGGTAACCTCGTTTCCAAATTTGCACGAAATGGCGCGGCGCGAGGGCTCGAGGGCGCGAGTAGAAGAAACCGCAAATTTCTGTGGACTTCTTTCGGCTTTTCTCGTGCTTTTTGCTTTTCAAAACATCGACAATATTGAGATTTGGCACAAAAATACCCATGGGGTATTCCATTGTGGCCTGATAGGGGGTCCATTCAGGGCTAAACAAGGTCAAAGCAAACATTTTGAAAAATACTCTCAAATGGTAATATCTCTTTACAAAAACCCTCATATGGTAAAATTTGATCATTTGGTAGCATCTAGTAATGAAGATCTTCTGCAGTTCTGAATACTTTCAGTTGCAAAAACTAATGAAACAAAGCAAGAAAAATTCAAAGTTCATTCATGACTTTGCTGCAACGACCAAGTTGGCACGCGGAGGAGCATGCCCAGTCGAAATGTTGTAATTGGTCCAGGATCTTAGAATACACGTTTTTTTTATAAGAGACTTGGATCAGGCCATAGTACTAAAAGTTTTTTAATTTAACATGAAATTTTGTCCATTTTAGTACTAAAAGTTTGTAAATTGGTTTCTTATTTTTTGACTGCATGAATTGTCAATGTGCTCGCTAACACTGCTGCAGATACGTTTTTTTATATCTAAAACATCATATTGGAATAAACAGTGTTCTGTTATGTTGAAAACACCAATGGTTAGATGATATTGCCCAATAATAAAGGTTCAACGATCTATTTGCTATAAAATTCATGCCTTTAGGGACCTGTCATAAAGAATGAAACAGAGGGGGGCGGAAGGGATTTCAAAATTTGTTGTAAAATCATATAGCCCGATGGAAGAAACAGAAACTGTTTTCATAGCCCCTTAAACATCTGCAAAATGATTTGATGACCCCACCGGGGCTTCAAAATGAACTCTGCCAATACTGTATTTGTGGGATCCAGTATAACGTTTTAAGAAGGCAGGGAGGTACCTGCAGATACCACTGTATTAGACACTGAGATAGAGAACAACATCAATGATCAAGAGAACAGAAAAAGTGACGCTGACAATGTTTAAAACATTTGTAAAATATTGAAAACAAATCCGAAGAAGTACAGCTTCATGGCCCATGTTTATCACTTGCAGGAGTTTGTTAGCCCAACATTTTCCATCCAATAATTTTGGTGACCCCGTCAAATCCCTTCCGCCCCCCTCTGTGCCATACTTTATGACAGCTCCCTTAACTTTGAAAAGTTTCTTAGTACTTCTCAGACATAGAACTAGAGTTTCTTAACATTTTGGCCATCTTAGTACTAGTTTCTTATAAACCAGTTTCTTATGAAAAAACACGTGTACCCCCAATTGGTAGTCAGTGTTTGGAAAAAAGGGCCATTCGGTAATACCCTGAAACCGAATGAACATCCCTGTTATGCCATAAAGAGAGTACCCCCCCCCCCCGCGGCAAAAATAGCGCTATCGATAAGAAACATTGCACCGCATGGCTGCAGGCAAAAAAGCAGAGATGGCGCCAGGGACGAAATGTTGGGGGGGGCAAAAACTGTCAGAGTGCAGCGAGCGAAGCAAGCAAAATTTTTACCGATCACATCTTTCAGGTTGGCTTGAAATACGACTACACCTTCTAAAAACCATAACAAGCAAGTTACGGAAATGCCGACACTGCATAGCAATTTTCAAAAATTCAAGTGCCGATGGGGGCTCAGTGAATTTCAGGGGGCTCCTGCCCCCCTAAGCTCCCCCACTCGCACCATACCTGCAAATTTCCACATTTTAGAAGTTATGAGGCAACCCAAATTTTACGTTATCCATGTCATTGTTCTGGCAAAAATTTAGGATCTAATGAGCTTCTCGTAAAGAGTTTCTAAAAATGAGGGACTTTATTGCATGATCCAATATTTTTACTTCAAAGGAATATGTACAATGTCTGTCCACAATTGATGTCACTGGAAATGGTGAAACTCAGTGAGCAACTTTTAGTTGCACCGTTAGTAAAAGAAGTGTATTCCAGCAAAAACAGCTTACTTTGTAGTAATTCATTTAGCTATCAAATGTCTTTATGTTAATGGCCACAGGGTAGTCATTGTCCTTTGCTCCTTTTGGTCCTGTCCCTGTAGTGTTTGTATAGTTTGTATAGTAATTAGAGAGTATAGTAGGCTGTAGACGTAACTTGTATTGTAAAATTTTAGATGAATATACATAAAAAAAGAAAACAGCTACGGTATGACCTCTACTTCACTATTAATGATGAAAGGCTATTACACCAAAAATGTATGATCATATTACTCAAACGATTTATTTTGTTTTTATCCTCGTATAGATTTAAAAGCAGGCTCAGAAAACTGATATAAAAACTTAGGTTGCTTTTTTGCCTTAAGGGCCTAAAGGTAGGCGTAGGCTTTTCTGAGCCACTGGGCTTGTCCAAAAGGGCTTCAAAAAGTATCAAGGCATTTCTTTTGTTTTATCATCATGTTTATGCGAATCCGATATGATCATGCAACCTTTGCTACAATGTTGTGCTTAAGCTCAGCCATTATCTCCAAGATAGTTCCAAAGAAGCAAATTTTGCTTTCTGATCACTTATTCGTTGTATAAGCAGCGAGATTGCTTTCTAACTAAAGGATGAACAGAGGAAAATCAGGAAACGCTATTGAGTTGAAACTTCGTTAGCTTAATCTTTATCCTTTTTACTTTTGTCATGAAAATCAGGAAAGTAAAGAAGAAAGACTGGATTGTAAAAGCTCAGGGGATAAGGAAGCCTTCACCTTTATTCCATTGAATTTGCTCTAATGTTAACCTTAGCTGGTCATTGGATAGCTTGTAAATCAATCAGTTATTGAAATAATAGGAATTAAAAACATAACGGTCACGTCCTTTTCATCTACTCGAGTCAAGAAATGAAATTCATCAAAAACTAAGAAGATTTTCTTCTTTGTGGTGCGACGGAGCTACGTTTATTGTCATCTCAGTTTACCTCAGTTACTTTTGCAGGATACTTTGGTTTCGAAGTAAAATATACGATGTCTTTACTCAGGAGAATTCTGCCACAATTACAATTTTGAGTCAGGAAGTTGAAATTTTGGATACATACCGGGCGAGCCAGAAAAAGTTCCCACTTTTTAAATTCATAGGAACAAGAGTACTTCACAAATCTGAACTATGCAAATTTCAGTTGAAAGCTGAAATATGGAAGCATTTTGTGATATTTTTCGCTGTCTTACCGGCACTAGAAGTATCGGTAAATTTTACTTGATTAAAATTCTATGGCCGCAAAATGACTAAACAATGGCCTAAAACATTGATCAAATTGTAAAGACTCTTCTTGCACAAAACAGTACACAATGGGCGTTTCACCTCTCTCAAGAGTTATACGACATCAGTTTTCAAATAAATGCAAAAGATTTTCAGTTCTACTTCGCCTCCTCTTCGCATCGAGGCTCACTGTGCACAGACCATAATTACTTTCTGACAAGAGACGAATCCTGATTGGGTGTCCTGATCCGCTATTCAAAGTAAAAAACAAAGCATAGGTATATAAGGGGCCACCGCCCTAATTCGCATCAGTTTTTTCATACCTATGCTTTGTTCTTTACTTTGAATAGCGGATCAGGACACCCAATCAGGATTCACCTCTTGTCAGAAAGTAATTATGGTCTTTGCACAGTGATCTCGATGCTCCGAGGAGTCTCGTAGAACTCCAATCGGAGTTCACGGGGCTCCTCCAATTGGCATTCCATGGCAATAAATGTATAATGGATATCTCTCATCCATGAACAATTGCATTTTGTTTATTTATCTGTGCGAGGGGTCCTTTATGATTTGATCAACGTTTTAGGCCCCTTTTTCAGTCATTCTTCAACCATGAAATTTTTGTAAACTTCAGTTTATATATTTCTAGTACTCTTGAGACAGCGAGAAAAGTCACAAAAATACTTTGATCTTTTTGGCTTGTAATTAAAATTCAAATCATTCAAATCGGCGAAGTACTCTCGATGTTATGAATTTTCAAAAAAGGGAACTTTTTCTGGCTCACCCGGTAATTCATGTAAACTCGCTATTTTGGTATAGTTTCGCTGTCCTTGAATGATACATCACTACAACTACTGAAGCTACGACAACAACTGTAAATTCAATTAAATGAACGAAAGTGGAGGAACTTAATTTTGAATCTACATTCATACCGAGAGGGGCATTTCACTCCCAAAAATCTCATACAACCATGGGTTTTGGGAAACGTGGAAGTTCTCATTAGATTAATTATCGTTGTAAAGAATACGAACTGTCAGGCCTACCTTTGTGTGTTCTCTGTTTTTCCATCCTCTCCGTTGTCCCGTCGATTTAGTATTTTCAGCTTGCTGCCATTCGCTTAGATAGGCCATGATAAGGATGATGAGGAAAGCGAATGGCAGCAAGCTGAAAATGCTAAATCGACGGGACAACAGAGAGGATGGAAAAACAGAGAACACACAAAGGTAGGCCTGACAGTTCTTATTCTTTACATTACAACTTTACCCTTGTATTTTCAAAAGTTTGAAATCTTCCATATGCAGGATTTTGAACTTTCTGCAATTTTTCAACCCATTGTATGGCAAATCTTTAAATTGGGGGTAAAAAAGGCGGGTGTAAAATTCATTGACCTATTTCTTTGAACTGAACGACTTGAAAGAAAGTTTAGCCACTTTTCTATGATTCTACCGTTGGACTTTTCAGAAATCTTGAATTTTAGTCAAAATTACAGCCTATTTTACATTTCAGCTCATTTTATGATGCGACGTCATCAAATTTCTAAATCATAAACCAGTAGAGTGAAAGAGTTTTGCCTGATACCATATTGTAGGCATCCATAAGCTATGGTTTCATTGAAAATTATTTTATCTTTCGTCAAACGATTAAGATCGTCTTAAGCTTTTTTTCGAAAATGTTCTCGAATTCTTAAGAAAGAAGAAAAACACTGTAATTCTGAAAATATTGAAGATTTCAGAAAAGTCCAACGTCAGATTTACGTTAAAATAGTTCTTCAAGTTTCTTTGAGGCCGTTCAGTTCAAGGAAATAGGTCATAGAATTTACACCCAGCTTTTGAAGATTTGAAACCTATGCTTGCATAAAGGCATTGTTGCTATAAATCCTTGAAATAAAGTAACCAATGTATGTATGGCCTTTTTTGCATCCTCTCTTGTCAGGTACCCTCTGGCCAGACTGATGCTATGCAAATGGTACCTGATAAGAGCTATATTTAATATCAACATCATTTGAAGATACAGTATATATTCTATTAATGTATTAATATCATCAGATTATATCTAATATAATATCATAAATCAGATTTATTAACAATATATAGTATTATCATTTATTAATATATATATTAACTATTAACTATTGATATATACAGTAAATATATATTAACTATTAATATATATTTTAACTATTTATATATTTATGTATTCATGATATTATAATATTGTTATTTTACTATTATTATCATTATTTTATTCATTCCTGACGAAGATTCTACATCGAAATGTTGAAGCTTTTAACAGTTGCTTTTATCCAAAATATTTATTATTATCACTAGCATTATTATCATCATCATCATATTGCAGATTTTCATAGACTAAAGGGTTTTCTAGACATTTTTTCAATAGTTTTTAAAAAGTATAGAAATTATGATGGCTTTGCTTTTTTCAAATTTGTTGAATCTTGAAAAGAGGGCAGACAGTCTGAAATGTCTAAAATGTTTCTATCTGAAAACGATGAAGATTTTACAGACAATCCAACAGCAAAATATAGTACCTACAATCTATGCCAAAACTCTTTAAAAAAATTGCATATTTTTTCTCTTCTGCCCCCTCCCCCTTCTTGTGCTTCTTGTTAGCTTCTTGTGCGATTATGCAGTGCGTTAGGGCACAACAAAGCAGCCGAATTGCTTTCCTTCAAGTCTGGTGATCATATTTTCGGACCAACATTGTTCAGGGAGGGCAGGGGCGGAAAAATAGGGTGAGGTGAAGTTTTCTGCGATACATTTTGCATGGTTAATATGGGTTAATCAGACGGAAAAGCAGCAAAATGTAGTTTTTTTCAAGTTGTTTTGCCAAGGATTGTATGCTCGCTCACGGAGTTTCCAGTCCAACGAAAATATGAAGATGTCAGTAATCAAGTTACATTGCAGGAAGGCTAAAATTGAATATTTCAAACATTTTATCGCAGTTTATCAATTTGGTAGAGTCGATCAAACATGGAATATTTCTGGATAATTTATAGTGAGTGTGCTCTGACAAAAGTTCCCGCCTTTGAAAATCCATAATACCAAGGATTCGAATGATTCGCAATCTATTTAAAGCCAAACGACCAATTCATAAGCATGTTTTCTACTGGGCGAATTTGGTCGCTCGAAACGAATTTTTTGCGTGAAATTTTCACTTGCTCATTTTCTCTGCCAAAAAGTGAGCTCGAATAGTTTCTACTTCTTCGCCACCAAAAAAATTCGCTGCGCGCGAACACATTCGCTTAGTGAAAAGCTCCTTTACCGGCTTTAAGTTTTAATAAGTGCTGAAAATATAGGAAATTGGACTGTACAAAATATTGCATGGTTGTAAAATGCTTAAGAACGTACCCAAACGCTTGATCATATCGTGAGGAAGCTTTAGACATTAAGCAATATCTAAGAGCATAATTCACCTCTCTTGGGGTTATAGTAAATAGGTCCATGATTTGACCAAGTGTTTTGGCTTTTCAGGCAATTTGCAACCATGAAATTTTCATGAAATCAAATTTACCCAAATTTCCAGGGCTGTCATAGAGTTGTCATAAAAATACTTCAATCTCTCAACTATGACTATGACCTACGATTTGCCACCATGGATACACCGGTTCCCATTTGATCACCGAAATTAAGCAAGGTTGGGCCAGGTTATTACCAGGATGGGTGACCACCTGGAAACACCCGGTATCGTAGGTACAGCACCTCACCAAGGTGTAAAATTGGTACCTCGGTGATGAAGGCAATGAAATATCAGAGGCACCAACTGTAAGGCTGCACGCTGTGCAAAATACGCCCAAAGCAAGGACCGAGATACAGGGGGTCCAAGGGGGCCATGGCCCCTTCAAAAACTTTCAGTAGTTGCTGCAGTAAATCTTTATTATTTTACTATTTTAGTGTTTCAGAATATCAGATAGGTACTCCGCGTTCTTATGCATATCTCGTTAAATTTCTACCTTTCATTAGTCTAGGAAGCCCTTTGGAGGTATTTACAAGCTAACAAAGTAGTCTTACACCAGAAACATGATGCTAACACCAGAAACTACAATAGTCTTTGGGTAAATCAAGTTTTTTTGTTTTTAGGGATCTGTGCATCTCAACGTAGATTTGCCTGTAACACCAATCTGTATTGAGGAACGAAGATTAGCATCCCCAAGACCCAAAGGAATAGCAAAGAAGTAAGAGTCTTTCAAGTCATTCAGTTTATGAAAATAGGTCACAGAATTTTACATTAAACTTTTCAAAGCTTTGCACTGCGATCCAGAGCATCGAATTTCACCAAATTTAAAGTTTTAGATTCTTGCTTGATTTTGCGTTTGAGATATGCACCATAACTTAAGGGTTCATGTGCTGTAAAGAATTCTAAGATCAGTCAACCGAAAGCGAAGATATTGATTTTTGAAGTTGGGCCTAAATCAGATCTTCGTATACATCGCCGGTAGAGGCATGGCACTGTTTTGATAGCAAATTATAATTCCTTGTATCTAGGCTCAGACTTAACCAACATTTTCCATTTTAGTTTCATTCTGATCCTCCAAATTTGTGCTTCGAGGCAATGCTATTAAGCTTGCTCAAATATATTGCCTTTTTATGACCGTTTTCAGTCCTTTTCAAAATGGTACTTTGGTAAAAAAACTCCTGTATCAAAAATCAAATATAGATTAAAAATCTTTTCGCATTGCTCTTCCAAATAATTCAAAAAAGAGAAACACCTGAACAAAGTTTCTGTCAAACGGTTGGTGCCGATTCGAACCCAAAGATTTGGAACTTTATTTTTTGGCATAAATTTGATTAAACGGGCCTAATGGATCACACTCCTTTGGAGCTAAAGATAGTACAGCCAACATTTAAAGGTGCTACAGCATGTCAGCATTCTGATTCTATGATGCTAGAAAATTCTAAAAAGAAGGGCCATGTGATCGACACTGTTGGCTGCCACCAACTAAGCTGGAAAAGAAACTTCAAACACACCGATAATTAAGAGGCACCAAATTATTTCAATAACTTGTTTATAAGCAAACTTTTACTTCCAAACAATAATATTTCTATTCTAACTTAATACAGTTTTAACAATTGATGATATTTTCTGCAACAAACTAACCCTAGACCATTGAATTTCATGATTTTGTTAGTTACATTTTTACCGTTATAGAAAACGGTATTTCTCTTGGTAGACCAAGATGTTAATTTTCATCGTACCTTCTCACGATACTCAGGTCTCTAGAGAAAGTTTATCGTGGATTAGTGATTAAGACATAGAAATATAGACGATAAGCTATGAATTTTATTCCTCAAAGACACTAAAAGTGAAAAGAACTTTTGTCGACTAAATTACCCTAAGCACAACTGTTTGTATTACGAATCCGCTATGTTTACTTGTGTGGTCTGTTATCAGTGTTACAGTGAACCCGAAAAGCAATGGGAAAGTAGATTCGGTGGTCATGCGATACTATCTTCTATTGTGGAACAACAGACAAAAAGGAAATGTCCCCTTCTAAAACCAGCAGATTTATGAGTAAGTTAGTGGGTAACTGATACAAGATGCAATATCAGCTGCCCAACGCCTGAGTTGTTTCTTTGAGACAATGAAACGTTGCAGAAGTGTGGGAATGTTGAACCACAATTATAGAAAATGAGAATGAAATAAACAATGTTACATTACATTGTCTCTTTTCCACGCTTCTTCTTCCCACGCAAATGTTGCCTCGAGAACGCAGATAAACTCAGACTAGAGGGTCCTGAAAGGACATGGGGCAGAAAAATTAATCAGTTGCACAAAATTCTAAGCAACATCGATATAATGACACAGCATAGGTTCCAAATCTTTAAATCTACAAAAAAGGCGGTGTGAAATTCAATGACCTACTTCTTTAAACTGAATGACTTGAAAGAAACTTTAGCCACTTTTCTGTGATTCTACCGTTGGACTTTACAGAAATCTTGACTGTTTGTCGAAATTACGCCCTATTTCATATTTCAACTTATTTTATGATGTGATGTCATCAAATTTCTAAATCACAAACCAGAAGAGTGAAAGAGTTTCGCTTGACACCATATTGTACAGGGTGTCTCAAAAAAATTGTTCGACGTTTGATTAAATATTGAAAAATGAGGACAACATGAACAGGCTCATGGAAAGATAACCCTGTTCCTAAGATTATGAAATAATTTTAGAGACTATGATCGTGCAAATCGGTTGAAAATTCACTGAGTTACGAGCTCTCGAAGATCAAAAATATGCGATAGCTGAAACCAGACCCCCCAGATTACTTGTATTGCAAAAAGCTCGAAGACGGAGGTAAGAGAAGCTTATCCAATGTCATACCTCTCGTTGATATCAGAGCAAACCAACTAGGACTTCTAAAGTAAATCATTCCTTGCGATCATCCTGAAAATTTCCTAATATTGCGCAAGTCCAAAAACAATGGTTCAAAACATAATCGGCGAGAGTCTGAATCTGTTTCCTCAAAACATCCATATGCTTGACAGTTAGGTTATCAAAAACCTATTTGAATCCCATTTGGTTCGCCCTGAAACAATTGAGAAATAACAGAAACGATGGCCTATGGGACTTTTACCAAAAATGCCATTTTGAGGCCTCTGGTTTCAGCTTTCGCACAAACTTGAACTTCAAAAGCTTGTAACCCCATTAATTTCTAGCGGATTTGCAAGATTCTTGCGTCAAAAATCAATTTAAAATCTCAGGAAAAGGGTGACTTGACCAAGGATCCATTCAGCGTATCGTTATCTTTAGTATTTAATCAAAAGTCGAACAATTTTTTTGAGACACCCTGTAGGCATCCATAAACTATGGTTTTCTTGAAAATTTTTTGATCTTTCATCAACAGGTTAAAAAATTACAATATTTGTAATTTTTTTCCGAAATTTTCTTGAATTCTTAAAAAACAAGAACAACACTGTACTCCTGAAAATATCGAAGATTTTAGAAAAGTAAAAACGGCAGATTTGCTGTAAAATAGTTAAAGTTTTTTTTAAGCCATTCAGTTGAAAGAAAAAGGTCATAGAATTTCACACCCAGCTTTGAGACCTAAACATTTTAAACCTATGATTAATGATACAGTTGAATAAGACAGGCTTCAATCAAGTTAAAGTTCAGAACTTTGTTTCAGTTTCGGAGAGGTAGATACTGATTTATTGAAATCATGTTGCAATAAAGTAAAAAGTGATTGCTACAAAACGGCAATTTCTGTGTTATCAAAAATTCTCAAAACGAGTAAATACAGCAAGGAATGGTTCTGGTGCTTATATTGGAATTTTCTACAGCTGAGAGAGGGTTATTAAGACTCCTGATTCATTTTTAAATGTAAAAAGTTTCAACTACTTTCCAAATCATTCTTATAAATTGACTTATTGGCTAAAAGGGGGATGAGAAAAGGTCTCAAACTCAAACTCTAAATTGAAGCTTGTCCTTTATACTCTCGAGTACCGAATAAACGAAAGGGGGGTGAGAATAATCGGGGGTGGGGGTTGTTGGAAATGATTCGATACAACAATAATCGGGTGGTGTGAATAATCGGGGGGGGGGGTGTGTTTGGAGAAAAAGAAAATGGTCGCTTTCTTAGTAAGCACGTATCTTTTATATATTTATGTGAACAGTGATGTTACTGATACATTTACTTTTGAACTCTGGTTCTGTTGAATGCACTTCTTGAGACCTTTTCTTGCGTTTATTCAGAAATTGTATTCACTATCATTTCATATTTTCAAAAATTGATAAAGGGGGTTGGAATAAGAGCGGCGGGGTTGGAAAATTTTTCAAAAATTAAACCGCATTTTACTTGCAGACTCATTCGATTGATTCCCGCTTGCTTCCAGTTAGTTTTAACTTTTTAAAAATTTTGTTTAGTGCTCAATGTATAGTGTTCAAATATCAAAGGTTTTTATTAGAGTCATGAAGATCGTAAGGATCATAATTTTAAGACCTCATGATGCTTACGATCAAGTGAAAACACCAAGATTAATAATTGTAAAATGGTTATCACTTGATTTTATCGCGTAAGGATCAAAAACTTTTTCACCCTTACGATCCTTACGACCGGATGCGACCGGATGTTCCTTTTTTTCCGGATTAAGTGACGCAAGTTCTGCAAATTCTACTCAAAAGTAGGCCTTCCAAGTGTGTTCCTAAGCAGAGAACTCTAATTTTTTGTATAAAGTGTAAGTATTTTTGGTGGAGAAACCATGAGATCAACTAGCAGGTATCCAAAATCTTAGATAGCTTTGGGAAAGGTCCAGTAGAATTTTAAGGGAAGATAGATTTATGGAGCAGAAAGTGTCCCATGTCCATTTCGACGAGATCTTTCCATTCTTGCCAGAATCTACATAGTCTGGAACTCAACAGAGAGCAACAGTCACCATACTGCATTTGCAAAGAAAGTTCTCACAATTAAAGCAGAATGTAAAATTGGATTCTTGCGACCACTATGATGCATGTTTCTTATGATTCTTAAGATCCTTATGGCCCTAGTGAAAACCAGGCTTTAGTCTATAAGCAAATCTGAACATTTTAAAATAAAAGATGGTAATAAGTTGTAAATATTCAAAAGCAGCAAAAGACATCAAAAACGTGATTGAAGGTCTGAGATTTCTTTGCAGTTTTACGTTTTATCTAAAAAATTTGTAAAAGTAGCAATTTTGGGTGGCAGTAGAATTAATCATCTGATTTATCAGATAACTATCAAAAACCACGAAATTGGGCATCAAATTAAAAGATAAATGAGAGGAGGATCCTTCATCTACCTCAGGGTAAATTTTCAGCGAATGTAAAATTGCCCTTGAGATAAATCTTGGTTCAGGCTTCGAGATCATAAGCGTACGGGAAGAAAAAATCTAGGGGGCTGCCCGACACAAGCCCATTGTTTACTAACATCTTTGCTCGACTAAGGGGAAAGTTTTGCCAGAGTGAGGCTGATTTTAGAAAATCTTTCAAAAGTTGGGTGAGCTACGGTCCCCCGCTCCCCCCCCCCGCCTTGCACGCTCATGTTCAAGATGAATATTGCAGTTCTTTTAAATGATAGTGAGCAGGGGTGAATATTGAAGTTCTTTTATACGATCGTGGGAAGGGGAGGGGGGGGGGGGTAAAAGTTTTCAAAATCTACCGGCAAAATATATGCCGTTTCCGTGTGAACGAGAGGCTTATTCTTCATATTTGTCATCGTTCTCAAAATGTCCTGGCATCGTGTGAACGCAGTCTAAGCTGATTTCATAGCTACACAGCTATTAATAGTTTACATGAATCTGATAGAAGATAGAATCTCAGAAATGGCATCAGCAAATGATTTTCAAGTGCTTGCCTACACAACCTAGGCCCAAACTCTACTTGAAAGGAAGTTTTTGCAGCGCAGTCAGATATGATGAAAACGTTAGCCGACCATCTAGGGCCATGCTGCTCCCTGCCACTAGCTTCAGCGCAGTAATGACAGTTTCCAACTGTGGAAGGATTCCATGACTACGTCATAGCCTCGTTCCAGAGCCCACAGCTAAATCTGTGCATTTTCGTCTCAGTTTTTCATATGAAGTCCGTAAGTCCCAGTTTGAGTGAAAATAGAAAATGTTGCTGTTGTTGTCATTGTGGTTGTTGTCGTTGTCATTGTTGCTGTTGCGATAACTGGGACTATGTCCTGAGTCAATAGCTTGACAGGGGTTCCCCTTAGAATCCTCTTACATTGCTGTTTTTGCAAGTTCTATTACCTTTGCTCCGTCATATAGGGAGTGCAAAGACCAGCATGCCTTGCGTAAAGTCAGCGACTTGCTCTGTACAGCTTCCAGAATACCCTGGGTACCGGACTCTCTTTAACAGAAAATTTTCTGTTAGAGAGAGTCTGGTACCCAGGGTACTTCCAGAAAAGCTGATTGTACAAAATTCACAAAAAGAAACGATGACAAAGACTGCTGGTCTTTGGTACGTTGCAAAGCGATGCAAACTATCATTAGTTTCACTGCTTACGAGATCGTTTGCCTTAAATGTCTTTGATTAACAATTTCAGATACACATTGATCTTGTCTTATCCAAGACTCAACCCCCGTTAGATCAACGAACACTACACAAAGTTTACATTGTGGGTACTGAGATGTATGAAATATAAAACGATTTGGGTTTTCTACGCGCCATGAACTGAGCACAAATCGATGACCGCTTTCAAGTGCACAAGGGATAACTTAAATTGAGGGCAACGTTAGGAGTCAGCCACAAATTAAGTACAAGCAACAGTAATTGAATATGTGACAAAGACGAAACCACAAGTAGCTCCGACAATCCATTTCATGTGAACTGCTATATCATTATGTCTATGTGCACACTGTCAATTTGACAATTGATGGTTATATTTTATGAAGTGAGCACCACTACGAGGTTTTAAGTAGGCGTGAAAATGAGGTCCATATGCGAGACTGCTACCAGCCAACCAAGGAATTATGAAGCCATGAACTAACAGCCGTTTCACATTTTCACCATTGAAAAAGATGAGCTGGAAACGATTATGGCCAAACAGAATACACCTATTTGGTTCATTGTATGGAGATACTGGCAACATAGGGCTCGAATCTTTGCAAAACTTTAAAATTGAGAGTGTGAAACGTTGTTGCCTAATTCTTTCAATTGAATAGATCGAATAATACTTCAAGTCGTTTGCCATAATTCCAGATAGAGCATTTGGGATATCATTATTACTCTTGGAATTACAGAGTTCTAAGATTTATGAAAGGATGTACGAGGGGAGGTATCAAAAGCTTTGAAAAAGATTAAAAGCACCATCAATTGTCAACTGATTGAGGAAAGTCAAAATGACCAATACAAGGAATACTCAGTTTTTGACGATCAACAAGATGGTAGCAAGCAAGGATCTGTAGCTTTTATGGTTTACGATTTGGCATTTTGATGACGTCACAACTTCAAAACCAGCAGAAATGTTGCTGTAACCCTGAAAATAATGATAATAATCAAAATTTTCTTCTTGGAATCATGGAAATGTTCCTCAGGTTCTCTTCGATCTATTTAATTGAAAGAATAAGGTAATAACATTTTACACATTTAATTTTAAAGTTTTGCAAAGATTTGAGCCCTATGCTGATACTGGCTTGTTCCTGAAAAATTCCGGAAGAGGGTTGGGATAAAATCCCCACAATATACCGTGTGTCCCAAAAAAAAGTTCCGGCGTTTGATTGAACGCAGAGAAAAATGTTTTGGATCAGGCAATTTCCAATTATTTTAGTTACATGCATGACATTTCAACTTAGAATTTGGCATATCGTATGAAGAGATTGATGATCTGAAAATGGAGCTACGAGGTTCAACATTTCATGTTCATGTTCAAGGCGAAGCCAGAGAGATTGCACGCACTTCTTCGTCATTGCGGTAAAGGGGACGCAGCCACCTAACGACTCGCGTCGATCTGGGAACTAGTTCTTAGGTCACGGCTTTCGAATCGCAGCGCAGTTCAAAACATTTAGGCCATGCAGAACCGTTGATAGCATGCTGATGTGCTCGCAGACAAGAACGAGAAGATAAACAGTGAATTGAAGACAAACAAGGTAATGAAATACATTTTATCATTAAAGATGATTTAGGCCAGGAATTGTGGACACGATCAACACCCAAATCGTGTCCACAACTCCCATGATGTGATTTGATCACTGTTTTAGGCCCTTTTTAGTCACTTTGGAACCATGAGATTTTTTAGGTTCATATTTGACTGTACCAATACTTCTAGCGCTCGTGAGAGAATCAGAAAAAAAACATAGAAATACTTTGATAATTTCTTGATGCTATAAATTTTCAAAAGTAGAAACGTTTTTCAGGCTCACCCGGTATTAGAACGTTTCGGATTCATTCCAAGATCCATCATCAGCGTGTAAAAATGGGCGAAAATCGTCATAAATTAGGGCAGTAACAAAGGATTTCAAAAAAGGCGGAAAATGTACGAAAAACGAAGACTATCATGGTCTCTATTTTTCCCCCACGACTCATTGTTCTTTTTTCACTTTTGCCTTTTGGTACTCCGTGTTGCTGTTCTATTTGATGGTGATTTACGCCCACTTTTACACACTGATGAGATAATACATCTCGGAATGAATCAAAAACGGTTTAATACAATTATGGCTTAGCTGCATTAAAATCGAAAACCTTCGAACATAAAAGTTTCGGCAAAAAAACTTCGGACAAAAAACTTTCAGAGGGTTTTTCGGGAATTTCGGACAAAAAACTTTCAGACAAATACAACATTAAAAAGCAAGCACGATATCAAAAAGATGTTAAAACTGATTGTGATTCTTTCATAGATATCAACTTACAAAAGGTACATGGTGATCATCACATCTACAAGGACATTTGAATGTAATTTTTGTTAGATTGAACAATTGTTAGACCGGCAGTAAACAAAATTTGAAGGTCTTGCTATGCATCAACTATTTTCAAGAAACCAAACTTTTTGATAAAATATTCATGAAACTTAAGCGCTACTGGCAAAACATTGATTCATTAACATTATGTTACGCTTCTTTGTTCTTTTCTATTTTCAATGAATTTAAAACTTTCGGACATCACCAGGGTTCGGACAAATAAACTTTCGGACAAAATTTTGTCCGAAAGTTTGATCGTCCTAAAATTTTCGATTTTAATGTATTCTTTTTGTGTCTCGTACACTTGTCTAAATTTATACACTTAGCCGTAGAAGACACCACTCAACACCGTTTCTTCAGTCCTAGCAGTTGCTCTGTATATATCCTGGTGGTCGTAGGGGAAAACTTTTCGATTTTTTTCAAAATTGTCAAATTTTTTTTCATCATCGATTCAGGTGCTGAAATTATCGAGGAATTCGATGCTGCAGTCCTTTTCATCGTGGACAATCGTTTTTTTGACATATTTCAAAGTAAATCTACCTTAGTCAGACTAAAATTCCCTAGCAACGTCCATAGCAACCAATTCTTGCCCCCGTTTCTTCACTCAACGAGCTGATTTTGTCAATTTTGGGGGTTCACTGTCGATAACAAGGCTTTTCCAGTTGAATTGAATTGTTATATCCTTACATGAAGTACTTCAAAGGTATCTGCTGGAGACAAGAAGACTTTGTTTGTTGGTTCACTGCACCATCTGTTCGTTCTGTGTTGTTTACCTTTGAAGTGGCAAGAAATTCATGATATAGAAAGAAAACTGCGAGAAAGCAGGAGTTAAAGGGGAAGACCTTATGGTAAGGAGGCCAAAAGTGGTGAAGATAAGTCTATTTTGAGTCATAGTAAACCATACCATCATTCATATCTTTGATCAAGACAGAACCAGAAATGGATGGCCTAAGGCCTATTTTGGGCCCATTCGATAATGTGGCAGTTATTAGGAAGCAAAAGCAAACAGCAGTGACTGGTAAATATATAGATTCAAGTCACACTGCCATTTAAAGATGAAGCGAGAGAGTCAACACTACTGTATGTATCCCAGCTAGAAAATAGGAACATCATCACCACCCAAGTAAGGCTCAAAGGAGTGCATCGAGAATGTAGCAGAAGGCACCATCCAATGCATTTTCATGTTGTTGCAGTCATGTTGTAGGTTTGAATCAAACACAGCTACTGCAAGAAGACATTTAATGAAATAAACAAAAGCATTCCATGTCCTTTTGATGAAAGATAAGCTAATGTTTGTTACATTTGTTGAGTGGAGATAGGATCTTGAGAGAACGCAGTTTCATGGCAGTATTGGTAGCAGGAATAAAATTTCTGTGAAGCATTCATCACATCTAGAAGAGATGCATTCGATTAAGACATATCTATATGTGTGTAGACAGATTCACTCAGGAAATTGTTTTCGCATTAGCAGACTGCGAGATAATCAGGATCAAAATTTTATGAAATGCTTGATATTGAGCCAGGTACATGATTTGCCAAATTTTGCATTGAAAATGACAAGATCTATCTGCTGCTGAGAGAAAATGAACCCCAAAGGTGAACCATAGGAGAAAGCAGCCAAGGGTAATTGAAAAAGGATACAACATAGAGAAAGAAACAGACACTGATGATGACCAAATATTGAAGTAACATTGTTTCACGGAGAGTGGATCAAATTATTGTATGACAAAATGTCAAAAACAATAAACAGAACAGTGAAAAAATATTGTGAGGAACTTGTCCTAGTGTAGTTGAAACCAACTAGCTTCCACAGTAACAAGTAAGCATCATTTCTTTGTGGAGAATTCTGTTCAAGTATTCATGTTTTCTATTTTTGCCATTTCCCGGAGTTTGCAATTTTGATCAATTCCGAAACTTTCAAGGAAAATCTAAGAAAATTGATAAGAGATGTTGCCTTCAAATTTTCACAACTTGTCATGCATATAATAAGGCATGTTCTGAACCTAAGAAGATCCCTCTACCTCATAGTTAGACCTCAAAGGGTAGTTTGATTTTAGCAATTATCGGAATTTTCTTGGATCCAAATGTTTTCAGAAATCTGTTAATGTTATTTACCCACCTGCACTCAACTCAAAGGTTCAGCACATGTAAACGTGTCTAAACAGTAAACTCTGAAAGTTTGATTGCATTCCTTTTTTATTTGACATAGATATTTACCTTGAAAGACATACCATTCCGCGACACTTTGATCTCATTAATTATGCGCATAAATTAATTTTTTTCAAAATTTTCGTCAAATTCCTTCTTTTGGTTGCTAACTGATTCTTTCTATCCCTTGGATGGGCTCTTAACTCATAAAACAAAAAAGTTTTAGTTTTTCCCCTTCAACCACCTTAACACTTTCAATAATCAATATAATTGTTTGATTCATCAAGAAAGTTCTAAGAATAGAGTTATCAATGGTTGATTTGATTGAAACATACCTTCAAATTACGCATAAACAGTAAGCAATGTAATTCATGACCACTTGTTTCAGGCTGCCTCAGAAATTTTGCCTGTATAAATGAATTAATCTATGGATAGAAGCAAATGAACGGAGATATAGCGACATAATCTAAACATAGCACAAAACAACCTCGTCCCCAGGGCCTTTTGTCATATTGGGACCCCTGGGGACGAGGTTGAGCACAAAAGAACGGCAGGCGCCACTGACCTTCCTATTGTTTTCATAGATCTAAACATATCAGATACAATACGTTATATTTAGATTACCCAGTGGCCTTAGCTAAGTTTGCTTTTAACCCCGTTGATTTACTTTAAAGGGGCAGCTTCACGTAACCGTAAACAAACCTGTTATCTCTATGATCTATATTATTTCCCACACGTGGCCATTGTGTTCCGCTCAGATTTTGGTGGATGGGGTGAATCCACGATAAAGTTACTTCTTAAAATCCACCAATATCTCTGCAATCCTACAACGTATGAGTGTTTGGTTTATTTCTCTAGAAAATTCAAGAGTCCATCTTCAAATTAACACCTATATTTCGAGAAAAGTTGTGGAAAATCTCTGTGATATAGACTATCAAAAATCCTGAGAAGTTTGTTTACATTACGTGACGCTGCCCCTTTAATGCCTCGTTCACACGGGAACGCAATCGTTCCGTTCCATCTTCGTTCCAGTTTCTCGCAGGCTAAGTTCTGGAACGCAAAAAGAGACTGTTCACACGGGAACGGAACGATTGCGTATCGGTTTTTGTTTCTGTTCACATGGGAACGCAATCGTTCCGTTCCACGATTTTCTCTGTAGTCCTTACCATTTTTTCCAACAACAAATACATCCACGCATGCGCTTAGGGCAAAAATCTTATCGTTCCGTTTTTTGGACCAGTCTTTCACCTCATTGCCTGTTTACACGGGAACGGAACAGAACGATTGCGTATCGTTCCACTTTTCGTATCACTTAGGGTAAGACGGGGTAACGTGAACTACGGGGTAAAGTGAACTACCTAGGATTTTCTATTTTCTCATGTAAACATGAAGTCGGATGAAAAAGATCTTATTTATTCTCATTTCCTTCATATTTAAGCTTTCAGAAAATCATAATTTGCAGTGTCAAGTTGTGTTCTGAAGATGCAGAAAAATATTCTAAGACAGGCTGCTCAAAAACTCTCCTGAAATTTGCCTGTCGAGGTTTGACTTTCATTTACAAATGCAGTTACAGATCCAAGGACTCTGTATGGTTTGATGAAACAAGGATATCTATCGATACAGGAAAGATAGATGGTCATCCCCATGAGCTTGCAGTATTGATAACTGCGCAAGACTTTTTATAGTTTTGGTTTTACCTCTGGGAGAGGTTTCGGGGTAAAGTGAACTACCTTCAGAAACCGAGCAGAGGGCATTACAATTTTTGCATATCTATTGCTCAGACGTACGCAGTCACTCCTCAGCTCCTGAATCAAATAAACAAAATCCGCGAGACAGAACTTTAGATTTACCCTTCTTCTTTCTTTATAAGCACATAACTTCTCTTAAAAACCTCCCTTCGCCCGCACCCAACGAGAGTTTGCCGTACTGGTTTCAGGGCAATTTTGCGGCTTCGTTTGTTTTCAATTTCTGCTTGAGAGAATTTCTTTTGTCTGCATTCGCTAATCGCTTTGAATTGAGGTGTGAACCAAAGCGACTGATGCTATTGTATTACAAAATCTGCCCTTGTTGCCTAAGTTAAGATCAAAGGTAATGTGTCCATGTAAGTACAGCTGCGTATTCACACTGTCAAGATATGCTGACAAGACGCTGACGAAGAAAGCTCAAGCAGAAGACTGTGATTGATTGATAGAATTTAAAGGTCAGATAAAGGCAAAATACTTTTTTATTGATTTCTACCATTTACAGTCTGGAGATTTCAAAATTTCAAACGAAATTTCGATATGAGTTCCGGAACTTATCGAAATTGCCGCTCGAATTCCTTTTTTCAGTCAAATTTTTCAAAAAAACCGCGCAAGCAAAAGAGCCTGGAACTAGCAGAGGCGTGACGTGGAATGAGTCGATTGAGTCAATGCAAAGCTGCGAGAGAATGTAGGAGTCTGTTTGCACTCACTGACAGTCAAGTCAGGAAAGTTCGAAAGTTCTCAAATCAAAACGCCGAGAAAGTGGGTAGTTTATGGTTGTGGCTAGTCAGCTTGTGCAGAGAAGAATGTACATGCACATTATTCTGTACTTTGGCACGGACAGACGTGTTGCAGCAGTGAGCTGAGCTGTGGACTGGCTTGGAGAGTGAACACGTACAAGAATTGCAACAATGAAAACATCGGGGGTCTGCACTAAATATTTCAATCCTAGCGACTTTGAACATTCATTGGCTGCTACAAGTGATTTAGCTAGCTTCCAGAGCACCTTCTTCGGCGTGAGGAAAATGAAATTGTAGTTAAAATTGAAAGATATACTCACCGAATCGCAGATGCAGACAGCGGGAAAATTGCCATGTTATGACTAGGCCCAGTGATAGTCTCTTACCATAGACCGATAAGAGAGCGTTCTTTCTGCAAATATAGTTTTCCTTTTCTTCGATGACTCTATTTGCGAACTTCTTAGGTGGCCTGTGTATTTCCTACCTCGTACAATATAATTTGTATTTAAAGATCATTCGTGAAGCCATGCAAATGTACCTTCGACAGGCGCTTGTTGGCTTGTAAGCCCAACGAGGAGAATGAATCCTGATAAAAACAATCTAACCCTGAGGGGATCAAGGTGTGTTCTTCTGGTAGCCTTTGCAATTAACACAATAGTCAACTGTTTGATCATTACTATGGTTTCATTCGGCTATTCACAGATCAAATAATCCTCCAAATGATGTTTTTGTAGTTTGATCCCAAAACGCTGCACTCAATAACTAATGTTATTGCTAGTCACAGATCAAATAATCCTCCAAATGATGTTTTTGTGTGCTTCCATTGCAGAGTGGGATCAAGTTGACACGCCGCGTGCGATCTTCGTCGTTACTGCTTTCTCTCAGCGCCTTGGGCCTCTCAAGTGATGAATTTCTCATTACTCATTCCACGTCACGACTTAGCTAGTTCCAGGCCTCTACCACCACGCGGTTTTTTGAAGAAGTGCCCTTTTTCAAAACCCCCAAACCCATCCTTTTGCATCCCAAAGATAAAAAATATTATTGCCATCGGATTCCCCATAGTTTAAAGTTACAAATATAAAAAAATTGCATTTGCCTTTATCTGACCTTTAACTGATCCAATGCAAAATCAAAGTCTAATTTCATAGCGAGGCTACCTGCTGTTCAGCTCTGGAAAAGCAACCGTAAGTAAGACATTTCTCTGCTTGAATAAGAACTGGCTATCGCTAATTTTAGTTAGCTTCAGAGATCACATCGAATTTCATTTATAATTGCCATGCCCCCCGTACCTTCAACATCTCATCTGTAAAATGAACCGAAAATAACAATTTTGAAAGCAAGGCTCCTCCGCAGGAACTGCTCAAGCCAAACCCTCATATCCTTCCACAGAGAGCCCAGGATCAAGTGGACTTGCCCAAGTCGTCCTGGAAGAAATGAAGAGACGACTTGTCGAGAACAGTTCACAGCTGGATAACACAGCTGGATGGCCGGACGGTTTTTGGCACGGCAGACGGCACCTTTGATCATCATTTTTGACCAATAGCAGACACGATATTGCTTTTTCCTGAAGGAAACTGACGGGGGAAAACTAACTTTGAAACATGAATGGCTGTATGTCAAAACGAACATATTGGCGCCACCATATCCAAAACAGCTCACCTACATAGACAGATACAACTGACCCCCTTGTTTTCAAGTTCCTTGCGGTTAGGTCCTATTACAGACATCGGATTAAGGCAGGTCACATAGATCTTGTGAATAATTAATGAGCAACTGTTCGCGACAAGTCGTCACTTTCCTTCTTGTATGACGACTTGGGCAAGTCCAAGGATCAAGTGGCAAACTCAAAATTAGATTGTCTGGAATAGGAGCTGCGGAGAAAACTGCGAAGGATGTGCGAAGTCTTGAAACAAGAGCTGCGTTAGCCTGCGTGCAGACTTTACTATTGTTGAGGAATTTAAGGGCGAAAGGAAAAGGTAAAGTCTGTGCATTCACTCCAACTTTTCCGTTCTCTGGTCTCTAATAGACGTCCCCCCCCCCCGCTTATTAAGTTTTGGAAACTTTTCCACCCGGGACATTCTTATTCCAACCCCCCCCCCCCGCTTAGTAATTCTGGCAACGAATTCCAAGCAAGACAAAAGCTACACAACAAAATTCTATGCACCCAACTAAGATTAAGACTTTCGAGCGAAATCTGTGATGTCATTGCTATTAATTTCTGAGATTTTTTCCAACCCCCCCTACTATTCCAACCCCCCCGTCTATTAGAGACCAGAGAGTATATCCCCCGTCTTCATTGTATAAGGACCAATCACGTTCGGTATTTGATTTCTAAAAAGTATTGTTCTCACTAACCTTGCATCTGATTGGATAGAACTATGACGATAGCACGCAAATCCAAATAGTCTATTGTCCTAGTTCTAACCAATCAGATGCAAGGTTAGCGAGAACAATACTTTTGCGAAATCAAAGACCGAACGTGATTGGTCCTTATACAATAAGGACGGGGGATAGGATTTAACTCTGGAACGGAAAAGTTGGAGTGAATGCGCAGACTTTACCTTTTCCTTTTCGCCCTCTGACTCCTCCACCATAGTTAAGTCTGCATGCAGGCTAGAGCTGCGTAGGACTCGTGGCGCTTGGAGCTGCGAAGGAACTGCGAGAAGCGCCGCGAGTCCTTTGCAGTTTCCTACGCAGCTTTTGTTCCAGACAATCTATTTTTGAGTTTGCCAATTATTCCTGGGCTCCCTGTGATCGATCTTTGGGACACTTGGTGAATGTCTTATGAAGTTATCAAAGTGACCATGTTTGCCTGACCTTTTAAGAGAAATGAAATTATTTGAATTGATGAAATGTTTTTCATAATTGGACTATTCTAAGCAAAGATATTGTAAAATCAATAAACACCTCTCAAGGGACTATGAAATACTTGTAGCCAGAAAGGTTTTGGATGTTGAAGTTTTGAACACTCAATGCATACTTCATTGGAAAGTTGATAAAAGTTAGAAGCTTCTGTAATGTAAATTTTGCGACAATTTGCCTTTTCTTGCACAATCTTGACATTCTCGATCACCCTGTGCCTCAAATAAGTACCATGTCGCACACTTTTATTACTTTGCAACCTGTTATTTCTAACTTTATAAAGAAGAGTTTACATTTATTGGTAAGATCAAAGAGAGCGATGAGGAATGAACATATCTGAAGAGTTTTAGGATATTGACTTTTTTCGTTATTTTCTGTTAATTTTCCGAATTTCTTTGGGTCATTTTATCATATTCAATGAATACTCAAAAACTATACATTTCAGGGGTGTTGTTCTAATGCAATTTGGAATCAGCGTTAAATTCTCTATCAAATGACCTATAACACATCTAGTTTTATGCCACCGCACACCACCGGCAATGGGTCCTGTTACAATGTTCAAATTTTAGAAGGCAAATTGTGAGGATTAACGGTTAAAACATGGTTAAATACAACATTGAGATCACAACAAAAGATGAGGCCATGTTTGCCTTTCATAAGACCCTATTTCAAATTAAGATAACAAAACAGACGGTATGAATGAATAAAAGGAATTATACAGCTGTGGTTACTAGGTGTTAAATGTTCAGGTCACGATAATAAATGTAAACAAAACATTGTTCAGTTCAGTGACTTTATTATTCAGCAAAATGGCAAGAAACTCCTGGCACTTTATGGATTTGTCTTAACATGCAAAAGATCTTGTTCCTGATGCCATGTTGATGCAAGTTGTCTTTTTCTCATTGTTTCCAACTCTGGATTGGTTTCATAAAGGATTTGCAGTCAAGTGCTTTGCAAAAACTCTGAGCTGCACTAACTTTGACTTTGTTAACAGCTAGTTTTAGTGTATGAATAAAACCATTATGCCATATCCTGTCAAATGCTTTAGAAACATATAGATAGGCAGAACAAACATCAAGAGGGGTTTGTAGTCAACAGCTTTACATAAAGACTATATGTGCACTATGGAAATGAATCTCTTTCTGCGCCCAGCCAGCAAGATCTCCATGCTTGAAGTTCCCCATCCAACTAGCACCTGAAAATGAAAATTAAATATCCAAGTGACTGAGATGCAACCATGGGGCTTTATGCACCCACAAAACTCTTCCTAGTCTATAGCAGGAAGAAAAACTTAATGCCAAGTATCTAGATTACCAAGCCTTTAGAATGAGTGGGAGCATACAAGTACCCTTTGCGGGTATAAAATATCATTACACATCAGTTGTTGGCATCCCTATTGTATTCAACATAATAATGGAGCATTTAGGCTGGCAATGACCACCAAGGCACTTACCATGCCAGAGAGAAATGCCATCAGACATCCAAGGAAGGTTGAGACCATCATTTAGACACTCATGTCATCTGGTGGAAACTGCGAATATGGGTATCATCATCATTTGGCTTTTTCTCTTCATAAATGACTAATCTGCATTTCATTATCTTGCAAATACTTGCATCATTTGGGAATAAAATATACCTCTGGCAAAAATTCTGGCAAGAATGTCTTGTAAGTCAGCAGTTTTCCTTACCTTCACACTAATTTCTTCTAAGTTATCTAAAATGATTTTTCTGGAAGCAAGCTAAAATAGCAAGAGCAGTGATATTAGAAATAAAAAACACTGAAAACAGATCGGCACACAGCTTCTGCAATCTAACAATGAAATTTTTCAAATTACAATTCCTATTTTTATTTATCAAACACAGTGATTTTTACCAATTTCTCTATGAAAAAAATTGATGCACAAAAACAGGGGCACGGAGCAAATACTCATTTGACAATGTAATTTGGAACAAGAGATGCTTTTTAACCCATTCAGCCCCAGCTGTGATTATCTCTTTTTGCATTAATCCTCAGCCTCATTCTGAATATAATAGCTCTTTTCCCCAGAAGGAAACAAGAAAATTCTGGCAGAAGAGGTACTCATAAAAAACATTCATTTCCTTAGAAAATATTAGTCAAATTAAAAATCATTCTAAAGAAAAGGTTTCATGCTTTAACTCATCTAAATGTTTTATTAGGTTATAAGATCCTTTATGCTAAAATAATGTTAAATTTCGTTGACAAAAGTTTGGTGTTGACGAGAAACTCATGAAAGTTCTGCATTCTTGATGATATTTCTAATAATTTCTAGCGTCTTTCGTGGTACTCTTGAAAGCAATCGATACATAAATGTACAAGATTGTCCTTTGAGCTGCATCCTTGGCAAATAACTCTTGATTCTGCTCTTTTCTTATTTGCAGCACAGTTTTTACATCGCCTGGCAGAAGTGGATTTTTTAGGCCCGTGCCCCTCATCGTTTGCCTGGGCTCCGGTCGAATTTTGTTTACGTTTGTAAAAGTTTTTTCCATGCAAAAGATGCTTTACAATAGCTTTTTTAAACGCTAAAATCGTTGCAGTTTTCTCCGTGTTTTCCTTGGTCAACCTCACATGGTTTGTTGACTCCTTGAAACAAATAAATGCATTAGCCAGAGCCAAATCAAAAAGAAACCAGAAGAGATAGAGCCACCACCGCTTCGATGAGCGCGCGATTGAGTAGGTTGTTCGAATTTGATCGCTGTGATCCACTGCATTCATCCAGGAATTATAATTTATAACAGGCTCAACACATGGGACATCTACTATATCTCCGTTCTTTTGCTTCCTCTGGATAGTCGAGGGCCCCGCTGCTGGATCTGAATTCGTCGACACAACCAGTACTGGCTTGCGACCCTTCTTTTCCCGCCAAGCTGAAACCAGTAGGCCATCCTTTTGAAATTGCTCGAAGTCCCCCGCATCCTTTACCAGAGCATTGAGTTTCTTCTTGGAGCGAACTTCATCAGGAAGGCGTTTAGAATTTGTCTTTACTGTTCCACAACAGTACAAGCCATTTTCCCTCAATGAATGGCACAAATCTGGGCTTGAAAAATAGTTGTCACAGTAAATGTGGCTGTTAGTTCCCCTCAGTGTGGCAGTCATTCGCTCAACAACTTGCTTGCCTAGGCCCACTTGTCGTTGACCATCCTTTGGCTTTCCCAAATATACTTCAAAATCATTGCAGTATCCATTATGGGAATCTGCTCTCATCCAGACTTTAATACCATATTTTGTTGGCTTAGCAGGTAGGTATTGTCGAAAGTCTAGTCTCCCTCTGAAAGATACCATGGCTTCATCAACTGCACACTCTTTGTGAGGGTTGTAATTTTCCAGGCATCTTGTTCTCACGATATCAAGAACGGGCCTAACTAAAAAAAGTTTGTCAAAATCTGCATGATCTTTATTGGGCATCTTTGATCGGTCATTTACGTGTAGATATTGAGAAAGTTTGTCAAATCTATTCCTTGGCATAATTTGCTTCACCTTCTCTCCCCCAAAAACATCGTCATCGCTCCAGTACATTTTTGTTTCTGGCAGCTTCTTGATCGCCATAAACAAACGAATCCCGATGTAGGCCTTGACTTCTTCAGAGGTTGTTTCCTTCCAAAGTGGGTCAGGCTTACTTTGAATCTTTTGACCTGCATAAAGATTGGTCTGTTCAGCAACTAAATGATAGATCTGCTCCGGGAAGAAAAGATCTAAAAAGTCCATCTCATTTTTGTCGGCAGACAGCGGGAACTTTTGACCAGGTTCTGGGCCGTTGAACTCTTCAATTTCGATGTGCGTCAAGTTTCTTGTGAAAGTTGATTCAACTTCACTCTCAGCATCACTTGAACAAGATAATTCACTGTCTGAAAGATTGTTTACTTCAATATCCGACTCCAGTCCTAATTCTGCATTCGTAAAACCTAAAAATTCTTCATCATCGCTACTACTTCCAAAGATATCGACAAATTGCTCGAAGAACGACGCCATTTTTCACGATGAAATTGTTTTGAAACTTCGAGCCAAATTTTCTCTTTTATTTACTACTAACCCACATGCATGTTTTAGCATAAAAACAAAGGTAATTTACTGCTCTATTTGTCTACGATTGTTCTAAAACAATATCTTATTGTATATGTTGACCAATCAGTGATAACTACATGGACGTCAAATGACGTCCATGGGGGAAAGAACCAACGAAGATTGCGACGTCAATTGACGTCTTTGGGGAAAAGTGCAAAGTATTGTTTGACGTCATTTGACGTCAACGGGACTGAATGGGTTAAGGCAAAGAAATTCAAGAGTCTCAGACTGACGTGAAATATCAGCAAAGTATACTAAGACAGGGATAACTGTAGCAAAACTACTCATCACTGACTCTGAAATTCAGTCCCCTCATATAAAAACATCATCTTAGCAAGAGCGAAAAATAAACTTACTTTGTTTTGAGATTGCCTTTGCCTCTACTGATAAATTGTGCTGTGTATCATTGCAGTTTTATGGTCTGCAACAGAAATAAAGGAAGCTTACACATAATGCGGCTTGCTCACTATGAGAAAATTTATGCGACAAAGTTCATCAATTTTTTTTTATTTTTTTTTTATTTGATTTATTTAAAGTAGGCGTATAATTGATAGCATAAAATAAAAGCTAATTCAAGCCTACAATCAATGTGTGCATGCAGGGAACATATCAAGAGTCAGCTCAGAAATAATGGTGGGGAGAACACATCAGTGCAAATCAGAAGCAGAACTGGCAGTCCCACATTCATCACTGCTAACTTTTGAAATCTAGCCTTATTATGCAGTATACATTGTTCTGAGGACAAAAGTAATCTTTATCACAATAAAGTATTGAACAAAAGTTGTTGCAGTGAACTATGAACCACATCTGCAACAGGATGGTATGCTTAATGCTTCAAATTACCACTGGGATGACCACTGGCTGTTAAGAGAATAAAAGATAACACAGGAAAGATAAATTATATAAATATCTGCTTTAACAACAAAATCAAGATTTTAAAGCACTGTGATAAGATATGTACAAGATCCAACAATATACAAGCAAATCTAGTACACAAAAGATCATACCACAAAAATATGTATTACACACCTGTTGGACTGCATCATCAAATGTGCCTATTGTTACACTTGCAAAGACCTGACAAACTGAAGAAGCCGGGAATAAATACACAATGCAAAATTGACAATAGCTACATAACAAGATCCTGGCCAAGTATAACATCAGTAGATCAGACAATACTGGCTAAAATATCAGCACATTATCATCATTGTCGATATGCTGGGGAAAAAATGGTCATCATCTCTACTGAAACGTGGCTTGCAGGATAAATGAGCTATCACTGTCATTTTAGGTAACAATGCCACACATGTGACTTACCATTTAGAAACTGAATTGCAAGCTTCCATCTCATTGTAATAGCTTGCACCTTACTCTTTCATGTTGCAAGCTGCATCCTGAAAACAAATATATATATATATACATATTTCACCAGATAAAACATGCTCCAAGGGATAAAAAATATGTCGCCAAAATACTAAATACTGATTTCCGCTTATCAGCATTTTCAGAGCAAGTGGAAATTTTCTTGTGCAGGGAAGAAAATATGCCTCAGAAGTTGAGAAGAGTCACAGCTGAGTGACCTTTAATTGAGTAAAATGCTGCTTGCTCATAAAATATGGCTGAGTGAAAACTGGCCTTTAGAACAGTTGGCTAAACTTGATATTTTGCATGTGATACCTGCAAGTAATGTGATAAGCAAAAGAAGCATTTGACATATTAGCAACTGAATCAGACAATACTGGCAATAAATTCAGCACATTGTCATCATTGTCGATATGTTGGGGAAAAAAGTCATCAGTTCCAGTTGCTCACCTTCATACATGGTAATAATGACAATCAATTTTCTCTTGGTAGTATTTTAAATGGATGTCTCCCATGCCAAATGGAAAGTATGGCAATCTTCATGGAGACCTAAGGTGTGCGGAAGGGGCCTCTACTGTCTATTTATTGCCTGTCTTGAATAAATACCACGTAGCGTGAGAAGTTCCCACTTTCAAAACTCATAACAGTAAGTGTACTTTATGGATCTGAATCATCCAAATTCTAGTGAAAGCCTAAAGTTCAAAGTATATATCTTTGTTATTCTTCTTTCATTCTTGCAAGCAATGGAAATTTTTATTAAAATTCAGCTTTATAAAAATTTCCTCGTTGCAAAATTAATGAAAAAAGGCCCAATGATCAAAGTGCGAGGATTCTCCTCATACAGAGCAACACACACAGGCATATTGTTCACGTCTTTCAGAACTTAAAGACATTGATTTTCAAAAGCAATGCATATATACTAAGATTTTTAATTCCATGGCAATAATTGTGTAGAGGGTATCTCACACCTTGAGAAACTGCAACTTATTGTCTTTATTGTTGTGTGTGAGGAGTGCTTTACAATTTGATAAAATATTTTAGGCCCTTTTCAGTCATTTCGCAACCAAGAAAATTTTGTAGAATTGAATTTACCCAGCCCTGTAAGAATCACAAAATTATTCCAATCTCTCAGCTGTCAAGCAGATATTGATTCAATTTAATCCATTAAGTTTTCTTGATGCTATGAATTTTCAAATGTGGGAACCTTTTTCTGTCTCACCCAGTAACTTGAAAAAAGTTTTCCACTTGGTACTTATTTCTTGGTGCAATCCCTTACAGAAAAACAATTAAACGACGGATTGGGATGATTCAAACAGTTCTGTCGCTAATAAACTAAGCTACTTTATGAGTATTTTTCGCAATTATTTTAAGCACGGTAAATTTCCAGAATTAAGGATTTTGTAGAAAATGGCGAGCTTGAAATTGTGAAAAAGTCGCCAAAAACAGGAGATCGATTTCAAGCCACTTCACATCATGAAAATAAGGAGGGGCATGCTCTGCTTCAGGCTGGGAATAGGCTTCTCAGTCGAAAGTTTCTAGCAAACATTGCTGGTCCCTAGGTACCTACGCATTTGGTATTAATTTGCCTTGTGGCTCATGGATTTTCAAAGATGTTAAATTTTCCACGCAAAACAAAATCTTCAAGAAATGTTTGCAGAAAAAGCAGGAATACCCTTGTCCCTTGAGAAAAGAATGTTTTAGATACGCTAGGGACATTAAACTAGCTTTGAAAATTTTCCAATGAGTTTCCTATTCCCAGCCTGACTTAAAGCACGTTTCTCATTGTTTTGAAGATCTGAAATGGCTGTAAATCAATCCCCTGTATTTGACGACTTTTCCAGGATTTCAAGCGTGCCATTTTCTTCAAAATCCTTAATTCTGGAAATTTAATGTGCTTAAAAAAATTGCAAAAAATACCCTACATTTGAATCATCTCAATCGGCTTCTTAGTTTTCTATAACCGATCGCATAGGGTCACTTTTTTCTGGGTCACTGGTATACATGTTAATTCATTGTTTAATGTACTACATATCATGGCTATTTGCCCTTCTTCAGTTATATCTTCCTTTCTATAATTGAACTGTTAGATGGTTGACCTGTAACCACTCCTAATAATAAAGACATTTACCTTAGTGGTCGGCTAAAATCCAAGGAAATAATAACATCACGTAACCATCTGTTGGGGGCACTGCCAATGATGCCATTTCTCACTACGGAGAATGGAAAGGCCAACATATAATATATTCTATTCTACATATATACATATTCTCCAATGATCCTTTGATAAAGATGGATAAAAAATTTATGAAAAAACTTTCCTCGCTACTTTTATATCAATATTTCCAATAGCTGGCTTTTTAAATCTAATGGAAAACCTACAAATCTGCCTTAGTGCCCAATCTGTAGTCATTTCAGAATAAAGTTATGTTCATCGTGTCAAAGACACTCAAACAAGAGGTGTCAGACTCACGGTATCATCATAATGACTACAGACATTCTGATTGGTTGAACTGCGACACCAAAGCACTTCAAAAAGGATCTGGAGTTCACTGACAGTCCTCAATACTTTATAACTTGTCACAAGAACACAAATACATCTACATCATTGCAGCTTGGATACAACCAACCATCCCCCAATTAGTTTGGATTCGAGATCTTTGATGAAAATTTTGATGTTATCCAGATGTTCCAAGATAACTCCGCAGTTCCTGCTGAGCAAATCCAATGATCTCAAACAAGGGATTTATGCTTTTCATGGCAAAAACTATCAGACTTACCTTGGCACTATTCCAAACAAACAGATGGATGCTTCCTTGCCTCTTTTCATGAGAAATCATAACCACTCTTGCCCATTTCCTCTAACAGTAAACAGACTAAAATGAATACAGAATGACTATTATAGATGAATATAGTCACCTTGTGTATATCAATTTGACATGAAGACATGGGAAAGGTCAATTTGCTTATCACTGAATGTTGTGTTCAGACAGCCAAGGGTATATCTTCAAGAAAAATTCAGAGACTCTAGTCAATCATCAGCACACAACATCAAGTCACAAACAAATATCAGTCCCTTGTACCGTTGGCCTTGTGCAAATGATTTCTCTGCCATGCAAAAGCACTGTTTCAAGGAAGGGTTTTATGGCTGCATGAAACACCTACTCAAACATTTGTACCATCAATCATAGCTTAAAATTTCATGGAGGGCCTTTAAAAATTTTGTCGCAAGACATCACCTCCTCATAAGAATAATTGTTGGGTTGTCTGCAATCTCCTTTCCAAGACTGCATCAGCATGCCAGTAGTGACTACATCTTTTTTATACATGGTTTATAAGGAACTAGTTCTAAGATGGCCAAAATTTTAAGAAACTCTAGTACTATGTCCAAGAAGTACTAAGAAACTTTTCAAAGTTAAAAGCATGAATTTTATAGCAAATAGATTGTTGAACCTTTATTATTGGGTAATATTATCTAACCATTTGTGTTTTCAACATAACAGAACACTGTTTATTCCTGTATGATGTTTTAAATATCAAGAAACATATCTGTAGCAGTGTTAGCGACCACATTGACAATTCATGCATTCAAAAATAAGAAACCAATTAAGAAACTTTTAGTACTAAAATGGACAAAATTTCATGTTAAATTAAGAAACTTTTAGTACTATGGCCTGATTCAAGTTTCATATAAAAAACATGCAGGTCTGTTCATTGACTTTCCTTCAACCATAGCCTGCGTGCAGACTTTACTATTGTGGAGGAGTTTAAGGGCGAAAGGAAAAGGTAAAGTCTGCGCATTCACTCCAACTTTTCCGTTCCAGAGATAAATCATATCCCCCGTCCCCATTGTATATGGACCAATTACGTTCGGTCTTTGATTTCTAAAAAGCATTGTTCTCGCTAACCTTGCATCTGATTGGTTAGAACTAGGGCGATAGCACGCAAATCCAAATAGTCTGTTGGATGTCCAACAAATCAATTTTATATATTTTGGCCTGAATACTGATTAATCAAACAATGCCACTTTCTGCAATAATTCCATTAATCAAATAAACAAATCAATGGAAGGGCAGGCCTACTTCTGAAGAAGATCTTTCCCTCTATTTCAAAAAAAGAATGAGCTTTATCTGCACACCCAAGATCTGGTCAAGAGCTGCCATGCTTTGCTGACAGGTCTGCAATGATTGAATTTTAGAAATAAACATAGTAAAAAACTTTTTTCACCTTCTATCAAAGGGACTTCCACCTTCCACCCATTGGATTGTCATTTTTGATACATTCTTGAAGTGCCTGTAGAGGAATATGGTTTCTTTACAGTTGAGATCATTTAAAGGTTTAGTTTTAAGGTGGGGATCTTCCACTGCACGGCCTGAACCATACTGTGACCAAACTTGGTCTTAGACTGATTACATGTCATAGTTGCGCTCCTTGATAAACCGATAATCCCTATAACTAAGACTCATGATCAAGCTATTCGAAAAATCGGTCAGTTGAGGCTAGTGGAGGCCAGCCTCCTAATGATAATTCCGGTTCCACGGAACCAAGCATGTCTTTTGATCTATCTTGTTGTTCTTTTTTTGGCCAGATACCTCCCAAGTGCTCCCGTCCCTTCATGGCATTCTATCATGCATTCATTATGGGCTCAGAAAAACAGAATTATTTTGTAGAATCAACTTTTTGTATAGCATAGGTTGCAACACTGATTCTCTCTCGACAAGTCAAATCACAAGTAGAAGGTCCTGCGATCTGATTGATCGCGCCATTTTTGCGGCGATTTTAGCTGGATTTTCAGTTAGTTTGATTATCAGGCCCAGATGAAGCGCAGTGGCGGCACCCAATTCAATGAACAAAGCGTAGACTGGGACTGAGGAAGTTAGTCTAACTTGGTCTTTCTGTTGCAATCCATTTGTTTTGTTATGTTATGGTAGTATAACAACGCTCCTGTAAAGTGTAGCAATGTTATTATATAAAATTGAAATTGTTGTTCAGGAGCATTGCCAAAATTCTGTTCGTTGTGAGCTATCCCAACTTTTAGCAATCCAGGTCAATTCACAATGAGTCAGGATTTGTTTGAGATAGTTTCTCATGCAAAATGGCAAATATGACCCAGGTTGGAAAGTTCGGACTGCGCGCCGAAGAACTTCGGGGCGCACTTCAAAACTTCGGTGCGCGAATGTAAAAAAATTGGTGCGCAGAGCGCATAAATTACGGGGATTCTTGCCACAATGAGTCTGAACAAGAGGGGCTCTGAGTTGTAATTGGTATTTTACCTAAAGTTGAGATGAGCCAGAAATTAAAATTTGTCCAACTGAACGAGAACTCGCTGAACATGATAAGATTATAAAACATTATCATAAAAAATCGGAATTGGGCCATCCCTTGCTATTTCTATTTTAATTTTGGTGCGCACATTAATTTAATTTTTGGTGCGCAAAATTTTATCAGTCTCTTGGCATTCGGTGCGCAGTTGACAAACTTTCCAACCTGGAATATGACACCTAACTAAGTTGTTCATTAAAGAAATTCTGCACCAACAACTTGAAGATCTTCTGGAAGTAGGCACTTGGGTTCACCCTTATGTTGTTGAATACCTGGCTACTTTCTTAATGCGCTTTTTGACATCAGGTAAATTCAAGCATGCTTTCAGACAAATGCCTCGATTTAGCATCAACGAAGACAGCAAGGAAGCTAGCAAAGTTGCAATACGCGACACTGATACCTCCTAAACTGCAAATCAGTCTCGTCATCTGGGTCATCACCAAGCATGCCTGACCTGATCTTAATCTTTTAATTTAGCCATGTTTAGGATTGAAAAATAGGGACCCTGTTGGGATGTGCGAAGAATTCTGGTGGATGTAAAATATTGGGGCGAGAATGAATTTCTGTGTTTTCCATAGAGTGGTGGTGTCAAAGAGGACACTGCTTGTTTGTTGCTGTTGTATTTTATATTCTTTTGATAATCGAGGGAGAAGTCTGGAACGTGAAAGCCGAGGTGAAAGCCATGAATCTGAGAACTGGAAGTGGGTGTTTGGAGTATACAGATGGAATTCTTCAACACAAAGTGAACTCGTTACTTCCAGTGATCATGTTAACTATTAGGATGTGAGACAAATCAGTTGTTTTTTTCTGTCTCAGCTAGTTACTCATCGTTTCCATGGGGAACTAAGCTTCTACCCTAAAATATCAGCTTCAGTAAACATACAATTTCCAGACAATTCTTTGCTCTGACATGCTTCAAAAAGCGGCCTAAGCCCCCTCGAGCAACTTATTAGCAATCTCCTCCCGCAGATAAATTTCCTCTCTTTTCAAGAGTAAAGGCTGGGAGGAGTGGTGGAATTTTCAAACAGTTGCTTTGTAAAACCGCTTAATGAATCCGGAAGGAAAACAATTGCACTTGCATATCATTTCAAGTGAGAAGAATCATTCAAATTCCTGGTGAATGGTAGTGAGTACAGGTTGGCAAATGATTGTCTTTTTCATCTAAGTGTTCTGAGCTGCACTCACTTAACTTTGTTAACAGCTAATTTTCATCATAAATGTCGCTGTCAAGTTGCCAGATAAAAGTTCAAAATTATCTAGCCTAATTGAGGCTCTGATGACTACTTCAATGGTTAAACTATTTTAGGCATGCCTACCTATTGTTACACTTTTGGCACGAAAAGCGTCCGTAGATACCTAGCTAGCTAGCTACCTACCTAGCTCAGGAGGGTGCCCGCGCCCCGGCCACTGGCCGGGACTGTCAAAATAAATGTAAAAGTTCTGATGGCTGGGGCCCAATTGTAGATGGCCGGGGCTGGCAAAATAAGCGGAAAAGTTCTGGAAATGCTCCGGCCAGTAGCCCCGGCCACTGGTCGGGGTGCGGGCACCCTCCTTTTTCTTGTTTGGTAAATTTTCCAACTTTGATCACATTGGGAGGGAGCAGTTGATCCAAATCCCTTATTCTTTCTTCCTTAAAGAATACCTAAGCTCTTTACCTCTCAGAGATATGCTGAATTAAGCAACTGTGGCAAATTAGATCATAAATACACTTGAAGATGGCCGGGGCTGGCCGGGGTTGGCAAAATAAATGGAAAAGTTCTGGAAATGCCCCGGCCAGTAGCCCCGGCCATGCCCGGGGCGCGGGCACCCTCCTCCTAGCTCGCTTCCTTCCTATACAAACTCTCCCCCATCACATAATGTGCTCATTCTTCGCACATAAAGAGAGAGACTCTTTCCTTGCTGTGTTTGACACTTTGAAACACACACAGTCACTAGTAACGCAAATATCTAAGATAAATGATTGTTAGTTGTCAAACATGAATGCATTTTTCTCTGATCCTCATCGGCCTTGGCCCTTCGCACGAGGGCTCGACAAGTTTTGCATAAGCTGAAATCTTTAAATATCTTGGACATCAGGAGGAAATCCAAGATTCCTATATTGTCAAAGTGGTGTGGAGGACTTTTTGAGACCACCTTTGGATTCATTTCATACCTTCGGCACTTGGTGTAAGTTGGAAACCTTCCTAACTTTTCCCTCCATCAGTTTTCGCACTGCACCATACAGATCGCTTGACTTGAAAGAGGCAATGGCACATGTTCACATGTGCTTTATTTGCAAGGAGCGCGTTGCACTCTGGGCTATACCCACAAGTCATTCGAAATACAGGGAATACAAACTGATGTGGAAAGTTTTCGAAGAGGGCTCAAATGACGTTGCGCATGACTTCATCAGAAAAATTCATCAGAAAACTGGTGTGGAAAGGTGCACTTCAAGAGAAATCGTTGCCCCTGTATTTAGAAAACAGGAAGCGCCCGTAGAAACTATCGTCGCAGGTCAGGTTTACAGGCAAAGGACCTGGAAGAGATTTACTTTAAATCGATAATACCTTGTGTAGTCTACTGCATTGTTGTGTGGGGAACAGTCAGTACAGCAAAATTTGGGGAGATAGAAGCAATACACAGAAGAGCAGCAAAATTTATCCATAAACTAACTGGAAGCGAAGATCCCTTGGAACAGGCGAATTGGAAACCGTTAGAGTACATTTACAAAAGAAGAGTAGTGACGATCATGCATGAAGTGTATCATGAAGATAACTCTAAAATATTCAGTGAAATCTTTAAGAAAAAAGTTGCAAGTAGAACTAGAGAACTATCGCCCTTATCAGACCACTTTTCAGAAAACTAAGATTTTCAGAGAGGTCAAAACAGTTCTGGAAGGGAACTCACCTTGAATAGGCTTCTCAACTCTTGCTACAAACCTCAAAGTGAGATTTGTTCCATCCGTTTCTTTGTTGTCATGCTGGAACCACACAAATACGGACAGGTCTGAAACGCATAAATTAGGCCGTATCGCCCTTATCAGACCACCGCAAAAGAACGATGAATTTAGCACATCAAAATCTTTTCAAGGCCGTTGACAGTTCAACAAAGTATTTTCTACTTTCCCAGAAAGCCAGAAAGTTACATGACCAATTCTAGTTTGACTGAAAATGATTTCAAAATATTGTTAATTTCACTCCCGCTTTTAACTCTCCAAGCCTTGACCTCAGTCAACTCTAACCACACGATGCGTCAATAGTCTACAAAACTAAAGGGTTTCACGCAGTGGACACACATGGGTGGCATAATATCAGTGACAGTGCTCTTCCAAAAGGAGCCTTAGGTCTCGCAATTTGTGTGCAATTCTCAAAATTTCTGTGGATATGAAACGAGAAGAGTTGGAGGAAACATTCATGAAGATTATTCTATGTTAACTGAAAGAGATATGGAGAAACGACACAAAATAGACATGGTGTGTGGAAACATCGAAGGAAATGTGAATTGTACTTACACCTTCGTTGCAGGTAGGTCAACTTCAAAACTTTATTGCAAGACTTCAGAGCAAAACAAAACAGCGAAAGCGAAGAAATATCAAAGAGATGACATCAGCAAACAACTTTCGCGCGCTTTTTGGATTAGCTAGGCCCAAGCTCCCTTTTAATTTTAACATTTTATTCAAGGCCGTTGCACAACACGGAATCGATGGTGGTCCGATAGGGGCGATATTACTCTACTAGGAGTAACAATACTTTTGAAATCCCAAGACCAAAATGTGAGTTAGGACGAACTTCAATACGTTACCGTGGTGGGCCACTAACTTGGAACTATCTACCAAGAGAAGTTAGAGAGAATAATAACATTAACAGTTTCAAGAAACAATTGAAAACTTGTAAGCTAGAAAATATTCATTACATCAAAGAGGCAGCCATTGGAACTAACAAAGACTCAAACTATTTTTATTACTAGGCTATTGAACAAGAACAACGATAAATGGAAATTTTATGTAAGATTTAATTTTAGATTTTAAGTAAGAATTGTATTAAGCTTTTATTTACCCTTAATTTGCAGGTCCACATCAGCACTTCAGTGCTGCCATTTTTCTGACCTGCATATCAAATAAATGTATGTATGTTTGTATGTATGTATGTATGTCGCAGCCTCCCCAAGAACCTGAAACACTTTCAGAACCGAATAGGCAATCTCGTCCCCAGAGTGAGTTCGTTGCTCTACCTCTACTCTGGGATACAAGAGGCTGTTCGGCAATCTGATTGGCTGTTCGCCATTTTGCACGGTAACCTCGTTCCTCGCGTGGCAAACGGCCGCGGCATGTCAAAATTCAAGGTAAAATGATATTCTTTACCTATCCTGACCATCATTTGCAATTCATTTCCAAAATTCGAAGAATAACAAGCCATTTCATTTTCGAAGCTGCGGTGAAAGTTTCTCGAATTTGCAACTTAGGCCCATTTTCGCTCCAAACAAGCTGAGCTCATTTTCGCATTAAACATAGAGTAATATCGCCCCTATCAGACCACCATCGATTCCGTGTTGTGCAACGGCCTTGAATAAAATGTTAAAATTAAAAGGGAGCTTGGGCCTAGCTAATCCAAAAAGCGCGCGAAAGTTGTTTGCTGATGTCATCTCTTTGATATTTCTTCATTTTCGCTGTTTTGTTTTGCTCTGAAGTCTTGCAATAAAGTTTTGAAGTTGACCTACCTGCAACGAAGGTGTAAGTACAATTCACATTTCCTTCGATGTTTCCACACACCATGTCTATTTTGTGTCGTTTCTCGATATCTCTTTCAATTAACGTAGAATAGTCTTCATGAATGTTTCCTCCAACTCTTCTCGTTTCATATCCAAAGAAATTTCGAGAATTGCACACAAAGTGCGAGACCTAAGGCTCCTTTTGGAAGAGCACTGTAACTGACATTATGCCGCCCAGGTGCGTCCATCACGTGAAACCCTTTAGTTTTGTAGACTATTGACGCATGGTGTGGTTAGAGTTGACTGAGGTCAAGGCTTAGAGAGTTAAAAGAGGGAGTGAAATTAACAATATTTCGAAATCATTTTCAATCAAATTAGAATTGGTCATGTAACTTGCTGGCTTTCTGGGAAAGTAAAAAATACTTTGGTGAATTGACGACGGCCTTGAAAAGATTTTGATGTGCTAAATTCATCGTTGTTCTACGGTGGTCTGATAAGGGCGATACGGCCTAATTTATGCGTTTCAGACCTGTCCGTATTTGTGTGGTTCCAGCATGACAACAAGGAAACGGATGGAAAAAAACCTCACTTTGAGGTTTATAGCAAGAGTTGAGAAGCCTATTCAAGGTGAGTTCTCTTCCAGAACTTCTTTGACCTCTACGAAAATCTTAGTTTTCTGAAAAGTGGTCTGATAAGGGCGATAGTTCTCTACTTACCAACCCCAGATTGTTGCTTAAATACCTTCAAAAAGGTTGAAATAAGGTCCTCCAAGTGTCTGTTCTTAGTTTCTCAATTTATCTTCTACAGAATTTAGTGCTAAAAGCAGCGGCCATTTTCCGTTGATTCATGTTGCCTAGGAACCGAGAAATCCATAATGGCTGCTAATGCACCCAGATTCTGGGCGCATTTGATCGAAGTGTACCAGGGTGCCGAATAGGTTCCTCCTACCTTACCCTGGGTACCAGAGCCTCAAAATTTAAATGAAAGGAAATTTTTTGGCTCTGGTGCCCAGGGTACTCCTACCTTTATGAAAGATTCATGCTTTCTTTGGCAATGAAGGTGCAAAGTTTTGATGATTCAGGGGTTGTGGGGGCCCATGCGTAGGAAGCTGAAGTCGTTAGCTCCTGAAGGAAACTTGCTTGATTTGAAAATGCAATGCAACTGTCTTTCTGAAATGATTTTAAAAACCGCAGAGTAAATGTTTGTCATGGTTTTTTTGTATCACCGTCCTGTTGGAGTGTATTTTACAATTGTTTTGGTATGCATATGACCGACTTTAGTGACATAGGTTTCTGCCCAGCGACCCAAAAAATTTCACGTAATTTCAAAACAAAACATTTCTTTGTCAGTGGTGTGAGAAAAATCTCATTTTATTAGAAACGCATATTGAAAAAAGTTGTTTCAGTTCTGATATGCGAGACACTATCATATGAAAATTCTGTGAGCATTACTGAATTCATGACACTGAACGCGTTAGAATTCTAACAAAACCTCTTTTGAAATTCGTAATCAGTGACATTTCGACAAATTTTAATGGCTATAACCAATTTGCAATTGTGGTACTGGAAATGAGGATAATGAATACCCCGGGGGGGGGGGTGCATAACATGTTGAGGGTACGGGTATGTGCTGCCCATATAGGCGGGTTTTTGGGCCCCAAATTCTCTAAACAAGGGTCCCTTTTTCGGCAAATTTTCCATAAACAAGGGTGGGTTATCCAGAAATTGGCGAAAAATAGCAAAAAATGGGTGGTTTTCCGCCAAAATTCATCATAAAAGAGGGTATGACCGCAAGTTTCGGTAATTAGCAAGAGGGTACCTTTCTGAAAACCGGGCGGCAGACCCCCGTCCATCCGCAAGTCATGTACTCCCCCCCCCCGGGATGAATACTCTCTTCCACTACCCACATTTCAACTCAATGGGAGCAGATCTCTTTGGTCAGCTCTCAGAAATCCCTACCCTGTAATGGCTAGTACGTGTCTCTCAAAGGGGGATCACAATGACCTTGAGTCTTTTCCGCTATTATGAGGGGCACAAAAAAATGAAAATAGTTGCTGTGTTTTAGTAATTTTCATGTTGAAAACAATTCACGAGCCAGATGAGATCATGCTTAGGTTTAAGAAAAGCAAATCTTATAAACACAAACAGGTAGCAATACGTATGAAAGGCTTAGCTATCTTTTGAGATGTTGCTTGGTGAGTCAAAGCTATAACTACTCTGCAAAAAACCAATCTCAAGAATATGATAATCTATTCATTTCAGTCAATTGTTTGGAAGATGTGAAACAGGCAGACTCAAACTTGGGTTTAGGTAGAACCCTAAATTGAAATGAGGAGAGTGATAAATTACTTTGCAAACAGTAGATTTCTCCGGATGACTTCAAATCTATTGACAATTTTGCTTTCAATCTAATTTCTCGGATAGTAATCACAGCTGAAAGCTACCATGCAGCAGTGGCGGATTTAGGGGGATGCAGTTGCCCTCTTCATGACGAAAAGTCACCTTAGTGCCCCGTTTTCGGCAAGAAGAGGGCCCCTTATCCTGACCCAAATGCACTCTTTTTTCATGTTTCGTTCTGAATGGGGGAAACATAAATTAAGGCGTTATTCAGTTGAGAAACCGGAGAATCTTTCCTGAAAAAAGGCCCAAAAATTTCGGGCACTTCTGGCGCGCTTACTTTTCATTATATTTTTTTGCGCCAACTCTGCTAATTGCCCTCTCTTCAACTTCGGGCTGGGTCCGCCCCTGCCATGCAGTACTTAAAAAGAAAGGCAAGACTTTCAGCCAACTAAATGGCGAAGCAAAACATGCGACAATAGCTCCCGACGCTTGTGAATTGTTTTTTAAGCGGGGGGGGGGGTACTTGACTAGGGAAGTGACGGTGGTGTGTGGCAAACTGCTCAACACCCTGTACCCTGTCGCATAAAAAATTGCCCAAAAGTATACCCTGTCGCATAAAAATTTTGCCAAAATCCATTGTTTCATGATAACTCTAAAAGATGTGCTTCCACATGATACCCTGTCTCATAATTTTCTTAATATCCTGTCGCATAATTTGTATCAAAAAAGGACACCCTGTCGCATAATTTTTACCGAAAAAGGACACCATGTTGAGCGGCACATCCCGTCAAGTCAAGTATGGCAGTACCCCCCCCCCCCGGGTTTTTAAGTCACCCGGTACATCTTGGTTAGCCTTTTTTGCTTTAGGTGATTGATCGAATCGGTGTATAATTTGTGATTGCATGGCTCAACAAACGCCAATACCGCATTTAGGGACACCGAGTACACACTTACTTACTTAAGGCCTGTTTATACGAGGAAAAACACTTCATCTAATCACCTTCCAGACCTGTGGCTGCCAGGCGTTGAAAAATTTCATTAAACGTTTATATGAACATTTTTACCACCCTCACCTGTTAGCTCCACGCGTAAGAGGCAGAGGCGAGATGGAGTGAAGTCTCCCTTCTCTGAAATCGGAACGAATTCACCAATAAGAAGAAACAAACAAACAAATTCACCTCACCTTGCTGGTGGTGCTACGTTTTGTTAGATGGAAAATATTTCACCTCGCCCAGGTGAGATTTCACATATGAAGAAGTGAGATCTCACTATATCAGTGATACTGCGTGAGGATTCAGTGGGATAGTGGAATCTCGCCTGTCAGCCCTGTATAAAGTATTTCTCCTCATATAAACAGGCCCTTACTTAGCAATAAAATATAAGTTTTCTTTCACTGCGAAACGTTAGGAGACAGAATAAAAGCGACATATTTACAACTCACAGTTTCTCATAAAAAAGCACCACTGACATAATGAATAAAAACAGCTTAAATATACAATTAAAACAAGCTCTTGCCTCATGGCCATGATAAATACTTACGATAAAAGATGAAGGTAAAAATGCACGGTGTGACAAGAAATACTTTTGCACTCGACGGGGTGAGTCGAAAACATACCGGGTGAGCCAGAAAAAGTTCCCACTTTTGAAAATTCATAACACCAAGAGTACTTCACCGATTTGAATGATTCAAATTCTAGTTAAAAGCCGAAAGATAAAAGTATTTTTGCGATTTTTCTCGATGTCTCACGAGCACCAGGAATATTGGTAAATTCAATTTTACAAAACTTCATGGTTTCAAGATGACTGAAAAAAGGCCTGAAACATTGATCAAAGTATAAAGGACTCCCATGTCTCATAGCTCTTGAGGGAGGTGAAACTCCCACTGCCTATTGTTTGCTGTACTAAATAGTGTCCTTACGATTTGATCAATGTTTAGGCCCTTTTTCAGTCATTTTGCAACCATGAAATTTTTATAAAGTTGAATTTACCAATACTTCTAGTGCTCGTAGGACAGCGAGAAAAATCACAAAAATACTTGGATCTTTCGACTTTTAACTAGAGTTTGAAGGATTCAAATCCGCGAAGTAGTCTTGGTGCTATGAATTTTCAAAAGTGGGAACTTTTTTCTGGCTCGCCCGGTAGACTGACTTTTTGGAAAGTAATACTGTAAAAACTATGACATTGATTTCAATCAAAAATATTCCAGCTTCATTGCCCGACTGTTGTTCGGGATACTGCAAATTCCTCCTTTTGTAAATCACAAAGGAAAAGACGTTAACTCTGATTGGCTCGCTGATCAATGGGACATGCGAAGCGTTTTAGGGCATGCTCAAATTCACAAATGAAGGATGAAGGGCAATGATTCTGAGATCGAAAGCGCTTGGATGGGCGACTCCAAAGCGCTTGGATGGGCGTCTGGCTCTTCCGGAGAAAATGCGATTGACTTTCACTGATAGTATCCAGAACAAGGCTGATGTTTTTGATGCCATATGATTTTGTTCTCAAATGAAGAACTTCCTAAAAATGTGCTTACCTGAGCTTTGGCTTAAAATAGATTAGCAAGACTCAATTCACTTGCTTTCCAACCACAGCAAAAACCCGCATAAAAGGACCTGTGATTTTCTGTAACTGGCTATGATGGCTCTTATAAATAGGATGAATAGAACAAACTGGATAGGTTCTTAAGGTTACGGTAAACGTTTTCTGGGTGAAAATATCCATTTTTCGATTTCTTCATATTCTGTTAGCCGAACTTTCAAGGCACACAGTGATACCTTCCTTGCTTGAAGCCAACAGAAGTTATGCTTGACCTGTTAAGCCGATAATCCCTAAGTCCTTGTGGTTTGTGTGAAATAGCATTGCTCGTTCTTGTATGCTTGTGTTTATCGGGTAATTATTTGAGGACTCTAATTGATTTTTAAGCCTAAATGGCTTGATCCGGATTAGTGTGGTTTATATGGTCCCCTTGTGTACTTTACCAGTACCTTGACGGAAAATCCATTTTCTCAGGACTCACAAATCCATGAGGTACCGGAACGAAAAAGCTATTTTGTGCCCTTAGAGCCAATCGAATTGCTCGAAAATTTGCACATGGCCAGGACAGACTTGGAGCTTGGAAACTGTGTCCCAAATTTTTTGTATGTGTCCTGGTCCTTCTTTTATAGCCAAATACAGCTGTGGGAGGGCAGAAAAATCATTTGCTAATTTTTGACAGTATGTAGTTTCAAAGGAAGAAGGAATTTGAAAAATCCCAGACACACTTTAAAAGCTTAGGATCTGCACTTCCTGCTGATGTAAGTCAGATTCTGTTACCTCAAACGCAAGGGAACAAAATAGCTTTTGACGGTCGTACACTCTTTTAAGCAATAAATTTGCCTGGAAAATACCATTTTAGAGTATTTGCCAATAATTTTAATATGGTTAAAATCCTTACGTTCTTGTGCATCGAATGATGTATAGTTTACCTAGATTCCGTCAATAGTTCGGCTTTTAGGAAGCGAAAACCAAATTTCGTGTCACAAACGTTTACCGTAACCTTAAATCAGTTTTGAATATCTTATTGTTATCAAAAGTAATACTGGTTTGACGAAAACGATTCTATTTACAAACGAGTCTATGAAATTGGTAAAGAATGATTGCCAGATGGTTCTCTACCATACAACAGTGCGGTGAATGTGTTGAACACTCTAGCACATATATATCAGTTTTTATCTGGCACTATTTACACGATACCGTTCCTATTTCTGGATTGGGGATGGCAATCCGATATGAAATTGATATTTGTTCATGTAGACACCGCTTCATCTCATGTCGGATTGGGCCTCTGTTTACACAGAAACATTTTGTCGCGTAATGCGGAGGATTCACCTTTGCTTTACCAGCCACTGTGCAATGTGCCAGATGAGTAGGAGGCTTGCAGAATTGATAAAAAGGTTCTGTTTTGAGTTAATTCGGCTTCGACCGTTAAAAAAATATCGATTTCCTTTCATGCCACTTTCAGAGCGGTGAAAAACGTATGAAGGTTACTGAATTGGTGTCTTCTCGCGTAAACGGGAGGCCACTTCGATCTGAAACCAATCTGATATGAATAGACATCGGTATCATGTAAGCGAGGCTTCAGTGTTTCAAGCTTCAACAATCATTTGTATAAGAATCTACTTCATTTATTTTAAAAAAGGTGTTTTCCTGATGAAAAATGAGCCTGGAAGTTCTTAATCTGCAGTTTCTCTTATTTATGCAGGGTTTTACTGTATTGCTACATTAAAAGGCAGTTCTTGCTCCAACCAGTAATATCAAACTCAGCTGTAATTGCAATTAAGTTATGGGATAACGTTAAATAGATCGATAGGCGTAGGAGACAGGGGGCTTGGAGCCCTCCCAGCTTTGGAAAAATTTGCAAATATCAGCCATAATCGGGCATAAAATCGGCCTAAAGTCGTGCAAAATTTTCGTAAACAATGGACCTTTTATCGGGTAGCCCCCCCCCTAAATTTTATTTCCACCCACGCTTATGAATAGATCTCCAAGGTAATGTGTGTATCACACTATTAGAATAGCTAAATAGAAAAATTTGTTGGTTATCAGTTAGATCAAACATGCTAGTCAAACGAAGATGTATGAAAATAAACAGAAAAATATCACTCATTTCTACGACGAAAACCTTGAATAAAAAAATGGTTTGTGCTTTGGCAATAATCAGCTAAAATTGCATCAGTATTTTTACATGCCTACAAAGTCATCACATCGTGCGACGATCTTTTGATTCATTGAAAACATCTGTCTGATTGCATCAGCCACTATGTTCACAGGCAAGCTGAGTAGTACCCTGGGTACCAGAGCCTTGATAATAAGATGGGGGACAAAAATAAAATGATAAAGAGGGGAAAAAGCCTAGATGAAATTCTACTTCTTTCCCTTTCCCTCCACTCTTCCCTCCCTTTCCGTTATTAGCGAGTCTCTGGAACCCAGGGTAGCTGCGTAGAAACAACTTGAGAGGCCGTTTCGGGGAAGTTAGGGAACAGAGGATACCTAAAGTTTATAAGCTGGGAAAAATGGAACAAATTTGAGAAAATCATACTTTTAGAGAAAAAATAACAAATTTTCTGATTTCTCTCACAGGGAGCAACGGAAGGAAAACAGAAAATAATGTGAGAACAAAGTCGCTATAACCCCTCTGCCCTGCGAGGGCCTCATTAGAGCGACTAATTTCTTGCAAACAATCACCTGTTCACTTTACCCATTTCAAACGTTGTAAGTTTCTGGCAGATAGATAAAATGTAAAACACGGGCGAACTATGCTGCAAGCAAATTATTGCCAAGTCACATCTAATCGGCATCAAATTAATAGACGCACACTTCAATGAAAGAATTGCTGCGTGCAAACTTTAACCGTTGCTTGAACGCGCTTTTCAAAATTTGAATTTGAATATCAGCAATTTTCTTGCATAATATTTCCTAGCATCTTGAGCTTCGGAGAAATCATACTTGAACTCAGCCTTAGACTGTGTTCACATGATACGAGCAGAATTCGAAAACTGCATTAAGTTGTGACGAATAGGCTTCCCGTTCACACGAAAGCGGCACATTCTTTGCAGGTAGAAATTGTTAATGGCAGAATTTGAAAGCGGAATTTTACCTATCCGACACAATTTGAAGAGGATGTCATGTGGACCATTGAAAAAAATCAAAATGGAGCATGTTTTGACGTTTTTGATGCGAAGGTGTTTGGTCTTTTAGGCCTGGATAAATTTCTTTGCCGTAAAAATACAGCTCCTTGGCCACTGAAAACGACATTGTTAGCATCGAATTTCAGTCGTTTTCAAATTCCGTCACATTTTTCGCCGTTCTCAAAAAGTGCTAGCATTGTGTGGAGGTGGATTAGATATCTTAAATACACTGCAGTATACAGCAGGTAAGGACTTTCAAATTTACCAGGCACCATGAATATTTCTCAAGCAACAGTAAAAAATACCCACAACAAGCTTAATAAACAACTAACTCTCATTGCTGAGGAGAACCAATATCATCATGCAATTGATCGTCGTTAGAAATTGATAACTGAACAATATCATACGGATCGTTGTCACTGTCATCCAACGCTAAGTTCTGATGAGAATGGACCGATTTAGCTTCCTTTAAGGGGGCTACTTTACTCGATGAACGTCTCCGTACTTGGAACGGAGTGACACTGGCTTTTCTAACGCACGCAGATGTCAATTCCTCATCGTTCAGATTTCGTATCTCTTCGGGAAACGATAAATAAGCCTTTGGTTTGGCTGATGTTCTTTCACAGTCTGCGAGGAAAAAGGTAGATAACTCTGGCATACTGTAAGAATACATTGTATCAATTTGTGTTTCAGCTTCGGTCATACCGAGAAAACTCGTTTCGTCTAAGCTTTTCGGTATATTTAATGAGCCAGCTATAGAGCTTACGTGATTATCGCTTTCATGAGCTGGCGATATGACGATAACAGTATTATCGATGTTATCTTGAATCGAAACAACGCTACATTCAAGGTAATGCTCGTCGTTATCAGGCGTAACTTCAAAGTCTGTTTCCTGAGTTATTTGTTTCTGATAGTCTGGTTTGCTGTCGTTATAATCAAGAGAGCAAGCAATATCGCTACCCTGTGTATCATTTGGTAGCAGCCTCTCTTTGTACTCATCCTCGTTATCAAATTCAGCGTCTTGACTACTCTTTTGAGCATTGTCTTTCGCTCTGTCCTCTGAATTTTCCTCTATCGATGCCGAATAGCCATCTTCTGATTGGCTACTCTTACTATCATTACTAAAGCTCTCATCAAGGTCTGATATTCCATCACATTTACTTGAACTGCTGCTCTCCTTTGAATCTTCTAGTTGCTTCATCAACACAGCAACAACAACATTTACCAGGACAAACTGGGTCGACAGTACGAAAATAGCAAAGTAGATAGGAGATACCCAATATAGTAGATCACAATCTTGAGTGCATATCTTTGTGTTCAGTGTGTCCTATGAAATCATCAGTCAATGAATCAATGAATAAATGAATAAGTGAATAAATGAATAAATGAATAAATGAATGAATGAATGAATGAATCAATCCATCAATCCATCAATCAATGAATGAACGAAAGCAAAAATCAATCAATCAATCAATCAATCAATCAATCAATCAATCAATCAATCAATCAATCAATCAAATCAAATCAAAGCAAAGCAAAGCAAAGCAAATCAAATCAAATCAAATCAATGAATAAGGAAGTCAACCAAGAAATCAGTCGACTAGTTATCGAAATACTTAGTCAATGAAACATTCAAAAGACAATACATCATTGAACAGAGCATAAATGTTGCAATGAAGCAAGGGCAACTTTGTAAACACCCTTGGTAACGTCACGTCTGCGCAGTAACGTGGAGGGTGCGGAGTAATGTGGAAAGCTATCACGAGTAACTTTGGAGGGCTATCATGAGAAATTTGGAGGGTGCGGAGTAATGTAGAGGGCTATCATGACTAATGTGGAGGGTGCGGAGTAGTGTGGAGGACTATCATGAGTAACTGTGGAGGGCTATCATGAGTAACTGTGGTGGGTGTGGAGTATTGTGGAAGGCTAAAGCAAATTGTGGTAAAGCAAAGATTTATGTTTCTGAAGTAACGAAAAGACAAAGCGATTTGCAACTCTGAAGAATGGAACTCATGGCATAATTTTTGTTTCGGTAAAAGCAAGGCTGCCCTAAGATTGCAAGAGGGAAAGGCACACAGAAACAACGATAGAGACACAGGTATGACGTGTATATAGATTATAATCTTGTTTCCTCTAACCCTTGATCTTATAACAAAATTTATGGAATCAATGTAAATGATTACAAATAAATTGCCTGGAAGTTGGCTTTTGTTTAACTTGATTTCGAGAATGCGTTCGTAATTTACAATCCATATTCTTAATCTCAAATTAAGAACTGAAAAAAACTAGCCCTCCATGGGTTATGGCAAAAGTTTCAAAATGACAACATATTTGAGGGTGCGACGTCATCAAATTTAGAAGTCCGAAACCAGAAGCGGGATCGATTTCTTCTTGCCACCAAATTGCAGAAATTCTATAGTTTTCTTGAAGATTGTATCATTTTCCTCGATTGTTTAGGATTAACGAAGATCTGAATTTCTCAAAATTTCCTACGGAGCCTTCAACAAAATAAAATCACGGCCATTTTGGAAGAAAATCAAAAGATCATAAAGTTTACACAAAAATGTACGCTGCTGCCCAATACGCAGCTGCAAACGCTTCAGCGACTGCAGAACAGGGCCTTCTCCATCATTGAAGATGCTAGACTAAAAGACCTCTGGACCAATAATGGGCTGAACGTTGATCAAATCATCCATTTTGATCGATCTGTCATGACACACAAAATAATCAATAAACAATGCCCCGAGAGCCTCTGGGACAAGTATACTCAGCGGAATGAAATCTCTAGGTATAACACAAGAAACAATAGAGATCTCGACATTCCAAAGTTTAAGCTTGAGTGTACAAAAAGAGGTTTCCACCTCTCTGGGCTGAAAGCCTGGAATGAAATACCTATTGAAATAAGGGAAACCCCCTCACTCTGTCAGTTTAAAAGAAAATTAAAAACGCATTTAAAGAGCTCAGCAAACCCCTAACTAAAAACACGACTCTCAGGAAGATCAGACATCAGACTGAACTCAGTCCAACTTTTAACAGCTATTTGAATTTTTTCCTTCTTTTCTTCTCTATTTATAAAATTATAACATGTTTTATATTATTTAAAGCTGATGAGATATCGTGTAAAAATATGAATTTGATAAAAAAATAAAAAATAATAAAATACCGATTACGCACCCATTAGCGGACCAAAAGGTATACTAGACGACGTTTCGCAAACCCAAGAAGTGTCTGACCCCCGTCACCTTACTAATAGGGAGTGCCTCCCCAGAGGACAGAAGCAACTTGAACAAAAACATACAGACCTTCATGAGTCCACTCCAGCTATCGCCAGTTGATATACGGAACAAGGTAAGCATAGCATACCCAAAGTTTCTGAAGTGTGCATGCCTGTTAAGGCCCATGCAAATATCCCTGCTGCAATCTGAAAATGGAACAATAATATTGAAAGGAAAGATTTTTTCCTCACTACCGAAAGTGATATCAAAATAAAGGCATTGATCAAATGCTTGAAACAAGCAGGGTCGAATTTTGTAAACAAAGCATCAGGTCTCCTAAAAGGCAAATGACTTACCTTTCAAATGAATGAACTCAAGAGCTCTAAGCACATACAATTACATCAAACAAACAGAGACAGCAGACTTTTCCTTAGGTGGACAGAAGGTGTGAAATTTATCCTTCATAACCGAAGATTGCTTTGGCTTATCGGATACCTGATTCTTTTTTAATGAAATTCACCCTTAGTGGCCTTAACCGAAACGAAGGTTTTCATCCGGGATCTTGCGGTCAATAGAAGTTATTATGTTTCGCATACTTTCTATTACATGGCAAGCGGGCAGGTCCGGTTAGCAGAGATCCCGTCTGCTGCCTACCGGGCTAGCCCGGCAAAACAAGCTGAACAATGCACATTTTTCTCATGTAATCAATTGTAGACCGGGCTGGCCCGGTAAAGCGGGCTGGGAAATCTGCAACGCATGCGTTTAATAAGCAGATTATACGATTATAGCGCCAAATACTTTACATCCAGGGCTGGAAATCCCCATGTAGTCATCGTTAAGACCATTTGAGCCTGATTAACTGGGCCAGCCCGGTTAACCGGGACAGGCCGTTCCATATAATCAATGCATTGATGTGGAGAAATGAAGGAAGCAGCTATTAAATCACACAGCCCCGTAAATGAATTAAGATCAAAGCAATAAGATCTGTACTGAACATCACACAGTGCATGCATGGTTTCTTTGCAAAGAGAGAGCAAGGTCATAGAGCCTCGGTGATGCATGCATTTTTCGATTCTGAAAAGTCTGAGAACCTTTAGGAGGAATGTCTCAAAACTGGGAGATAAATCTGAACGATTTGATAAGAAGGTGAAGAAAAATCGATAAAAATCAAAGTACCGATAAAGTAGGGTCATCATACTGGAACAGAAAGTTCATCCGCTGAAAGTGTACTGTAACAAACCACAATTACTTTGACTTTCTTTCAAAGAGACTAAATGATAGCGAAGCTAACCTCTAACTGTAATGTTTCCGAATAGCTCAATCAGCACATTGCCTTCCTAATCTTATTTAGATTTAGACAAAGTTTTTAATAGAGTAGAACAGGATAATTGTATCAAGAAACTAAAAAACACTAAAAATGATTAAGAAGTACTAAAAATGATCTTGCAGTACCGTTAATGCGAACAGTAAGTGGCCAAAAGGCATTCTCTTACCGTGGTACAAAAGTGTGGAACAAGTTTAACAACAATATCAAAGAGGCCTCGGTATACTCTCTTAAATCAAGGTTGAGACAGTTGGGGTACGAAAATCTTTAATTTTGTAGATAGCTTATTGTAGTCAGATGTATATATTTTATCTAATTTATTTGTAAATAGTCTATTAGATGCTTTAATTTGAACAGGGCCAAATCGTAAAACAATACTCATATTGAATTTGCACCTTGTAAATATGTTAAAAATATGAAATATATATACGAAATATGGATTTTGATAGTACATTTCATCATTCAAAGTGAATAATCTCTTACCAAGCTTTCCAAATAACTCCATTCCAAGAGATGAAAATATGAAAAATAGGAGCAGAAACAGCATAGAAAGATTTCCAACCTATAGATGAAACAAAACATCGATCAATAGACCTTTTCACGGAAAGAAAAGCATGCTGGGAAAATGGGGGAGATTTGGAGATTTCGACACCACGCAGCTTCGAATTTCGCCAGGTTTTCCGATGCTTATTTTCGCAACAAACCTCTCTCCCTATGCACGAACAAAGATGTTAGATATCTTGTGTACATATCGATAAACTCCTTACACTTCAGAGATAACGAAATAGCAACATGTTTGTGGATCGAATTCCTCTGAAACTTTTTATGGGACGAGAAAGAAACCCGAGGCAGCTTCGAGAATCACAGAATCATGCCTAGGCCCTTGCGACCAAACGCCACATTTAGGCACATAATGAAACAAAACATCGATCAATTCAGTTCTTATTTCAGATGAATAGAATAACGAAAAGAAGATCGTGGAACAACGAGAAAGAAAACTGATTATGAATATCTAATGAGCAGAATTTAGTCATTACTGCATCTCAAATGTAGCAAGAGTTAGACTACGTCCACACGATGCCGGCACGGTTTGAAAACGGTAAAAAATGTGACGGCTGCAAAATTTGAGCTAGCGTTCACACGATACCGGAACAGTTTGAAAATGGTAGGAAATTAGACGGCAAAAACTCGTTGCAAGGCTTTGATGCCAAAGAAGTGTGCCTCCCTAAGAATCGTTCCAAAAGTGGTTAAAAATGTTCTTCTTTCGTCATTTTCAAGTGTTTACACGAGGCCGTTTCCAAAATGTGCCGCTTAGAGTTCAATTTTCAAAATCTACCGTTTTTCAAAATCTGCCAGCAAAAATGTGCCGTTTTCGTGTGAACGGGAGGCCTATCCGTCGAATTTTTCACCGTTTTTAAAATGTGCCGGCATCGTGTGAACGCAGTCTTATTCTCTAAGTATGTGCTTGAAATGCCAACACAGCTCACTTTGATCCTAAATATGCAGGCCATTTTTTAACATAATGAGGGGTTGAGGAATTGCCCCACCAGAAACTACGATCTGTCCAGGGGCGGATCCAGACTATAGCAATCGTTGCTCGAGCATAAGTCAGATTCTCAGAAACAACAATTCAGTATTCAATATTTCTTTCAGAATATTATTGCAAATAAGCAATTCTAATTCGTCTTAAATGTTTGTATCATCATTGAATTGTGTGCGCAAGAGCGTAACCCCTTTGTATGCATTTTATTTCATATGTACGTCATCACCTATTTATAAGCCATCGCCCCCGTGAAGAAACATTTTGCTTCGTGCTTCGCTTTGTGAAAACATTTTACTGACCAGCATGGCCCTGAAATCATTGCCATTTTCTTCACTATATTCCAGAGCATAGGTGGGTCCGAATGTTATTGAAGCAGTTGCCCATACATTTCATCAGCATAGGTCTGCAAGCCAATGAGCGACCAGCTTTGCTTGACAAATTTTGGGCGCGAGCATAGGTGGAATTTGAAGTAACGAATAAGGAGCCGAGTTGACTTATGCTCAAATTCATTTGTCCAATCGAAATCAAAGTTGACCTATGCAATTGTTGTTCAAGTATCCAATAGAAATCGGAGTTGACCTATGCAATTGTTGTAAGGCCAAAACAAAGAGACTTGGATTGCACGGTGAGGTCATAGTCTAACAATTGACAGGCCTCTGAAGGAATGGATGTCAACAGCACACGGTGTTGCACGCTTTACAAAAAATATCTAGTGTTACTAAACATGGAAATTGAGAACTTAAAGGGAAGAGAGATGACTCGAGACTACTTGGGACTTGTGTGAGACAACTTGTTGCAACTGCTAAGATCGAATACCCACCACGATTATGGACCTATCTTCACTCCTACTGTTGATCTGTGGTAATAGGCCTAGGCAATCGATTTCAGAATCTGCAGCAACAATTATTTCCACCGAGCCATAATGGTTCAAAGCTAATGTGTTGCAAGTAAGAGGTATGATATTTTACATTAAAGTTTACGATCTTTTTGCTAACTGCTCAAATTCCATAAAGTTATTTGAGCTCAGTAGAGTACAGTATCTCAAGTTCTGTTACTAGGCGCCTGTGGTATTCGAAATATGTGATCATTTAGATTTTGAGAAAAAACTTAGCGTAGTTCATATTTTGCAGATTTGAAAGAAGTATAAGTAGGGAGTTTGGTTATACCCTTGATCCTAATAATGCGTAACTCAGTAATGAATGAATGAAATTTCAAGTCGTGTTTCAAGGAACAATGGGCGTTTCCGATGATAAAAACGGCGTGGTCCCCAAAAATTTTTCTGGGGGCTTCGCCCCCAGACCCCCTCCTGCCCTGTATGAGCATGAGTCAGATTTTGGGCTGGATCCGCTCCTGGATCTGTCCCACCCATGACGAGCACAGTGCAACATTAGCCCCAAATATCTAGGCCATTGTTGGGCCCTTTTATAAGATAAATGTACCAGACTTCTCAAAGTGTAGGCAACAAGTTTGAACAGCTGCAGAGCTTTACCCATTCCTCAAAATACCATTATACATCATGTTTAAAAGGCTGGATCCTAAAACAGTTTGGAATTTAAATGGCATGATCATGACAACCCATTTAGCTGTCATTACAGGACCAGCATCTTTTTAGCGTAAATGGAAGTAAACATCAAATATGAATCCTAAAAATGTGATGTCAACATGATGAACAAGAAGGTTTACTCAAGCCCGGACCTCCAAAGAGAGAAAAACGTGCACCTTCATGCTTTTTGTGACAATGTTCGTTCAGCTAAAAGCGCGTAAAACTGCCGAATACATGGCGCGCTGTTCGCTTCCGGACTATTTCTGTCTCAAAACTATGGTTAGAGTTGTTACCTGTGAAATTGAAAGTGCCATGAATAACGGCAACTCTCAGACAATGAGCCCTTTCCCGTTCCGACTATGGATGGCAAGTAGTTCATTAATATTGCTACAGATGGCAAGGGGATGGCAAGGGGATGGCAAGTACTTCCTTAACATTGCTATTTTTGAAAAAGTTTGTCGGTTAATGAATAAAAGGTCAAGAAAGTGTTGGCATAACAAGGGCAGATTTTGTAATACAATAGCATCAATCGCTTTGGTTCACACCTCAATTCAAAGCGATTAGCGAACGCAGACAAAAGAAATTCTCTCAAGTAGAAATTGAAAACAAACGAAGCCGCAAAGTTGCCCTGAAACCAGTACGGTGAACTCTCGTTTGGTGCGGGCGATGGGAGGTTTTTAAGAGAAGGTATGTGCTTATAACAAAAGAAGAAGGGTAAATCTAAAGTTCTGTCTCGCGGATTTTATTTGCTTGATTCAGAAACCGAGCAGAGGGCATTACAATTTTTGCATATTTATTGTTCAGACGTACGCAGTCACTCCTCATCTCCTGAATCAAATAAACAAAATCCGCGCGACAGAACTTTAGATTTATCCATCTTCTTTCGTTATAAGCACATAGCTTCTCTTAAAAACCTCCCATCGCCCGCACCAAACGAGAGTTTGCCGTACTGGTGTCAGGGCAACTTTGCGGCTTCGTTTGTTTTCAATTTCTGCTTGAGAGAATTTCTTTTGTCTGCATTCGCTAATCGCTTTGAATTGAAGTGTGAACCAAAGCGACTGATGCTATTGTATTACAAAATCTGCCCTTGTTTGTTGGCATAGATTTTGATGTTTATTTATATCCATCCGTTGAAGATAAAATTCCAAGTTAGCTTACCTGAGGAAGGGTTTGTGAGAGGCAATTTAGCAGTTTTTGAATGCCTTCTGCTGATCTCAGTATCTTCAACACTGTATAAACAGACAAATAGATAGTCGATTTAAAGCAGTTCTTTGAAAGAAAATTCTCCGAGAGTCAGTAAATAACACACAATGAATGTGGTAATCATAAAATAGGTTGCGGGACGATTTTTCAACAATATGATATGTCAATCAAGCGAAGTTAAAGATAGCAAGGAAAATATTTTGTAACTATACCGAGTAAGTCAGGACTAACGTGGGGGTGTTTGCCAATGCTCGTTGATGCAGTTTACTTTGTAAACTCGTTTCTTTAAAGTTCATAGCATAGAAGAAAGGCTAACTTGGAAATGATCATTGGTTTGGTCGACTGTGGATTTGGTGTTAATTACATTTGCTGAAGATGAACCAAGTTTGGTTCGAAACGTACAAACATGTTTAAGTCAATCATACCGGGTGACCCAAAAAAAAACTTCACGAGCTAGATCATAACTAGCGCCCTGAAATAAAAAGCTATTGCCAAATGCTTTCTATCACAGTCTAGTTGAAAGGCTTAGCTATCTTTTAAGATGCTGCATGGTCATTTCAAGCAATGATTACCATCCAAAAAACCAAATTCAATGAAAATTTCGAGTCTAGGATTCCTCATTTTGAGTGAAATAATTGCCATCATTTTCCAGTTAACTTTCTGTGAAAACTCGACATAGAGATGGATTAGAAGTCGTCTGGAGAAATTTTTTGTTTGCAAAATGATCGACTTCTGTTCCTCATTCAAATTTCATGCTCCGAGACAAATTTGGAATTCAGCTTTTTCACACTTCCCAAAAAATGGGCTGGAAAGCGAGGGTATGGTCCGAGAAATGAATGAATTTTCATATTTTTCAAACTGTGTTTTCGGACAGTATGCATATCTTAAACTGACCAAGAAACATCTCATAAGATAGCGGAGCCTTTTAGCTACATGCTGATACCTTGTTTGTCTTCATAACATTTGCCTTCAAGAATTCTTTGCGATCTAGGTCGTGAAGTTCTTTTTTAGGTCACCTGGTATGATTAACGTTTTGCCGTTTATATCAACTATGTCAACCACCGTTTAAGTCTCCTGGATTTATCAAATTATTTATGATAACATGAAAGTCTTTGACTAATTGATTGACTCTCAAGTTTTGCAGGCATACTTTGTAGTCCAAAGCCAGCCAAAAGTGTTAACTTTTCTACATTCACTCTTGACTGATTGCATGTTCATAGATATCGCTATTGATCGACTGACGGACGCTCAAACTACGACTCATGGACTTTCACAGTGAAAATTGGGACGAAGTTTTCCCCGCTTGATTTCATGATTAGATATGGAAACCGTAGCAACACTGTACGGACTCCTGGCAATGGCGGATGGGCCTAAGTTGCCGGCTTGGGTTCGGAGGACAGGGCCGATATTTTCACCAACATTACCTACTCTATCCTTTCTGAAAATATTCCTAACAAAGTAATAAAATGTAATGATAAGGATCCTCCTTGGATAACTAATGAGTTTAAAACTGCAATCAAACGAAAGCATCGGGTCTTCAAAAAATTTCTTGATCGTGGTAGGAGACAAGAGGACTGGAATCTAGTTAAGGAGGTTCGCAACGAAACGAGTAAAATGATCACAAATGCGAAGGAAAAATATTATCAGAAACTGGGTCACAAATTGTCCGATCCTAACCAAGGTGCAAAAGCTTATTGGACAGTTTTAAACAGATTATTAAACAAGAAAAAAACCTTAAATATACCACCACTATTAGAAAATGGGATATTTGTAACAAATTTTCAAACAAAGGCAAATATTTTTAATGATTACTTCGTTGAGCAATGCTCCGCCATACCTACTGGAAGCACCCTTCCGACATTTCTCCCAAAGTGTAATAATGCCCTGGAAACCTTGCCGATTGATAAGGAAAAAGGTCTTAAGATCATCCGTTCTTTGGACACTAATAAAGCCCATGGCTGTGATGAGATCTCTGTCTCAATGATAAAAATCTGTGATCACTCAATTGTTGAACCACTGTGTCTAATCTTTGAACAATGTCTTGCGACTGGTAAATATCCGTCTATCTGGAAAAAAGCAAACGTGATTCCAATTCATAAAAAGGAAAGTAGGCAAAGCAAAAAGAACTACAGACCAATCTCACTTTTACCAATATTTGGAAAAATATTTGAGAAATTAATATTTGACGCAATTTACCTTCATCTTTGTGAAAATGGCCTCTTAACTGTAAATCAATCAGGCTTTCGCCCAGGAGATTCAACAGTCAATCAGCTATTATTAATAACCCATAAGATCTATAGTGCTTTTGAGGAAAATCCTAGCAGGGAAACTCGGGCAGTGTTCTTAGATCTTTCAAAGGCATTTGACAGAGTTTGGCATGATGGTTTGATTTATAAAATGGAATGTTGTGGAATATCTGGCGATCTCCTCGCCCTCATTCAGAGCTTCCTATCTGATCGCAAGCAGCGTGTTGTACTGAATGGCAAGAGCTCGCAATGGAGTACTATCTCTGCAGGTGTTCCTCAGGGTTCTGTCTTGGGTCCTCTGTTCTTTCTGGTCTATATAAACGATTTAGTCGATAATGTAAATTCTGATGTGAAGATGTTTGCTGATGATACATCCCTATTTTCTACTGTAACAAATGAAACTGTGACTGCGGAAGTGCTGAATAGGGACTTAGAAAAGGCGCGATTATGGGCGTGGCAATGGAAGATGCAGTTTAATGCAGAAAAAACGGAAGAGGTTATCTTCTCAACTAAAAGGCTCAGACCGCATCATCCATCATTAAAATTGGGAAGTGATGAGATAGCCATTGTACCTGAACATAAGCACCTTGGAGTTATTCTGGATTCAAAGCTAAACTTCAAAAGCCATATAAAAGAAGCAATTGTCAAAGCTAGGCGTGGTATAGGTATCATTCGTCACATTTCTAGATATGTCTCGAGGGAAGTACTTGATCAAGTCTACAAGCTTTATGTCAGGCCCCATCTCGACTATGGTGACATTGTCTATCACAAGTACGATCCTGAAATGAAATTAGATGTAACTAAAAAACTTGAACAGACCCAGTACTCTGCAGCTCTAGCAGTCACGGGTACTTGGAGAGGTACAAGTAGGCAACGGTTATACGATGAATTGGGTTGGGAGGATCTCTATAGCAGGCGACGGTACAGGAGACTGTGCCATTTCTACAATTTAAGATTGACACGTTCTCCGGGATACTTGTTTGCTGAAATTCCGTGTGAGCGCCAGCTATCTTACAATCTTCGAAACACTCGGGCTTATGACCAAAATGTAGGCAGAACAGGTCGTTTTACGAACACGTACTTTCAGAACACTCTGTTTGAATGGAATCTGTTGGCTGATGATATAAAAAATGCCACATCTCTTGCAGCATTTAAGAGCAAGCTACTGTCGACCATACGACCGTTGAAAAGAACTATGTATGGTATTCGCGATATAGTAGGTATCAAGCGTTTGACGAAACTTCGTGTGGAGTTTAGTGCGCTCAATGAACACAGATTCCGTCACAACTTTGACTGCGTCAGCCCACTGTGCCTGTGTGGTATGGGCAATGAAGATAACGCACATTTCCTCCTGCACTGCCATCGGTTTCACGAGATGCGTTGTGATCTCCTTGGTCAACTTTCTGAAATCCCCGGTCTCGATCTCACAAATATGGACTCAAAAGCACTGTGTGAGTTGCTTCTCTACGGTAGCCCTCAGCTTACTACAATCGACAACAGAATAATCCTAGAAGCAACTATGTCATTCATTGGTAGATCGATGCGTTTAAGCTAAATACCAACATTAGCAGCAATCCCTAGTTGTCTGTAGTGTAATGTGTGAGATTGTGGTACTGTTTTGTAGTGTGAGGTGCGGCGCGGGGACATGTGGAGTGGGGCTGCCTTCTTTTGGCCTTTATTGTTACTATTGTTATTAATTTCTTCAAGTCCTTATGGGCAATATAAAATAAGCTAATTTAAGCTAATTTAGGCCAGCCGTGGGGCTGCCGCTGATTTTCGGGGTGCTGCGGGCTGGGTGCCGTCTTGGGGGCTTGGTGGGTGGTGCTTGAACCTTGCAACGGCGGGGTTCGGGTTCCACTTGCTGGGCTCCCTGGGTGTGGCCTGGTGTGTGGTGCTCTGCAGGTTGCTGGTGGCTCTATGGTTGGGGGCGGCTTCGCTCTGCGTGGTTTCTCGTTGTACCTAAATGTAGCGTAGTGTTTATTGGTAAAGAGTGGTGTAGTGTTACGTTGAGTTTTACGTTGAGATTATTGTTAAAATTAATTGTGAGAGCCATTCATAGTGGGGACTAGATGACCATGTGTCTTTCCCCGCTATGATTGGCTCAGATTATTGTATTGTAGTTTCTTTAATGTTATATTTATAAAAAAAAAAAAAAAAAAAAAAGTTGCCGGCTGGAGCCTCCAATGCTGAAACACCTCAAAATTCAAGTTTTCTGTGATACTAACAATGAACAAGAGCCGCAAGTATCCAGATGAATGTTTCCTTGATCCAAGAATCAACAAGCCTTTCACTGTGAACCAGGAGCTCCTCATTTTTAAGGCTAATTAGCTTCCACGCACTTCACCGCAGCAATGAGATTTCGAGGGTTGCTTTGCTTGCCTTGCTTCTGAGACTACACGACTACATCTAAGCCTCGTTGCAGAAAGCACACCTAAACGAGTTCATTTCCGTCTCAAATTTTTATCTGAAAGTCCATAAGTCCCAGTTTGAGCAAAAATAAAAAATGTTGTTGTTGCTATTGTTGTTGTTGTTATAGTTGCCATAACTGGGACTATATCGTGAGTCTACATTCACTCGTTAAGTTTCAGTGTGTTTTAGAACATGTACTAACCTCTTGTTATTCTGAGAACTCTCATGATTCTTATGATTGTTGGATTAATTGGCAAACTTTCATTCAATTCTTCTAGGACAATACCAATGATTGATAACACAACTATGATAACATCCAATTGATTCCATCTGCAGGAAAATTATTCGTGAATGTTAGACACATGTTTCATTGACTGTACCGGATCCAAACTGCATATCATTAGACAGAAGAAAGATTGTACTTTCAGATGGTATACATTACATCTACCGGGTGTCTCAAAAAAGTACCCCCTTTTGACTGGAAATAGGAACGAAATTATTAGATATGATTACTCTCCGAGTGGACAGCTAAATTCATCAATCTTCAACTTAGATCCATATACCTTGCATTTAAACATTGGCCACCAACCACTGGAGATACAAGCTTGCAAAGTCAAAATTTACAGTGCACCCAAAACCAGAGGTTTTGTAAAAGGACCTAGCCATGATTTACTATCAAAGGCATGTTGCACAGGAATTTCGACTTTGACCTTTAGCTTTCTCCATTGAAAAGAATTATACCTTGAAATGCGTCAATTGTTCTACAAATAGTTATTCCTTTGAGGAATCAATCCGTGCATTGGATTCCACTCCATGTGTCAAAGAAGAAGAAAAGGAACACATGCATGCTCATTTGGGAGATATTGCACGACTTCATCATTCTTACCACATTTTTGTTATATTTGTTTATCGATTTCCACGAGTCTTTTCTATTCTTTTCAAAAATGAAAAACTGAAAGTTAAAGTTTACAGGTGCTGTGGAAAAGATCCATATTACAAATCATGGCTAGGCCCTTTTACAAAACCTCTGGTTTTGGGTGCACTGTAAATTTTGTCTTTGCAAGCTTGTGTCTCTGGCGTTTGGAGGACGATTCTTAAATGCAAGGTATGTGAATCTAAGTTGAAGATTGATAAATTTAGCTAACTACTCGGAGAGTAATGATATCTTATCGCTTCGTTCCTACTTCCGGTCAAAAGGGGGTACTTTTTTTGAGACACCCGGTACTCAAACTCTGTCAATATTTTAAGATTTTGAATTGTTGTTGGGTTGCGTTTTTTCTGAAACACCTGTATTTTGAAAATTGAATAGCTCCAAATGTGGTGTTTCATATCTCTTTCGATGCCTCTATTCTTAAATGATTCGATATTGATCATTACATGAATTGATTTTCCCCTACACAAAGATACAGAAAAAACATTCAAAAATCAGAAACATAATCAAAGTTTGGAAATATTTCAAGGAGTATAAGCTTTTTTCATTTACCTCTCAGATATGAATGTTCTCAGCCCGAATGCAAGTATCTTTAACAAAGCTTCCAAAATGAAGACACCAGTGAAAATGAAATTCATGATTTTCAAAAACTGCGTTAGCCCCTAAAAAGAAGCACACAGTTGTAACAAAGTTATAAGAAACCTCAATATACGACGACCCCAAGCTTGAAATCACAATCAAGAAACTTTGTTGGACAGCTTACTAAAACGTCTTCGAGTGGGAATTTGACGCAATGCTAACTTCCATGACTGACTTGATAAATTATCTGACAAATTTTAACTGCTGCTCCCAAAACAATACTTTCCGCTTTCATCACAAGACAGATGAAGAGTGAAAAAATCATCTCGGGTTTTCCAGTTTTTATTTTTATTTTTTATTATAAAATGAAAGTCTCGTTCTTATGTTACAAACTACTCCGCCAAATTGGCATGATAGTCTTTGACTTGATTTATGAAACAGCTTACCGTCATATTTTATCATTTGGTTTATCAATCTTGCTCTGTCTTGCCTATTCATACAATTTTTATAGGACAGGAGCTTATTTGAGAACATTTTGGAATGTGTGATTTATTCTGCGATTTATTCCAGAATAATCACAAATTAATCACATAAATCACAAAAAAATCAAATTAATCACAAAATAATCTCTGGTGATTATTAGACTGCGTTCACACGATGCCGGCACATTTTGAAAACGGTGAAAAATGTGACGGCTGCAAAATTTGAGCTAGCGTTCACACGATGCCGGAACAGTTTGAAAGCGGTGGGAAATTAGACGGCAAAAACTCGTTGCAAGGCTTTGATGCCAAAGAAGTGTGCCTACACCCTAAGAATCGATCAGTATCGTTCCTAAAACGGTTAAAAATGTTCTTCTTTCGTCATTTTCAAGTGTTTACATGCTGCCGTTTCCAAAATGTGCCGTTTAGAGCTCCGTTTTCAAAATCAACCGTTTTCAAAATCTGCCGGCAAAACATGTGCCGTTTTCGTGTGAACGGGAGGCCTATCCGTCGAATTTTTCACCGTTTTCAAAATGTGCCGGCATCGTGCTCGTACGCCATTTTCAGGAGTGATTTGCCCCTCGGACAATACTGTATTGAAAATGAAAAACATAAATCCTTACGGGAGGCATTTTGTAGTATTCAATTGCCATGAAGAAGACATTTAAACCAATCACAGTAGCAATCATGATATCAAACTTAAAATGCGTGACGATTGTGTAAACAACTCTGCGCCAAACTGGAAACGTGTCAAACAGTGACTGGCTGATATCTCCTGCAAAAAGAAACATCTCAAATATGCCGTTTCATTTGCAAAGTCAGAAAATCTAGAAGTTAAAATTCTAAAGATTTTCAAAAAGTGCTTTAAGTTATCTACGTACTATGTCGATGATTTCGTATGCAGATTTATTTTAAGTTTCTAATCGATGGAGTTATGGGTAAACTTTTTTTCGCCTATTTTTTCAGCATAGGCATCTAATCTTGAGAATGTCATTGCACGGATGGTTACTGCATCTGCCCTTTTATTTACTGGCTTAAAGACCCATGCAAACGATGATACTTGGAGGCATTACAGTCGACTTTCGTTTTATCTGAAAGTCATTTTTTGGCCTAAATTCCTTTTGTCTGGCTTTTCATTCTGTGAACAAAGAATCATGGTTAATCGAGATCTGGGGTACTGGCGGGATTTATCAGGCAGCGGGATATATCAGGCACACGCAGCTTTCAACAACCAGAAACACGACTAAAACATTTCAAAATAAAAAATAAGTCTTTGTGAACCTTCCTGGATCATTGTTCTCTCATTCTATTGGACTATCATTCCAATTACTCTTTGTTTCATTTCTCCAGGCTCGGCGGAGTATCTTTGGGTAAGGCCGAAAACTTCGCGCGTCCATCTTTTCTACGGTTAGGCCGACCTTCGAACTTCTGAGAAGTTGCGAGAAACTTCCTTGAAGTGCAGCATGTTGAAGTCAACTAAAGAGCACCATAGCTAGTAACATGGCACAGAAAAGATGTTAAGTCTTTGGAATTCATGTTTTTGTGTATTTCTAGTGGCTACATTTATTTAAATAAGTGAAAATAATAGCTGCATGATAAATCCCGAGGGTGTATGAGATTCACCTCCGCGAGTGGTCAAAATACTTTGCAATAAACACTTCAGTTGGTGAAAAGATGAACCAACCAGCTGCATAAACTTTGTGAGGAATATTTGAAATATGTTTAGGAAATATCTTTTGTCGATTTGGATAAATCGATTTTGATTGGCAAGTTTACAAGCCTTAGGTGCCTGATAAATCCCGCTAGTACCCTACACTCTGGCGCTAAACACTGACAGCTGTTGTATTTCTTGTTGATGTTTATGCACTAATTTGATGACGTCACCACAGCCGAGTGGGTGAGTACGGAGTTTGGGATGAGTGGCCGAGTGGCTTATACGAAGTACTTGTGAGGTGACTGAAGTTAAGCTCGGTCGAATAAGGTCAAACTCCGGATGAGCGACCTCGGAGGCCTGAACTCACCTCGTCGTGCTTCGGAAGGGACATTAAACTAGGGGCCCAATGTCTGGATGCGGCATGCACAGTGAGTCAAAATTAGCCTTCAGTAGCGAGAAATGCTAACAAACAAAAACAAACAAGCCTTGGGCTCAAATCTTTCAAACGTTTAAATTAGTAAAGTATTTAAGAAAACCATAGTTAATGAAGGTCTACGATATGGTGGCAAACAGAAATCTGTAGCTCTTTCCGTTAAGGATTTAGAAATTTAATGACATCATAGCTTCAAAATTAAAAAATGCAGCCATTTTGAAACTAAACAAGATTGCCAAAAATTGCCACGGAAGATTCGCAGCACGTTACCAGAAAATCCTTTCAAGCACTTTAATTCAAATGAAGATATGTAGACTTATGATAGTGAGTCTCTTGTTTCCCTGTGCTCTTTGACTTGATGATGGCACTTCAGTCAACAGAGACTCATAATATTGCTCTGAAAAACCTGGCCCTATTTAGGCCCAAAGTTCGCGATTCCTACAGTACCAATCAGATTGCAAGACTTGGGAATTACTATTGTTACGGTGAACATGTGGTAGAATTTTCGATTCGATTGAAGCATTGAAACCACTCCCACGGGATTGAGATTCGAAGCCGTGATTCCATCATAATTCCATTGATGATTGAAGAAAACTTTACCGCAGGGATACAAGAGACTCATCGTCATAAGTCGAATGAAAATGTAATACAATTTTGCATCCACCCTTTTGAAGATTTTAGCACTATATTCGTCACCACATCAAAGATCAAACGCGAAACCCTGAAATTCCGAAATTGATCAAGATATCGAAAATTCCGAATGAAGAATAATGGCAAAGTATCTCAAGTTCCTTTTAAGCCACTAAATCAAAGGGCAGATGCAATAACCATCCAAGCATTCATGTTCAAGATTAAACACCTATGCTATTGTTTCTGCGATTTGAATCAAAATAGTTTCAAATTTTTGTATATTCACAGATGCAATGTTTTGATTAATCTTGTCTTTACAATGTGATAAACGGCATTTGCCACGCAACTGTCATGCTACAAAGATAAATAACGGCAGTATATCATTATCCATTTTTGGTAAAATTCCATAACGGAGTTCTGCACTTAAAACAATAACAAATTTCATTATTCAGTGTTGAGATGTATTACAAGCGTCTATGATATTCGTAGTATCGGCTGGATTTAACAATGATATCAACCAAAGATTTTACTTTATCACATGCTGAAAAGATCAGATCAATGGGTAAGGTTATTATTTATATATTCATTTTGAAGATAGAATTCTGATTTTAGAATCAATCATTAGGCAGATAATTTGGTATGAAAAATAACTTCAGAACAGAATATTGACGAAGGAATTTCATTAAAGACAGAATTTTAAATCTTAGTATCAATTGCTTGGTATATATTTTATTTTGGTATCAATATTACTTCAGAACAGGATATAAACTTATCAAAGAACTTAACGACATTGAATTATTCTTAATTAATCACATTTATGATGGATTGCAGAATTCCTGTAACGCATGATAAGGGTAAAGTGAATGGCTTATGTATGTGCGTGTAATTTTGAAATAACACACACTACGTACTGTTGCCTTCCTCAGAAAGGGTAGATGTTACTTCACTATCACCGCTTACAGAGGCATTAGAGGATTTCGAGAAATCCGGCTCAGACAAAGGAGCCTCGCTTTCAGCATCAGGACCTGTGCAAAGGAGGCAACAAAATTACCAAATATGAGTCCTAGAGATGTTTTTCTCTTCCATTGTCTTACGAGAATCTGCTCTATGTTAAGCTGGGCAGACTGAAAACTGATAATGTCAAAGAGTTACTACTTGCGGAGCATTGACCAAAAAGAGGTCCAAACTGGTATCATAAAGGATACACATCTGCAAGTATTTAAGGCATGTAGATTCAAACTTGTACTCCTTTCTGAACAGTGGTGCTAAATAGATGTGAATTGTAACAAGACATTCTTGCAATTCAAAAAAATCATTACATTTTGAAAGAAGAACTGCTAGAGTGCGCATGCCTAACTTTATAACTGCGTATATCAAAATGATTCTCAACTTGACGGTTTATTTAACAGGATAAACGATATATTGCAGTTGGATTAAGTTTAGGCCTTTCACATCTTTGTCCATGCATCTGCATGACCTTTACTATCGAGTGAGTCAAAATATTAAACATGTGTGTGACAAAATATTGTACTACACATGTGACAAAATATTGTGCTGCACATGTGACAAAATATTGTACTACGCATGTGACAAAATATTGTACTACACATGTGACAAAATATTGTACTGCACATGTGACAAAATATTGTACTGCACATGTGACAAAATATTGTACTGCACATGTGACAAAATATTGTATTACACATGTGACAAAATATTGTACTACACATGTGACAAAATATTGTACTGCACATGTGACAAAATATTGTACTACGCATGTGACAAAATATTGTACTACGCATGTGACAAAATATTGTACCACACATGTGACAAAATATTGTACTACACATGTGACAAAATATTGTACTGCACATGTGACAAAATATTGTACTACACATGTGACAAAATATTGTACCACACATGTGACAAAATATTGTACTACACATGTGACAAAATATTGTACTACACATGTGACAAAATATTGTACTGCACATGTGACAAAATATTGTATTACACATGTGACAAAATATTGTACTGCACATGTGACAAAATATTGTACTGCACATGTGACAAAATATTGTACTGCACATGTGACAAAATATTGTACTACGCATGTGACAAAATATTGTACTACACATGTGACAAAATATTGTACTGCACATGTGACAAAATATTGTACTGCACATGTGACAAAATATTGTACTACGCATGTGACAAAATATTGTACTACACATGTGACAAAATATTGTACTGCACATGTGACAAAATATTGCAATACATATGCGACGAAATATTGTACAATACATTGCACTAAACATGTGCCTGGGTTGCATTGATGGAATTGGGCTGGTCTGCGTTTGGGACATTGTGTCACATGGGCTGGACATTATACATATTACGTCACCACACTGATCTGGATATCCTTGAGCCACTGTAGATACTGCGTGTCGTCATAGCTCAGCTGGTAGAGCGTCTGCCATGAAAGCAGAAGGTCGCGAGTTCAAAACAAGCTCTCGTCAATCTTTTTCTACTTGTCTTATTGTCAAAAACTTACCAACATTAATGTTATAAATTCTCCCAAATATATTCATGTTTGTGACAGAAATGTAGTAAACTGCCCTTCAGTACAGATAAAACTTGAATAATTTCTCCTTGACAACAGAGTTTGGCACTATGAAAGAAAATAAATGACAACGAAAAATGCTATGCTTGAGATGTTAGTAACTCCATTTTTTTTTTTTTTTACATTTCAACTAAAAACTTACAATACATATTACTTAATAACACTACTTACAAACTACTATACCCTACTACTACAACAATACCATTTGGAGCGAAAACTACGTCTACCTCATGGCTACAAATAACAGGAAACACGAACATAGCACTACACGTTACGACTAGAAAGACAAAGATAGCACAGGAATTACACGTTACTAACTGCACGGGGAAAAAAAAGAGAAACGTTTACTTAGAGAGAACTTGGTGGCTTTATGGCTTATAACTGAGATCTAAATATTTCTAATCAAAACGACCAGTTTCATGAATAAATCGGAGCGTTAAAAGAAGTATATCTTTATTGAGACTAGCGGGAAAATCTTTATCACCGTACAATAAAATCCGCATTAGAAACTCCATTTTGAATTTGCAATCGAACGGTGGTGGTTAAGGCGCAGTATTTCGAATCTTGTAGAGTCTACCCTCGTGGGTTCGAATCCCGTCACTGGTATTCGAGCCAGTGCAAGCCATAATCCAACAGCCAAATCAGTTGTCCATCCCTACGAGGTCGGTAAATGAGTACTCGGAGGAAAGTCTGTGGGCACAAGCCGCAGTGCCTCAGGCTCACATCAGCTGTATATCTGCCAGAAACCTAGCCTTTATTAGCAAATAACTGTTGCTTGCTTGCTGGCAAGCTTCTCAGACAGGTGGTAAATATTTTGACTCACTCGATGTCCTTAAAGCGATGACTTTATCATGGTAGTAAGTAATAGTGCTCAAACTTACCGTCAATGATATGTTCTGCAGCTGTTTGATAACGTTTCTGCGCTCCATCATTTGCTTCAATAATATCTCTACATCGATGAAAATTATCAATGATCACACCAACAACCATGTTTATTACGACAAATCCAGCGATCAGCAGGAACGAGAAGAAATACAGAAATGCCCATGGGTTGTGATTCTTGATTGGCTATAAAGCAATAAAGAAAAATTGAGTTTGAATATAATGGTGATTCTGATACTGATCAAAATTATTATTATTATTATTATTATCAATTTATTTACCGTTGGATCGTAAAAAAGATAGCTGAAATAAAAAGTAGTAAATTGATTCCAGCGTCAAAAGATGTATCTACTAGATGTATATACAACCAATTTTCCACATCAAAATGAGCACTCTTGTTTTATTTTGTCCCTTTCGGATCAAATCGATAAATGTAGCTGTGAAAAGAGACCGATGACAAAGAAGGAAAAAATTTAACGTTCTCTAACAACTTCATCTTACCTGCTTATCAACTCCAACAGCATCTATCCCATGATGCATCAATGCAACCCATCCATCTTTAGTTGAGAACACAAACAATGTAAGCATGGCCTGTTAAAAGACAAAATATATCCATGACATTCGTTATTTCGACTGAGCCAGAGAAAAGTTTCCACTTTCGGAAATTCATAGCAACAAGAGTACCGGACGGATTTGAATTATTCAAATTCTATAGAGCCCCATCGCCCTTTCCCGATCACTGAAAAAGAAACCTTGAGTTACTTGGCCTAAGACAATTTTAGCGGAAAAGTTCTTGCTGTTGAATTATTCGTAGTTTCATAATTTGAAATATAAAAACCAGTTATTGTAACTTTTGCCACCGTCTTCTGTAAATCGTTGTCGAAAGACACAGCGGTAAAATCGCGATTTCTTCATTCCATCGCCCTTTTCCGATCACGCAAGTTCACGCACGAATTCCGAACAGCACCACCGCAGAGGGCTCAAGAAAGCGCAGTTTCCAGATGAAATGCATGCCATACAGATAGCAGGAGATGTTTATCTCATGTTATCGTTTGGTAAGTAACATTTTGCCTCTCTATTCGCTCAATAACACCATAGTCGAATTTACAGTTGAAAGTTACAGGCTTTTACAAGATAACATTTAAAACCTTTGGTAGTTGGTTCCCGTCCAAAGCTCAAGAGGATTTCCGATGAAGTCAGTGAGCAGCCTTCCTTTTTCATAAATGGCACACAGATAGAAACCGTTGAAAGGACTAAATACCTCGGTGTCCAGTTGGACTGTCATCTTGTCTGGGATGAGCATATAAAGTGTGTGAGAACCAAAGTCTCACGAGTCTTAGGCTTTCTGAAATATGCAAAGAAATTTCTCCCACAGGACACGCTCAGTAAAATGTACAGAGAAATTGTTGAACCCCACATTCGCTTTTGTTGCTCAGTATCGGGATGTTGCGGCAAAACTCAAATTGATATCCTCCAAAGACTGCAAAATCGAGCTGCCAGAACTGTTATGAATAGCAGCTATCATGCTTCTGCAGCTGGTCTGATTAAAAGGCTGGGATGGCCAACAATCTCGGACATTATTCTAGGTGAAACAGCGACCATAATGTTTAAGTCAGCAAATAGTCTTGTGCCTGAATATCTTTCCGAGCTATTTGTAAAGAACTCAGCTCTTAACACAATGAGACTTAGAAATACTGAAGCCGACTGGCGTGTTCCTCTCTTTAAAGCGGCAAATGGGCAGAAGTCAATTTCATTCCGTGGGCCTAAGATTTGGAACCAATCAAGCTCTGATGTCAGACTTGCACCTTCCCTTTTTACCTTCAAAAGGAGGCTAAAGGAAGTCATAGAGGGTTGATAGTCTTTTTTATGTATTTCCATTTGAAATTTTTCTTTTTTCTTTTTGTAATCAACGATTGTAAATTAGGTTTTAAATTTGTAAATTATATTTATTTTTGCACGGACCCATGCAAAGCAATCTATGCAGATTGACGGGGCTACCGTGGTTAAAAAAATGAAAATGAAAATGAAATAACTGGCAAAACTCTAGCATAGCAGCACCGCAAAATTTTTGTTATCTTAGGGTGTACGGAGATATTTCATACGTTGGATTTGAAATTTCTATTTAATATATATTTGAAATCTTTGAATATCGAAGCTGGATTTGAAAAGTTGCAAATTATTTTTTGGCTGCTCTCTTTGCATATAAAAATATCAATTCTCTTTTGCCCCCTCCCATTCTTCAATGCCCCATGGAATTAATTCAGACACTACCTCACGCACATCCAAAATCAAAGGAACCCCCTGATGAGGTTTCTTTGTTCATTTCACCTTCCACCCCGTCTCTTCATTGAGCGAGAATCCATTCACTAGCAACCATTCACAGGATTCGAAGCCAAACCTCGTGATCGGAAAGGGGCGATTTGTAGCCAACCTGACTGCAGTTAGAAATTTACCCTCGGCTGGGAAGCCGGAGATATTATGATCGAGATTCTTTTGTAAATATCCGTTCAGAGAGTTGGAGTAAAGGTTGAAATGTTTTGAGTGCGGTTCTGACGAGCAGTAGTAGAGAAACAAGAGAAAATATCATTGCTACAAGGAAACACGAAGGGAAAAATGGCGACCAATTACGATTCCATCACAGGTAGGCCTTTTTCAACTTCTCATATCGTTGGATTCACACACCAGAAAAAGTAAACCACGTGTGAACATGAAGCTCAGGGCGTCAGCAAAGTATTTTTTCGCGCTCTTTTGATTAGGAGACCCATTCCCATTGTAAAAAAACATCGCGCGATTGTACGCAAAAAGCGCTCACAGCAGCCTGTGATCGGAAAAGGGCGATGGGGCTCTAGTAAAATGCCAAAATATCAACCAATTTCCATGCTTTATCTCACGCTTTATAAGCACTGAAAATATGGGTAAATCCGCAAATTTGCAAAAATTTCTTGGTTGTGAAATCCCTGAAAAAATGCCGAAAATTCAAGTCGTAAGGAGTGTCCTCGCTCGCACAGATACGCTCCAGAGTTATCAGAAATATCACTTTTCAAGCAGATATTGAAGATTTTCAATAGTTTTACATCTGCCGACTCTTTTCTCTCAAATTTGAAGAAGGTTTTGGAGGTAAGATTAACTTCAAAATCCATCAGCTTCTACTATCCACGATTTACACGGTTGGCTATTCACCAAATTTTCAAGACTTATTCTATGTTTTCATCGTCAAAATATTAACTATTGGAGGACTGATGAAAGCTGAAGAGAAGTGTTACCTAGCGTCGTTCTAATAGTGATTGGAGCGTGATTTTTTATTCTGAAGATCAAATCATGAAGGTACGCTGTGCAGTGGTGTAATCTTCTGACTTTGCAGCCAGAGCAGTCAGGCGGAATGGGCTCGATATCCGGTAGGACCCCATCACTTGAGTGTCATGGCAAGGGGTCGCGGACTCGATTTGGTCTGCTCTGTTTCTGCGATCCCAGCGCTTGGCGCTGAAAAACGCGACTACACCTTCGCTTCACCTTCACCTTAGCAATTTTCGTATTTTCCGTATTTCTTATAAACAATATTGTTCTATCGATACAAATTTTCTTTATCTATTTCATCATTTGTCACGAGAGTAGACTTTCTCAAAGAGTAATTGATTAAATCAACCTACCTTTAGCAGATTATCAAAATTATATTCCCTGTTCCTCCAAGAACCACCTCTAAGAAGGCATTCAGCTTTTGTTTCAACAGGTTTTGTTGGATTGAAACAGAAGTAGAAAGAGCCTTTGAAGATCTGCAATGACAAGGAGATTCTAATGCATCATGTCGCTACATGTCGATACAGTAAAGGCAAAAGTGAATGACAGAGAGATGTAATCATCAAGTAAATCAAATTATTGCCAGGTGTGCCAGAAAAGGTTCCTTTTTTTGACAATTCATTCCATAAAGAATACTTGCCTGATCTGAATAATTAAAAAAAAGTCTAGTTAAAATCAGACAGACCGAAGTATTTTCATCACTTTCCTCGTTACCCCTAAATAGAGGTAGTTTATTCTTGACTGCGAAATATCTCAAAATGGGCGTATAGTAAAACACTTGATCAAATCGTAAGGAATCTCTTCACACATAACAATGCACAAGGCCATTTCTGCTCTCTTAGGAGGAGCAAGAAAAAGATTTACTTTTGAAGATTGTTAATCCCATGGCAATAATTGTGCATACGGTATCTCGCATCCAATAAAAATTTTACTTTCTTTATTGTTCTCTGCGAGGAGTTTCCTTGCTATTTGATCAATTGTTTAGGCCCCTTTTTCAGAAATTTCGTAACCATGAAACGTTCTTTTTAAAGTCGAAGTTACCTATACTTTCAATCCTCATTAAAATCTAGGCCGATTACAAACATATTTCAATCTTTCGGCTTTCAAGCAAAATTCAATTCAATCTATTCCATTAAGTAGTTTTGGTGCTTTGAATTTCCAAAAAAGGGTACTTTCTCCTGGCTCAACCGGTACATGCTGCTTAGATTTGGAGGAATCAAAGTATGGAATAGAATGGACATCTTAATCCCCGAGGGGGGGGGGGTATTTGATTGCTAAAGGCACACTGTCGCGGCGCTGATTGGGTAAATAAGACCATTAAAAAAGAATGGAATTGGGCAAGTAATTTCGCTGTATACTGAAATTCATGAAGATGATAACGATCTGACTGCCTTTATTCTCGAAACAAAGTATGACCAAAGGGCTTAAAGGCTTGGTAATTGTTCAGAGGCCAGCTCTTTGTTGGTGACTTCAATTGCACGACTAGCCAATCAAAGCACGGGCGGTAGGAGACTGCTGTGTTAGCCTAAAAATGCTTAAATCGCCTCATAAAGAAATATATTCATTTAAACTTACGATGATGTGGTTGTTAGAATTTTTATCACAAATGAAGAAATTTGAATAGACATTGCATCCTCTAATCAACAAAATTGATAGACATGGTTACCAAACCTCCTGAAATTCATGCAAAAGGGTTCGAAATTCTTGAAAATTCTGTCACGCAAGTGGGTCCTTTTGCCAAAGTCAAGATTCAAGTCGAGTCACGGGCACCATCAAGTACCCACCCCCAGGGGTTTCATGGCGAGTCTGGATAATGGTATAGTTTTTAAAGTTGAACAAGGTGAGATTTATTGCCATTATGCAAGTTTGCTAAAGCTTATTGCAAAGTTTCTATCAAAGTTTTAAGCCGATGGTAATTTGTCTATGGTGAAACTAAAGATTATACCAACAGTGATAAATTTGCAGCTGATCATTGTAAACTGGCTGTTAGCTTCAGTCTTTTTTGTTAAAAACGTTTAGCAGTTTAAATTGTACATGGTGTCCAAACAAATTGTGCCCAATCTGTGTAGCTGCTGTGGAGGAGCTGTAGAATCAATTATCTCGGTTTTTACAAAGTTGCATAGGTCAAGCTTCAACTTAGAGTGTTAGACCTTGCTAGAGTCAATCTGAGAAGTGGTTGTTGACTTATGGTAGAGAAAAGGAAAAATAAATGATTATGCTTCAAAAACAGCACCTCTATTGTTCTTGAGCAATGTTCAAATATAGTAAGCTTTCAAAGAAAGTTTTCTGGCATTGCATTAAAATTTGGCTACATCTTTTAAAAGGTAGTAAGTGCTCTCTGATGAACAGACAACACTGCTAACCCTTTAAAAGGTTTAGCAAAAATTTCTATACGACGCTGGAATGCTTCTTTGAAAACTTACTTTATTTGGACATTGTTAAAGAACAATAGAGGTGCTGTTTTTGAAGCAATCATTTATTTTTCCTTTTCTCTACCATAAGTCAACAACCACTTCTTAGATTGACTCTAGCAAGGTCTAACACTCTAAGTTGAAGCTTGACCTATGCAACTGTGTAAAAACCGAGATAATTGATTATACAGCTCCTCCACAGCAGCCACTTAAACGGGAAATTATTTCGGGGTATCCTGTAGTAGGAAAATTAACTACTATTATCAATAGTTGTTGCTGTCTTTTGCGACACAAACTTATCAAGATAACAAACATTCTTTTGCATTAGAAGAAAGAATGTGGAAGAAGATGGTGACAGGTAAAAAGTACCACTATACCAACGGGTCTCTGTACCACGTAGCAAAAATTCCGGTACCCATACTCTTTTGGTCAACACAAGGGAGGGACCATTCAACCAAGAGAGAATACCATTTGAATGAAAAAAGGTTGTCACTTGTTAGAAAATATGTGAAAGAAATCAGATTAAAAAATGAGATTTCTGGGTCTTGTTTTTATTTGCTTTCAATTTGTCGAGAGTGGGCTTGTTAGGACTTCTAGCTACTGAAAGCTAATTTTGGTCCCTCTGTGCATGCCGCATCCAGGCATTGGTGCCCTAGTTCCCTTCCGAAGGACGATGAGGTGAGTTGTGAGGTCAGGCCTCTGAGGTCACCCATCCGGAGGTTGACCTCACTCGACCGAGCTTAAAGTCACCTGACGAAGATTGTATAAGCAACTCGGCTGCACACCCCGTTAAAACATTACTTCAGTATCACAAAAATTTCTACGAGTACCCAGTACCACAGGTATCAGTAACAGGTACCTAAGGGGCCAGTACTCAAGTACCATAAATACCCCTTTGTCACCATCCTCATAAATCGCTGAAGACTAACCTGCACACCAAGTATTCCAAAAATTGTAAAAAATACACCAGCAATCACAAGAAGATTTCCAATCGGTTTCAATGATGAAATCAAGGTTTCAACAACAAGTTTCAGCCCTGGTGCACGACTAATTACTCTGAAAAGAAAAAGGACTATATCAACTCACATAGCAAAACCAACAAAGACGATTGGGAAACGATACAAGATGGGGCCTGCACTCTTGTTTGTATGGTCCTATGTATGTTAAGGCGAAAAAAACAAATCTACCTAGTTCACAAGAATTAGTATGGTCCAATGTCCAAAACAGACTGGATTTGACATCGGACTTTTGCTACGAAAAACTTTGCTAAATCTACGTGTGTTCAACTCTTGTTAAGCCCACAACTGTATCAAGCACCCAGTTCCTCCTCCACATTGGTTCCATCTTTGTCTCGCTAGACATCCTTAAATACCATAAGTTTTTGCAAAATTGATCCTACATGTATCCACATTGTTGCAAAAAATAAAATTATTTTCACATCGTATGTTCACAAGTCCATAATGGTCTGGGACTTTTCCAAGATTACTGGAAACACACCATTACTTAAATGAAATGATCGAGGGTTGTCAGACATAAGTGATTGAGGGTTGTTGTTTTTTATCACATTAATGAAAAAAACCTGATTCTACAGAGATATTAATTCCGATGACAGCATAGTCCAACACTAGGGACAAAATAAACCCACAGTTGGCGACAAAGATTGAAATATTAAATAGGGGCAGAAAAACCTATCCTCAAATCCTCTAAGAAAAGCTAGAAAAACGTCGCCAAGTTTGGCACAAAATAAACATACATAGGACCACTGTCCCCATACCTACATGCCAACCCTTGACGAAATTGCTCAAGGTTGAAAACATTTTTGTGAAGCACTACACTTTATTGCCAACGAAAAGGATCAAAGCGTGGCTTTTTGTACAGATGCTATGAAGAATAATTCACTATATTTTTAGTGAAATGCAGAAAAATGATCGCTCCAAGCTAGCTCTATACGAGCAAGGCAGGATGCACAGTGGTAGCAATAGAATAGATAGGGCCTCCAGGACTAAAAATGACACACTGGGGTTTTGCATGGGTAATTTTGATTCCTTATAGATTTCAGTAGGGGAACTCAGCACATACACATTCGGGGAGGTAAGTTCGATAATTTTGGGTTAGAATATTGCCAAAAAGTGATATTTTTGGGTCCAAATAAAACTGAAACTATGTTCATGATATTTTTGACATCAGTTCGCTAGAGGCAATCCTGACCTTTATTTGCATTGTTTGGGAATATTTTGCGTTCATGTACAGGTTTCTAAGTATAAAATGAGCTGATATTTTTGAGTTGCACTAACGCAGAAGTGATATCTTTGGGTTGCCTGAAAATTTCTTGGACTGACTCCCGTATGCGTATGTGGTGAGTGTCCCCCCTGGGTGACAGATGGCAGTTCCAGTATTAAGTACTTCAAGGACAGTAGTTCTAACAGATAATGTTATAGAAAGTCTTTATCAGAAGATGTATACAAAATTCATCCACATTTTTTGCCCTACCCATTCTACCCCAAGCTCACCCATTTTACAAAAGGAGACACCACTGTTGATGGAAAGGAAGCAGTGGATCGTAAACTTTCGAATAAACATTTGCAGCATCAATGAGAGTGGTTAAAACAGTTGCAGCTAGAGATAGATTTTAAACCACCATTTCTGTGAACGCTATCTAAATGTTTGTCCTTACACATACTACCTCAAGAAATCCCTTTTTACTAACAGTAGACCCTAGTAAAATGTACACAAACCTGAGTGGCCTGAGTGTTCTCAAGGCACGAAACACTTTCAAAACACTTAGAAAACTACTCTTCTTCTCACTAAACTGGGTGACAAAATAGTCCACCAATGAAATGACAACAAGGAAGAAATCCATCACATTCCAGCCACTTTTTAGGTACGTATGCTCACCAACCATGAATCCATGTGCGAAAATCTAAAAAAAAGGGAAATATTATATCAAATGCATTTTTCTTCGATTGTTTTTCTTGTTTTCGAAGAAATAGAATAATGTGTGCATAATGCAGCATAATGCAGTCTGCACTTAAGCTTTCCTAGAAGAATGAAAGAAAAACTTTAGCTATTCCTTAACTTCTATCCTTACCTTCTTTTCTCGTAATCGCTTATACGCTCAGTCAGGTTACTATTTAACACCAACTTTGGATGTATTTCAAATATTTCAGCAAAATCCATGCATTCCTATTTACTGTCCCCGAAACAACTCAATTCCTTTCCTTCCTTCTTTCTTTTGCAACTGCTTTCTCTCTCAGGCATGTTATCCTTAAACATGGGTTATGCATAGTTTTTTATCAATTTCGGCCAATTTCCTGCCTTCCCAATTTCAGCCCTCCCCTCCCACAACTCCACCTCCCACTTCTTTCATTATCATACTGGCTGTAAGAATGTTTATAAAGTGCAATGAGAACCATACCATGCTGCAATAAGGAGACCAGGAGAGGGTCAAAGTGCCATTTTGAAATTGTGGATTGCAGCAAAATTTTCATGAAGATCTATTATCTTATGATATTTTGCTTGGACCCTCCAAGTCTGCAGGGCCGCCAAGAGCTTTGGGAGGCCCAGAGGCAAAACTGGGAAATAAAGTCCCCTTTCAAGCGCGAGCAGAAATTTTGTTCTATCAGATTGGCTTAAGCACAGGCTGTAGGATGAAAAATGAGCGTTTTCTTGCAGTCAAAATGTAAAAATCTTCAATTGTGACGTCTCTGAGGCCCCGGGCAAATAGCCCTCCTGCCCCCCTCTTGGCGGCCCTGCAAGTTTGCGATAGCATTGCATTGCGGCAAAAATATCAACGTATCTGGATGAACACTTCAGGTGGATTCCTCGAATTCTTCATGTTATCAAGTTGAAATAAATAACGCTAACGTAGCAAAAACAAGCCCAGACAAACCTTCCCGACCAGTCTGCACAAGGTAGCCTGCGTGCAGACTCTACAGTAAGTGCGGAGGAGCGAAAAGGAGAAGAACGCTGCAGGCTAGCACAAGGTGATTCCCCTATTTCCTTCTAAGAAAACGTTTGGAAAGAGTGTAAAAATCCATCACTGCTCATTGGCAGAGAAAAAGAAGAAGACACCACACTGAAGTTCAAATCTTAGATGGACACGGCCATCGCCCCGTCTTCAGCCGCTCTTGGCTTCGTTGGGTGATAGTCCTATTCAATGAAGAGTAGAAAAGTGGCCGAATAAACGAGTGGTTGCCGCTCTAATTGTATATATTAATTGGACCTATTTTTGTCTGCCAATAAGCAGGAAAGGATTTTTACAACATTTCTGAGTGTTATATAAATCTAACCGTTGTTATAGCATTTGTGATTTGATCTTGCAACAACGACATATAGCTCGAAGAAAGTTAGACATTGCAAAGCACAACAAAATCATGCCGGCACGTAGAGCTGCAAGAATGCCAAGAAGAGAGACGTCATCATCTCACGGCTCAGCTTCACGTGGAAATTGGTCACCATGGAAGAAAGTTATTACTCCAGCCTCCAAAGGGAAAAGACCTGGCACTAACTTCGAGAAACAGGGTAATCGCGTAGCCTGTAAGAAAACAAGCGCGGTATTGGGCCAAAATAGCAAAAAGAGTGGCATTTATGAGCTAAAAGTAACGAAAGGAAGTAAGCAGAAAGTTGTATATGTTGGGAAAGCTGCAAGACATGGGAATGCGCTTGGTGGTAGAATCCGAGAATACTGCAGGGATGGTTCACACAAGAAAAAAGAGATCAATCAAGCTGTAAAGAAGGGTTATTCAGTCGAGGTAAGAGTGCAGCCGACGCCGAAAAGCAAAGCACAGGCTGCTGAAAATGCCCAACTGAAGAAATACAACTACGCCTGGAACGAAGCAAAAAATGGCCACACCAGGAAAGTTTTGTAAGCAAGTAAGGACTATCAAATCATGAAGTTGGGACTAGCAAGTAAGTTATAGTTTAGAAACTGAATAGGTACTGGAGAGCACTAAAGAATGACAACCCTTACGACTTTAGATTTTGAAACTGTTCAATTTGACTGCTTTGGCGTCACCTTATATCATTGGTATCATTTAACCAAATGGATTGCCTTACGGTGGGACTTTCCTCAGCTCATTGCCTGTACATTCTGAGTTCAATTGAGTTCTGCTTGAGCAAATTTTGGGCACAAATCCTGCATCGTAGCATAAATGACATGCAACAAGCAATTTTCGTCACAGTTAACGGAATTGGGCCGTTAGGGGGGGGGGGGGGTCCAGCTCAAATCCGTTAAAAATGTTGCTTTTGTGACGAAAATTGAAATAAGCCCTAATATTACATCAATCTTTAAAGAATAGCTTGTAGCAGTAAATTTTTCGACAAGGCACCACCTAATTTTAACGTCGCAAGCACACGGCGGAGTCGCGGTAGGCCTTATTAGGCCTCAATCCAAGACACAAAGTAGGCATATGGAGAGGGTTTGTAGGAAACCCACGGCAAGAAGAAAATCTAGCGGCAAATTTAGCGGTCCGTTAAGAAGGGGGGAGGGAGGGGGTCAAGCCATTAACGGCCCAATTCCATTAACTGTGACGAAAATTCGAATCGCTGTCAAATGTTGGGTTAGTGGTTTCTCTTCTGCTTGGTATGGTGCAGACTTTTGATATAGGCTGCAGTAACCATCTAAAATAAGTCAGTAATAATGGAAAATACAAGAATCGTCTAAACTTTCCTTCCATTTTCAATGTGGACCAGCTCGTCAGAAACTTCGAAGAGATTCTTTCTGAGCTTCATTTTCCAACATTTCTACCGATAATGTCGCATTGAAATAGCAGTTCTGTTGATATTGTTCTGTGAATCTGTGCGTTTGAAACAAAGGACGGCTAATCGTCTTGACTTTTTCTATGGTCGTAGAAAGTCGGAGGATTAGCTGCCATTCAAATTTCCTGTTCTTCGTATTCTCATTATCACCTAATCAAATGCGTGGCAGACTGCCTTTAAAGGGAGTACAGAGACCGGCAGCCTTTGCAATCGTTTGTTTTTGTTTTTGTGAATTTCGTACAGTCAGTTATTCTGGAAGCTGTGGCAAGCAAGTCGCTGACTTCACGCTAAGCTTGCTGGTCACAATAAATGCAGGCTTTTATCCGACACCTTTTGCAACCCTGTCTCACACATTAATTAAGCTGGAGCACAGGGAAACCAAGAAATTACCAAATAACAAAGTTAATGAAAAATAATTTAGATTATCAAACAATAAATGCAAGGGTTAACATTTAATCTGGTTTCCCTGTGCTTAAAGCTTTACTATCACTATAATTACATTCCTAGCCTCGCTTTATCAGTTGTCTTCTAACACCATGAGAACGGTGCATATGAAACGGTGCATATGAGAGCTAGCCTCAATACTAAAGGACCCTCAAAAGTTACGCTCATCTCATTGAGTTGAAATGTTTAGCACTGTGAGGTAAACAATGTAGAGAAACTTGCTCGTGATTTTATAGCACGCTCATGGAAGTTTCTGACAGGAACATTTTTAGAAAATTCCTCGCAAAATCTGAACGGAGTAACCGAATTCAGCCAGGAAAAATTCTTAAAATAATTGAGCATGTCAGCTTTTCAATCAGATGTTGTAAATAGCATTGCTTATTTATTTAGGGAGCAGTAGTCTTTCAAACGCCGGGCATTCTTTTAACTCGCCCGGTTCGCAACTTAACATCCCCTTGTTCGGAAGAATTCGTGTCAGAATTCACAACATTTTTTTAAAGGATAAATCTTCACAGCTTTCCCAGTTATCTTTGACTCCCAACACGCACGGTTGTCCTAAAAATGCACGTTACATTTTGACTACTTAGCGATGAAATCAACCATCTCTAAATGTTCGAAGAATCGAACGAATCCATACGACTTCCTGGGAAGTTTTACGAACAATTACTCGTCCTGAGCTACAAATGAACAAGGCTGTAAAAAGTCTGGTCCAAAAGTTTGATGATTTCTTACCTTGATTACCATTTCTGTCAGGAACACGAACGTAAATACGTTGTTTGTTATATCGATAAATCGCCGTTCCTTGTGAAAAAATAAGAAATTGTCAACAGGAGCTTGATAATGTGGCACGTTTCATTTCATTTTTAAGGGTACAAGTTACAATAATACGTACCGGGTGTCTCAAAAAAGTACCCTCTTTTGACGGGAAATAGGAACGAAACGATAAGATATCATTAATCTCCGAGTGAGCATCTAAATTTATCAATCTTCAAATTAGATACACACACGTTGCATTTAAAAATCGTCCACCAGCGCCGGAGATACAAGCTTGCAAAGTCAAAATTTACAGTGCACCCGAAACCAAAGGTTTTCTAAAAGGGCCTAGCCATGATTTGATATCACTGGAATATTGGAAAAGAATTTCAACTTCGACCTTTAGCTCTTTCTTTCGAAAAGAATCGGAGGGTAATAATATCTTATCGTTTCGTTCCTGTTTCCAGTTAAAAGGGGGTACCTTTTTGAGACACCCGGTATTGATAAGTACTCAGTTCTAAACAAATCGAAACACGTAGATACTAGACATTTCAAATGAATTGATACAACTGAATAGGTGATCAAAATCATACAGATTCAACCAATGGGTAGACTCAAATAATCCTGTGAGCCCTGGAATCTCCACGATGAGAAAATACTAGGCCCATTAAACCAATTGCAGAAAGTCCCTTCTATCAGTTAATAAAAGAGTAAATATATGCGAAAAGTACTATTCACCCATGTACCTTTGTTTGATGTTGCATTTGGCATTTCAAGTTAATTCTAGGCAACAATGAACACGGATTGCACGACCACTGGCAGTACGTTATGAAAAACTATGTTTAAGCCTCACACTGATCAGTTGAATAAACTTCTGACATAAAATGTTCTCAGTTAATTTGACTTTGGAGGAGACTAGCGACTGGCAAACAGGGTAAGCCTGGGGCAAATGGGGTTGCACGCTCTCACGTGTTTATCGCGTGTGTGGCATGTGCCTCCTGTTGCTATTTTCTCGTTCGAGGCTATCTCTCTGGGTGGTAGACTGCTCTTGAAACCTATACCAATTCTTTGTCTTATAAAGTACTCTGCCTATTTTCTGAATTAAATTTGCTGTGGGTATATTCTCGAAGCGGTTGTATTGAATTATCGTTCATTTGTTTTGCACATTGATTGTTTAATCACAGTATATTTATCGTAACCTGCGTGCAGACCCAACTGGTTTCTTTTCAGATAGATTTCTCCTCCAGCAGAGTGTGCGAATCAGCGACGCAATCGAGTCTGCTGCTATCAGCATAAAACGTATTTTGATTTGATTGGCGTGTGCATAAAGAAACATAGCCAGGAGTGTTTTTGATTACCAAATTGTTAATCCTACTTATGGCCACCCTATTGAATCAAATTCAATGATAATAATTAAGAGGATTCCTTGAAGATGTTTATCGAATAATAGAAATCTTTTTCCACTAATGAGGTCTGGTTCCTCGAGCCTGGAAACCACACGTAACTATGGACATGCTTTGTGTTGCTGATGCGCAGACTCTACTGGAAGAGGAACCTCACTTCTTTTCAAGGAATCAGGAGAGTCTGCACGCAGGCTAGTTTATCGTTAATGCATTCTACATTCTAGGTATATTTGTTGTTAATGACTGAAAGAAAAACACTGGGAAACCAGCAGCCTCGTTTCTTGTTGTTGCTTTTCATCTTTTGGACGGTGTACAGCATCTGTCGCATTGCAGTGGTGAAACTGTACATTCGTGGTAAAATGCGAAGGAGAGTCACATCTTTCCTCCTTTGCATTTCACCACGCATGTACAATTCCACCACCGATGTGCTAAAGAAGCTATGCAGCGTCCAAAAGATAAGAAGCAACAAACAGAAAAGAGAGAACTGGTTTCCCTGTGACAGAAACAGAAACACGGGCATGGCAGTGCAGAGAGGGGCAGTGCAGGCAGCTTAATTTCAAACATCAAGGTTTCAAGGCTGGCTTGCTTTTAGTGAAGGACTTACCGAGCCATGAGGATCCAGGTCAGGGCTTTCCATGGCCAAAACGACGCAATTGAAAAAGATGAAGAAGAGGATGATTCGATCGAACCATTTGCTTGAGCATAAAGACATATTGAATCTTCGAAAGCTGCAAACAGAAATTTTGAATATCATAGATCGATGTAAAATGCATGTGCTACAAAAATATTTTCTAGCGTCAAAAGTCTTTCCTAGAAAGAAGGAGCCATAACTTTTAACGGGTACCAAGTTTTTCTCTTTCACGGAGCTGTTTTAAAGGCACTGAGTCCGTATAAATAGCGCTCTCATGACCAATATCAGCTTCTTTTCAATGATGAAACAAAAGTTGCCATTTAATCCCTATTGAAATTACACCAAAGAAATTCCTCAGGATAATGCAAGGATTAAGAAGTCTTTGGTTTCCACTGCTAATGACTTTAGCACTTTTGTGCGATAGCAAAAAGCCGTCAGCGGTTTGTCAGCAAAAATTCAGAACAGCGTTAACGCTTAACTATCTATACGGACTCAATTCCTTTAAGGTACCGGGTGAGTCAGACAAAAGTTTCTGAGCTAATGCTAATCGAGGTAAATTTTCGAAACAAAACCTGGAGCAAATTCAGTGTTGCTAGCGTGATTTGAATGACTAGTAAAAGTTGTTTGGAAGTGCACACATGAACAACGATTTCTCGATAACTTCTTGGTTTCAGAACATTCATTCACACCTACATTGTTTTATGATGTTGATGTGTTGCCACGCTTTTGAGGATTCATTTGCAAGAATGATTTTGTTGAATAAAAGTTGCTCATGAGGCCTTTTAAATGAGGTGAAACCTTCAACATTATAAAAAAATGAAGGTGTGACTGTTAGTGTTTTGAAATAAATTGCAAAAGAAAACAAAGAAACTACAATTTACGATATATATCTGCACAAAGAAAAGAGATAACTTTCTTGATACCGGGTGAGTAAAAAAACAAGCCCCGTGTGGAGGGCAGCATAGGTTTCAAATCTTTAAAAAGCCGGGTGTAAAATTCAATGACCTATTTCCTTGAACTGAATGGCTTCAAAGAAACTTGAACTGTTTTACAGTAAATCTGCCGTTGGACTTTTGTGAAATCTTCAGTTTTTTCAGAATTACAGTGTTTTTCTTCTTTGATAAGAATTCAAGAAAATTTTCGAAAAAAAACTTTAAACTATCGTAATTTCTAAACCCCTCGACGAAAGATCAAATATTTTTGAAGAAAATAATAGTTTTTGGATGCCTACAATATGGTATCAAGCAAAACTCTTTCACTCTTCTGGTTTATGATTTAGAAATTTGATGACGTCACATCATAAAATGAGCTGAAATATAAAATAGGCTGTAATTTAGACAAATATTCAAGATTTCTGAAAAGTCCAACGGTAGAATCATAGAGAAGTGGCTTAAGTTTCCTCCAGGTCATTCAAATCAAAGAAAGAGGTTATTGAATTTTACACCCGCCTTTTTTCGTAGATTTAAAGATTTGGAACCTATGCTGTGGAGGGCCACTGCTCTCTGACTATCAAGGCAAGAATATTGGTAAGTGCATCATTCAATGGTGAACATGATCAAATGAATATGAATCTTAAAATCAATCTGACTGAAATTGGCAACTGCGTTACGAGATTATGAGCGATCTTCTCCAGAATGTTTTTCAAGGAACCTTCAAAACAGATCATAGATCACGATCAAATTTCTTCTGGCATTCCACATTACCGTTGGGTCTAATTACATCAACGACTTGAATAGACTTGGGACGATGAGTCCATTGTTTCCCTGCGGTAAACTTTGCTTAGCATGGACCCATAATGAAACAGTGAACAGGCTGAACCTATTTCTTGCAAGCACCAGCTTCGAATCTCAAATCCCGTGGGAATGTTATCAGCTCGTCAATCGAATCGAAAAATTCCATCACATTTGCCGTAACTATAATAATTCACAAATCTTGCAATCTGATTGGTACTCTAGGAAGCTAGGAGTTTGGGCCTAAATAGGGTCAGGTTTTTCGCAGTAATATTATGAGTCTCTTTTGACAGAAGCGTCATCATAAAGTAAAAGGAGCATAGGCAAACAAGGGACTCCAGGTCATAAGTCTACGACGTGAACACGTTTAAACAAAGAAGAATCATCATCCAGAATAATGTTATTATTGCCTCCAGTGACAGCATTTTCATATTTCCAAAGGGATAACACATGCTAAGGCATGTAAAATTCACTGCTGTACTACAGAAAACTTGGTCATAATTTTAGGCAGTTTAAATGGTTTCTGCAAAGGGCTCTCTGGAAAAAAATCCATCGTAATTTCAGAATGGAGTCACCGATTTCGGTCCAGCAAATTCAAAACCTATTTGAAAATGTCCTATCCTACACGTAGACCCATCTACGCGTAGGCTATAAATGTCCAGTATTGAACAAAATACTTGCGAATATCATTGCCCTGATATCCAAGGAAGAGTGGCTTTCTTGGGATTGGTTTTTTACTCATCTGTTGGCTTGGCTAGCCAATTTTTTAAGAAAGGTTTATCCAGTTTTCCAAACTTGTCAGAATATTGATCAAAATTAGGATCGAATGAAAACTTACGCATTTGTCGGTGCAAAGATGTAAAATGAATGATTTTGTCTGCTCTCTAGACATTCAAATTTGAATCTTGGACAGCGAGTGTTTGATGGCTGTTCCTTAGAAAAAAACAATTCATAACAGTTAATGTTTCTATTCACTATCCAGTTAGCTAATTAATTCCAACGTTAAAATTTCAGATACAAATATTACATAAGAAAAAAGTGAATGACATATCTACAAGTCATCTAAAGTATACAGTATAAAGCAGAGACATGAAAACCTTTAATTCAAAAATTCCAAATTCAGAAAAATGCAGCATAATTTGCATGTACAATTTTCTCCGCACCAATTTTTGATCTTCCTCTTAAACTGACAAAGGGATTCAGAATTGTGCATTGTTGGCAATGATATTCTCCACAGCTGTGGATCTTTAAATCTGACACTTTCTGTCCCGTTGCTGAAAGATCTCACTGGTTAGGCTTCATGATCCCTAGCACTGATTAGGCTTCAGCTGAAGAGAAAGCAACAAAGTGAAACAGTGATATCGAGGTAATAAACTTTAATTTCTAAGCTACAAACATGGTGCATTATTGCTCATGATTGGGATTTTGACACAAAAATAAAAATTCAAGCAATTCAGGAAAATCCACAGAATTCATGCAAATTCACCTCGCAATTTTTCTCAGCTATTTTCAATTTTGCATTTTCATCTTCATTGATCTCAAATGTCTTCTCAATCTCGATGATGTCTTCCTTTGTTGGCTTTAATGATGTCTTGGAATCACTACAGTGCAAAACAGTACACAGTAATTAGAATAAATGAAATAACGAGATATAATAGAAAGGCTACAATAAATAGCCTCACGACATAGTCCCAGATATCGCAAAATAGCAACAACGACAACAACAACAATAACAACGACAACAACATTTCCTTTTTTGCTCAATCTGGGCCTTATGGACTTTGATACAAATTTCTGAGACGGAGATGCACACGTTTACGCGTGCCCTTTGGAACGAGGCTGCAGTGTAGTCTCGGAAGCGAGGCAAGTGACCCTCGACAGTTGGAAATTCTCAAAGCTGCGGTGAAGTTCATGGAAGCTAATTGGCCTTAAAACTGAGGAACTCTTGATTCACAGTGAAAGGTTTGTTGATTCTTGGATTGAGGAAACATTCGTATGGATACTTGTGGCTTTTGTTCATGGCTAATATCACTGTAAACTTGAATTCTGAGCTGTTTTAACATTATGGGTTCGAGCCGGCAACTTAGGCCCATCCACCATTGCCTGGTGTTCGTACAGTGTTGCTATGGTTTCCATATCTAGTTATGAAATCGATAGAGGAAAACTTCATCCCAAATTTTAGTATCAAAGTCCATAAGTCGTAGTTTGAGCGTCCATCAGTCTATCAATAGCGATAACTACGAATATGCAATCAGTCTAACTATTTACGCGAAGATGATGACAATAACATCAAGTATTTTTAAATCCTGAGAAAATAAATACGATAAATACAATCATTCAGACTGAAAACTAGGCTTACTTTCGTCTGGTACATTAAAAAAGCTACCAATTTCTGACAGTAATATTCTCGGACATTTCATACGTCCGAAAATTCTAAGGTCTGAAATGCTTGCAGTTCGAAATATTTAGAGTCCGAAATTTTTTGCAGCATAGAGAAGTCACAGGAAAACTGTCCACTGTTAAAGTAATGTTCTGCTCACGAAACGCTTTGAATCGAAAAGGAATGTGGAGAGATCGTTTATTGCTGAAACATGTTATCTTTTGTTGAACGAAATCAATCTTAAGAGCCATTCTTATCATCCTAAACAATAATCATTTGTGAGAAACTTCGACTAACCAATCCCAAAATGAAACAGGATCTATATATGAGATATTTAGCATGAAAAAAGCGAATTATACTGAGAATATATCATGTTTAAGTCGTACGAATTCCAATCATGGACCAGGATGGAACGAGGAATAGATGATTTCGCTAAAGATCCTGATTGCAATTTTTTACCATGATGCGTTGCATCGCATTGAATTTCGATTGATTTGATTGGCTGATTTCTTCATTACAGCAAGGGACCTTGGTAAAACATTCCTCGGCGCCATCTTTAGTGCAATCGTCTATTCTCGTTCCCATATACAAACCTTTCACAGGCATTTATCTAATCTGTGGCACTTAAAGATGATTAATTTCCAAACAAAGCTTTCTCATTTAAGTCATCCTTTGACTGATAGATTAATATTTTAGTTCTGCATATCGGCCACATATTTGAACTTCCGCAACCTGCCAAACGTGTAAAGGTTTTTCTAAGGCCCGTTTTATAAGTCGTGCCGCGCCGCGCCGAACCCAGTTAACTTCGATCAATTTTGCCTGGGTCGACCCGGTGCGACTTATCAAACCAATTTCAGTCGCGCCGTGCCGCACCATACTCACACGCGCATAAAAGAACTGTAATTATTTCAATAATGTCAATAGCATATGAAATTAAAATGAAAATTTTCTTAAGTCAGTATTGTGCGCATTCGTCATTATGGTTCGGCGCAGCACAGCAAGGCAAAAGTTTTGTTCTTATAAAACAGAAGAGTCGCTCCAAGTCGAACCTCAGTCGAACTCAAATTTCTATGGTTCGGCGCGGCGCGGCACGACTTATAAAACGGGCCTAACTCACCCAACAAGGACAGATTTTGTAATACAATAGCATCAGTTGCTCTCGATTGACACCTCAATGCAAAGCGATTAGCGATTTCAGACAAAGAACCTTCTTGAAGCCAGTAAATCAAAACAAACATGACCGCAAACGTTTCCCGAAACCACTGGGGCAAAGTCTCGCCTTGTGCAAGCTAAAGTTGGTTTTTAAGAGAAGTTATGTGCTCAATAACGAAAAAAGAAGGGTGAATCTAAAGTTATGTCTGGCGGGCTTTGTTTATTCGATTCAGGAGCTCTGTGGTAACTGTTTCATTTAAGGATTAAAAACGAGAGAATTATACCGCCTACTCAACGGCTTCTAAATCAAATAAACAAAATCTGCCAAGGAGAACATTAGATTCACCCTTCTTCTTTCGTTATAAGCACATAACTAATCTTAGAAACCAACTTTCGCTTGCACAAGGCGAGACTTTGCGCCAGTGGTTTCGAGGAAACGTTTGCGGTCATGTTTGTTTTGATTTACTGGTTGAGAGAATTTCCTTTATCTGAAATGGTTAATCGCTTTGAATTGAGGTATGAATCAAAAACAACTGATACTACTGTATCACAAAATCTGGCCTTGTTGACTCACCCGGCATAATGTTTCACTTTGGTCTGTTTACTTTGACATGATTGCATTTACTCAGAGGTGCGAAGTCTGCTCTTTGGAAAGACAAATTGCTTTGCTTTTTCAGAAACCTGAATACCTCGCCTCATAGAAGTTTCCTTTGCTGCTAAGAATGCGAACCTACCTTGGTCTCAAAATCTCTGCATCAAAATTTGCATGATGATGCTTGCAGGCTATTACTGAATTGTCGGTTGCATATTTACACGCTGTATCAGGAAAGACAGATGGAAGATCTGGCAAAGAGTGCACTTTACTCTTAGCATTATATGCTACCAATTGCTGACAGGTTCCTTGTCCAATATCGGACACACTGCGCACAAGCGATGGACGCCTCTGACATCTTGAAGTACATTTTGTTAAGAGATGATTATTATGATATTGATTTTCGTAGACATCTTTTCTGCACACTCCATTCATATTCTCATCAGTCTTCTGGTCTATGATAAGATCTTCCTCATCTCCCTGTGTTTTGGATAAATCAGAATTTATGTTTATTGAATGGATAGCTTCCTAGAATCACTGCTCAATCTCTGTACCATGAAGAAGGACTCTTGAATTTGTAGAGAAACAAACCAAACACTTATGTGTTGAAGAACTGCAGAAACATTGGTGGATTTTTGGAAGTAACTTTATTGTAGGTTCACCACCTCCACCGAGATCTTTGCAGAACAAAGTGGGCACAAGTGGGCAAATATGTAGATTATAGAGATGACAGGTTTGTTTACAATTACGTGATCTAGCCCCTTTAAAGGACACGTCCTGAGTTGGTATAATTGTTGATTATTCAAGAGATTACACTGTTGTGAATGGTGTGTGGCACTTTCTTCAATTTTTTTTTCTTTTAATCTGCGAAACTACATATTTCAATCTGCTAAGAGGTGCGAAATGACATCATTTTGTATGCTGTCACCTCACGTTAACCAGAACGAGGCTGCTAAATGTGTTGATATTATACCACCATATTGCTAGCCTCCTTGTCGCACCTTCGCACACTCGTACAAAATACAAAATGGCGACGATATTTGGCCTAACGTACGAAGGTTAATCGTCGAATTTGTGAAAGTTCGAGGCATGACAACTTGGAAAGAACTCACAACTGGTGTTCAGCAGTTGGTAAGGTTGCTTTCTAATAATAATTTTATCAACCCCGGACTTGTCCTTAAAGTCAACATCATTCAATTGCTACATTAACCCTAGTTTGGTTGCGGGGAAAATTAGCCCCCCTCCCTCCCTAGTACACTTTTTCTGATAGCTCTGTCAGGAGAAATTCTATGGCCATCAAATTTCTCGAATTCGTGCAGCTACCTATTGTGCAAAGTCTCAGAAAGTTTCATTGAAACATTTTAAGAAATGAGGGGAAGGGAGACAATTTTCTTAGACTGGCCCTGGAAAAATTGCAAATCCTCAAATCTCAGTCATCGCGAAAAGAGTAGCCCAATTTGAATATTTCAAAAATTTCTTTTGTTATGTTGTGTTATTTGATGCATTCTATTATAATTATCATGTCTGGATGGAAATTGTACTCTAAATTTAGTTTCACCACAATCTTCCCGATTTTGGCCAATTTCACCGCTTTTCTAGACCACACAAAGGAAAATGCTGACGTGTCTAAAGATGGTGGCTAACTTTAGGTTAATTGTTGCATTTGTAGAAAGTACATACCTGAGGCTATTAGTGTACCAAATTTGGTTGCTCTACCTTTTACCAGTCAAGAGTTAGGAAGGGGGGAGTAGGCTTTTTTGTCCCCCAATCAAAGGACGTATCAGATTGCCCAACCACTATAAGGTTAAAGGGAATGTACATAAGCATATAAGTAGGGCTGGCTCAAGCCACTTGTGATCAAATTCTAGCCTACCAGATATCACTATCTCCTGTTGACAAAGATCAGTTCCCCAAACATGATTAGGCATATGTCAAAAAAGCCCATTACCTTTGCATGGCTATTTTGACCAGCGGTTTATATATGCTTAGATTCCCTTTAAAAAGCTCACCAAGACAGCATCTCCTGTCGAACGGGTTCAGACGCTATGGCCAGTGTCAGACAAAATTATTGACGAATGCTCTGAATTTAACTGTCAACAGACCTTCCATTTTAAGGTCAAACAGTAATCATATGTTATTACAAGTGACGTCAATTTGGCTAAATTCGAAAACAATTATCTACTTTTGATTGAATGCAAAAAAATAACGACATGATGAGCAGGCTTCAAGCTAAAGTATTCTTGTCCTAAGCACCATTGATTCATTTTAGATGTCAGAACCTTGCAAATCCGCTGAATATTCACGGAACTGTAAGCCTTTGAAGTTCAAGTTTGTATGAAAGCTATAACCAGAGGCTTCTCAAAAGCACTTTCAATGGAAGTAGTATGGCGCTACTACCCGGGGGGGGGGGGATACTTAGTATATTTGGTCGACAGGGATGTGCCGTTTTTCAGGGTATCATTTTCATCAATTTTCCCAGAGCAGGGTATCAAAGTAAGGACGTTTTTCTAGAGCTGGTTGTCAAAAAGGCACATTTTCTCTAGGGCAGGTTATTATTTCAGCAATACTCGGTTTCATTTTTACGGTTTTGTTATTTTCTCTAGGACAGTGTATCGTTTTAAAGGGAAAATTCTGGAGCAGGTTAAATTGTTTTTGTGGTGGGCACATCCCCGTATAAAAAAGTCAAGTACCCCCCCCCCGGGGGGCTACTACTTTCTTTGCATTTCATTTCTTTCAGAATAGTCCAAACGGGATTTGAAAGGAATTCACGGATTTACGATGTTTCAAAGAGCGCATACATTTCTCTGTCTAACTCAGTATGGCAACCAAGCAAAGCAAATGAGAACCATCTTCCTGGAATATCTGTTTTGCAAATTGCGAGGACTTCCTCTGTAAATATCTGTTTTACTTACTTACTCTAAGTATGCCTACTGTCCAAAAAAGTTGAAAATATGGAAATTCATATTCATTCACCTCTCGGACTATTCACTCATTTTCCAGCCGATGTGTTTTGAAAGATGTGAAATAGCTGAATTCTAAATTTGCTTTGGAGCGCGAAATTTGAATGAAGATAATAGGTCAATCATTTTACAAACAAAATCTCCCCAGATGACTTCAAATCCATCGCTACGCAGAGTTTTCACAAAATGTAGACTGGAAAATGATGGAGATTATTTCGGTCAAAATGAGGAATCTGGGATTTGAAATTTTCCTCTGATTTGGTTTTTCGGATGGTAATCATAGCTTAAAATGACCATGCTACATCTCAGAAAGTGCCTTTCAAATCAACTGTGATGCAAAGCAGTTGAAAATATCTTGCTAATTCGGGGAACTGGTTATGATCTCGTTGGTGGAGATTTTTGGGTCACCTGGTAAAACAATATTTAGCTAGATCTGCCTGGTTGTCATTAAACCACAATTCATCGCCGATCATCGGCAATCTCATTGGCAACCATCGCCGATCAGCTTTCAAAATCGAAAAAATTTGCTGTTCACAGCAAGTCGGCGATCATCGCCGATGCCGAAAGTCAGAAAATTTCGTATGGAAACAGAACATCGGCGATCATGGGCGATGGGATCGCCGATGATCACTGATGAATTACGATTTAATGAAAACCAGGCTTTAACGATTTGAGCCGTATATTCATGGACCCTAAGACCCCAAGGACGATAAATTAATACATCAAAGCTTCGGATAATCCATCTTTGTCAATCAAAGAGATATGTACTATGAGGTTTGTAACGCCTGAATTTTTGTTTTGCAACCGATACAATGTATTCTTGAGGTTTTCATCCGCAGAGATGAAATACGTTCATATCTGAGCGAAACCTAGCTTTAAAGGCAGTGTGTCCATATATAAACAAGTTGCATGCACGAACCATGAAACTGCTGACACGATGCTGACATGCATGTAACTGTTAAAGGATTTGATTGGTTAAGAGCCGGCTGTTTTAAACTGATCACATGAAAATAAGAGCCTCATTATCAAGACCATTCGAGCAATGGCGGAATGGCGGCAACGCAAGCTTGGAGCAAGCGAACGTCTTTGATGCTTGGCAATGACACTGACGATACACAGTTTTAAAAACATTTTATAGCAGGAGGGATGAACAGAGAATTGAAAGCAATGTCAAGCTAACGAAGCTATTCCCAATGACTACACAGGCGGACAGAACCAACAGAAGTGGTTGACTCAAGGTGTGTGGCGATTCGAAAACAAAGGCAGGGCCTAAGCCCAAACAACTGGTCACATGAAAACGCGACAAAAGATCACATGTTTCCGAGATAACCCCCTCGAAGCCTTCTACTTACATGGACACACTGCCTTTAAATGAAAAACGAAATCTTGGCTTTCCTGCTTACGTCTATTACAGACACGCAACATCTTACGCAAAATATCCATAATTTACTAAGCTTCTGCTATGAAAAATTAAGAGGGTAGAATCCCAAGAGTTGCTTCTCCTTCAAACTTCAAATCACCACTAACCTACCTGGATCGAGCTTTACTGGATCGCTCGGGAAATAATTCCGCATTCTAGATAAAACTTACGACAGTAAAGCCACAACCTGACCATGAAAGGTTCCGCTTGGCCGTGAACGGTTGGCCTGGTCGTACTGTCTGACTGAGCGATAAATGTACGAAATAAATATTTCAAACAAACATACTAGAAAATGTACGTCGGTAACAGAAATGGAAAGTGAATGATTAATAAGGACACAAAATAAATGAGATTAAAAGTCTCGGGAAGAAGAGATAAACAGAAGGAAGTCTAGCTGAAAAGCTGATACCTGTTTGTCATTTTTTTGTTTAATCTGTGGTTTCGATTTTGGCTCTATCAATGCACGAAGTTTCTGAAATAAAAGGGTACACGAAATTCACGCTCCGAGATTTACGTGGCAGTCTTTTAATTAGCCAGAAGGTCTCCGCAAAATATAAAAAAAGAATCGACTGTGCGATAAATTATGCTGCAAAAATGATGCAATTTGTCTGAGAAATTCTAATGCTATCATCTGAAATTGGCTTCAGTTTAACCATGGAGTGGGTCAACAAAAATTTATAACACTTGAAGATTGTACCGGGAAAGTCAGACAGCGTTGAAAGGTTTGGTGGGCTATGGAATACAAGCACGTGGCCGATATCTGAAACAAAATGTTCAACTACCAGTCGAAGGCTAACTTAGCTGTGAAAATTTTTTGGTAAAAGCACTCATGTTTTAGACGAAGATGTTAGAAAAATACTTGTAAGAGGTTTGTATAGGGACGAGAATTCAACTTTCGGTCCTGATTCATGATTTACCTCCCATCGAAACTTAAATGATATTCCTGACACAATTGCATTAAATGTACTGGGTTTCCCAAAAACATTGTGCCCGTTTGTGTGGCTGCTGTGAAGGAGCTGTAGATTCAGTCATCTCGGTTTTTACACAGTTGCACAGGTCAGGCTTGAACTTAGAGTTTGGGACCTTGTATTAGTCAATCTGAAAAGTGGTTGCTGATTTATGGTAGAGAAAAGGCAAGATAAGTGGTTGCTTCAAAAACAGCACTTCTATTGTTCTCCAGCAATTTCAAAGTAAGTGGCTTTCAAAGAAAGGTTTCTAGCGTCGTAGTAAGCTTTTGCTAGCTCTTTTAAAGTGTTAGAAATGCTGTCTATTCATAGAAAGCAGTTTCTACCTTTATAAAAATGTGGTGAAAATTTCAATGAAAGAACCCTTTCTTGGAAACTTACTTTGTTTTGGCATTGCTGGAGAACAATTGAAGTGCTGTTTTTGAAGCAACCACCAATTTTGCCTTTTCTCTGCCATAAATCAGCAACCGAGCGTCCGATTAACTCAAACAAGCTCAAAAACTCTGTGTTGACGCTTGACCAATGCAGCAATGTAAAAACCGAGATAATTGAATCTGCAGCTCCTCCACAGTAGGCCTACAAACGGGGCACAATGTTGTGGGACACCCTGTATTCTGCAGTGGCAAGTAGCTACATCAAGGACAACAATCGAACGTGGAACTTTCGTTCCATACAATCTCTTATTAGCATTTTCTCTATTTTGGGCATGAGTGCCAGGACACCTTTTTCGGTGAATTTGATCGAATTAGATTCTTTGCCTACCTTGAAATGCCATAAAATTCTCTTCCTCGCCATTATCAGTCTTTCTCGGCCATACTTCCTCACCTTGAACTGAAGAGCTCTATCACAAGTGCTTTCAAAACGTTTGGGCCTAAACGACCTTTACCATACAAGGATTTCAAATCTTAGGCCCCGTTCACACTACTTCGTTTTTGTAAAAAAACGGAGAGAAAAACCTCCGTTGTTGTGAAAGTGTTCACACTGATCCGCACAAAAACGCCACAAAAACGGAGGTTTTCGAAAGCGCTGTCCAAAGTGGATATCCACAAAAACGGAGGTTTTTGAAAACGCATTTGATCAATGTGAACGCACAAAAACGGATGTTTTTCGCTGCGTTTTTGTTATCGGGCAGATCAGTGTGAACGCACAAAAGCGGAGGTTTTTCTCACCGTTTTTGTACGAAAACAAAGCAGTGTGAACGGTAGCTTCGATGCAACAAAAACGGATACTAGCAAAAACGGAGTAGTGTGAACGGGACCTTAGTTAGCATTTGACTGATCGTTCAACATTTCCGTTTTTAACATCAGCTGCGTACTTGTTATTCCATAGCCAGCCAAACGCCTCTTAGACTCACACGATAAAAATCAATCTAATGAACAGATCTCAAAGAATCTTGCTTTCAATCTATTGATAAAAAGAAGGCTCATTCAGATTTAGAGACCAAATTTAAAGGTATCCATGTCAACACCAGTTAAATTTTGAAATAGTAATCAGAATATCATGTGTTTGGTCAGTTTTTCTCATATTCTAAATAGCCTAAATAAAGTCCCTTTGTCACGAGAAATAAGTAATGAATGCATTGTTATTAGGTTGTAAGTGTTTGCATCTAACCATCTCAGACGAAACCATCTTTTAGACCATGTAAGACGAAAAATTTATTACAAGCTGCCATGTGGGTTAGTAAATTTGCTGACCAACCGTTTTCATAGGCCAACAAAAGCTTTGAAGACGATATAACATTTCGATCACCTTTAGGAAACCTAAATTATAAAAAGATAACAGAACTTAGTCTGTAAATTAGTCTAGATTTTATCAATGAATTATTGCAAGGAGCTTTGAGATAGGCCTATTTGATCAATTTCTCAAGTCTTCCAGGGGGTGCAAATTGTCTTTGATTCATCCGGCGTGAGAGTGTAAGAATCAGCTTATATCATATACTTTCTTACCAAAGGAGGTATCAACTGAAAGTCATAGTTAGTTTTTGTCGGGGGGGGGGGACCATCTTTAAATTATTACAATTAACTCTTGTTGGAAAGTAACTCAAATTCTCTTCATGTTACGATACAAAGACAGTTTTCAAAGAATAACTCTTCAAACAACTGCTAAACTTTCTTATCCAATCTGGTATTCTCCAAGCTGTTGATTTCAAGACTTTCTTTAATTCTACGAAATTGAGGTTCATTCTACTCAAAATCTTGCCCATTCTTCAACGTGTTTTGGACATTTCTCGACACTTCTAAATATTATAGGCTGCTGTCGGCTGTTGGCTGCTGAGAATCTTCTGGTAGGAAATCGAGGAGGAATCCGAACAAAGCATCTAAACGCCTAGCTCATAAATTTCTTGTTCAAAAAAGTACCAATAAATGCAAAAGTGACTCGAAACATCAAGTGCTTTTTAGAAATTTTGTATTCGTTTGAAACTTGTCTTTAGAACACTAGCTGAACCGTCCTCAGTCTGACACTGGTCACAGCTTAGATGACCAACAGACCAAGATAATGAAATCATAGAAGCAAATTTTCACCTCGAGGATTTGAAAAAATTCCAAGTTTCATTCATTCCTTTCTAATTGTTTATGTTTCAACTCAAAGACTAACATTCTCAAGGGCTGCTAAAATTTCAAAACTTAAACTTCCTCTTCAAAATTTCAAAATTTATCATTGATTGTGAAAAAGCAAAGTTAATCTCTAAGAACTCAGATCCTAGATATCATTCCATTCAACTACCACATTTAAAGATGACCTTTATCTGATGAGAAAATTTAAATTCAATTGAAAATTACTTTGGTCAAGATTTTGTTTAAGACTTGCAAGAGTTTTCGGAGCGTTATGCGTTATTTTATGGCACTTTGTTTTTTCTATTACTTAAAAATCTGCATTTTATAAAATACAAGAGTCTAGTGTCTACAGTTACTTCAAAATCCTAGGGACGGGATTTCTTCCAAAGGGTATCTTCATGTTACCGGTATTTTCAATACATAATCAAACGTCGAATAATTTTGTTGGGACATCCTGTATCAATCTCTTGAAGAAAGAATTGATATTTTTCAAAAAATTTTTCGGAAATAATGGTATCAATTTTGTACTTCCATTCAATGGTTAGACACACAAAGTCAGTTAATCACATAAAGTTGACAAACAAATGTATGTGTTAGTAATGATTGTATGTGCATTGATGTATGTTGAAAGCAAAGTATAGTGCATATTTAACAATTACTCTTTAATGGACGGTAAATAATAGTCTCGGGGGCACGTGATTCTTGCAACTGAAGCGGAAAATCAAAGTTTACCAAAATACATTTAAAGATTTTCAGTTTAATTTTTCTGTGTCTCATTGCATCGGGAAGAAAATTAAGTTCTTCTGCAATTAGTCTATCATTGTTTAGTTATTTCAACTTGTTAAATTGTTGAATTGTTGAATTTTTTTAATCAGTGGGAGGCAATCTTAAACGCTACACAGTTTAAGGTAAACTTTGAATCAATTTCAGCAAATACGTCATTTCTAGGCATAATTTCTTGCTAGCAGTTATCGCTCCGGTGGGACAAAAGGATCACGTGAAAACTGTCCCTATGACGGCTATGACTTCTTCAGTTTCGTATGACATAAAAACATAAATTATTTAGTCAAAACGCCCCTCCTACCTTGGCATGCTCTTTCATTCATTCATTTGCCTGCTTCTGTCATGCAGTGAAGCCTGTTTCGTATTTTTACGTCCAGCAAACGTATCACAGCAAGTATCACAGTCGTTTTGTTCTGTACATCGTATTTGCATATTGAAGAGAAGAAGCACCATGGCTCATTCCGTAGGGAGGGGGGTGCTTGCCTAGGGAAGTGATGGGGGCGTAAGGCAAATCTCTCCACCTGTACCTTGTCGCATAAAACTTCCCAAAAGTATATCCTGTCACATAAAAACTTTGCCAAAAATATACATTATCCATTGTTTCAAGAGAGCTTTAAACAATGTCCCTTCACATGACACCCTGTCGCATTAGTTCTTATCAATTATACTACTCTGTCGCATAATTTTTATTGCGCGTGCAAGCGAGATGGATTTGAGCTTATCATTTCGGAAGTAAAAACCGACTTGCTATATAGGATCCAAGGGATGCATAAATCTGAACGGGAAAATCCAAACAAAAGCGCGTTTACGCAAGCAAAAGCATGCACGCAAAAACAAGCTGTTAATATGAACGCAGCCTTAACTCTATCTGGATCGGAGGGGGGGGGCTAGAATAGCCCCCTCCCAGTTTTGCCTGGGAACCTTTTGCTCATTCATAGATAATTTCTCTTTTGTGGCTTTTCCTAACTATCTTTTTCGCATCTTCTCACCAATTTCATCACAATATCTTATTTATTTCTGGAATTACAATAATTTTTCGAGGGAGCATTTTTAATTTCTGATCTGTTTTAAAGTCAAACCAGTTATAACATCAAACTAAGATAATTCTTGACAGAAAGAAGATAACTCGATGAAATTTTATGTGCAACTCTCAATTGATAAGAGAATATGGAAAATACTCAATTTTTATTTTCTTAAAGATGACGTAATTCATGACATCATATATCTAATGAATTTAGGTAATAAATATAAGGTAACAAATTTCATAATTTTTTCAAAAAGTTGCGTTTTTATAATAATTTGATGTCTTATCTGTTACTTAAACTTAAAACAAGCGCAATATTTCATTAAAGTTTGTTTTTACAGTCAAATCAGTAGGAGTACTGTTTTTGGCTAGGACCAAAAAAAAATTGATGACATCATCGAAAGCACAACAATTACAGTAAAATGAATTAGATATTCGGACTTTTCACACACTAGACAGCCAAGTTTCATCTTCCTAGCCCTTATCAATTAGGATTTCTGAGGGGGGCTAATTTAGCCCCCCTCCGGCCTGAGGATGCTCGGAAAAGCCCGGTCCAGATAAGGTTAAGCAAGAAATCAAACCCTACATTGGAGCCCGTCCTATGCAACAGTGTCAAAAAAGGCATCATAAGCTCCTCAACACTAGCCGTGCAAATAGGATGCAATCCTTTTGGGACAGTCTACGGCGCTATTTGGAAATCTGAGAAAATGGCAAAGTTTTGTATCTCGACTATTTTCCACAACGTTAACCTCCGCCGCAATAAGTCCAATACTTAATTTTCCCGGCCAGTCAGACGTGGATTAATTTAGTTGCATGACGGGTATAACTTCGGTTATAACTTGAATCAAAGCGATACGTCCCAACATAAAAAAGTAGCAGGAAGAAACTAAGTGATAAGTTACAATAATAATGCGCTGAATTGACTTACAGGGTCGTTGGAAAATCCTTCCACCAGAATAGCAACGAGGAGGTTGAACAGAATATAGTTGCCAAGCGTCATAAGAATGATGAAATAAAATGCCGCCCATTTTGATGTAAATCGCATTGCATCGTACATAACACTAGGCCAGTCTTCTTGTGTCAACACCTAAAGAGTAAAGATCAATCAAGATTGTATCCTTGGTCAGACATTTTGGTCAACAGCTATTTCATTTCATTCCATTTCATTTCATTTCAATTTCATTTCATTTTATAATATTTATACAGGTTAACATAAGTTCATAATATATATGTTTTTCAACCAGACCTGTTTCATCGTGTGTAGTTATATGTAGCTAGGTAAAGTAGCTGTGTTGTAGTGTGAGTATCGTGTATCTCCGTCATGGGCTAAGCCTTTTCGAGATTAATATTGTAGATTGTAGATTTTAAAAAAAGGGAAAAAAAACACTTAGTCCAATAACCAAGGAAATGAACATGCTGATTTACAATATTATGCAAAACTAAGTCCACAAAAGAAGAACGTTAAAATGAAATAAAATTTGTCCCTGTCTATAACTGTCCTTTGAAGGTTTTCAGGGTGGGTGCCAATTTTGTTGCTCTTTCTGGACTGTTCCACAGTTTTGCACAGCGATAAGAAAAAGCCTTTTGGCCATTGATCGTTTAAGGAGCGATGTCTTCAGATCAGTATTTTATGAGCGCAGAAACAGCTCTCTATCATTCGAACATTTTGCGAATAATAAACCCCAAATTCCAGTCCAGACATACCGTAAAAGTACTGTTAAGCCTCGTGAGGCTTTTTCTCTTCAGGCACAACAGAGGGGGGGGGTCATAAAAGAGAGGGGACTTGCTACAAAGGGGGCTTATTCACAAAATCAAATGAAAACTATACATATATATGATAGACTTTTGCTTCTTTTTTCTTATATTTTGAGTTGAGGATTTAACATATGATGTTGGAAAGTTTTATTCTCTTTTGATACATCTCAGGGGCTTCTCAGGACTCACACAAGACGACACAAAGACTCCTCTTTCTCTTTATCAACATAGGAACACTATATACATAGGCCCTTCAATACTACGATACGACAACAAATCCGTGTTGAGTTACACTTTTCACCCCCTCTGGCCTACGCCAGAGGGCAATTCTACACACTACCTTCTCCTAGGATTCCTTGCTGTAACTAACTTAGGCAAGCAATCTATTCCCTACAAATGCATAACTGCACGCTACGCCTCCTTTCCAAAATGCCCTTATATGGTATAATGGCCCAATAGTAATTGCTCTATTTCCTATCACATGAATCCAGCGTGATCTGTTATGGCCTATGACTGTGTTCACGTGTGCATAGAGACCTTATGACCTCATTTCTCGAGGTATTACTGCCAACTTGCGATATGACCTAATGTACTCTAATTGCGTTCTAATGCGTTCTAATTTTCACAACATATGATTCTACGAGTTACATATAGACTCACGAAAAAGTCCCAGATATAACAAGGTACAACAACAACAACTACAATGGAAACAACAACAACATTTTTCTTTTTGCTGTCAATAGCAATAACTACATATATGCAATCAGTCTAAGTTGAAGACACAAATTTGAGCCAGCTTTTGCCCAAACCGTATAAAATTAACATGTAAACTTGTTCAGCCAAATAAGTGGAAAATCTTTGGTAGCATCTGGAATTATATGTAAATTTGGGGGGAAGCTAATGAGAAAAGGGCTGATCTAAAATTTTGACTCAGAAGGGAGGGTCCTTTTAGAGAGGAGGCTTGATAGAAAGAGGGCTGAATTGTAGATGGATGAGCAACCGCTATGTAGATGCGTTACTTCATTCATACCTAAGCTGAGGGGATTAGTGAGTACCATAAAGGCCAATTTCCAGTCACCGGAATTTTCCAAGCAGGCGGAATTTTAGATGATAAAAAGTTGCTCAGTCGTCACTATCTATTCATTTTAAGAGCGACATTTCCTCTCACGAACAATAGAATTTCCGCCCGCTCTGAAAATTCCACTGACTGGAAATCAGCCTTCATTTTGGATGAAAAGTGAAAACGTACAACGAAGATTTAAGAGACTGCTTGGCACGAATCTCTCAATAGCTCTTCCTCCCTTCTCTCCCTCGTTCTGTTCTGTGTACATCTGTCATGCCTTTCGATGTCAAAAAAAAGACAAAGAACAACTTGCAACAAGTTCAGACTTCTATGCCGTAACGATACGATGAACTTTAAAGATTGGATAACATCAGCAAACATCAATCAAAATTGGTTAACATCGCTTTACATTGGTTAAAATCAGTAAACATGGGTTATTATCACTTCACATTGGTGAAAAGCTGTGAAGATTGATTAATATTGGTTGGTGGTTATCATCAGCGGTAAATATAAACGTTACGATGAGTACCTGAAATGTGGTCATCAATGCCCATAGAAGAGAGTCAAAGTTATGTCGCACTGGTGTTCCGTTGAGGATCATCTTAGCTCCAAATAAATGCATTCCAAGAATGGACACAGTGAAGATGAAAATGACAAGCAAAGCCAAAAACGTCATGACGCTGTCGAGGGTCTTTACCATCACGGTTATCTGTTTCTGCAATGATTTCATGAACCTGATTAATTTGAAGATTCTCATGAGACGAAACGTTCGAAGCACTGACACACCACTTGCACTGTCTCCACCAAATATTTCCACTACACTGAAATGGAAAAATATTTTTTTTTTATATATTCTCATAAAATTTACAAGGAAAAACAATTACAATGCAAAAGCTAAGGGAGCATGGAAATATATAACAACCCTAAGACTTACAATTAACATGGAGACACAAATATTACAACAAGTTACAAGGTATTAAGCTACAAAAATAATTAATTAGAGGAAAAATATTGCCCTAGTAAAGAAAGCATCAGTTATCTACAAAACAGCTTACACGGTGAAACTTTGAATACAAGAACCAGCATTGATTATTAGGTAGGTCTGCATTAGGGCAGCCAAGAGATCTTCATGGCAGGACGAAATCTTGGCAGTTTAGAGTCTTTAAACTTCCACTATCAATAGACCTTTTCACAATTTGGGGAAAGAGACTGGGTACAGCGCGGCCCATTCTGACAGCCTTGGCAACAGAAGGAATCGGGGAATCTCCTTCGCTTCGGTTGTAAGCGTTTGCCGTGCGTCTCAGTCGCATCTCCCTGCAAACTTGAGTTACTTTCGATTTATCTGCACTTTTCATGGGTTGTTTGATACTTGTTTGGTATGGTAAATATTTTCTCTGATTATTGACGCGTCTTGCTATCCTTCCACCCATTTGTGAGTCTATTTGGAGGCACTGTATTGCTACTGTTCACTCAAGTTTGAAGTAAGACCAGTTGATCGTTTGGGCCTAAGCTACGCCGCTTCAAAGATGAGGTCAAATACCTGCAATAAAGTGGCTCAAAATACACTCAACAATAAGTGAAAGGATGACCAGATGGCAGAGAAATCACTTACCGGTCCAAACAACTATCATGTGACTCTTGAAAAGTGCAAATAAATCGAAAACAAATCAAGTTTGGAGGAAAGGCAACTGAGCCGCGAGGAGGCGACTCCCCTTATTTCCTACTGTTGCCAAGGCTTTCAGAATGGGCCGCGCTCTCCCTAGTTTCCCACATAGTTCCCACATAGCAAGAAGAGTACTTCCCAGATTTGAATGATTCAAATTTTAGTTAAAAAGCCGAAAGATCAAGGAATTTTTGTGATTTTTCTCGCTGTCTCACGAGCACTAGAAATATAGGTGAATTGAACTTTATTAAAATTTCATTGTTGCAAAATGACTGAAAATAACCTAAAACGTTGATCAAATGGTAAAGGACTCCTCGCACAGATCAATAAAGAAAATACGATTGTTCATGGGTGAGAGCTATCCACTGCAGACTTATTGCCATGCGACTGAAAATCTTTAGTATTTGTTTGGAAATTGATGTCGTATAACTCTTGAGAGAAGTTAAACGCCCATTGAGTATTGCTCTGTGCACGGAGAGTCCTTACAATTTGATCAATGTTTTAGGCCCTTTTTCAGCCACTCTGCGATCATGAAATTTTGATAAAGTTAAATTTACCGATACACGTAGTGCTGGTACGACAGCGAGAAAAATCACAAAAATACTTCGATCTTTCGGCTTTTAAGTGGAATTTGAATCATTCAAATCTGTGACGTACTCTTGGTGCTACGAATGTTTAAAAGTGGGAACTTTTTTCTGGCTCACCCGGTAGTTCTTATCATATAGTGCAGCCTTCCTGATCTACAGTTCATTAGTTCTTACACTATCTCAAATAATTAATTGTGCTATGTGTGGTTTATGACAAAGCACAACATTGGATGACATAACAACACATGCAGTCATATTCGCGTAGAACTTAAACTTCAAATTCTCTGCGAAGCAAATTTCAAAGGCAGAAAGAGCTTCAGCAAGTACGGACGGTTTTTGCATCGTCGAGATCCTTAGCAAACAGAGGGACAGAATACCAAGGCTTTTTAAGCCACTGGTAAGTAAGAACGCTCTTAATCTGCTTTGATTATCTCACAGTCAATTTATCTTTGCTACCTTATATTTCATTACATAAGTTAAGTATTTACAAAGGGAAAGCTAACATGTTTCAAAACACAAACTTTCGATACAAAAATTCACTTTCGTCAAAATTAGCCAATGACTGCTAGAGTTACTTGCAAATACACGAAACTAAATAAAGATTTGGAACCTATGCTATGGGAAATTATATGACCAACTTCTTTCAAGCGAATGGCTTGAAAGAAACGTTAGCTATTTCCCTATAATTACAAAGTTGAAATTATCTTGAAACCTTTGATAATTTCAGAATTAGACTGGTTTTGTTCTTTTCTACGAATTAAAGACAAGTTTTGAACAAAACTTTATACCATTGAAATTTCTCAGATTTTTGATGAAACACGAATAATTTTCAAGAAAGCGATGATCTATGAATGTCTACAAAATTGTATCAGTTAAACGTCTGTCACTCTTCTGGTTTCTTATTGAGACATTTGATGATATCACATCCAAAATGAGTTGAAATAAGAATACATTGCTATTTCAAAACTGTTTAGGATTCCTGAGAATTCCAAAGGTCTATTCCAAAGCAATGATTTATGATCTATGAACGTCTACGATTCCAAAGCAATGATCTATGAGCGTCTGCAATATGGTATCAGTCACACGTCTGTCACTCTTTTGCTATTTTGCTAAACCTTTGCTATTTCAAAACTGTTTAGGATTCCTGAGAATTCCAAAGGTCTATTCCAAAGCAATGATCTATGATCTATGAACGTCTACGATTCCAAAGCAATGATCTATGAGCGTCTGCAATATGGTATCAGTCACACGTCTGTCACTCTTTTGGGTTTACGATCAAAGCATCACATCCAAAATGAGTTGAAATAAAAATACATTGCTATTTCAAAACTGTTTAGGATTCCTGAGAATTCCAAAGGTCTGTTCCAAAGCAATGATTTATGATCTATGAACGTCTACGATTCCAAAGCAATGATCTATGAGCTTCTGCAATATGGTATCAGTCACACGTCTGTCACTCTTTTGGTTTACGATCAAAGCATCACATCCAAAATGAGTTGAAATAAAAATACATTACTATTTCAAAACTGTTTAGGATTCCTGGGAATTGCAAAGGTCCATTCCAAAGCAATGATCTATGATCTATGAACGTCTACGATTCCAAAGCAATGATCTATGAGCGTCTGCAATATGGTATCAGTCACACGTCTGTCACTCCTTTGGTTTACGATCAAAGCATCACATCCAAAATGAGTTGAAATAAAAATACATTGCTATTTCAAAACTGTTTAGGATTCCTGGGAATTCCAAAGGTCTATTCCAAAGCAATGATCTATGATCTATGAACGTCTACGATTCCAAAGCAATGATCTATGAGCGTCTGCAATATGGTATCAGTCACACGTCTGTCACTCTTTTGGTTTACGATCAAAGCATCACATCCAAAATGAGTTGAAATAAAAATACATTACTATTTCAAAACTGTTTAGGATTCCTGGGAATTCCAAAGGTCTATTCCAAAGCAATGATCTATGATCTATGAACGTCTACGATTCCAAAGCAATGATCTATGAGCGTCTGCAATATGGTATCAGTCACACGTCTGTCACTCTTTTGGTTTACGATCAAAGCATCACATCCAAAATGAGTTGAAATAAAAATACATTGCTATTTCAAAACTGTTTAGGATTCCTGAAAATTACAAATTATAGAAACGTAGCAATAAATTCTTGCAAACCATTTAAAAGAATCTGGTCAAAGTTCATAGAATTTACACACCACCCTTTTACAGAAATTTAACCCTATCTCACCTGGGACTTTTGAAGCGGTCAATACCTGGGGGGGGGGTGGATTCCACCCCCCCTGTTTTCCTCGGCCGTTCTTAGAGATATGAGGCTAAAAATTGGTAGAGATGTTAATTATCACGTAAACAATGAAACTGAATCATCAAAATCTAATTATCGATGTTGTTGTTGTTGCTAAAGCATCATAAGCAAAAACTAATTATATGACGTCATATTTATGAAAGCATTTTAAAAGTAAATATAATAAAATTTTTTTAGCAAACACTAAAAGTAGATATCAAAATCTATGTTCACTGCAAATTTGGGCTCAATCAGAGCAATTACAAAAGCACAGGATAAAAATAAAGTTGCATCTCCACAGAGTACAGAGCAAAACATCGGTTGCCATGGAAACATTTCTAAAATTAGAACAAATTTTTTTCACATTTTGAATGTAATTAGATAAAGGATCAAAGTCAGGAGATCTCAGGATCATTCCGCACATTCTGAACAAGACGTAGCCAAAAATACGGTTGGGGGGGGGGGGTGGAATCCACCCCCCCCCAGGTGAGATAGGGTTAAAGATTTGCGACCTATGCCAAATTAGCCGATAGAACAAACTGCCCTTGCCTTGGTGGAAATCATCGAAGTCCAGAAATAAATAAAAATACCATACCTTATGATGACAATTGTGCCATCAAACAAATTGAACGAATCTTTGATATATCCATATGGGCCATAGCCAATAATCTTCAGTAAAAATTCAACGATAAAGACTCCAGTGAAAATAAGATTGAAGATGTCCAATACGGCTGTCAATTCTTTCGGCTTAAAGGGAAAAAATTCTCTTAGCGGAATGATCATGAATTGCTTGAAAAGTGGGTGTAGGATTGTCTTTCTAAACTGAACATGAAACTTCAAACTATGATTCCTCTGGTAACAAATGTGAACCACTCAGACAACACCACCAGGTAAACAGAAAATTGTATAGATTTTTGAAAACTTACCAATAAACGGTGTGACTGTATCGCTCAAAAGCCAGAAAAAGGTCAAGCCTCAAGGCTAAAGTCGTTAGATAAACCTTCACAGCTTTATCCAGTCAAAATATCCAACTTTTTTAACTCCAGGTATTGTTTTTAATTCCAGAAATTGTAATCCAGCTGCTTTTGCCGAAATAGCCTGAAACTGTTCCAAATTTTCTTGTAAGATTCCCTTAAATATGGCATTGATGGAAAATCTCTCTCCGGCTCAAAGCTGTAGAGACGTGCCTTTTTCTGGACTCTGGCATCGCTTTTACACTCTGCTTTCTGACCGACAGATCTGACTGGTTTCGCATTATTACTAGGTATAGTTGAGGCTCTTTTAAAAAGACAATTAAAATTAACTTTAGCAGCGTGCTCTGCTTTGTTGTTCATTTGTGCAATAAAGCCTGGTTTCCATTAAATCGCAAAGTGTCGTAAAGTGTCGCAGAGTGTCGCAGAGTGTCGCAGAAATTTTGCTTGCTGCATTTTGTAACTCCCTGCGACACGATGTTTCCATTGGTCGCAGAGTGTTGCAGAATTTTGGCGCCATGTTTCAATGACAATAACATCGCGTGCCCACAGCTAGAATGAAATCACATGAGCCTATTGTTCTCGGATCGCAATCAGTCGCAGAATATTAGGACAGATGTTTCCATTGATCGCAGAGTGTCGCAAAGTGTCGCAGAGATAGAAAATTTTCTATCTCTGCGACACCGATCGCAGAGTGTCGCAGAGTGTCGCAGCATTTTAGTACAGCAGTTTCCATTCGTCGCAAAGTGTTGCAGAACCAAAATTCTGCGACACTCTGCGACACTTGCGACACTTTGCAACACCTTGCGATTTAATGGAAACCAGGCTTAAGTTTCAAGACAATCAATTGAGATATAAGTGAAATTAACTAAATGGCCACTGCAGTACTGATTGCCTTGGAGTCCTTTACATACAAAGCTATTGTCAGGTGACAAAGACTGCGTTCACACGATACTAGCACAGTTTAAAATGGTGAAAGACGTTACGGATAGGCCTTCTATTCGCACAAAAACGGCATACCTTTGCCAGCAGATTTTGAAAACGATGAACTTTGAAAACGGCACCTTTTGAAAATGCCATCACGCAGACATTCAAAAAGGACGAAGATGGAAAACGTTTCGACAATTTCAAAAAGGTCTGAGTACATCTCTTTGACACCAAAGTTTTGGGGGGATTGCAACGAATTTGCTACCATATAATCGACTTCTTTTTCATATCATGTGAATGGTTGCTAAAATTTTGCTACCGCCACATTTTCACTGTTTTCAAATTGTTATCGTGTGAACGTAGGCCAAAACATTCAACATAGCAATGCCTTCAAAGCATTAACCAAACAACTTAAAGGCAGTTTTCAAATTGTTCCAGTATCGTGTGAGCGTAGGCCAAAACATTCAACATAGCAATGCCTTCAAAGCATTAACCAAACAACTTAAAGGCAGTTTTCAAATTGTTCCAGTATCGTGTGAACGTAGGCCAAAACATTCAACATAGCAATGCCTTCAAAGCATTAACCAAACAACTTAAAGGCAGTTTTCAAATTGTTCCAGTATCGTGTGAACGTAGGCCAAAACATTCAACATAGCAATGCCTTCAAAGCATTAACCAAACAACTTAAAGGCAGTTTTCAAATTGTTCCAGTATCGTGTGAACGTTGGCCAAAACATTCAACATAGCAATACCTTCAAAGCATTAACCAAACAACTTAAAGGCAGTTTTCAAATTGTTCCAGCGTCGTGTGAACGTAGGCCAAAACATTCAACATAGCAATGCCTTCAAATCATTAACCAAACAACTTAAAGGCAAGGGAAGGCAGTCTGTCACGCATCTAACTGGGTGATGAAGACAATGCAAAAGATAGGAGAACTGATTAGATTTGATCGTAATGACTCTCTACGACTGCATGAAGTTATAAAGACGAGCCCTTCAGTAATCTAAATGCAAAAATTCACAAAGAAATCTGTTGTTCCCTGGTGGTAACTCGAGTCTTTCCATGATGGGGACGTGCCAGCCAACATTTAGGGGTAAGACCCATTTTTCAATTTCATCCCCATTTTTAAGGATTTTTGGGAGAAAAAGCCTGCTGAACTTCTATGAAATCAAGATCCATTTCACTTTAAAATGTACAATATGAAGGTGAAGTTGCCACCAACAAACTTTCATCTTTAAACGATAAAAATCCAACGTTGCAAAGACAGAGCTCGGTAACTTTTCGTTCCAAGTCAAAAAGCTACCCATTCCTGTCGAGAAACTCTAAATTCTCAGACCTATATTTAAAGATCTTCGAGGTTCTAAGCCCATCCATATAGGCGGCACGTACCCGTTGCTCCATATATTGAAGTTACCACCACTACTGGCCGTTGTTTTGGGCAAATGACTTCTTAGCAACCAACCAGGTGCGTGACAGACAGCCTTTAACTCGTTGACTGAATATGTACGATCATAGTTTTGGTCGAGTTTGAGAAAGTGAGACTTCTGAATAAAACATTCAATCAACCGAAACAATGAAATTCTAAAAACTCACCTGACCATGATGTTCTATTCCCATAGTGACTGTATTGAGCAGAATTGAGCCCATGATTAATCCCTTAAACGCGTTACTCTCGCAGATATCTCGCAATTTGCTACGAAACCGTGAGCAACATCCGGGAATGTCTTCTTCGTCATCTTCCTCCTCCTCATCGTCGCTGCTCTCCGATTTATAAATCTCTTCATACTTCTCGCATTCAACTCCAGATTCAAGCTGATCTACTTTCGGACAATACGATGTCTTCTTTTGTTTACCGTTTGGAAAATCGTACGACGAATCGTCCGGTTTAATTGGGGAATCATCATCGAGCGACGACTTGTCTTTTAAAGACGTAGAATAAAAAGAAACAGTATGTGTAGCTTGTTGAAGTCTTGGAGACGGCTGCCTTGAACGGCAAATAACTACTGTGGTGTCGGGTATAAGTAAAGCAGTATTTTGAATTGCAAGTGGACAAACACTAGCTACTCCGACTCTCGGATCACTATATTCGTTATCGATGGCAACAAAAGTTGGTGTCCGGAGAGAAGAGCGCTGTCCCACTTCCTCAGGTTGTATTAAGTTCGAAGATTCAGTTGGATCTGATTGCGAGTTATTTGCATTGTTCGAGCAAATATGATGATGATGATGAAAATGGTGATGATGATGATGATGTAAGTGTATTGTACTTGGTAGATTTCGTTTTTCTTTTCTTTTCGCAATATTGCGTTTCCTTCGCTTCTTCTCCTGTGCTTTGCAGAATCTCGTTCCTGCAAATCTCCTGCGCAGTCTTTTGCGTATTCGTTTGTAGGCGTCTTCAAATATGCCTAATATTGCTGCGTAACAACCTTGATCCTTCAAAGTGTAACTACTGACAGAGCCTGATAATGTACTGTATGATTTTAATAAGCGAGCTTTTCTGTTAGCTTGCTCAATTAATGCTGACTCCCGTTGTCTTGTTTCAGAAAATTGGGATGCTATGACCACAAGACATAGATTCGTCATGAAGTAGGCTCCAACCTTAGAAAGGAAGAAAAATAACAGCCACTTTTAAACATTTTTATGTTGAATCAAAACTTTTACAGAACAAATTATTGACATGGCGTATGAATTTCTCTCAGAGAAGCTAAACTATAGAATAGCCTTCCTCCTGGATCTAAGACAGATTTCTTTCTGAATAATTTTATGAAATCATCACAATATAAAATCAATAAAGGGTTAAATTTTTCTTTCTATTATGTATATTGTAGCATGGTAAATAGATTTTTAAAATTACAGTTTTCCATGTTCCAATGAGATCTTTTTTTTAACTGTTGTAATTAATTTTTATTCGAGGACCTGTTGAAAAACAGCTTCTGTTGAAAGAAGACCGTCCTTAAAAGAAATAAAATGCCGATTAGAATGAAATTCTAATTGCAGTTAAAGCAACGTACATGTTGTTTATTTTTTATCACTGATTCACGCCTCTGATTATTTGGCGTATCACAGGATTTTGAGTCTCTTGAGATATAATGCGCTTACTTGCACGTGTGTAGTGTAGATTGTCATGCATAAGGCATGGCTTCTTCTGGCATTTTAAAATACAGTTTCATTTGAGAATTAGGTAGTTTTGCACACTCGTGTGGAGTGGTTGCAAACTGAATCTCCCACCCACCAGCCTCTTTTATACCTGTCATATTGCATCTTCTTTCCGTTGCAGGTGCGTCTGGAAAGTTTTTTCCAACATGAATGAAGGGACTAGTTTTGCGGGAAAATACAGGTTCTCCTTCTAACCCCACCTTCGGGAGGGCAATTTGCCGTCACTGTTTCCCGTCTAGAAGCCCTACTTCATAAAACACTGTGTTCATGCATAGGGTCATCGGCCCGTCATCGCGGCTTTTAATTTTCAATAGAACTGATAAGGAATATGGGACTTAGTTTGATCAAATTGCTATGCAGATTATTTATACCTTGCATCGAATGTGAAACAGACTTGCAAAAAGACAGCCAGCCAATATTTACAGTCATAGTTCAAACATGAAATTGTATCATTTAATAGAATCTATTGATCAAACTTCAAAATCTTTCTCTTCGATTAGTTAACCTGTTGAGAGAGCTCCTCCTTTACCAAATTCCTTGCATGCCAATTGCTTTATAAATTTGTTTTTCATTAGTTTGTATTTCCTTCTTGTAATTTCTTGTTTGATGTGGTATGTTGTAATTAATAGATGAATGAAGAAGTGAAGAAGTTGGAAAAAGTTGGAATGAAACGACGGCTGGTGAATACTGCAAGGACAGGGTAATGGAGTTTCATTCGGCATGAATTAACAAGAGAAGGAAGGGAAAATCATGGCGGCTGAGATGGTAGGGAAACGAGTAAGTGGAAGACAAAAATCAAAGATGTTAGACTGGATGAAGAAGAAATTAAATGTTGGAGATGGCGAACATCTAGTTGCCATCGCAATAGACAGAAGTTGGGGGTGGGGGGAGAGCGCACCACCATGATCCCCCTAGATGGTATTCGATGCCAAGACCCCGAGGGGGTACATAACATGTTCAGGGTGCGCGGGTATGTGCCGCCCATATGGATGGGCTTTTGGGCCCAACATTTCGGCAGACTTGCCTCAAACATGGGTCGGTTATCCAGAAATTGGCGAAAAATAGCCAAAAATGGGTGGTTTTCCGCCAAAATTCATCATACGAGTTGGTATGACGGCAAGTTTCGGTAATTAGAAGAGGGTAACTTTCTGAAAACCGGGCGGCAGACCCCGTCCATTCGCAAGTCATGTACCTCCCAGGGGCCAAGACACTAGAAAACAATGTTGTAGTTATTCTGATGGCATTTGTATGTGGTGGAATTTTAAAATGAGATGAACTGAAATGGACTGAACTGAACTGAAGATGGAATTTTAAGAACCCAGGGGGTACTCCCTAACTTTCAATACCGTGCCACTATTTCTTTGCTGACCCCTAAATATTAAGCCTAATGTTTTGGGGATCCCAAATATTGGGTCTAATATTTTGGAGACTCCAAATATTCTCATCTATTTCTGGGAACCCCTATAATGTTTTCTAATGGTTTCAATTTGAGCTTCTTAATTTTTCTGAGTTTTTAAATAATACCACAACATTTGTTTCATGATTTGCAACTTCAGGGTCACACTGCCTTCCATGTGAAGTCAATGCAAGACAAATTCCACGATCCTTCCTTTCTTCAGATTTGTGGACCCCAAATATTGAATTTCTGTCCATGTTGTAATTCACAGACCACAAATATTGATTTAAAATACATTTTCGGACCCCAAATATTGGCACGGACCCCCCTCCCCGTATTGAAAGTTAGGGAGTACCCCCTGGGTTGATGAATCATTTCCTTACCACTATCAATGCCACGAAGTAGATCCATACCCAAGGACTATATGCATCTTGCAAGAAATACATTATCTTCGACCAGCCTTCCAGTGTAATCACCTGCAAAAAAGAATGAAATTAGTCAAATGAATAATATTTCTTGCAACATAGCCATGATTTATACCAAGATAAAATAAGAGAATACTTGTTGTTTATACGTACCACAATTCAACCAATGGACACTCTATTAAGTTATCTCACAGGGACTCCAGGAAGTTATATAACCCCACCCCCCCCCCATGATAAAGAGGCCTTCCTCTGACCCTCCTTTGTGATTGCAGAGCTAGCCATGGCGTAATGCTTTAAGAGAGAGGTCGACGAAAGCGAGGTGCGCGAATAAATCAATAAAGCATTACCTCATCGCTTCGCAATCGCAAAGGAGGCTTCTTAAAGCATTACGTCATCGCTTCGCAATCGCAATGGAGGCTCAGAGGAAGGCCTCTTTATCATTGGGGGGAGGGGTTATACAATTTCCTGGGGTCCCTGTGTTTACCTCAAGCGAGAGTAAACTTGGTTAAAGGACAAGTCCGGCGTTGGTGTGATTGATGATTAACTAAAAAAAATAGACTGTTGTAAATGATAAATCGTACTTTTCCATCATTCTTCGCCTTTTTCTTGCGAAATAACGTATTCACAGAAGTGCGACCTTTGCATAGTGACATCATTACGCAAAGAGATCTCTCCCACTGGTCGTGTTCACAGATCCCATTGGTCGTGTTCACAATCCCGCCCTACCAGGGTGCACGTGGTCGCAGCAAATGGAATGAAACGGTGGGCATTTGCAGATTTCTTAGGCTCCGTTACTGTACCAGTACAACTTCGAATCAGTAACAAATGTGTATCAGATCAGCCTTCTGCTTACATTGTTACACTGTTCTTTTCATGACTTACATTAATGATCTCCCTAGTGCTGTCAAGTAAATTGCCAAGGAATTGGTCCTGGTCCTGCCGTCAAATAAATATTTTTGCCAAATATTTTGATGGGTTAGCAGTATTTTTCATTCTTAGGAAAGCACTTTCTACTTTTTAAAAAATGTGGTGAAATATTTGATACGATGCCAGGGTCAATTCTTTGAAAACTGACTTTATTTTGACATTGCGAGAGAACAATAGATGTGCTGTTTTTGAAGCAACCATTTACTTTGCCTTTTTTATGCGATAAATCAGCAACCACTTGTCAGATTGACTCAAACGAGGTCTCAAACTCTAAGTTGAAGTCCATGCAACCGTGTGAAAATTGAGATATTGAATCTACAGCTCCTCCACAGTAGTCACACAAACAGGGCACAATTATTTTCAGACACCCTGTAAATTACTTTACTATATGTCATTAATCGAATAATCGACACTAAAAATGTCATAATATGGACGAATTGCAACTTCCGTAATCCCGTAATATCATCTGTTGTCGCACCGACGGAGCAGAAACTGCGCACGCATGCGCAAAATCCCGTAACTTTGAGCCTCCTTAGCTCCCTACAACAGATCCCGAAATTAGGCAACACTTGGTATTTTCTTCCTAGGACGTAAAACTCTTGATTAATCACTTCAAAAAGCTTATCTATTCAAACACTTCCTTATCTGAGATTGGTTGATGACGTCATTTTACGCAGTTTCTGCTCTGTCTGTCGCACCTTGATATGAAAGATAATATTATGTGGATGATAATGTAGGATAACCTGCCACAAGGCATAGACTTTTCAGCTATTCTGAAAAAGAATCTCAATAGAACATTATTTGTCTACATTTTGAAGAATTCTCGAATGTGCATAGTAGCGATATAAGTCAAAACGCCACTCGATCGAACTTCGCGCATAAAAATGTATAAAAGATAACGCTCGATCCAGGCTATTTTGTAGATTAGCTAAGGGACAGTGCAAAATTTATTATATGGCATGGCCGGTGGAGAAGAAAACTTTTTGGAAGAACATCTGCTCGCCCCGTAAGAAATTTTTGCAGAAAAGCTAACTGTCCCGTCGCCCTTCCTTAAAGTCCTTAAAAATGTATCTGCCCAGTATAAATGAATAACAGATGTTTTACAGCACATATCACCGACTAACTAACCAATGACCATAATAAAATCACTTGTACGTACAAATCTTTTTCAATGGAAAATTTTCTTTGTAGATTAAGAGATATGACTGATACATCGTTCTTCAAAGCAACTGACACGGAAATTTTGCGTCATCTAAAATAGATTTCCAAGCATTTCTCTGCTTGCATGATTTACAACTTCGCCCTCAAAATGTGACATTTACATTTCAAATTTCATCTTGAGCTCATAAAAAGCTACTGCCCCGTTGATATTTTAAAAGGTGTTGACCCACCTCTGATGAGCTCAATAAAAGTACTTACCCTGTTACGTTTTGCACCGGCCATGTCATAAAGTAAACTTTGCCTTTGCTCTGTCCCTAGAAGCATATCTGCATATTTGCATATCTTACCTGGAAAATTGCTACAATTGCTAATCCAGTATGATCGAATGATATTGCACCATAGTATGGGTTATCTCCTACTTGTTGACATTTGGTATAATACATATTCCAGTTAATACATGACTTGTTTGTTAATGATGTGTTTGGGTAGTGATAAGAATCATAGCTTTCTGTGCACTTGGGACTAAATCTTGTTGTTGAATATTTTGGAATGAAAGCATTATTGCATTGAACAATCCCATTGTCCGTTGGTAATGAACAAATAAGGCTATATTCTGTTTTTTCTCGATAATATGTCGATAAGTTCCTGAAAAGAGAGGGGAAAATAATCATGATAAGGAATAAATTCTTTGTTTTAGGTTGGCATAGCTGATAGCACTAGGCTAATTAATGCCAACCATAATTAATATAACAGCATGAAAACTAAAATTAATTTATATCATAGAGTTTAAGGTAACTATGCCCCTTTAATATTCAATTTGCTTCCAACAAATAGCAGTAACTCCAAATGATCCATCATTTTGATTCACTCTCATCGTTCATATGATGACCCCCTGAATATTTGCAGAAGTTTTTCACCATTTCACTCTTGTTTCCTTGTGGAGAATGTTACGAGCCTCAGGAGAAAAGCTGTGCTGTTTGAAACAATAGGTGCTATTGTCCCCAAGCCCCTTCTTCATAAACATTCCCCTCTCTTTCCTCTCCTCGCTTTCGCTTTGGGGGAATTCCCAATCCCTTCTCGTTTTCGCGTTTGGGGGATTCCCAGAAACCCATTTCGAGGCACAGCGTAGAATCAATTCAACATGGCAGACATAGCAGCGCCTATAGGCCACAGTCGTGCTTGCATATTGGTAGAAATATTTGGCCAAATACAATGAAGAATAAAGAGAAAAGCACAGCATCGTAAATATGAATGAATATATTTCTTTATGAGGCGATTTAAGCATTTTCAGGCTAACCAAGCAGTCTCCTTCCACCCATGGTCTAGCGCCAAGCGCTGAGATCCTAACTTACAATCAAAGCGGAAGAAGCGAACCACCTAACATAAAAGAACCTTATCATCATTGAATTTTGTTTTCTTTGCATGACAAAATCCTTGAATAATTGTATCCATTGTGTTTCCAGAAGAAAGAACTCCTACTGTACTCCACTATGTTTCGCCCAACGGAAGCAATATTCGAATAAAACGGAGGCAAACAATAACGAAATGTTTGCAGAATCATCCAATCATGAAAATCTGTTTTCAAATAGTTTTCGACTTTACATGGTACTGTTCTTCCAGTTTGACTGTAAAGGAAAAATAAGCATTTAAAAGTCACTAAAACCACTTGTGGTCAACTTCTAGCCTATCAGATATTATGGCCTCGCGGTAGACACTGTCTTTTGCTCCTCGGGGCATCGTTGTAGTAGTATTGCAGAGTCATCTCTGTAAGTAGTGTGGTGTAGCTTATATTGTAGAGTAGCTCTGTAAGTAATGTACAGGGTGTCTCAAAAAAATTGTTCGACGTTTGATTAAATACTAAAAAATAACGATACGCTGAATGGACCTTTGGTCAAGTCCCCCTTGTCCTGAGATTTTAAATTAATTTTTGACACAAGAATCATGCAAATCCGATAAAAATTCATGGGGTTTGTGCCTCGAAATGGCATTTTTGGTAAAAGTCCCATAGGCCGTCGTTTCTGTTAGTTCTCAATTGTCTCAGGGTGAAACAAGTGGGATTCACACAGGTATTCGATAACCTAACTGTCAAGCATATGGATGCTTTGAGGAAACAGATTCAGTCTCTCGCCGATTTTGTTTTGAACCACTGTTTTTGGACCTATGCAATGTTAGGGAATTTTGAGAATGATCGCAAGAAATAATTTACTTTAGAAGTCGTATTTGCTTTGCTCTGATATCAACGAGAGGTATAACATTGGATAAGCTTCTCTTACCTCCGTCTTCGAGCTTTTTGCAATACAAGTAATCTGGGGGGTCTCTGGTTTCAGTTGTCGCATACTTTTGATATTCGAGAGCTCGTAACTCAGTGAATTTTCAACCGATTTGCACGATTTTAGTCTCTAAAATTATTTCATAATCTTAGGAAAAGGGTTATCTTTCCATGAGCCTGTTCATGTTGTCATTATTTTTCAATATTTAATCAAACGTCGAACAATTTTTTTGAGACACCCTGTAGTGTAGCTTGTAACATATATTGTAACTTTTTATTGGAATATAGAAAAAATATCATGACTGAGAAATAAACGCACAAACGAGATAATTCGATCTAATCGTGTCCTACCGACTCATGCTTTCATGAGAAATTTTTAGATTTTTTGCAAATGGAAGCATTCCATCCTACACAAACCCTCTATGGTACGGCTCATTGTGGTTTCATCAAATATTCTTAACTACAGTATTATGCGCATACTAACCGGTTTTGTGTTGTACAGAAAAATATAAAGCCCGAGGTCTTAAAGGTACAGACCGAGCTTGCCAATAGGAGTGCCGGGATTCTGTATTGCCTCGTTTTTGAAACTTCAGTCAGGTAATAAGATGAAATAATAAACTTGAATAAAGAGCATGCATTGAAAATAATAAAAACCTGAGAAAATAAAGTACTCACATGTGTGATATATTAGTAGGTGCATCTAAAACACATCTATTTCTAAGCACTCCCTGCCATAACTGCACGCCAATGATTCCAAATACAACAAAAATAAGTGTACAAATTGCTAAGACATTGCCAAGCATGGGTAATGTATCTAAAAGTAATGCTACCAAGATCCTTATACCTGTAAAAGATCAGATAAATTTGTTAAAGGGAATTGACATTGTTAAAAGCTTGCCCGGACCAAGTCAAAAATATAATATATTGAATTTGAGAACTTCAACATGTGTGGCTTCATTGTGGAGCCAAAGGAACAATGGATTCAAAGGTACTTTCTATGGCCTGTTTATAGCAGCTATGAGATATAGCCGTGTCCATTTTCTTTAAGGAGTCTCTGCTAACCATGATCCTTAGTGGCGCCAAATTCGACTTTCGTATTATCTGAAAGTCGTTTCTGGCCTAAATTTTCTTTGCCTTGCTTTTCCTTCAGTGTACAAAGGATTATGTTTGACAATGGATCTTAAGCATAGGCAAAGGTGTAGAGTCCGAATTTTGATACTTCTCTTTCTACAATTCCAAAATGGGCCTAAGCAACGGACATACCTCCCATACCTCGCACGTGCCGTCTCCAGTTGTTTGTCTGCTCATAACAAAGGATGAGCGCAAAGCCTAATGGTTAGCAGAGGGTCTTTAAGCATGGGCATTGAAGGGGACCATTGCTGATTTGCCTTGGTTGTGCCTAAGTTGTTCATTGCAGGGCCCAAGCAGATTGCTTAAGCCCTCCTTGCCATGACTCATCAGCAAAACAAATAAAGTAATATTTTTTGCGCTACTAACAGACCTTTGTAATGTACGACGTTTCGGGCTTAAACCCATTATCTTGACTTGATAATGGGTGTAAGCCCGAAACGTCGTATATTACAAAGCTCTGTTAGTAGCGCAATAAATATTACTTTATTTGTCTTGTTATCAATTTAACATCGTGCAACACACATAAAAGAAGTTTGTTTGTGCAATGACTCATCAGCAGCAACTTTTCTTCTGTCAGATTCGAGCTGAGCAACCTTCAGCCTATGGCTTAATTCCTAATTCCTTTTGGCCTTACTCGATTTGGTTCAGATTCATAAAAATGTGCGCCCCATTCGTAATTCCTCATGCTGTAAGTCTGATGCCATCTGCTAGTGCCAGCTATGCCTAAATATTGCTGAATAATGCTAACCGCCCTCCCATCCAATTCATTTGCAATTTTGCAGAAAAGCAAAGGAGCAATAGTTACTTGATATAGAATGACATGCAAGTTAAATGCACTTTATTCCTCCTAATAAGTAATGTATCAGATAGTAAAATATAAAAAACGATTCACCAAGAATCATAGGAAAGTAGCTGCAGATCGTTTCAAGTCATTAAAGAGATAGCAATCAAATGTTTTCCTCGATATTTGTCCAAGGCTAAACTCAATACATAAGTCCCTCTAACTTTCGCATTTTGTAATTGTTGTTGTTATCGCTTCAGTTTAGCGACAAGTCTGCAGGGGGAGCGAAACAAGAGACTTTTAGAATGAGTCTAGCTCATGGCCTCATCTTAATGCACCAATCAGACGACAAATGAGTGAGAAGCAGTCGTGAAGATTTTGCCGTGAAGACCATGAGAACTTGTGCAATGAATGCATAAAGCAGTAAAATACCGAACTTTCCCAAAGAGTATGGTCACGTGACATGAATTCATAAAAGAGAGCATGGAAAATTACAAATATGTCAGTTAAATCTCTGTGGCTGCAAAGAAAGACTACAGGAAATTAGCTAAATGAAACTTGCAACTTACTTGGTACTTTGTTTATTGCTCGTAATGGTCGCAAAACTCTTGCTGCTCGAATTGAACTAAGATACTCTCCATCTCCGTATAAATATTCCACCGAACTAGGAAAGAACAAAATTAACCATGATACACTAAAGGCCCTAACACTTTTCATTCGAATGTTCTTTGATGTGGCACTCACATTTCGTCCCCGATAAATTTCGAGGTTTCCCATACCAACTAAAAGCAGCTAAAACTACTTGTTCACTGAAGGTCCCTTAGACTTTGAATACGGCTGTTGCTCGATTTGCTAGTCAGATTTCGGAGATAGGAACATCAGGTGGAAATCGCAGCCTTACGATGAATCGGAGAACAAGAACGACGACAAAAAAAATCGTTTTATTCATTTTCAGCTTTCCATCGACAAATCCATGTTATAATTAAGCTTTTATGAGACAAATCCAAGACCATTCCAGAGAGAAGATTTTGTCATTGAACATTAAAAGAAGAGCACAGCTCTTACTATATGGCGATAAAGACCTTTCTTGTGAAGTGAACAGAGATATTCTTAGATTGACTCTACGTTTCATTCGTGAAACTGGTTGGTTTGATTGAGATCTATTGAAGCTTCAGCTGTGTGCAAAGCAACCACCAAGTACCTTAACGTAAATGTTCTTGTTTCTTCCTTTTTAGATTCTGTTTCATATTAGAAGTCAGATCCTTTTATCAATCTAAATCAAGGACGAGTTTCCACTCGTGATTTTCCACATTTTCCAACCCAATCCCTGATCCAACATCTAATCTGAGACAGAATCTAGTAATGTATCTTGTAGTTTTAGCTGAATCTTGCGTGTCTTTATGTTTTTGACCTTGGGGTAGTCGTTGTGTTTTCGCTCCTCTCAGTATTGTCCCTGTGGTGCTGTCTAGTAGCTTTGGATAGGTATAGTAGAACGTAAGCATTGTTGTAAATTATTTTATACGGATAAAAAAACAAGAGTAGATCAACAGAAAATGCTCAGTATCCTCAAAACAATCGTATGTTGGACACATTGGGTTTATGGTATCCCTAAAATTATGCTTGAATTCTTTTGGAAATTTAAGGAACTTAGAGTGATACATACCTTGCACAAACAATAAAGAAATCAAGTCTGTTCCAAGAAACATTGAAATAGCCAAGTTGTCCCCGTATACCCATCGCCAACATCTTGACCAGCATTTCAAAAACAAAGAAAGAATAGATACAAGTTTCTACAACTTCCAGTGTCTTGCAACGCTCTGTGTCACATTTGTCATCGTAAGGATCGTACATCCCAAGAGTTACTCCGTTGCACAGAATTACCATCATTGTGATTGTCTCAAAATATCTAATGCAAATGTCAAGTTCCAAACATTGAATATCAAAGGATTGACATATTCTAAGATATTTGATTTGAAACATTTCAAATATGATATGCTCGGGACCGTCTTGTTTCAAGAGCTCATTTCTCTTTTAAATTCAAATGATAATGAACTTATTTTAACTAAAAATAATCTTACATTAAATTCAAAAACAATCGGACGGAAAAGTTTCAGAAAAATAACTTCGAACAAAATACTTTGGGACACTTTTTCAGAACTTTGGACAAAACCTGCGGACAAATATGATACCAAAATGCAAGCATGAAACCAAAATGAATGCTAAAACTACTTGTAATTCCATCATAGATTATCAACTTGTATGCATGGTCATCACCACATCTGCAAAAGCATTTGAATGATTTTCTCTCAGATTCAGCGATGGTAAAACTAGCTGTTAATCAAATTAAAAAGATGCTGCCATACGTGAACTGTTTGTAAGAAACTCTGCGAGGAAGCAATCAGAATAAGAATTCAAAGAGCTTGAGCAACACTGGCAAAACAATGATTAATTCAATTTTTATGTTGTATGTCTTTGTGATTTTCTATTTTCAATGAATCTCAAAACTATCGGACATCATCAGGTCTCTCGGACAATTAAATTTTCGGGCAAAAATTTGTCCGAATGTTTGATGGTCCGAACGTTTTCAATTCTAATGTATGTTGTACTTTCTTTCCTATAATTTCATCACATTCTTACAATAAGGAATTTCTTCAGATTTTGCATACCGGGTGAGTCAATAAAAGCAACCCGCCCCCCCCCCCTTATAAAGGGCCAATACTCACTAAGTATACCGGCACCCGGTGAGTCAAAAAAATTTTATGCGTTTGGCGGACTGTGAATTAAAAATATGTGGCCGATATTCAAAACTGAGATGTTACTTTATCAGTTGAAAGCTAACTTAGATGAGAAAATTCTGTTTGTTAAAATCGCGCGTCTTTAAGACTCAAAAATTACATAGATGCCTGTAAGGGGTTTGCATTGAAATCGAAAGTTCAACATTCAATTTTGGTAAATGATTCATTTAGTATTGAAGTTTACATTTTCAGTTTCAGAAATGGGATTTTAATTCCAATAGCAAGTAAATCATGGACCAAGAATGGAATGTAGAATCCTTGTGCCCAAAGACACGCCGTTTACAAGCATTTTCCAAATAATATCTGTGACTAAATGATGAGTGATTTTACCAAACAAACTTTTCTCATTTAAGTTAGCCTTTAACTGATAGATTAACATTGCTTTTGAATCTATTTGAATTTATTTAGAAATTTCAAGACTGCTGCGTAGGTACAGAAATGCCTAGGAGATGGTAAAGGTCATTTAGGCTCAAACATTTTGAAAGCATATCTGATGGAGCACTTCAGTTCAAGGCGAGGAAGTTTGGCTGAGAAAGGCTGCTCATGGCATGGAAGAGAATTTTATGGCATTTCAAGGTAGGCAAAGAATTTTATACGACCTAAATCAACATATAATTGGTGTCCTGACACTCATGGTTCAAGGTGTGAAATCAATCCTTGAGGTAGCCTGCGTGCAGACTATACCCCCCCCCCCCTGACGAAAAGGTATAGTCTGCACGCAGGCTATCCTTGAGGTAGACTAATGCCTTTTCGTCCCTTGTTTCCCTGCGTTCTTTGACTTGCTGATATCACTTGGTCAATAGGGACTCATAATATTACTGTTATATAATGGGCCCACTTTTTCAAAATGGCCTAAAAAGGTGGGAGTTCTCGTACACTCAACAAAATCGCTTCAAAATCTGGTTTAAAGAGCTCGAACATTGAAAAGAGAAGTTTTAGTACAAAGAATGATGTTGTGTTGACCTACAAAATGCAAAATGCCTACCTTTCAGACAGTAATCTTCCTCTGTAGAAGCAAAATAGATCCATCGAAGCTGCGAGAACTCCAGGCTTCTTCAACCGTTCTTTAAGAGCAACAACAACAACATTCTGAATAGCGGCCCCTGATTGGTTAAAAACTGAATTCTAGCGATTTGATTGGTGAATACGGAACCATCCTACGCGGGCCTAAAGTGGGCCCACTATTTCAGAGTAATGTTATTAGTCCCTCTTGACCAAAGAACGCAGGGAAACAAGGGACGAAAAGGCATCAGTCGATCCTTGAGGTTGCTAAGGGGCCGCACACAAATCGATTCTTTCACGCGAAACATCCAATGGACGTTTGGGGGGGAGGGGGTAAAAGGACTGGACGTTTTCAAAAATTTTGTTTTATCGACATTTCTCCCGAGAATTTTCTGCAAGAAACTTTATTCTGCAGCTTTCGTTTGCTGTATATATTGTTAATGTGAAAGAATTTCGATAGCAGTGACATATCTTGTCCGTTTTCGTTGAGCATGGTCATGGAAAGCACGTCGCTGACGACTTCATTAGCACTTAGGCCCATTTGATATGCAGCAAAACAACGGTGTGAAATTTTCTCGTGATCGGAAAAATTACATCGATTTTCAATTGGACGTTTTCGGGGGATGGGGGTGGGGGTATTTTGAAAACGTCCAATAGACGTTATGCGTGAAAGAATCGATTTGTGTGCGACCCCTAAATCACATCATCTTGAAAAAGGGTATCCTTTGCTTTACAAATTCATCCTTGCTGCTAAACATTTAATATTTTGTAAAATACTATTGCTGAAAGTGCGTTTTCTAATCACAGCAGTTTCATAGAGTCTCAACTTTGAATTTTCGTTTTTCTTTTGTTTGTATCAAAGATCAAATGATTTTAATGCACGATTGTTGTTTTATTCTTTATTGGCAGTTAAAACAAAATGATAATAGTGCATTAAAATTATTTGATGTTTGATACAAACAAAAAAAAACGAAAATTCAAAGTTTGATGATATGATTAAATTTTGGTGAGTTTTATAAAAGCTTCACTTTCTATTTGGTCACCCTGTGATCTGCAAACTGCAACTCCAAGAGAAAGTTTCCAATCAATGGAATTTCTCGAGTGGGCAGAATTTTACGTAATCAAAAGTAACATATTTGCCGTCGTAAACAACAGCATTTCCGCCTGCTCAGAGAATGCAACTGACTGGCAACTGCCTGTTATGCCCTTAAAAAATCTCAAAAGGATACGGCCAAAGCAAGATCTTGATAGCCCATATTCTTGGCCTTGATCGTCTCAACATCCCAAAAGCTTTTTCTTGAAAGAGTTCTTCAATGACATCAATCTCATCTTCATGAGCCGAGTTTGCTGTGTGATCACTGTCTCTTTCAGTATCAGAGAATTTATATTCTTTACGTTTATCTAGAATTTGCAACTCAACTTTCGGCTTTCGCTCTTCCTTTTCTGTTATCGACACCATGTCCTCGCAGTTTTGTTGCAGCTTTGTTGACAGTGCTTCGGAGTCTTTCAGCAACAATTCTTCAACCTGGAAAGAATGCATCGTGGTAAAGTTTGAAGTAGCCTTGGTGAGATAATTTTATGTGTTCGAGATTACAATTCAACAATCTACAAAGGCCTAAGCACCACACAAACTCCATAGAACTGATAATTATTAAAGAAATAAAAAGTAACAATCTATTTGAATTTTACACAAAGAATTCTCCCAGAAGACTTTACAACACGTCTTCTTTTCAAAGATTGCAACATTGTGACGTCTATGTCTTCTCTGGAGGATAAACGGATTAAATGGTCTCTTCACATCCTTCTATTTTCTAGAACCAAAAGTAACTTTGGTAAAACAAGAGAGTCAGCTTTCCGAAAGACAAAGTGATTTGTCTTTCTGAAGAATAAATTTCACACCTCTGCAATCAAATCTCTAAAATTTTTGAGAAAGTAATCAAGAAACAGTTAATGATGCATCTTGATAAGACTCTCTCTGTTTTTATAGCTGCTTATAGGAAATCATATAGTACACAGCATGTATTAATTCGACTGGTGGAAGACTGGCGATCTAAGCTTGATACAGATCACGTTGTAGGCGCAGTCCTAATGGATCTCTCAAAAGCATTTGACTGCATTCCCCATGATCTGCTAATAGCTAAACTTTCTGCATATGGGTTTGATGAAAACTCTTTAGTTTATATCTATTCTTACCTCAAGAGACGTGAGCAGTGTGTTAGAATTAACAACACCTATAGTTCATTTCAGACTATTCTGTCAGGTGTTCCGCAAGGCTCTGTACTAGGCCCAATTCTTTTCAACTTTTACATAAATGACCTTTTGCTATTTATAAGACAAGCAACTGTTTACAACTATGCTGATGACAATACCCTCGGCTTTTTTTCAAAGAACATACCTGATCTAGTGAAAGTTTTGGAAGAACAGTCCAATGTTGCTTTGGATTGGCTGGCATATAATGAAATGATTGCAAATCCAGATAAATTTCATGCCATAATTGTAAAGAAGGACCGATCAGACACCACTGGTATTAACATTAGAATTAAGGGTCAAAACATAAAAACAGAATCCACTGTCAAATTGCTTGGCGTCAAACTTGATTACAAGTTGAACTTTGACCCTCACATTTCCGATCTATGCAAAAAAGCTGCGAATCAGCTAAACATTTTAAAGAGACTAAAGCGATTTATTGGTTTCGAAACAAGGAAACTCCTAGTTCAGAGTTTTGTGTATTCAAATTTCAACTATTGTCCGATTGTATGGCATTTTTCGTCTGCTAAATCTCTACATAAAGTCGAACGAATACAAGAACGTGCTTTACGATTTCAATATGATGATCACAACAGTTCATACCAAGAACTATTACAAAGGTCTGGTAGATGTTTTATGCATGTTTCTCGCTTACGTAGCTTCTGTATCGAAATCTACAAGACAATGAAGAAATTAAATCCTTCCTTCATGGAACAATTATTTCAGTTTAAATCCTCTATGAATGTGAATCGCTCAATGAGAAATCCGTACGATCTGAAACATCATAGACCGAATCAAGTAACCTTCGGCTCTAATAGTCTTAGGTCTTTAGGGCCACAGGTATGGAATAGCCTCTCTAATGAGATAAAATCAGCTGAAACTCTCAAAACTTTTAAACAAATCATGAAGCAATGGAATGGAATACAATGTACATGCAATGTATGCCAGTACGATATGCCTTTGAGGTCTTAGGGTGGGTTTTGGCTGGGGAAACTGTAGATATGTATTTAACTTTGTTTAATTTAGCTTATAATTTAGTTTATGTAAATATTCGAATTGGATTAGTTTCTTTCATTTTATATTTAAGAAGCTAGATAAATTTCGAATTAAAATAAGTTGACAACAACAACAAAATCACAATAAACAGAGAGAGAGCAACACATTATGGTCGGCTGCGTTGTAGGTGTGATGTCTTTTCTTGAGACTGTCAAATTGCTTTCTCTTGCACAGAGCTGTATATAATTTACCCCTAATTTTTCTAGATGTTTTCAACGACAGTGAATTTTGTAGAACGCAGGACACAGCTCTTGGACATTACAAAGCCATTTCCCATTCTAAAGAATGTATTTCACACTTCTGGGCACACTATATATAATAGCTATATCCGCATAAAAAAACTATAATTAGTTCTTTTCTGCTTTAGCAGCAACATAAATGTCGTTAACTAGTGCTGTCCAAGTTTGTCTCTCTTGCGCTAGTGTTCTTAAGCTTTTGAGATCGTGTATCGATTTGAGCTGGGTTATGCTGTTGTATCTATTTTTGAACGTGTTATGTTTCTTTAGCATAATTATGTCGTTGTGTAATGAAACTGGCAATGTAATTACTGGTCTTCCTCGAAACTTCTTTGCATTTGATTTTTCAAAATAGTAATTCATTGCTTTCTGGGCTGGTGTTTCTGGGTGTGATCTTAAAACATGTCCAAATAATTTCCATCTATTTCGTAGTATTTCTAGGGATAAGACATCTTCGCCAGTTTGTCTGTACACTTGTTCGTTGCTTATGTGTGCAGGGTATTTAACATTAAGTACCTTCCTTAGCTGTTGTCTATGAAAAGAGTTTAAACTTTCTTCCTCTTTCTTTGTTAATCCCCAAGTGCCCGAGTTGTAGAGAAGAATTGGCTTGACTAAGGACTTGTATAACTTGACTTTCAGAGTTTGCTTTATTTTGTCTTTTCTGATCCAAATATTGCTCAGTTACACTGAATCTGGGCACACTGAATCAAGCAAAACTAAAAAAGGCAAGCAGAAATCAATCATGGCCGGCTGCGTTGAATTAGCCTGCGTGCAGACTCTACTGATTTCTTTTCAGAGAGGTTCTTCTCCAGTAGAGTCTGCGCATCGGCGACCAAATCCTTGTTCTGAGCCACGCGCGATTTCCTCTCTTGAGGAACCAAGTCACTGAATTGGATTCAATAGAGCGACCTATAGAATGGGAAGGCATAACACCCACACACAATAAGGTTTCATTGGCCAGCTTTGTCCATGGAAGAGCTAATTGAATACCTGCAGATTCGAACAAAGACAGCGACGCTCATAAAAGAAAGGGGATATGCGTCAGCCAATCAGGAAAGGTTCCATGTTTCTCATGAACTGACAACAAGGATTTGGTCGCTGATGCGCAGACTCTACAGGAGGAGAACCTGTCTGAAAAGGGATCAGTAGAGTCTGCACGCAGGCTACGTTGAATGTGTGAAATTTATTCTTCAGAAAGGCAAATCGCTTCGTAATGTCAGAAAGCTGAATCCTTCGTTTTAAAAACTTCAACTGCGCTAATCTTTTCAGCGAGAGCCTCAAGTCACTCGTATCTTTAAAACAGGTTGACTGAGTTCAGTGAAATACATTCCCGGGGAGTGCACTTCATATACTTTGGGTACGGGGCCGTGTCACCGAGAGGGGTATCGATTTTCCAGATACTGGTAAAAGGAATGCTATCGATTTTCACAAATTTGGTATAAGGAACGGTACCAATTTTCAAGATTTTGGTATGAAATACAAGGTCGGGAATACTTTTTCGCAAAATTGGTATCAGGTCAGGTAGACATTCTCGGAAAATTGTTATAAAGTCGGGTATACTTCCTCAAAAACTTGGTTTAAGGAACGGGTAAGATTTTGAGGCCTCAATGGAACGTCCCCTACCCAAATGTGGTCAAGTGCAACCTCTCCCCCCTTTGGGAATACATTGCTCAAGTTAAGTTAACCTTACGTCGCTAGTTAAAATCATGTTGACATTGATCGATAACTCATTGGGTATATTTGTCAATAAAGCTCGAAAGCGTTGCGAAATAAGTTCTGCGAAATAAATCTGTACACGTCATGAATTTAGCCAATTTAGGCACGTGTTCATTAGCTACAATTTGTTTGATGGCTTCACCCAAGCCATCATTAATGCCCTGTTGACACTTGCAAGTAAAACCAGCTTAAACTAAACCAGGTTAACGAATGGAGCCCTCTGAATGGACAATCCAGCAAAGCGAAGATATTTGATTGGCTGAAATCTAACCTGGTTTGACACAGGTAAACCAACTTTATTTTGAATAAAGTTGGTTAACTGTGTCAGTGTGAATGTGGTATAAGTGACCAAGTAAAATCCAACTACGTTGGAACGGTGGAGCAATCGTAAAATATATCAACGTTTGGCTTGTTCCCCTGTAAAGTGCAAGGATTTCTCTTTAATATAACGCTTTCATTTTTAAAAAAAGATGAAAGGCCTGTGTGGTATTACCTTTGCGGGGTGAGTGGCCGGCCGAGTGGCTTTTATAATCTTCGTCTGGTGACTGAATTTGAGCCCGGTTGAGTGAGGTCTAACTCTGGATTGGTGACCTCGGAGGCCTGACCTCATAACTCATCTCGTTGTCCTTCGGAAGAGACGTCAACTAGGAGTCCCATGCCTGGATGCGGCATACACAGAGGGCCTGAATTAGCTTTCAGTAGCTAAAAATCCTGACAAGCCCACTAAAACAAATTGAAAAACAACAAATAAAAGTTTTAAGAAACAGCAAAATCGTTGTTTCTAACAAACTTTGGAGACGCAGTCCCTTTAATAATAAAATTCAAATGAAAAGCTATTCTTATATTCGCTGCCAACGGCAATCATCAAATTCATCACTGATACGTTGGGGGTAAGGCCCTGTTTACAAGAGGGAAGAGTTACGCTAACGACCCTTTTATGACGGTTAACCGTATGTGACCTAAGGGGAGGATTCCGCCCCTCATGCATTCTCGCTTATACGTATTTCCGTGCTTGCACAATGCCTCTGAGATTTAGTGTGTAGCGAGAGAATTTAGTGTATAATGGAAATTTATCAAAACAAATACCTCTCTTTCTTGCTTCCATTTCTGCCAAGTTCGTCTGCCATCACAACAGTAGGCCAACCACCATATTTTGCATGCAACTAGTTACAGTTTCAAGCAAAATTTGGCGGTTGAAGCAAGAAAGAGAGGTATTTGTATTGATTTTACAATAATTTCCATGAAACACTAATCTCCCCCGCTACCTGTGTTTTGACGTAACCTGCAGAAGGTGGTGCATCTTAGAGCTAAAAAGACTGTTTGACAGTGTGATCTGCCTGAATGCATTCTTTTGCAACTGAAACTGACCATTTTCAATAAGGAAAGATCAGCGTTACTGCAAATGTTTTGAGCAAAAGATTTGCTTTGAGAAAACTGTGATTCCTGTGTTTACATTCCAAGCTTTGTTACTACGTTGGGAGGAAACACACATGTTTTATGTACAAGAAACCAGTTTTAATTGAGATGAGTCTATTTTAAACTGATATTGTTGAATAATTCAAGATTTCACAGTTTTGGAAATGTGGGATTTTTTTCCTTCGAAGCACCCAATCTAACCTGATTTACCAAGTCATACTTCAAAAATGTTTCTGACAAATAAGAAAATTGCGATCAAAAATGCATCATTAACACATGGCAATACTGTTTTCGTAATCCTTAAAATCTCTACCATCTGCTGAGGTGGCGTACAACGCATTTCCAATGCCCACAATTTACTTATTTCACCAAAAGGCTGTTAAGTTTAGCGTGTAAAACGGATCTTGAAATGTTGCGGAATAAAGTCATTGTTTTATTTTGATAAAGAATCCTTGGGAGAGCTTATCAACATTCAATTGCGTGTGTAAAGTTGAATAAAGTACCATTATCGATGCCACATAATTAATGCCTGATGGCAGTACGTAATACTGCTAGCCGCACAATGATGCATTGCCCATACTACGTCTCTTTTGTCAAAATCTTGTGAAATATTGATATAATTTTGTTTGATAAGATTTTAGTGTAATCGCAAGTGATATTTTGGTCTTACATGGCCAAAATAGTTTTTACTGCATCAATAAAAATTTTGAGAAAATCTAAAAAGTTACATTTGAGTTTTCCAATTTATTGTGCCAACAAAAGCGTAAGTTCCAAATCTTTGAAGTGGGTGTCAAATTCAATGACCTACCGAGTGAGTCAACAAAAAAATTCCCGACGTTTGAAAGGCTACTGCTCCCTCAGAATGTAACCAACAATGATATTTTGCAATATCTGATTGAATAGCTAACATGTTCAATTATTTTTAGAATTTTTCTTGGCTAAAATCGGTCATTCCGTTCGGATTCTGTAAGCGATTTTCTAAAAAGATTCCCTTCGAGAAACCTTAAAAAACGTGCTAAAGTTACTGGTGAGGTGGGACTTCACTATACCGGTGGTGTCGCGTTCGTAATGTAAACGTGAAATGAAAATACAAAGGATTCTAAGGAAAGGTGGAATCACACCTCTCAGCCCCGGATCTGGTAGGTGAGGTGTTTGCCTCATATAAACAGGCCCTAAAACTGAAAAATTTACAAATTGATATGTGAAAACTTCTACTATGGCATCTGATCAAAGCCTCTTGTAAAAAGTGTCTTCGAAAAACCTTGAACAAGATGTTCAGGGGATGTCCGCATGTCAGGGAATCCCCCTGTGAAATTAAAATTCCTTGCATTGTACTCCTAAGGTAACTATCAATATTTTGTATTGGCACTAAAATTCTTTGTAACTGTTACTCTCGCAAGGGGAATCCTTTTATCGCAAGGCAATCAAGTACTTTCTCAGTTTCACTCATGATGCAATTTTCCTTTTGTGATCATTTGGCATGATAAGTATGTAGCACACCCCTTGCCCCATACCATAACGCCGGAGGGGGTACTTAGTATATTTGCCCGACGGGGATGTGCCGTTTTTCAGGGTATCGTTTTCGCCTATTTTTTCTAGAACAGGGTATCAAAAGAAGGCAAATTTTCTGGAGCAGGTTGTCAAAACATGTCAAAAGAGGAAACCTTGTTTCAACGGGAATTATTTAGTCAAATTTTATTGTTTTTTAGTATACTATTCACCGATTATTCTAGAACAGGGTATCATTTGAAGGCAAAAATTCTGAAGCAGGGTGAAATTTTTTTTTTTCGTGGGCACATCCCCGTACAAGGTCAAGTACCCCCCCCCCGGGACCATAACTATCCATATGTGACCACGGGACCGACAACCAAACAGACCCGAAGACATGCATTTTATCGGACCTGCAGACCTGCACTGTATAGAAGCCGAGATTTCAAAGTGTTACCAAATCAAACTCTGCTTCTTTGTAGATTTGAATCAAATCAAACAATCACTAAAGATAACATGGACAGATTTTGTAATACAAAAACATCAGTCGCTTTGGTTCACACCTCAATTCAAAGTGATTAGCGAATGCAAACAAAAGAAATTCTCTCAAGTAGAAATTCAAAGCAAACGAAGCCTGAAAGTTGCCCTGGAACCAGTACGGCAAACTCTCGTTTGGTGCGGGCGAAGGGAGGTTTTTAAGAGAAAGTATGTGCTTATAACGAAAGAAGGATAAATCTAAAGTTCTGTCTCGTGGATTTTGTTTATTTGATTCAGGAGCTGAGGAGTGACTGCGTACATCTGAGCAATAAATATGCAAAAATTTTAATGCCCTCTTCTCGGTTTCTGAATCAAATAAACAAAATCCGCGAGACAGAACTTTAGATTTACCCTTCTTCTTTCGTTATAAGCACATACCTTCTCTTAAAAACCTTCCTTCGCCCGCACTAAACGAGAGTTTGCCGTACCAGTTTTGCGGCTTTGTTTGTTTTGAATTTCTGCTTGAGAGAATTTCTTTTGTCTGCATTCGCTAATCGCTTTGAATTGAGGTGTGAACCAAAGCGACTGATGCTATTGTATTACAAAATCTGCCCTTGTTTTAAAAATAGCAGTTCTGACGGTTACTAATCTGTGATGCAAAAGTAAAGACAAAATTATAGCAAGATTCGTCAAACGGACTATAAGCCATATTTTGATTTTCTAAAGATACATATGCATCGAAATGCATGAGAATCTCAACAAACAAATGGGAAAATTAATCTATTCAGCAAAACACGAATAAACTACCTGTCAGATATAATTAATTTCTCGCAAGCTGTTCTTATTCTGTTCGAGCTGCTAGATATCTATGAAAATCTCATGCTAAAGAAGAAAAAAGAAATTAAATTGATAGTTTTTCTGTATTTGGAAAGAACGACAAAGGACTCAAAAAAGAATACAGACAGAATCCTACATCAAAGGAGCTCTTTTCGGGTTGCAAGGTGTCAGAGAAAATCAAAACGAAAACCAATACAGAGTGTTCAAAAATTTCACAAGTTTGAATAATCACTGAAACTTGACTACAAAAGATGTATCAAAAATTTCGTTTGGTTCATGTACGGTAAAGGCAAAATTACTCTCGAAAGTACTGGTTGAAACAGAATATCTTATCGAAAGCTTCTGTAAACAAAATGAATTTGATGAGTTGTTCTGCAAGCTACTTTTATTTTGAAATAATACTGCAAAATCATACGGAAAACTAAACGAGATTAAAATCTGTTTGATGCTCTGTAACAGCAAGTTAATTTATCATAAGAAATCAACGATGTCCTGCTAACAAACAGGAACTAAATTAAATAGCATAGCTCAGAGTCAGGTTTTTCAAGATGGTGTTGCATGGCGTTTGTCTCATTCAAAGAAACTGTTTCATTCCCGGGGGGGGGGGGGGTACATGACTTGCGGATGGACGGGGGTCTGCCGCCCGGTTTTTAGAAAGGTACCCTCTTCTAATTACCGAAAGTTGCCGTCATACCCACTTTTATGATGAATTTTGGCGGAAAACCACCCATTTTTTGCTATTTTTCGCCAATTTCTGGATAACCCACCCTTGTTTATGGAAAATCTGCCGAAAAAGGGACCCTTGTTTAGAGAATTTGGGGCCCAAAAACCCACCCATATTGGCGGCACATACCCGTACCCTCAACATGTTATGTACCCCCCCCCCGGGGTTTCATTGCTAAGCCAACTGTGACATTTTCATTACTAAACCAAACATTGACATTTCAGGATCACTCGAAGATCTAAATATAAACTAAATCAACCATATAAAAAGAATATTGTTACTTTTAATTTGCTATTTGTGATATGTTATTTGTAATGTCTAAATGTAATATCAATTTGAATATCTATGTTAAATGTTATGGTCACAGGGTTGCTATTTCCTTGCTCCTCGAGGCATCGTCTTGTAACCCTTGTTTGTTTATTGTAAAATGTTATTGGAATATACCGGGTGAGTCAGAAAAAACGTGGGGCGTTTGGCAGACTGTGACGCCGTGTTTTGCCATCCGATTTACGTGAAATAAATTTTTCCGTTTTGCCAAGAGTCTAACTTAGAACATAAGCCTTTTCCCCATCGAAATCGGTCATTTGATGCATTTGTTAAAAAATATTTTCTTCGTCAGACCTTGTATGTAAGTCTGGCAAACTGATGAAATCTTTAGCTAGGCCCCTTCAGCATTTTATCCTTGCCAGAGTAGCAGGTACAGGTGGTATTATCAAGGGATACTGAAACAGTTAGACCTGGTTCACACTACTTGGTTCTTTGGGTCATTGCGGTTGTGCAGAGAGACCCAAAATGGAAAGACTCGGGGCTTGATACACGACTCTAAGGACTCAAAGCACCTAGTGTGCACCAGGCTTTAGGGGAAAGTGTTGTCTGCAAGCAGTCCCATTGCGATTTACTCAGCGTTGATCTGCTTGAAGAATCCTCTTCGCAAGACAAAGAAGTCTACATTATTAATGTCTTTCAAATATATTCTTCACTCCGGGCGAGTTATCATAAGACATCCCAGGGGAGAAAACAGTATCTCCTGGCTATTTCAATTTCTCCTGATAATACCAGGTGTACCTGTAAACCTTGCCGAGACAAAATGCGGAAGGGGATTGGAGAAAGATTTCATCATTTTGCAAGACTCCCATACAAAGTCTTACGAAAGAAAATCTTTTTTTAAAAAATTCACCAAATGACCGATTTCGATGGGAAAAGGTTTATGATCTAAGTTAGACCTTTGGCTTCATGGAAAAATTTTGTTCACGGCAATCGGATGGCTAAATTAGATGTCACAGTCCGCCAAACGCCCCACGTTTTTTCTGACTCACTCGGTATAAAAAAATTCAAAGGAGCACAGGGAAACAAGGGACTTGCAGGTCATAGGTCTAACCAAACCCGAACTAACGGTTTGATTCCTGTGTTTAACGGTTTGATTCCTGTTCTGAGTAGTGCTGTATCTTTGTGTGTGAGTAGTGCTGTATGGTCTCTCCTACCTAGGACCCAAAATTTGGAACAGTCTACAATATCACCTAAAATCTTGTAAGAATGTCAACAGTTTCAAGCATAAGATCAAGGAAAAATTCTTTAATGATCTTCAAAACCAAGAAAATAGCCCCTATATTTATCACTAAATTTCTAAAGCTTCAGACGTATCCATCCATCATCAATATTCAGTATGCTGCATTACTATCAAATTTTGAGCAACAATACATTTCCTCCTTCTTTTTTTGTGAAAGACTTTCTTTCAAAGACACCGAGGGACCACTATGGAAACAAGGTTGCACTGACCTATTAATTCCATCCCTACCATTTCAAACTGGGGGTGTTTTTAAAATACCTTTTCAATTTTTAGATTTATCATAGTATGTATTTGTAAATTTGATTTCTTTCTTTCCCTAAATTTTATGATGTTTAACCTTTTTCTGTTTTAAGAATATAGCAAATTTTTACTTACTTACTTACTATGAAAGGAATACGAGGGAGGTATCTGACGCTTTGACATACATTAAAAGTTCCAAAAAATGCTAAACTGATTGAAGAAAATCAAAATGACAGCATAGAGCTCAAATCTTTCAAATCTTCAAAAAGGTGTGTGTGACAATTGCATCAAATTTTTCCATGAATTGAATGACTTCAAAGAAACTTTAGGTAATTTGCCGTAAATCTGCCGTGGCAGTTCTTTAATATCTTGATTCTTTTCTAAATGGCGTCATTTTGATTATTTTTGTAAAAATCCATCAAAAATTTTGAGAAAATTAAAATCATCGTGACTCCTAAATTACTTGAGGAAAATTGACACTATCTTCAAGAAAACCATAGCTTATGAAGGTCTACAACATGATTGCAAGCAGAAATTTGTAGCTCTTCTGGTTAGGGATTTAGAAATTTGATGACGTCACAACCTCAAAATCAATAAATGCCGCCATTTTAAAGCTAATCACGACATCAAAAAATTGCCACGGCAGATTTACAGCAAATCGCCCAAAGTTCCTTTCAAGCACTTTAATTCAAGGAAAAATGTAAAAGAATTTTACACCCGTCTTTTTAAAGATTTGAGCTCTATGCTCAAAATGACCGATACAAGTGAATAATCTGTTTTTGAAAGACTACAAGATGGTAGCAAGCTATGGTCAGTAGCTTTTATTGTTTACAATTTAGCGATACACAATTTACTATGGAGCTAATACACAATTTGAATTATGTAACAAATACACAATTTAAATTCGTCAACTGTAAGTGATATTATTATAAGCGAAAAGTGCTACTACCATGTACAAGTCTCTAAACGGTCTCATACCTGAGTACCTCTCCAACTTGTTTGTCAAAAATACAACTCGAAATGTCAGAGAACTGAAAAATACTGAAACTGGTCTTTCGCCACCACTGCAGAAAACTAAAAATAGGCAAAAGGTAATATCCTTTCGTGGACCCAAGCTTTGGAATCAACTCGAACTTGATCTTAAACGGGCACCCTCCCTTGCCACCTTAAAAAAAATTAAAATATTGATTCACATGTTCTTTTTCTTCTTCGTTTCAATAACATTCATCTCTTTGACTTAATATTTATATTTCTGCCACAGCCCCCCTGAAAAGCAGTTGCTGATCAACTGATGGGGCTACCGTGTTTAAAAAATTGAAAATGAAAAAAATTGCAAAATGAAATGAAAGTAATTTGATGATGTCATAACTTCAAAACTAGCAGATATTATAAGACGGCTGTAATTCTAAAAATAATGGCGATACCTAGAATGCTCTCCCTAGAATTATGGAAAATTCCCTAGACTAACGACCCGGAGTTCCTTGTTTCCCTGTGCTCTTTGACTTAATAATGACGCTAATGACGCTTCGGTCAACAGAGACTCATAATGTTAATCTGAAGAATATGACTCAATTTAGTAGACCTATACCTTTTCGTCCCTCGTTTCCCTGCGTTCTTTGATTTGCTGATACCACTTGGTTAAAGGCACACTGTCGTGGCTTTGATTGGCTAAGGGAGCTGTCATAAAGAATGAAACAGAGGGGGGCGGAAGGGATTTCAAAATTTGTTGTAAAATCACATAGCCCGATAGAAGAAACAGAAACTGTTTTCATAGCCCCTTAAACATCTGCAAAATGATTTGATGACCCCACCGGGGCTTCAAAATGAACTCTGCCAATACTGTATTTGTGGGATCCAGTATAACGTTTTAAGAAGGCAGGGAGGTACCTGCAGATACCACTGTATTAGACACTGAGATAGAGAACAACATCAATGATCAAGAGAACAGAAAAAGTGACGCTGACAATTTCTTAAAACATTTGTAAAATATTGAAAACAAATCCGAAGAAGTACAGCTTCATGGCCCATGTTTATCACTTGCAGGAGTTTGTTAGCCCAACATTTTCCATCCAATAATTTTGGTGACCCCGTCAAATCCCTTCCGCCCCCCTCTGTGCCATACTTTATGACAGCTCCCTAATCATGGTGTTGAAATCACGAACAAAAGACATGACCTCTGAACAATTACCAAGCCTTTATGGCCTTGGGTCATACTTTGTTTCGAGAATAAAGGCTGTCAGATCGTTATCGTTTTCATGAATTTCTGTGTACAGCGAAATTACTGAAGGCTGCCAACTTCTATTCTTTTTTATTGTCTTATTCACCCAATCAGCGCCACGACAGTGTGCCTTTAATAGGGACTTATGCAGGTTGAAACGCAGCCCAACTATAGCTTGAAATCTTACAAAATTGCCAAATTTGAGTACATGTAAAGTGTACGATCTAAAAGTACAATCTTTCGTCTTCCTAATTATATGCAGTTTGGATACCTTAATAGAATTACTTATCATTTAATTTACATTTTAGTAAGTATGCGCAGTTTCAAATGCAGCTGCCTGCAAAAGTAAAATAAAGCCCCCTTTTTCTGGTAAAAATTATAAAATTTGTTTTTCAAGGTATTTTAGGCTTAGAACCAATACTCGATGTGATGCCTTGCGAAGCGAAAAAGACAATTTCATCCTCATGAGATGCATTTGTAGATAATGATAAAATATGATTTCACAAATGTGGATTATCGTCTTTGTAAATGCCCTATCACCTTCCAGCATCAAAAATAGGCCATACTTATAAAAATGTCAATTAAGCAATGAACAATTCAATTAATCCATCCAACCTGGATATCATTTGAAAGAAGATAGATTGCACTTTCACATGGTATACCTCACATTGATTCAAATTCTATCACTTCTTGAAGAAACTCAAATGAAAGTGGGTTAGACTTTTTAACCTCCGGTAGTATTGCTCATAAAAAAGGTGGGCCCTCTTTTTCAAAATAGCCTAAATTAGCGGGAGTCCTCGCACACTCAACAAAATCGCTTTAAAGTCTGATCAAAAGAGCTTGAACATTGAAAAGGGAACTTTTAGTGTCTAGTACAAAGAATGGTGTTTTCCTGAACTACAAATTGCAAAATTAATAAATTTAAGGCAGTTATCTTCCTCTGTAGAAACAAATAGATGAATAGCAGCTGCGAGAACTCTCATCTGCATAAACCGCTTTCTGTATGCAACAACAACAACTTTCTAAATAGCGCCTCCTTACCAGGCAGGGCACTCCCTGCTCCTGCCTTACTGAAAATTAAATTCTTGCGATTTGGTAGGTGAATATAGAATCACTCTACGTGGGCCTAAATTGGGCCCAGTTTTCAAAAGTATCATTATGAGTCCCTAATTAACAAGTGATATCAGTAAATCAAAGAATGCAAGGAAAAAGGGACGAAAAGACATAAGTCTATGTATGTAGGCCCAAACTTTGAGCTACCTAGAAATCAACTCAGGTCGTATCCTCACGACATAGTCCCAGATATCGCAAAAATAGCAACAACGACAACAACAACAGTAACAACAACAACAACATTTTTTTTGCTCAATCTGGGCCTTATGGACTTTGATATAAAATTTTGAGACGGAGATGAAGACGTTTACATGTGCCCGCTGGAACGAAGCTGCAGCGTAGTCTCAGAAGCGAGGCAAGCAACCTTCGACAGTTGGAAATGTGAACTCCTGATTTACAGTGAAAGGTTTGTTGGTTCTTGGATTGAGGAAACATTCGTATGGATACTTGTGGCTTTTGTTCATGGCTAATATCACTGTAAACTTGAATTTTGAGCTGTTTTAACATTGGAGGTTCGAGCCGGCAACTTAGGCCCATCCACCATTGCCTGGTATTCTGGTATTCGTACAGTGTTGCTATGGTTGCCATATCTAGTTATCTCTAGAATCTCTAGTCTACTCAGATCGCGACTCTTTGAATTACCATGGTGACGGCACTATGATGGAACTATCGATTCGACCGAACAACCGATAAAATTCGGATGAGATTCGAGATTCGAGGCCATGATGCCATCATGGTTTGACTGATGTATGCAGAAAGCAGAGCCAACTTTCCACTGTTTCATTACGAGTCCCTGTTGAGCAAGGTTTACCGCATGGATGCAAAGGACTGATCATCATAATTCTGAAAGCAACTCATTTGAAAAAATAGGCCAAAAAATCTTACATGAATATTTTGAAAGTTCTGCAAAAATTTCAACAGTAACATTGCTCAACAAATCATGTTTTGATTAGACAAACGTTATTTGCTCGTTTGGCCAGGGTTTTAATGTTAGCACTATTCTAAGAAATTTCAAAATAGATGACCTAGTCGTGTTAGAGGGCCTAGTCGTGTGTTTGATCTCTTCAATTCCCGAAAAAAGAGTTGCCGAACCAGTGAAATCCGTTTTATATGGTTTTATGAGAAGCGAAATATTCCCATGGGTCTTCTTTCAAGTTAACAGTCAAGCTGACTCTTAAAGATTCATCTTTAATAAGACATTAGCGCAATTTTTCTTAGCGTTGCCCGTTTTCTATCAATAAATCAGTTCTATTGGTGTATTTCCACTAGTTTCAAGGGAGTAAAGCCCGGCAAAGCTGCATAGACCATAGAAATATATCCCACGAAAAATGCTTTTGTCCGGATGGAAGGCTCCCTTGGTGAATTGTTCTTTGACCCTAAAGTGCTCGATTATCTGACACGTGCTATTTTGGCTGGGGAGGCAAAAAGCCCCTTTACTTAGCTCTTCACTTGTAATAGGTTGGGCAACTAGATTCGATTTGCTAATTGCCCCAGGCATTTGCTTTTTAGAATTATAGGAATTAACCTAAACGTAACTATCATTATTGCTTACGTCAGAATTTTCTTTTTTGTAGTCAAGACAAAGGCGAATTCACCAAAATCGGAAAAAGAAATAAAATCAAACTGGAACGCAATGTTCATCCAAAGATGAGGATTATGATAGCCTACATCAAATAACACTACTTAGCAACATGAGTTAGTAAAATATTGCATTTTGCCACTGTATTCGCAAAAATTGAGATTCGAAAATTTGGGATTTTTATAGTCAGTCCCGGAAAATTGTATCCGTTTCCCTCGTTTGTCAAAGTTTAAATGAAAATTTGAGTAGTTGTACAACAGGTAACAACATGAAGTCAAGGAGCTTTATCGCCATGATCTTTCTCCTTGGAGAGTTATAAAAATGTCTACCAAGGGGAATCGCAACAAAAATAGGAATAGGGAGAAGGGTAAATACAAACGATTTACTGGGTAACCAAAAAGAAACTTCGGCAGCTAGATCATTCTAGCACTAACAAGCTCTCTGGAATCAAATGTTATTGACAAATGATTTGCATCACCCTTTAGGCAGCTTGGCTATCTTGAGAGATGATGCATGGTCACTATGATGATGGCCGTCCGCAAACCAGATTCGAGGAAAAATTTCGAATCGAGACTTGACGTCGATATCCTCTTCTGGTCAATACTTTGTGAAAAGATGGATTAAGGATCCCAAAACTGGGGTCAGTCTCTGCACTACACTCAGTAGTTTTTAAAACAAGCCCTACCTACTACCTGGTGGGTTAAAAGCATTTGAAAAGTCTGCAAGCAAGTAGATTGCCAACTTTTCGTCACATCTCTTCAAAGTAATTCTTAATGAGTGGCGAACATGTTACTTTAAATGATAAAAATCTAGTTTGTTAAATCGGCCATATTGTTCTCAATTTACACGTGAGTTTACAAACGCGTTTCATCTTGGGCCCCGTTAACACGGGATCGGATCCACATAGGATCGGATCCAATTGGATCCGATCCACTTATCTGATGGGCGTTTACACGAGATCGGATCCAGAACTGTTCCGGATCCATTTGGATTTTTGTGAACTCTTTGCAGCGCTCGGGTAAACCTTTTGTCTCATTTTAATTAGATCCTTTGAAATTTTGCACTCTAATGTCCCTTTATCTCATCTCTGATTTCCCTCTTTGAAATATCAACAAAGAATTTTCAGTTTTCTCGCCTCACTTTCTATCCGTACCAATTTGGATCCGATCCCACCCGTTTACACGAGGCCCTTTTTGCGAACGGATCCAAACGGAATCACTTTCGAAAGTGATCATGTTTGAGTACGGATAGCAGATCCAAATGAGTCCAGATCCATCGGGTCACATATAAAAGCAAGGACTATCCGTTGCAGTTTGGGTACGGATTCATTCGAATCCGATCTCGTGTAAACCAGGCCTTTGAATCTTTCAAAACAAGCCCATACTTCTGGAGCAAATTTTCCAGCAACTAAGCTCCAAATGGATGAAAATGAGACTTAATCGGGCTAACTCATCACCTATGCATTACGCTGTGCAGATACAGAGTTAGCTCTGCGATTCGTTCCACTTAGGAACTTCTTTTAGCCATTTTTTGAAGGCAGTTTTCTGTATCATGTCGCTGCATTCTTGGCAATTTAAAACAAGGACTTTTGGGTCTGTTTGGAAGGATTCTGAGATTGAACGATTGTATCGAGTAAGACCATCTCGACTTGGGAGAGCGGAGACTGGAGCGGAAAAAAGGAGACTGGGTAGAGCTGTTCGTTCTGGTAAATGGCTGCTACGGAGATTCTACGAATGATCGATTTCCCTCCACGAAAACTTTCAGTTTTGAATTCATGGTTGCCCAATATCTGGGGCACAACACAAATGATTTATCTAAACTAGCTGTTAACGAAGTTAAGTAAGTGCTGCTCAAGCATTGGTGTAAAACATACTATTTCTGCAAATTTGTCGGAGAAGAGTTTTGGAAGATGCTTGACTTGCTAAGCATAACTGCAGCCTTTTGAGGTAAAAGTTGTCCCAAGCAATGAAAGAACTGTTTGTAACTTTCAAGTCTGTTTAGTATTACTAGCTACAACATCTAACACATGTTGATATACAAAAATGTTTCTCATTTCAAATATTCAATTGTAACTTTAAGGCACAGTTAATTGATGTTGGTACGTTATGTGTTGGACAGTATGACTTTCTTCTACCCTTTTTGGTACCTCACATGGCGTGGTTTTCTTCCTTGCCCACAGATCATCTTATGTGTAGAAATACCATAAAAGCTCTATCAAGCCCCCCTCTCTAATACGTCCCTCCCCTCTTGGTCAAAATTTGACAAAATTCTTATGCAAAGTTTTAGAATTTACCAAATATTCCATTTACTTAGCGACACAACCTTGCATGTTAATTTTGATATTGTTTGGGATAAAAACTGTGTTGAATTTACGTATTTGAGTCGTAAAAGTGCATGTTGATTCCGCGAAATATGGGATAAAAGAACTGAAAAGCTAAAAACTACATCCTTGTCACCTGATTTTTGAATAAGCCCCCTCTCTATTAATTAAGCCCCCTCTGGAAGGTCCAAGATTAAATAAGCCTCCTGGGGGCTTAATAGAGCTTTTACGGTATCTTTCATCCATTATCTGCTTTTGTCAGCAATACACATATCTTTTTAAATATCCTAATGGTGTTCCAATGCAGTGTTGGTTTTTGAATGTTCCAAGTTGGATTAACACTGACAAGCAGTGAACGCATACATAGTGATCCAATGCTGCCTTGATCTCACAAGTGAATATATTGCCTTTCACTCCTGCAACAATAAACAATGAAATGAGCTTGTATGTGTAAAAAGTATTGCATAGGATGTGGCTATTATGGGTCACCGTTGGCAACATAAAATGAATGTGACTTCTTAGCAGACAGTAGCAGTTTATTGTCAATGGAATGTTATGCTGAAGATGGAATCACAAGTGACTTTTACACATCCTTTGCATTGTAGGAATATTTATGAAAGAAAGCTTTTTATTGAAACTCCATCAGATGCAAATGATCATGGTCAAAGATTGTTATTACTGACTTCTGTGCAACTTTCTGTTTGATGATTTCCTATTTTTTGTTGAAAGGAAAATTACCGTCCATTCTGTTCTAAAAACGATTCATTCACATCTCTGAAGGAATTTCCAGTTTGATTGGTGTGACTATGGTTTGAGATAGTGTTGGTCCAGGGTTCAATTCAACATCTCCTGCCAAGAGCAAAAGAAAAGCAGGGAAAAGCTTGAAACACTAATAGAGCTATCATTATGCCTAATACCACATCTCCTTCCAATTCGCCTTCTTAACTTTGAACAATGGCTCTTTATCCACCTCCTCCCGGTGGCAAGCAGTGCTTCCTGCCGCGTGTTGGTGAAAGCGTGAGCAACACCTAATAGGCCCTCTTTGATGACATCTTCCTGCCATTTTTGAAACATGTTCGCCGCATAACAACAGACGGTCAACACAACAGAGAGGATAAAAAGAAATCCTCGCATATTTGCTGTGAAAATAAGATTTAAAAACGATTCGATACGTACCAGAATCCTTGAAAACTCCTTCTTCTCGCAATGACAGTGTGCTAGCAGTCGTAGTGTGGGCGTTCTCAGGCAGACGATACCACAGAAATGACGATCCTTCACAACCTGTTGTTGTTGTTGTTGACACACCACTGTCCGCCGACCTACCACCCACCCTCGATGGTTTGTCATAAATGGCTGCTCGCGCATGCTCGCAGCAACTAAATTTTGTTATCTAATTTTATAGGTCACCTACAAAATGGTAGCAAGCTTAAAAGAATCTGCTGAGCTGGTAATGAGTTCCAGGCTTGCAAAAATTTCAACTTTTCTTACTCACCCGGTGTACGTATGTCTGAAAAGAACCACTTTAAGGAAACATGGTTCAATTTGTCAAAGATTAGGAGACTGTGCTAGGAGACTACCGGGTGAGTCAATAAAAATGCCCGCCGTTTGAAAAAATCCTGCTCCCTGAATATCAAAGCAATTATATTGAAAACTGTCTTGTTTTATCCCCGATGTGTCGAATTAGGTTCAGTATCTTACCCGGCTTTAATCGGTCATTCATTCCCGTCGAAATGGGAGATTTTCTGCAGAAAGCCCCTTTCGAAGCCTGCAAAAACGAGTGAGGCCTTCGACACTGTTAGATATGAGTAAGGCCTTCGACACTGTTAGCCGCGGAAAATTACTGAAAGACCTGCAAGAAATACTGGAACCTGATGAGCTACACATGATGTCTCTTCTAATAAAGGATGTAAATTTGCGAGTCAAAGTCGGAAAAGACAAAGGTGAAAACATCAAAACAGAAATAGGGATTGCACAGGGTGACTGTCTCAGCGCAGTACTTTTCATCTTATACCTTGCCAGATCCATGGATACAGAGAACGCAGCAACAGACCTATCCAGAGAAAACAGCTACTTTGAAATTAGCTCTCAGTACGCTGATGACATCACATGGGCATCTACTGCGAAACATCGAATAGATCATATTAAAGAAACCATTCCTGGTAAACTTGCAGAAAGAAACCTACGAATAAATGAATCAAAAACGGAAGAATATAACATCGAGCAAAAGGGAAATGAAGCATGGAAAGAATGCAAAGTTCTGGGTAGTCTACTCAGTACTGAAAAAGACATCAACAGAAGAAAGATATTAGCAATTGATGCCTATAAAACGTTCAACAGCATTTTCAGCAGCAAGAAAAACTCCATCAAGATCAAACTGAGAACCTTCAATGCCTATGTAGCAAGTGTGTTTTTGTACAATAGCGAACTTTGGACTCTGACGAAGAAGTTAGAAAACACCATCGACACCTTCCAACGCAGACATCTAAGAAAGATTCTAGGAATCAACTGGCAAAGAAATATTAGCAACAACGAGCTCTATGCCAGAACGAAATGTGAACCATGGAGTGAAATAATAAGAGGAAGGAGACTAACATGGCTAGGACATCTCATGCGCTTGCATCCAGAAACACCAGCAAGGAAGGCCCTTAAAGAATATCTCAGGAAAGTGAAACGACCACAAGGAAGACCAAAGACGACCTGGATGCAGACAGTCAGGCAAGATCTGACAAGCATTGGAATTAAACTAGACCTATCAAAAGAAGCACAAACATTGAAAAGACTTTCTGATCTGACACATGATAGAAAGAACTGGCGTGGCATTGTGAGACGCGTTGTGCAGTATCAACTGCGTGTGACGTCTTAGTAGTAGTAAAAACGAGTGAAAACAACAAGCAAGATTTCCCTTTGTTCTCCTACCTCACAATAATGACTCTTGGATGTGTTGATGTATTTTGTCCTCTTGGGAGAATGGAATCCCATTGAATAAGTTATTCACACTAGGGGGAAGAATTTTCAACCAGCCAAAAGGAAAGCACATGCAAAAGCTGTGAGGTAAACACATTAGGGATTCTTGCTTGTAATTTTAGCGCGTTTTTCAAGGTTTCTTAAAGGGATTCATTTTAGACAGTCGCTTATAGAATCTAAACGGAGTCACCGATTTTAGCTGGAAAAAATTCTGAAATAATTGGATATGTTAGCTATTCAATCAGGGATTGCAAAATAGCGTTGCTTACATACTCGGGGAACAGTAGACTTTCAAACGCCGGGCGATTTTTTACTCACTCAGTAGAAAACTTGGAAATTCTTATCTCTCTATAAATATAACTCTTGCTTTTATTTTTGTTTTGGCAGAAAATTCCTGTTTTTCTTTTTTGTTTCAGATGTGCTGGGCCTCTCTCGATTAGTTTATCTATTAGTGTGCTCCTCCTTACACAAATATATCTAATTACATAACGTCTTGTAATGTTTTCTATTACGTTAACTTATTTATAGTATGTCCAAGTTCCTCGTTGTTCTATAGCATGTCTTATTGTCTTATTTATTTTAATTTAGGTAGTGTTAGTAATCGTATTATCAATTGCAGCTGTAATCATCCCAGGTCGTTGAAAAATGTTTTGACACTGCCCTCAGCATTGACACATGTTTTCATAAAGTTTGAGTGCGAATTCTGTTTTCATTTGCCTTGAGCTGATACTGGACTATTTCAGAGCTAATTTGCACAAAAATCTCTACATTTTGAGCACAAAAATTGAAGAAACTCATAAGAAACATTTTGAAAATTGTCATGGCAAGGTGCATGCTGTCTGCTTGTCTCCCTTAACACAATATCGATCTGGTCAAAAATCTTACAGTGCAACTGATTCGTAAACAAAAAAGTTATCATGTGACAAACCATTTGGAGCTTATTAGGGGAACAATTCAATGTCAACCGTACATACTCTCTTCTTACAGTTAGTGTGAGAGAAACCTTATGACTACTGATAAAACTGATAAAAGTACTTTAATTTGAACTTACATATGTTGTAGCATAAATCCTTGAAACTTTGAAGGCCTTGCTCTTCAGTGAAAATCAACAAGCAGGTCCCTAGAGATGGCAGTGCGAGTTGTATCGCTGTGGAAAGTAAATGGCTTCCATAGGCGGCAGGGATTCAGAGAACAAAGGACAAGAATAGAGCAACGACTGACACTGAACAAAAGGATGTTGAATTCCAGGAGGACAGATGTTCGAGTCTGTGATGAAGGAGAACAAAGCAAAAAGGAGTGTGCCGTAAGCACGTGGCATGGTTTTCCACCAGTAAGAAATAGTTAATCTAATTTGATTTCATTTAAAGCTATGTTTAAAAATAAAGACTTACCAGTATAGCCAGCTCACTCAACTTATTACTATGACTAAACTAAGAACTTGGTCAATGATCAATGGCTTTAGGACCTCATTGGGGGGGGGGGAGGAGGATAGCTCCTTTGATGGGAGTAAACATGTATCTTTGTAGAAAGGTCTTGCGGATGACTTAGAAGCGGCTGGAATTCAGAGAAGAAAAGCAAGGGCAGGAATAAAGCAACGAATGACACAGTGCCAACGGATCTCCAGTTTGTGAAGAACAGATGTTCGAATGTGTCATAAATAAGAATAAAGCCATAAGGAGAGAGCTGTAAACACATAAGATGATTTTACTACCAGTCACAAACATCAAATCCAATTTGATGTTGTTTCAAGATATGGCTGAACAATAGGGATTATAAAGTACAGCCTGGACATTCAATTTCTTAACTAAACCAGAAACCTGGTTCATGATCGATAGCTGAAGGGCCTGATTGAATGAGATAGCCCTTATGATGGGGGTAACCATCAACCATGTCTCCTTGCAATCAGGATTAGTAGATGATAAGGAAGCAGCTGGGATTCAATGAACAAAAAACAAGAATAGAGCAAGGATTGGCACAGCAAAAAAGGATTCGAAGTTGTGAAGGGCAGATGCTCGAATGTGTAATGAATGAGAATGAAGCTGAAATGAAAGTGATCTAAACACATGGATGTTTTTCCACCAGTCAGAAACATTTCATCGATTTGATTTCCTTTCAAGATATGGTTAAAAAACAGGAATTTAGAAGTACAGACAGCACATAAAATCAATAAACTAAACTAGAAAATGGCTAATGATCAATAGCTTTATTGCCTGATTAAACGTAGACTTGCTCAAAATCTATTCCGTGGTATATCAGCACTGAGGAAAATAATTACCTCTGCGGGGACGTAAACTACGAAGGGGATGCTGCGAAGGAAAACGCCCCCGCAGAGGTAATTATCGTCCTCAGTGCTGATATCCCATGGAATAGACATGGAGCAAGTCTAGATTCTAGTGCTTTCATCTTAAGAGGGCACATAGAACGCATCAATCAAACATCTGTCTGAAGTCAGATGTCATGTCAGGTGAGATTTGCGATAACACAAAATTAGTTACACAAAGCTTTCCCATTTTTCTTATTCGCGAAAATTTGCGCCTTACATCTAATCTGAGACAAACTTCAGTTTTAACATATAAGTTTCATAAATGAATTATCATCATCATCGTCATCATCATCATCGTCATCATCATCATCATCATCATCATCATCATCATCATCATCATCATCATCATCATCATCATCATCATCATCATCATCATCATCATCATCATCATCATCATCATCATCATCATCATCATCATCATCATCATCATCATCTTCATCATTATCATCATCATTAATGTTCTTTCCTCTTCACTGGCCATGCTAAACACAATAACAGGTTGAAAGTACAGTAAAAACCCGCGTATAAGAACCTACAATTTGGCAAGTCAGCCTGATTAGGTTCTTACATATTGAGTACTTAGTTGGAACGTAGGCTGTTCAGGCTCTTAGGTAGGTAGGTAGGTAATCATATTTAACGTGGCTAACCTGCAAAAGTCTGAGAGACTTATTTCCAGCAGGGGCCACGGATGTTTTACCATCAACCCGCCGCAGCTACCAGATTCCCTCACATGGCTCTGGTCGACCCGGACTAGAGTTACGGACAGCGACCAAACTGTCCAGCGCGGGATTCGAACCTCGGCCGTTCTGACCTTTGGTTTACGAGTCAGTCGCCTTAACCACTCAGCCACGCGCTCTCTTTAATTGGTTCTTATTTCATTCAGGGCTTTCAGGTAGTTCTTTAGTTCAGATTGAAACTTTAAGCCCATTATTTATTGTCAGCTCGCAGGCACCTGAGTTCATGAGGCCTTATTCACAGCAGCAGTTCGTGTAAGAATCAGCAATTTTAAATAATACAATGAATAGCTTTCAAACCATCACGAGGGGGGGGGGGGTTCTTTCATAGTAAAGGTACCTGGGGATGTGCCGCCCACAAGGGTATACTTTTTTGGACCTCTAGTCTAGCCAAGGGTATACTTTTTGGCAATTTTAGTCGAGTTCAGTCTAGGCAAGGGTATGCTTTTTGGCAATTTTGGTCTAAGGACTGTAAAAGTTCGGTAATTTCTGTAAAAAACCAAATTTAAAAAAAATTTCTGTCCTTAGAATGCGAAAATTTGGCAAGTTTGTCTAGAAAACGCCCTTTCAGGGCACTTTTAATGGAGAAATTAGTCTGGCCAAGGGTATCATTTTCACAATAATTGGTCTAGCCAACGGTTCCATTTTGAAACTGTGGGCGGCACACCCCTGACCGAAATTTAGCTGAGAACCCCCCCCCCCCCGTGCAAAGCATATTTAGGAGTTATTTGCAATATGCACATATGGCTGTATCAGTCTGTATAGGTTCAATGACAACGCAAATGGAGATTTGATCTACTTTGATGATCTCTACGAATAAGAACATATTTCTGATTTCAGGTTGAATGGGTTCTTACATATTTGGGGTCTAATTTCAGAGTTCCAGCCTGTAGATTCTTAATCACCAGGCTCTCATACACAGGTTTTTACTGTAATCCATTTTCATTGAATCAATGGAAGCGCCAGCATTGCTGTGAACCCGTTTTTATTGTCTTCAACCAGTGGTTTCAGTCAGCCCCAGCCTCCAGTTTCGTGTTTTCTATTCTAACATCAATTGTCGACAATTGAACATGCTGTTTTTGTAACAAATGGTTACAAAATTTTCCCTTAATGTCGGTTAAAAGACATCCGTGTACGATCTACCCTGAGGCCGTGCAAGTGGAAAGTAGTGGAAAGCAGGCCTGGAGTTCTAATATCTTAAGAGCAAAAATTCCATACATGAATCCAAATCCGCAATAATACACAAAAGTCTAGCCTTCTGCGCGCAGGCTAAAAAAGTCTGCCGAAAAAGAGTACCGATTGATGAGGTGGGGGTCGTAGGGACTGACGGTTTGCGGTTTCTAGCTGTTTTTGGAACGGTTTAACGGTTTTTGGCCGTAAAAATGACAGTTTTACGGTTCACTCTTTCTCAACGGTTTCCAGATTTGTTCACAAAATATGATTCGAAAAGTCAAATTATCACAAAATTAACGATAAAAGCTACGAATAATTGTTCAGTACGATATAATTTTGTGAACATTCTACTAATTTCCGCATTTTCCAGCGGATTTAAGGCACTGGAGTTAGCTCTCCCCTGTTAGGCCAGAAAAAATGATAACGAGGCAGTCGTCTGCAGCTCAAAACCGAGGTACATCCAAATAGTGGAAAATGTTATCGACGGTTTTAGCTTAATTTTGAGGCGGTGTTTCGGTTTCTCTGAAAAATTTTGGCGGTTTTACGGTTTTCGGTGACTCCCTACGACCCCCCCCCCCTCCCCCGATGAGCAAAGATGAAAAAATATGCCCTAAATTTAGTGTTTCAACGAATAAATGGGCAAATCACAAACGGTCATTCAAAACCAACCCATAGATCTGGATTCTATTGTGAAAAAGGTACCCTGAAAACTGCACAACCCCGTGCCATAGAGTACTCAAATTACGATTCCCCAACGGGCAACGGGCAACGGGCAACGACGTTCGGATGGGGTGAATGTTCTATTGCAAGATAATGGTTTAGCGTTGGTTTTCAATTTTTTCGATAATGAGATGAAATTTGTTTATACAATGATAACTGTGTTAAATATCATTATAGCTTCTCGGCAAATCTTGTTACCGAAACGAGAGGAAATTAATTCCTTTTCATCAAAGTATTCGAAACAACGTATGTCAGCTATATAGAAGTCAGTAAAGTTTGGAAACATATAAGAAGATTACAGATAGCAATGGAATAAGGAAAAAACGAAAGGAAGACTGCAGAATAAAATGTTTTAAAACTTGAGAAATATTATTAATTCCAGATTCAGGCTTCTTGGATTATGGTATATAAATTCCAACAAATTATTGAAAAAATACGGAACTTGTGGCCACCGGTATAAGACTAATGGAGGAATTAGTTTTTGTATCGGGTCGGCCAAAAGAACTTCACATACACGTATTTTTGTATAACTGCTTAAATAAGAAACTCGACTCTCAGATTGCCAAAAAATTTCGAAACTCCAGTACTGGGAAACTTTAACTTAAGAAACTATTTGCTTTGATAAAGGAAATCCTCGACATATTTCTATTCTATTTCACTTGTTTCCTGTATTATTCTACTCAGAGGGTACTTGAGTGATGCCTAGACATCGGAAAGCTTCGATAAATATTTTTTAATGTGCAGGAGGGGACAGGCAGAGCATGAAGATTGTTATGAAACCTTTAAGAAACTCGTAAGAAACTCTTGAGTACTGACTTTCAGCAATGGCCGAAAGTCTTGGGAGAGGGGAGTTACGCAACCTATTATGTGATAGGGACGTGCCATTTTGCCGAAAAATTGGTACCCATAATTCCGTATATTCTGGTGGATTTCAGGGCCATAATTCCACAAATCGAATAAATCTCTGGGCCATAATTCCGTAAATTATTGGATGTTGGATCTCCTTGTCAAAAATGAGGCCAAAGCAGAGAGTTCTCGACCAATCTCTTTCTTTTGAGATCAGTGGTATTGCGAAAAGATCTCTTTGACCAGCTCTTGGATATTGAGGAGTCCCCTACTTTTGTTTTGGTGATCAAAATTTGGAGGCAACTATTTTCTTGATTAAAGCGTAGGGAGGGTTCAATTAACGTTAAAGAATAAACCGTAACACATAATCTTTTTATGTCACAATTCAATCTAACTGTAGATTGTAGTTTTGATTATAATTTTTCCCTTTGATTGATATGTCAAAAAGTGGCCCCAACGTAGTCGAAGGAACATCAGTTTTCGATAAATCGTGCGTTTTCATGGCAATCATGTGGGTTTTGGATAAGAATACTGGGAAACAGGTCGAAGTTTTCACATTCATTTAAGAAAAACTGAGATCGCAAGTTGAGAAAGGTCTTTTAGATCATAAGCCCCGTCGTAAAGTCAATTATTTGCTTTAAAAACTTCGATCTTTTTGTCAGAAATGTCAATTTTTCGCAACAGTTTCGCCTGAAATCTTGTATGAGCATGATAACTTTTACCTTAATTTTCACTCTTTTGAAACTTATTGAAGGGGTGTCACTCACTCACACTCCCACTTGTTCCCGGGGGAGGGGGTACTTGACTAGGGAAGTGACGGGGGTGTGTGGCAAAGAGTTTCACACCCTGTACCCTGTCACATTAAAGATGGCCCAATAGTATACCCTGTCGCATAAAGATTTTGCCAAAATCCAATGTTTCAAGAGAAATCTAAAAATGTCCTCCCATGTGATACCCTGTTGCATGATTTTCTTATCAATTGTAATACCCTGTCGCATAATTTTTATCAGAAAAGGACACCCTGTCGCATAATTTTTTCCATAAAAGGATACCCTGTTGAGCGGCACATCCCGTCAAGTCAAGTATAGGAGTAAACCCCCCCCCCGGGCACTTGTTGGACCCCCATGCTGAATCTCATTTAAATCTGAGGAACATTTATTTCAAAGAACCAATCGAATACATCTTCTCTCTTTTGATTTCGCAAAGTAGTTAGCAACTTAAGACGTCGGTCGCGCCTATTTTATCCGCTCAGCAAAATCGAACTTAGCATTAGTCAATCGTATCACATAAATCTGAGTCATGAAGAATTTGAAAAATACATAGTAAAGTCATCATTTAATTTAAGTAACAGTAAGGATCAACCAAAATGTATGGAGATATTACCTTAATCAAAAAACATTAGGCAAGTCTTTTTACGTAAATCTATATACCAGAAATGTGTAATTTATTAACAGACTAATCTCTTCAAAAATGAGACATTGAAACATTAACTAATTCATAAGGAATTGGATAAACCGTTTAAAGCAACGCGATTGAAAATCTTTTGGGAAAGACATCAGAGCTTACAACGAAAGAAGAAGAAGGGTAAATCTAAAGTTCTGCTTCGCAGATCTTGTTTATTTGATCCAGACGCTGAGCTGCAACTGTTGACATTTGAGAACAAAATATGCAAGAATTATTATGCATTCTGCTCAGCTTCTGAATCAAGTAAATAGAACTTTAGTTACCCTTCTTCTTTCGCTATGAGCATACAACTTCTCTTAAAAACCACCCTTCCACGCACCAGGTGAGAGTTTGCCCTACTGGTTTCAGGGCAACTTTGCGGCTATGTTTGTTTTGAATTACTGGTTGAGGGAATTTCTTTTGTCTACAATCGCTAATCGCTTTGAAATGAGGTGTGAATCAAAGCAACTGATGCTATTGTGTGCAAAATCTGCCCTTGTTTCAGATACCTCCTTTTATGACATCAAAAATACTCTCTCTGCGGTTATGGCAAATCACATGAAATGTTCTTCGATTAATTCAGTTGGAAGCCGAGTTGTTGTAGCTCAAAAACAAAGATTAAAATCTAAAAATTTTTGCAAAGAAAAAGCTGGCTGAAACGTATCCAAGGTCTAATGCAAACTTACTCATTTTACCCCTGCTGTTCAGACCCTGTCTCTCAACCAGAAGTTGTAGGTCATGATCTAAGCTCAGTGCAGTGCGACAATACAATTGTGCTTGAAATTTACCTTGTAAGTCACATCACAAACAAAATTAGGTACCCTTTCCCCCCGTGGGGGGTACTATACATATTTTCGGTACGGGGACGTGCCATCGGGAAGGGTATCGATTTTCACGATTTTGGTATAAGGAACGGTATCAATTTTCGCAATTTTCACAATTTGTATAGGGTCGGGTATGCATTTTCGGAAAATTGGTATAAAGTCGGGTATATATTTTTGAAAAATTGGTATAAAGTCGGGCATACATTTTGGAAAAATTGGTATAAGGAACGGGTATGTTTTTGAAACCTCGATGGCACGTCCCCGTCCAAAAGCTGGTCAAGTACCCCCCCCTCCCCGGGCCTTTCCCTGGGAGTCTCTGACTACCTTTTCCAAAATATGACCCCTATTTTTGAATTCTACATCCTAGATAGGATTTGAATTTCTACTACTTTCTCAGAGAATTACTGGACAAGCATGAGGTCACAAAAATAACTGAAGTGCAGGCGCCGCTAGCCTGCGTGCAGACAATACCCAAAGAAAAGTAATAGTCTGCGTAACGCTGCTCAATATTGCGTATTATATGAGTCAGCATGTCATTTCAATAACAGTTTCAATGGCCCGTTCTACTCTGCGTTTATGTATTGTCTATCGTAGGGCATGTCAAATTCCAGAGTATTGTGTTGTTAACGTAATTTGCATAAAGAACAAAGCGAAGCATGAGATTTAATCACATGATAGCCGTTCTCAAATCTGATTGCTTCCTCGTTTCGCAGGAAAGTGATTTTATTGGTTGTTACAACAATGCTCTTTCTTTGTTATCAAATAAATGCTGAAGCACGCACTACACAAAAGTGAGCAGCGTTACGCAGACTATACGTTTTTCTCTGCTATAGTCTGCTCGCAGGCTAAGGCGCCGCCGGCTTTGAAAGAATGGAGAAATAACATTCTACACATTTCATTTCAATTTTTTTGCAAAGATTCGAGCCTTATGCTGCTAATCACAATTCAATAGTCACTTGCCAATCATTTCAAAGAAAGGAAGGGTTACAATAAAAGAAAACTGAGCACAACCTGAAGCCAGGATATTGCAAAGTCTGCTCCTTTGAGCAAAGTTATATTGTAGAAATGAACATTTAGTGCTTTTAAAGTGCTACAAGGGGCTCTTAAGTGCCAATTGAATAAAACAGACATCTCATGTCGCATCTGCGTAAAGTGCTCTGGATAGCAAAGATTAAATAGAGAGCGTCCGTATTTTACGAATGAGACTGCATTGGTTGTATCAATTAGTTTTGAAAGATAAAAAGCTTGCAACTTGTGGGAAATCATTACAATTCGACAATGTTACAGATCTTTGGATGGTCGAAATATTATATCAAAATTACTGTTACAAATTATACCACATATACTGGGTGAGCCAGAAAAAAGTTCCTCTTTTCAAAATTCATAGCACCAAGAGCACTTCATGGATTTGAATGATTCAAATCCTAGTTAACAGCCGAAAGATTGAAGTATTTTTGTGATTTTTCTCGCTGTCTCAGGAGCAGTAGACATATAGGTAAATTCAATTTTACAAACATTAATGACTGAAAAATGCAAAGTGGCTGCAAATGGCCTAAAGCATTCATCAAATGATAAAGGGCTCCTCGCACAGATCAATACAGAAGAAGCAATTGTTCATGGGTGAGAAATATCCACTGCATATTTATTGCCATGGGATTCAAAATCTTTAATATCTTTTTTAAGATTGGTGTCGCGTAACTCTTGAGAGAGGTAAAACACCCATTGCGCATTGTTCTGTGTAAGGACAATAAATAACGACAGCCTACGGAAGACTCCACAATTACGTGATTGTCTCTTTCACTTTCTAGATTCTTGACTTAACTAGAGTGGATAGTGAACACGTTCAATACCATAAGACATACTTGCTTTTGTAGTAGCATTTCTTATTTTAAGCCTAATTCTTTTCCAGGGTTTCTTAATTAGTTATAAGGTTGAATTTCACAACTGATTATAGTTCAATGTGTCATTGAGCTATAAATGAGAACTGCTAGTTTGAGCCCAAATCATAAAGAACCAAAGAACCAAATGAAATAAAGAACCAAAGAACCAAAGAACCAAATCATGACAGAATCATCTTAACATTTTCACTCCTTGTCAAATTAAGACATTTTCTGAAAAGTTTAACACAGTTTCTTTCAAGAATTCTAGAATTCTATTCGTCAAATATATTTTCATATTTGACGCTTTAAAGGAAAGGGTCACTCTGCAGCCGAAGGTTTTTCAAGAGGCTCTTCACTGAAACATTACTTACAATATAAAATCAATACGAAGAAATTAGATACAGTATAAAAACCATGATGTTAAAAGCCTAAAACCTAATACAAATGTACAAAGTCGGCGATAAAGAGAAAAAAGTAAAGCCTAAGTAGATTGTTTGAAGCCCTAGAAAAGACATGCCTGCTTAGAATCGGCAGAAAAGTAGCATAATGTAGTAAATTGAAAGAGTTTGAAAAACACCTTGGCACAATTGAGGAAAGAATACAAAATGGGAGCTTACTACTTGTTTCATGAAGGAGGTGTTTGTCGAAAAGGCAGTCCTTGTGGGTTAAGAAGCTACCATAATCTATCATTGCCAAACGTGCGTACCACGTGCTATGGCTTGGAGGCGATATTGCTTCATGGGTATAGATTATGGCGGGCACTTCGCAATAATAAAGCAATCAGATACCATCTTTGGCTTTAAGAAGAGTTAAGAAGAGAAAAGAATGCAGTTGCAAGAAAATGCAGACCTTTAGTGGCTCAGGTTGCATTCTTGGGCGGACAGAAATTTCTTATCATCCAATAAGAAGCTACGATGACATATGACTACTTACACTAATTACAAAATTGCTCTAAAACGAAACCGCAAGGAGCAAAAGGCTGTGTCTACCCTGCGAAGTTAAAACTAATAAAGCAAAAGAGAAAGGAAACCAAACAGCTATAGATGTAACTACTCTACAATAAATGCAATAAATTCCTTTAAAGGTTGCATTGCAGCAGCTAAGTATCAGAAGCAGTTTTCTATTCAAAATGTTGTGCTACGTGTGTATGTAACTTCACAGATGATTTAAAACTTTCTGCAGTAAAATCAACGAACAACCTCTCATCACCTTGCAGAATCGTTTCCAACCGGAAACACGTAAAAAATTTCAAAAATTGTAAACATTGCAAAAATCTGTAAATACAGATATTTGCAGATAATTATTCAGTATTCTCTTTTTCTTTTCAATAAATTTTACTGTCTTGGTTGGTAGGGTTTAATTAGCTCTTTCTTTATCGCTATTCATCATATTTATGGCTACTTCAGATCATGATGATTCGTGTGCCAATTCACGTAAGCATATAGAAGTTTTTAAAGAATGATTACGAAGCATACTAGAGCTTTGCTAAAGGTCTTGACGTGCATCTTCTTCATTATCTCCGACTTTAACTAAACTGATAACAATGTCAATAACAAAAATCAGTTTTATTGCTTACCCGATGTAGATCTCTCTTGCAATTCCAAATTGACTACATTCGCCCAAGCTTTCATCACGATGACCTCTTGTTCAAAGCAAACCAACTAAGCATCTTGCTTTTTTGATCCTGGGACATTACGAAACAAGAAAATATGTTGAGTTGATGATTTAAAGTTTACACGTCAATGAAATGTCCGTATCAAAATACTAATAAGTCGCCTTTATGCTTAATCTTCATAAAATCACTGTGCGAAATGCAATACAAAAACAGCATAGACCTGCTATGTGCTTTTCATAATGTATGCAGGGGTCTGAGTAATGATTTAATGACCTTGTCAGGATGGTCACATGATTTCATCAAAGTAAAATACAGACTGCGCACTAATTAGTTTGTTTTGTTTGATACGTGGTGTGACGCTAGTGTGTGTGAAATCAGGTGAAATACATTACAAACACAGCAAAGACCTGCTCCTTGCTCTTCATAATGCATGCAGGGCTCTGTTCAATGACTTCATAACTTTGTATGAGTGGTCACTTGATTTCTTCAAAAACTAGCGACTGCACACTGATTAGTCTATTTTGTTTGATACGTCATGTGACACTACATCAGTGTCTGCGAGATACATTGCAAAAACAGTAAAGACGTCCTCCGTACTTTTCATGATGTATGCAGGGGTCTGAGGAATGACGTCATGACCTTGTAAGCACAGGCACGTGATTTCTTCAAAAGAAAAATACAGACTGCGCACTGATGATGTTGTTTTGTTTGATACGTTGTGTAATAGTGTATGCGAAATACATTACAAAAACAGTAAAGACGTCCTCCGTACTTTTTATGATGTATGCAGGGGTCTGAGGAATGACGTCATGACCTTGTAAGCCTAGGCACGTGATTTCTTCAAAAGAAACATACGGACTGCGCACTGATGACTTTGTTTTGTTTAATGCATCGTGTATTACTAGTGTATGCTAAAACATTACAAAAACAGGATAGGCCTGCTCCTTACTATTCATAATGTATGCATGGGTCTGAGTAATGACATCATGACCCTGTAACATTGGTCACGTAATTTCTGAAAATATAAACTACGAACTTCCGACTAATTACTCTCTTTGTTGAATATGAAGAGAACTGCCTCATGAAACTACATGGTAAGTACGTACGTGTTGGTTTATTCTCAGGTGGGATGTCACTGCATTGCACCATGTTAAAGAACAAGGTGCTCAAGGCAATACTTTACTTCAACCGACCTGTTTTGTGGATGAAATTTAAAGTCAGTTCGAGTATACTTTTGTTAACAGTAGTTCTCACTGATGAGAACTGGAAAACTAAGTCATAAAGACCTCCCTGTTTAACAGGAGCATACTCCAGTTACAATGAAACTGGCCAGTTAGCTCAATAAGCTAAAGTCAAACTTGGTTGCACGCCACGCAACCACTCTCCCTCGCGAGGTGTCTTTGATGTTTTTCTTTATTAGCTCCGTAGTTCCCTGGTCCGCGGTTCCGTGGTCTGTACAACCACCAAGCGATTTCCTTGCAACCTTTGTATATTTTCTAAACTTTTGTAATAGTTCTATCTATTTCATACAAATGTTCTTTTCAATTTCTTTGATGTAAACGACCACGGGGTAGTCACCGTCTATTGCTGCTCGTCAAGGAGTCCTCGCTATATTTCGAAGTAGTTTGAGTAGTATAACTAGTAATGCGTCATGTAATTTCTAGGTAAAGTAAAAACGAAGTCACTTCAGTTAATACAAAGGAAATACCGTCAGTTCAAAAGTAGTATCCCCGAACTTCCAAGAATTGCATCTTGGTTAAAAACAGCGTTGCATTCTGGTTAAGTATAAACAATAAAAACTGCGTGATCTGTAGTAAGTAGTCTGTGAGTCACAAATTAGTGTACTTCAGTCTTTTAGTTACGTGAATCCATGATCGTTGGAAGTCAAGCTATATTTGCGCCGGCACTGCTAAACAGCTTAGAAAGAATTTTTCTATTTTCCGTGAGTCAAACATGGGTGCACTTTAGGCCCTGTTTACGTGGGGACGCAATCGTTCCGTTCCATCTTCGCACCAGTTTCTAGAACGCAAAATTAGACTGTTCACACGAGAGCGTAACGATTGCGTATCGATTTATGTTTCTGTTCACACGTAAACGCTATCGTTCCGTTCATCAACAGTTGTTTCTTGAATTCTTTCTACTCTTTTCTACTCTTTCCAGCAACAACGGCACCCACCGGTGTGCTTGGAGCACAACGAATCTCATTTTTCCGTTTCTTGGACCAGCTCTACACCTCATTGCCTATTTACAAGGGAAAGGATAGGAACAATGGCGTATCGTTTGACCTTATCGCTTTTTTATCGTTGTTGTTGTTGCTGTTGTTGTTGTTGTTGTTGTTGTTGCTGTAAGTTTATTTTTCATTGACTCTAGTCAGCAAAATACAAAGGTACAGGCAAACTAATCAAAATCGATGGACACAATAAAAAACAAAGCTAATAATTATTTTCAATGTTGTTTATACAATATTTACAATAAAACGGCAGGCAATGGCCATTGCAGTTGCATGTGGGACCATTTCATGGAGTTTTTGAATATATTACGGCTGTTCGCCGATTTAGCACGTCTGGTAAGCAGTTCCAAATTTTAAGCCATAAGGACTTACGACTAATCGTGCCAAAAGTAACTATCGTTCCACTTTTTAGAACGGAACGTTATCGTTTGACGTGTTCCCGTGTGAACACGACCCCTGAGAAATCCATTTTTCATAACGGAGCGATATAACGACTGCGTAGGGTAAGACGGGGTAAAGTGAACTATTTCGTAGGTTTTCGTAGGACTAAATTTTTATTTCGATAAAAATATCAAATCTGCTTGCGTTAAAGTGACATTGTGGCCTTTGCTGAAATATCGATGCATAATTTTAATTTTTAATGATTGACGTTTCCACGCATCAGCGTGTTTTTTGCAAGCAGTTGGGTAGTTCACTTTACCCCGCAAAACGGGGTAAAGTGAACTAGAACAGTGATGGTCAAAACTCGGTTGTTTTATCGACTTTAAACTGCTTTGGAGATAAATATATGTATTTCTAAGTAGAACATAGCTCAGACGGGGCCGAGCAAAGATTTTTTACCCCCCAGGAGAACCTTTGGAATTGGAAAGTCGAAATATTCATGCTATGAAGCAAAAGGGAAGGAGAAGTTCCGATCCTTGTTGTTGTTTTACTATGTGCTCTAACCTATGGCAATTTTTGACTACAACACTTTTGCCAGAGTCGTGCTTTCCCATATTTTCACACATAATGATCCAATGAATGATCAGCCTGGTAAAAACTAGCAGAGAGCTACTTGTATTTTCATACTTATAGAAACTCAACTCACAGATCGTCAAAAAGTTAAGAAACTCTAGTACTGGGAAAACAAAAGAAATAATTCATTTTAAAAGCAGCAATCCTTAACATATTTTACTTTCTTTCACCTGTTTTCTCAATCATATTTCTCGGCAGAGATGGCACCAGAGATGAAATTTCTGGGGGGGGGGGAGGCAAATATTGACAGAGTACTGATTGCGATTGAAGCAAAAAATTTTTAAGGACCTTTCAGGTTTGCTTAAAATGCAACCACATTCTCTGAAAACATGGCATACAAGATACGGCAGTGCCAACAGTGGGTAGAAATTCTCAGAAATTTAAGTGCCAGTGGGGCTCAATGAAATTGCAGGGGGCTCTTGCCCCCAAGCACCCCGCTGGTGATACCATCTCGGTTTCTTGGCATGTACTTGAGTGATGTCTAAACACCGGGAAGGCTTCAAACAACGTCATTTTGAAAATTCACAAGGGTACAATTAGTGAACATGAAGATTGTCATGAACCCTTACAGAAACTCCAATCAAGGACATATAGATTATGAGATAAAGTCATTTTTCAGATATTTTGACCTGTTGAGCATCATCCCCCCCCCCGTTCCCCCCTCAATGTATGTTGAAAACTCAGAGACCCTCTTTGACACATCACCAACATTGAATAAGGGGGAGAGGGGCATCTTCATCGTCTGATCATCAATTCAGAATTTGTCCAAGCTATTTTGTCTATGATTGTGGTAAGAAACTCTCCCCTGAGATACCCCTTTGCGGACATTGGGATTCTTTTCAATTCCATAAAAAAACCTGAAAACTGAATCAATTTTATGAATATAAAATTTTACACAGAGAAGGGACTCTTTAAGTCACAAAGTCCTATTAGATCAGTTGTTATTAGTTCTGCAGTGTTCATGATGCTGAAATATGAATCTTTGCAAGCCTCACAAAGACGCCCTACAGTAGCCATATTATGTTGAAACACGCAGAAATTGGTTGAGTTGAGAAATCTGGGAAACGTTACGCTTTCTCACGTGAAGGAAGCTTTGAATGCATCAAAACTCCAGTTTCATGCATGCAATGCAGGTAGTTCACTTTACCCCGGTCAAGGCAAAATCTCGACTGAACGGTGGGCCTTTCAAAATGCCATGCTAGCAGACTGGAAAGTCTTTCTTGGTTATCTTTTTTCTGGAAAAAGGAACCACATAATGTGAGCTTTAATCAATAAAAAAATCTCCGAACATGATTTCGTTTTGGAGTCAAAAATCAAGACTACAAAAGAGGGGCTAAACCTAAAACTGGAATTTTCCAAAGTTGTTTTCACTACCTCTGATTAGGGGATTTTTCGCAACAACAGAAATAACTCTTCAGCAAAAATATTTTGATTTTCTGTCAGCATATATAATCAAGGATCCGTCATAAATTATCTTTGATCATAGTGTTTCTACTTTCGGAGTAAAGCGTGAAAGTTCTGAGTAGTTCACTTTACCCCGTAGTTCACTTTACCCCGTCTTACCCTACCCGTGTGAACGGGGCCTTACTATATTTTTTTAAGTGACGTTATCCGAGATCGTTGGCAATCAAGCGATCTTTACATCGGCACTGCTAAAAAGCTTAGAAAAACCATACTCTTTAAGATTATCTTGCATTAATCTGCTTTGCATCAGTTTTCCTTTCATGCTGATATGTGTCAATATACATAAGAATTACATAAAAGTCTGAGAATCTTCTTTTGTAACAGATTAAAGCGAAAGTGATCTTTGTGTATTCATTGCAAAGGCTCTTATTTCCATAAGCGCTTTGAATTTGTAACTAATTCTAACAAAAAAATCGAAAATTCAGGAGATATCTTTATTGGTCGTGGATAACTTGAAATCAACATGCTGAAGAAAAATTCGAACTACGTCGTTTTTAAAAAACACAAGATTATGTAGATATAATAAAGTGTGTGTTGAACGCAAGAAAAACCAATGGACCTCTTTAGCATCCAAAGCCGGAGCTACTTAAGCATGGAAAAAATTACCCCGTGAAAATGCCTCCCTTGACTTATGCCTTTTCGTCCCTTTTTCCCTGCGTTCTTTGGTTTGATGATATCACTTGGTCAACAGGGACTCATAATATTACGCTTAAAAAAGTTGGGCCCAATCTCGGGGGGGGGGGGGGGTACCTTAGTACTGTTCGTGGTACGGGGACGTGCCATTTTTAGGGGTACTTTTTCCAAACCATTACGGAATTATGGGTATCATTTTCACAATTTTTTGACATTTCACGTAATTATGGGTGTCCTTTTCAGGGGATTTTCATAATTTCCGGAATGATGGCCTAGATATTTATTCGATTTCTGGAATTATGGCCCTAAAATCCACCAGAATTTACGGAATTATGGGTACCAATTTTCGAGCAAAATGGCACGTCCCCGTCACATAATAGGTTAAGTTACCCCCCCCCCCCCCCGAGGCCCAATTTTCAAAATGACCTAAACAAGTGGGAGTTCTCGTACACTCAACAAAATCGCTTCAAAATCTGGTTTAAAGAGCTCAAACATTGAAAAGCAAACTTTAAAGGGAATAGACACAGCTATATCTCGTAACTGTTATAAATAAGCCAGAGTAACGCCCACAAATCCATTGTTTATTTAGCCACACAATGAAACCGGATGCATCGAAGTTGCTGAGTACAATAGATCTTATTTTTGACCTGGCCCTGGCCAGCTTTAACTATGTCGATTCCCTTTAGGGACAAAGAATGATGTTGTCTTGACCTACAAATCGTTACATGCATACCTTTCAAGCAGTAATCTTCCTCCGTAGAAGCAAAATAGATCCATCGGAGCTGCGAGAACTCCAGCCTTCATCAAAAGTTTTTGTGTGCAATGCAACAACAATATCTGTCTGCAGAGTGCCTCCTGACTGGTTAAAAAACTAAATCCTAGCAATTTGATTGGTGAATACGGAATCACTCTAAGCGGGCGTAAATTGGGCCCACTTCCTTAGCGTAACGCAGGGAAAAGAAGTTACGAAAAGGCATAAGTCCATAGCCTCGGACAAGTTATTACATCGCATCAAGGATTTTACAATGTTTCTACGTAATATTTTCCCTCTAACGTCTGACTTTAAGTTGCCAACTTTACTTTGACAGTAACGCTATTGAAAAGAATTTTCTCTTTATAGATGCATTAATATAGGCAACCCATTTTAAATAGTTCACATACATTTATGGTGGCAAGGAATAAGTCGAGAACTGAGTACGCTATCAAGGATTCAAATGAGTCGTAGCTCTGGTCAGCATTGGCTCGAAATCTTTAAAAAGGTTGATTTAAACTTATTTCATTGATTACTGTGGGTTGAATGGCTTAAAAGCAGCTTCAGCCTCTTGCTGCAATCCTGCCATCATCCTGCCTTCAGCTTCTTCTCGAAAAGTGTTTAAAATATCTGAAATTTCAAACAGATATTTCAGATATTCAGATATTTCAGATATTTTAAACACTTTTCGAAATTATAGCGTACTCATATTTCAACACATTTGAGAATACGACGTAATCAAATTTCTAAATCGTAAGCCATCAGAATGAAAGACTTCTAAATTGATACTGAATTGTAGACATCATAAGCTTGGAGCATTGGTTCTTTTGAAATGAATGGCTTTAAGGAACTTTGCCTACCGGTGAGCCAGAAAAAAGTTTCCACTTTCGAAATTCATGGAATCAAGAGCACTTTACGAATTTGAATGATTCAAAGTTTGATTGACATTCGAAAGATTGAAGTATTTTTATGATTTTACTCGCTGTCTTACCAGCACTGGAAGTGTCGCAGAATCTAACTTTACAAAAATGTCATGGTTGCAAAATGACTTGAAAAAAGACTCAAAACATTGATCAAATTGTAAGGACTCTCCTCGTGCAAAACAACAGACCATGGACGTTTCACGTCTCTAAAGAGTTATACCACATCAGTTTTCAAAAAAATGTTGAGAATTTTCAAACCATGAACAATCGCATTTTCTTTATTGATCTGCGTGAGGAGTCCTATTTGATTTGATCAATGCTTTAGGCCATTTTCAACTCATTTTGCAACCATGACATCTTCATAAAGTCAAATTTGCCGATACTTCTAGTGCTGGTAAGACAACGAAAATAATCACAAAAATGCTTTAATCTTTCAGCTTTCATCAACTAGAACTTGAATCAATCAAATCTCTGAAACACTCCTGGTGCAATGAACTTTCAAAAGTGGGGACTTTTTTCTGGCTCACCCAGTATTTTACATAAATCTGTCGTTGGACTTTCCTAAAAATCTTCAATTTTGTCAGAATTAGAGTGTTTTTCTTCTTTTTCACAAATTCAAGAAAAAGTTTTTGAAAATTCTAAGAATGTCGCAATTTCTACACCGTTTGGTGCAACATGAAATAATTTTCAAGAAAACCATAGTTTTAGGTTTAAAGCAAAAGTTTGTCAATTTTGTGATTCATGATTTAGAACGTTGGTAAGTAACTAAGAAAGTAGAAATTTGCCACAAACTTAAATATTTACAGTGGCCAGGAAAAAAATATTTACAACATAATTTGCATAAGAAATTCGATAAATAGAAGTTAAAAACACCCAAGCCGAGCTCCTGAAGAACTCCTGCGTGTTGTTAAGGTACTTTACTCTCTATCATGAGCACATGGAGTCACTAATAGCGAGCTCAGAGAGGTCAACCATTTTTACTTCCATTAGGATTTCTTGAATGCCTAAAGTGTGCTACACGACATACAAGGAGCTACCCAATGTATCAAAATACACTTTCTGCAAATCACATAAGTGAAATTACGGGAGGACTAAAGCCTGGTTTCCATATGATCGTAACAGTCGGCGACGCGTCGCCGAGGCAGGCTCGGGGACACATCGGGGACAGTTGCGCTAAATGGAAACATTTTCTGGACCATGTCGCCGACGTCGCCGATCAGACGGGGACAGTACGGGGACGCATCGAAAGAGTTGAGATGAGTTTAAAGCCTGGTTTCCATATGATCGTAACAGCGATCGTTTCCATATGTCGCTGACTGATCGGGGACACGTCGCCGATGTGTCGCAGTAGGTCGCCGACTGTTACGATCATATGGAAACCAGGCTTTATAAAATAGTTCACCATGCGCATTGTGGATGCATACGGTTACAAAGAAGCCATCAACAAGTTAAAAATGCTAACCACAAGGTGAGAAATTGAAACAAATTATCAAGAAGGGGAAATATGTGAAATGAGAATTAGCAGTGAAGAAATGAGGCAAAATAACAAACCATATCCCAAGAGGCCTAAGAAGATCAAGACCTCAAACCGCTGAAGTGGAACACAAAATCTTCAATCTCGCCACCTCTATCTTGCTAAGTCCTCGGGGAAACAAGCTAGAAGACTTTTCTTAATGATGTGGTTTGCCAAAATCTTAAAGTATATTGCTGTATCTTATTAAAACAGTTAAATTTTTCATTGCCAGGGAAAAAATTTTGCATAAGCAAATTCGAGGAGTTATTAGATAAATTAACGAGGAACCGATCTTAAGGTGCTAAGTATTATCAATAAGAACTGATTTTGAGTTGCAGCTTCTAGGAATGGCGCCATAATGATTATCTGGTGGTAAATTTTTGCCTAAGTAAAGGCTTATGATTTTTCATTGCAATAGTTATTGGATGATAAACAGGGTGTGGGGAATTTCTAAATCAGTGGTAAGGAGCAACAGAGGATTCGCAAATGTATAACACAAGCGAAGGCACCTGAATACAAGAAAATGTGCAGACTACAGTTTATCGCCGTAACTAGCAAGCAATGTTTATCATTGTCTCTTTTTGCCTTCCCCTGCTTTTCTTTGAAGCCCTACCTCAGCTGAACTCGTTGATTCAGGTTTACAATAATGACCTAATTCAGTTTATCTGTAAAAGCGAGGCGGTCCTCGTTTTCGTTTTTGTGACTCAACATCAAAATTACAAAACCGAAAACGAGGACAGCCTCTCTTTTACTGAGAAACTGAATTAGGCCATTGCAAACTTGAATCAACGAGTTCAGCTGAGGTAGGGCTTCAAAGAAAAGAAGGGGAAGGCAAAAAGAAATGGTGAGAAACGCAGGTATCATTTGCGTATACATTTTATCAAGGAATAAACATTTTGTTTACTTTCACTCATGGAATGGCTTGAAAACAATTTCAGCAGTTTGCGGCAATTCTGCCATCGGAAATTTCGGGGATTTATGTACTTTTCGAAATTACGACGTATTTTGTAGTTCAAAACATTTGAGAGTGCGATGCTACCAAATTTCTAAATCGTAAACCATCAGAATGAAAGACTTCCCAAATTGTAGACATCATAAGCAAAGGTTCTGAATCTTTAAAAAGCTGCGTGTTGCATCATGAGCGATAGGACACCCAGTGTGTAACAGTTTGAAATTTATATCAGAATCGAGCCACCTTAACTTATTGTTTTTTTGTGTTTTGAACGTATATTTTCTTGGTATACAATTACCTTTCAGTGTTTCGTAATTTTGAAATTTTCGGGTAGTGAGCCACCTTAAGTGCAGAGCCACCTTATGATTAAAACACCCAAGCCGGTGGCTCTGCCTTTAATTTGGCTCACTACCTAAAAATTTCAAAGTTACGAAACACTGAAAGGTGATTGTATACCAACTAAACATGAGGTCAAAACACAAAAAAAACAATAAATTAAGGTATACTCATGACATAAGTCTCAATAGTATCGCTATATTTTCTATTTTTTTTATTTTTTCGCTCACTTTGACCCAAATTATTTTTTCGCTTAGTATGAGTGAAAATAAAATATCAGCTGGAAAATAATGAACGAATACAAGGAATCACGTCGTCAGTCTAAAGTTAAGGTGGCTTGATTCTGATATAAATTTCAAACTGCTACACAATGGGTGTCCTATCGCTCATGGTAGCATTTAATGACACATTTCTTTGAGCTGGATGGCTTCAAAAGAATCTAAGCTATTTTGCCATAATTCTGCCTTTGGACTTTTCGGATATCTTTAGTATCTCAAGAGTTAGAGAATTTGCTTCCTTTTTCAAAAATTCAAGAACGATTCTAAAACATTTAAAATTGTCGCAATTTCTAAACCGTTTGGCGCAACATGACATAATGTCTAAGAGAACCATACTTTGTGCATGTCTACAAAATGCTATAAAGGAAAAGTTAGTCAATCTTTACCCTAGGTGCCAGAGCCTACTTTTATTTTATTTTTGCCCCCCCCCCTCACAGGCTCTTGTACCCAGGGTGGTCAATTTTGTGATTCATGATTTAGAAATTTGATGAGTAAATTAAGTAAAAATTTGCCAAAAACTTAAATATTTAAAGTTTTTAAGAAATTTACATGACGAATTTGATAAATAAAAGTTATAAACACCCCCAGCAAGCCCTTAAAAAGCTCCTGAGTGCTCCCTAGGTCGTTTACTCTCTTCCATGAGCACATGGAGTCCCCAAGAACGAGTTCAATAGGGTCAACCATTTTTACTTCCATTAGGACTCCTCGAATGCCTAAAGTCTGCTACACGACATGCAAGGAACTACACAATGTATCAAAATACTCTTTTTGCAAATCACATAAGTGAAATTACGGGAGGACTTACATGTAGCATTGTGAATGCATACAGTTATAAAGAAGCCGTCAACAAGTTGAAAATGCTAACCACAAGGTGAGAAATTGAAACAAATGATCAAGAAGGGGAAATCTGTGAAATGAGAATTTGCAGTGAAGAAGTGAGGCAAAATAACAAACCATATCCCAAGAGGCCTAAGAAGATCAAGACCTCAAACCGCTGAAGTGGAACACAAATTCTTCAATCTCGCCACCTCTATCTTGCTAAGTCCTCGGGGAAACAAGCTAGAAGACTTTGGCGTGATTTGCCAAAATCTTATAGTATATTGCTGTATCTTATTACAACAGTTAAATTCTTCATTGCCAGGCAAAAATTGTCCTTAATCAAATTCGAGGAGTTATAAGATAAATTAACGAGGAACCGATCTTGAGGGGCAAAGTATTATCATTAAGAACTGATTTTGAGTTGCAGCTTCTAGGAATGGCGCCATAGTGATTGTCTGGTGGTAAATTTTTGCCTAAGTAAAGGCTTATGATTTTTTATTGCAATAGTTATTGGATGATAAACAGTGTGTGGGGGAATTTCGAAATCAGCGGTAAGGAATAACAGGGGATTACAAATGTATCAGACAAGCGAAGGCACCTGACTACAAGAAACCTTGGAGACTAAGGTTTATCGCCAATATAACCAGAAGGCAAGGTGCCGTATGTAGCTAAATGAATTTGTAACACAAGCATTTGGCTCTCTGACACTGCACAGCGATTCACCGTTATCAGACTTGAGAAGATTTTACAACTTGAGTACAATCGACCAGAATGTTTTGCTAAGTGCACTCTGAGGTGTGAAATCTATTCTTGTTGTCATAAGAACTGATTTTGGCTGCTATAACTTCCTAATTCTTAATTTAGATTGCCAACGTACGCATTGCGACATTCTGTGCATTGCGACATTCTGCGATATTCAGATTGTTATTATATGGGAACTCAAATGAAAGCACCTTTCCAAAAAGAATCGTCCTAGAACGTCAATTAAATTTTCCGGAAAAACAGCAGCCTTAGCCTTTTGTGCTGAAATGGAAGGATCAATATAAATCACTGACAGGAAAGTTGGCAGGTGGTTTATCATCTTTGAAAAAACTTAAAGACGTTCTTCCCCAATCAAAGTTATGTGATGTGTATCACGCTCTCTTTGAGAGTCACATACGCTACGGAAACGTAGTATGGGGTAGCATCTCTTCATCTGAACTACAAGCACTTGAACGTCTCCAAAACAGAGCCCTATCAATTCTAGAGCGCGCAAGATTCAAGGACCCGTGGCCTAAAAAATGGCTAAGTGTTGTGAATCTTGTTCGTTTTGATCGCTGTGTTATGGTATATAAGATTTTAAACAAACAATGCCCTGAAAGCTTGTGGAATATGTTCCAACAGAGATGCTCTATATCAAATTATGATGCGAGGAATTATAGAGATCTCCATATTCCCAAGCTAAATCTTGAATTAACCAAGAAAGGATTTCATTACTCGGGCATTAAGGCTTGGAACGATATTCCAGTTAACATCAGAGAACTGTCATCACTGCGCCTATTCAAAACACATCTTAAAAGGCATTTGATGACTGATAAGCCTTGATAATTAACTCAAGACCCCTCAAGAACGACTCCCTGGAAGATCAGATTAATCAATTAACTATTTTATATTCTTAGTTTTAGATTTTGTAAGTTGTATTTTTCTGAAGGGATATGGTTGTTTGAATGAATTATATATATATTGTGACTGAAGTGCTCCCGGAATTTGGCGTGGGCTGTCTGTGCTCATCGGGGTTCTGCCGCGTGGGCATTGGCCAGGGGAGTTCTATAATTACTTGGAAGTTTTTCTCCTCGGAGTTGGATCTCCGCACCATAGTCCCAATCTCCCTGCCGATGCTGTCGTGGTTGTGGTTTGGTGGGTAGTGGGCTGTCCGCGCGGGTTTTGGGGGTACTTCAGGTACTTCAGGTGTTTGGAGGAGAAAACTCCTTTTAATAATTTTGTCAAAAATTCTGAACGTTTTTTCCTGCAACCACCTTAATTTACCGTTGATATTTTGTAGAAAATTGTAAGTGGCGATTGTCGTGATCTACCGACAATCGACATTGGATCGTTTTAAAAAAACAACTGAAAGCGCACCTAAAGAGCTAAACTCTCAAACACAACTCCCTGGAAGAACAGCAATGATTAGGTTTATAGGGCTTTAGGTTTCTATTCTTAGATTTTTATCATTGTAATTAGATGTTGTATACTTTGATTTGCTGAAGGGTTTCTTTTGTGTATAAATAATGTTAAATGAAAAAAAGTGAGGACCCGGTGACCTTGTGTCTTTCCTCGCTACAAATGTCACAGTATTTGTATCAAATTGTTGTTTTTTAAAAATTCTAGATCGATATAAAAATCATTCTGGGCAAGTTCTATTCTCATTGAAAACAGACTCAAATCATGGGCAACACAAAGGCACTGTTCAGTTAGATATTATGGAGTATTCTGTGCCTCCTGGAACTTTAGGCCTACGGAACTTTACTCGCGGAAGTATTCTGTGCCTCACTTCACTTCTTCAATCATCAACTTTCGATTCGAATAAACTTCCACGAACAACATTCAGTGTCCCAACCTAATTTAATTTTCGTTGGAGGTACAATCAGTTACGAAATTGTTGAGCCAGCCCTAGATTTTCAGTTCTTTTGCCCCTGTTTTCCCCCTCCCCCTAGTTAATGTTGCAGTACCACAAAAAGTTGCCGAATCACGCGTGTCATCTCGATCATCGATCAGGTATTTTTTTCAAAACAACATTGACATGGGGGAAAGGGGGGACGAAAATTTTTTTCTAGGGTGGCTCAACAATTTTGTAACTGATTGTAGGTGCGGAGGCAAAATGTCGTTGTTGGCAGTTTATTCGAAATCTGAGAGAAGAACACAATTTTATTCAAAACTAAAATGTTAATCCATCAGACAAAAGTCAACTTAGATGTGAAAACTTTGTTTGGTAAAATCACTCATCAATTTCCCAGAAATTAGGGAAATGATGGAAAGGGCATGTCTCGGAACGATGACTCCACATTCCATTTTGGCCCATGATTTACTTACTATTGAAATTAAAATTCTATTTCTAACGATGACAATGTAAGCTTCAGTATTACAAAAAACCATGGACCAGAATGGAATGTGGAATTCTCAGTTCCCATACAAACCCATTTCATGCATTTTTCTAATTTTTGGGTCTTAAAGATGTGTGATTTTACCAAAACAAAATGATTTTATGAGTTAGCCTTTGACTGATATATTAACATTTAGTTTTAATATCGGTCACATACTTTCTATTCAATAGCTCATCCAACACAAACTTTTTCTTGCAGATGGAAACCCCTTGATGCTACACCAAAGTATTTCAAATTATCAATATTACAACCAGAAACCCTGGCCTGATAGCATATGAGTAGTGTGTTGAGGGATGGGGAGGATCAGTGATAGTAACAATTGCTATCGTTGCCGTTCTCTCGTCCTGGGTTCCTGTTGTTCAGCATCTTTCTCCTATGCTGGCCTGACATCAAATTCGAAACGGATTCGAGTATTTATGTGTATAATGCTACATCGTATGTTGTGTATTTTGTAGTTAGTCATTTAGTTGTGGATATTTTCATGTCTTTATGTTAATGGCAACAGGGTAGTCATTGTCCTTTGCTCCTTGTGGTGCTGTCCCTGTAGTGTTTGTATAGTTTGTATAGTAATTAGAAAGTATAGTAGGATGTAGACGTAACTTGTATTGTAAAATTTTAGATTATTATAAAAAAAACTTTTTTTGACTCACCGGGTAGTCGCAAATATTATCGTCTTAATATCCAGGGAGCAATTGTCTTTCAAACTGGAAATATTTTCATCGTTAACAAACCAGTGTCTGTGTTGCTCGTTATTAAGTCAAATTCGTTCGACGTAGGTTGAGAGGCAGGATGTCGTTGACGGAATCTTTATTCGAAGGCTAATGGCCTAAAGTGGGAAGGAGAAGCAAAGAATATTTTGGTGAGTCAAATCCTCAGTTCTAGCAAATCAATTACTGTGGCATCGAAATCAAAGAAATTGTCAAGCATTTGTAGGCTCTTCGCAATTTTTGCTACTGAAGATACGATTTAGTTGTTCTGTTTCTATCGACTATGGTTTTTAACCTAGATGTAACGGATGACCCAAAAGAACGTGACCTGGGCAGAATCTTTTATAGAAAAATGAGTAAGAGGCCGATTTAGACGCTTCAAATGTTGTTCTGTCGCTTAAAAGCTACCCTACATTATGAGTATTTTTTGCAATTTTTTCGGCACAGCAAATATTCCAAATTAAGGATTTTGAGCAAAATGGCATGCCTGAGGTCCTCAAAAAGTCGTCAAAAACAGGGGATCGATAAACAGCCATTTTAGATCTTCAAAGCAACGAGGAGCGTGTTCTAGTTCAAGCATCAAGCAGGGAATAGGCAACTCAGTCGAAAGTTTTCAGAGCAAGTTTATAGTCCCTAGATACCTAAAATGTTTTGTCTCAAGGGACAAGCATACTCCTGCTTTTCTGTAACAAATTCTTGACAATTTCGAATTGTGTGGAAAATTCAGTTCCTTTGACATCCAAGAGTTCATCAAGAATATTTATTCTCAATTCTTCAGTTCATGGGGACTATCAACTTTCGATGGAAATTTTTGACTGAGTTGCCAGAAATCAAGACACGCTCCTCATTGTTTTGAAGATTTAAAATGGCAATAAATCGATCCCCAGCTTTTGATGACCTTTTGAGGATTTCAGGCCTGCCCTTTTCCTCAAAATCCTTAATTTGCAAAATTTTCCGAGCGACGAAAATTGCACAAAAACTCGTAATGTAGGCTAGTCTTTTAGCATCAGAACAACGTTTGAAGCATATCAATCGGCCTCTTACTTATTTTTCGACAAAAGATTGTATCGGGTCACATTTATGTTCTTACTTAATGGCCAGGGAATTGTCATGGTCTTTTACTCCCATTGGTATCGTCCTTGCAGTAGTGAAGTAGCTCTGAAGTTAAAGTTGTGTCTTTAGTAATTCGTTTAGAAAACGTTTCATGTATAATGTATACAAAAACACCCACCATGTAAAATGGAAGGAATAGAATATATTCTAGCACTAGATTCTTCTCCGTACCAAGAATTGTTCTTTTTACAGCTGAAGATTTGAGGAACATCAATATTTTGTAGTCTTTTAATTAGCAAAAAATCTGCAACAATTACATGTTAGCCCTTGGGCAAAGCGCTGCCGTTTTACATTACTCAAAATGAGACAATGGTGTTTTCTGGAATTGTATCTTCTTGATACATCCAGCAGTAAGTTTGCTACTAGTAATTATTGCCACACAATAAGTTTATAGCGTCTCTCAAACTTTCTAGCTTTTTTTGGCTTTAATCAAAATTCCTTGGTTACAAAGTAATTCACTTACATATGTCCTGTTAACTCAATCCGATTAGATAGAAAATTTCGCCTTGCAAAGCTTCTGCAAAAAGGATTTCAAGTTAATCTGATCAAGTGCACCTGGTCAGCGTTTTACAATGTTTTGACACAACCTGACTACTTGCCCTAACTTTGTTATACAATTTAAATATGTTATGTAACGAAGGGAAACGTGGCGTTAAAGTCGAACCTCGAGGTCTCAATAGTGACTTAAATATTTTGAAGTATATATGAGTTTATAATATATCATATAAGTATATATAATATACTTATATGTAGTATACCGGGTGAGCCAGAAAAAAGTTCCCACTTTTGAAAATTCATAACACCAAGACTACTACACGGATTTGAATCATTCAAATTCTAGTTAAAAGCCGAAAGATCAAAGTATTTTTGTGATTTTTCTCGCTGTCCTACCAGCATTAGAAATATTGGCAAATTCAGCTTTATAGAAATATCATGGTTGCAAAATCACGGAAAAAGAGCCTAAAACATTGATCAAATCGTAAGGATTCTATTCAAATCGAACAATAGGCCATGAGCGTTTCACCTCCCTCGAGAGTTATAAGACATCAATTTTCAAACACAAACGAAAGATTTTCAGTGCCAAGGAAATTAATGCCTAGAGGATATCTCTCACCCATGAGAAGTTGCATTTCCTTCATTATTCTGTGCGCGAGGTCATTTATACATTGATCGATGTTTTGGGCCATTTTTCAGTAATCAATGAACCATGAAATTTTTGTTAAGTTGAATTTACCTATATTTGTAGTGCTGTCAGGACAGCAAGAAAAATGACAAAATTACTTTGATCTTTTGGCTTTTAACTAGAATTTGAATGATTCAAATCCGTGAAGTAGCCTTGGTGTTATGAATTTTCAAAAGTGGGAACTTTTTTCAGGCTCACCCGGTAGTTGCTGTGTTACCTAAAAGAAATTGACAAGCGTTTATATGCTCTTCGAAACTTTTGCAAATGTAGATTTAGTTGTTCTTTTTCTATCGACTATGGTTGTAACCTAGTTGCATGTTCTTTCTCTAATGGCCATGGAGTTATCATGGGCTTTTACTTCCCTTGGTATTGTCCTTGTAGTATATGTAACTTGTAACTTGTAGTATATGTAACTTGGTGTTAGTATATGTAATCATATTAAATAAGTGTATAATATAATATCCAACAAAAAAACACATTTTTCTCTCCTTTTCCACTTCTGTCTCAATCGTTTGTTGAAATTTTAAAATGGTAGAACCGGATTGTCGACAAGGAATGGAAAGAATATAACAAAAGTACTTGAAATGAAATCACAAAAATTGAGTTTCCTAAATAGGTCAAATGTTTTTGATATTTTGGTAGCTTTTTAAAAACTTGCCTTTTGGTAAACTCGAGATTTTCCAAAATCAGTCATGCGGAACAGCATGCAAATGGCCTAACGCGCAAGCACAAATCTTTGAAATGTTTCTAATTCCAGTTAAACTCTAGTCCAAAATTAGAACTGAAAAAATGACATACTGAAACCGAAACTGAGATCAAAATCTCAATTATTCCTCTACAATTAGACTCTGTCAGAAAAATTGGCAAGTAAATTTCAGTTTGTATGACGACTTGCTCTTGAAGTCAAATAAATGTACGATACTTGCTGCTCGCCAAAGAATCCTTTGCATTGAAATTTTGAAAACAGTAAAACAATTGAACCCACCTTTCATGCAGAGCATTTTTAGATTATTCATTAAGAAATCCAAATAACTTAGCCTACATTAGGCCCAACCAAACAACATTTGGGTCCAAGTTTGTCGTGTATTAGGCCACAGATTTCGAATGGCCTACCAATCGAAATAAAGTCAGCAGAAAATTTAAAAAGTTTCAAAGTTTTGATAAAACAATGGAATGGTCCCATATGCAAATGTAGTGTCTGTAAATCCCTACTACTTTAGTCAATATGTATTTTAGAAAATATTTATTGTGTTTATTTTTATTCCTTTGCAAATTCGATTTGGATTAGTTAAATTGTATATATTTAAATGATTGATATATTGTTAGCTATTGTAAATAATCAAATTAAAACAAAATTACACACACAGTACTTCAAGAACGTAAATTTAGCCACCACAAACAGTTTGTTTTCGTCACCCCACTGTATAAGATGCTTCAAGTCACATCTGTGGTCACATCAAAATGTGGTCACTTTGGCTTTAAATAGTGGACTCATCATAATAAACCCATAGACGCACAATAAGGTTGTAACCTGTAAATAGAACACTATCAACTTTTATAAAAGGACAACAGTGAAACAGGCCTGTAAATAAAGAGAAAACTGCTAAACCAGCAAGAAACTCATGTAATCACTTACCAACAACGTTATTTCACCAAATAATTCACCTAATACGCGTTTCGTCACACACTCTTCAATTTGGTTCTGCGAAGAACAGATGAATAACAAGACCGGGCTGATTTTACACCGAAAAACAAAAGACATTTGAGTATCATGTGAACATCACACCTGAGCCACTGATTGGCTAAACTTAAACGAGGTCCATCCAATCAACAATCGCCAAAACTTTTGGCGGCAACGTCAAAATAGTGACAGAGCAAGAAAAAAGTCCTTCTGTTGGTAAAGCGAGGGATCCCGAAATTCAATAAACGCAGCTTCTAAACCTTGAAATGAAATGCAGACCTTGCCCTGTTCAAAATACGAACAAAACCCTCGTTGTAGCTGTTACCGCACTCAACACTAGTCAGAAGATGGGTGCCAATAGCAGAATCACTTTCTAGTTTAGCTAGGTTAGCTTTACATTTCCGTCTCGGTTAACAACCACCGTTGCACCAGTCAGTGCCTTTCCTTATTTCTACGGGTACGTGTTGTCGTTTGCTGTCAACAAGCCTTTGGGATGTCTTACCAACATAGCGAGCATCACACACGCACGTAAATTCATACACAAGATTACTCAAGTTGATGGCAGGTATGGCATCCTTTTGGACTTTAGGTACCATATGATGAGACTTGACAAGGACCATAGAGTCCACGGTGCTGTGACAACACTTAATGACTTTACGAATTTGACTTTCAAACCTGTAAGATACATCGCCAGAAATCTATCATACAGTAGAAACCCGCATAAAAGAACCTATTTTTATAAGAACCTTGAGGCTGAAATTCAATATTTTAAACCCCCTTAATAAGAACTTCTCATAGGCTGACACTGACGGAGGTTCTTATATAGCAGGTTTCATGTCTTCAGAATTACTCATAACTTTCAAGAATTATTGCTCAACACATTCAATAATTGTTGAAATTCTGATCAGAATTCCTCAGTGATACAATAGAATATCAGATTCTTAACCTAACCTAAGAGTGTTCTAGCCTAAAAATGTTCTCAAGAATTATCAAGGAATTCTCAGAAAGTCCTCAGATTTCCTGCGCTCAAAATGCACTAATATGTGCAAGGTGAGTACTGTATATAAGAACCTCTTCAAGAACTTGAAGGCTGAATTTGGAATAACAGCCATCTAATTAAGAACCTATTCAGGCTTCCCAAGAAAAACCTAGGTTCTTTTACGCGGGTTTCTACTGTATGACATTGCATGAACGTTGCAACAGATGTTTGGCGCATCCGACGACATGCTTCAATTAAAGTATGTTACATGAAATATTGCTTCTGAGATCTGCAATGTACAATGGATTGGCACAATCTATCACATCACATCAAATCATTCATCTCTAACCTTTGAAATGCTATGCTACAACTACACATTACCAGATATCTCTCACATGGAATGTTTCATGAGATGTCTTGCAAAATATTGAAGTATGTTTTATTTCAGTTAACAGTATGGATGAAATTGTTCATTGGTAGACAGAAAATATGTATCAAACTTAAAGATATACTGTGAAGAATTTGAAACAAAATGTCAAGTTTGTTGCTAAGCCTGTTTACAATCGAGCTGAGCTCTGGCTGCGATATCAGTGAAGAAAGGATTATCTCTTCTTTGTTGAAAAACATGGTTCTTGGGAAGGATTGAGAAATCTCTCTTGTGACGAATTTACGCCTCCGTAAAAAACAGAACGGAGAATAGATCAGTAGATAGTATAACCATTGTATTTCAGGCAAATGTGTTAGCTCTAAAGCGAAGTATATAGAAAACACAGTTGATCTGAGAGAAAGTGGGATTTCTCAAAATGAAAATCCTCTTGCTATAGAAGCAAGCAATGAAAGGTTACAAACAGAAAGAAGTTGAAGGCAACCCTGAAATGCATTCATGCTAAGGAATGCTTTTAAGTGTTCCATCGTTGCAAGTTCCCATACATTAGCACGTACTTTTCGTCAGTTGAAATTGCATTTGTAATCATTTCACATAGTTCAGTTACTCTTAAGTGTATTTTGTGAGATGGCCGTAGGGTTAATATGAACTACCATACTCCTTGCGGTATCATAATTGCAGTTTGTCAATGTATTTCTATGAAAACATACAGTTAAGCCCGAAATTATTCATACCTATGCCATATTTGGAGTATTTTGAATCGTTACATTTGCGGTCCATTCGTATGGTAGTCTAGTCATTTAAATGTCTCTTTTATTGCTTACTTTCAGCCCTTGATCATATTCTTACGAAACTTCAGCCAAAGTAAAATTGGTCCTAATACAGGACGATGCAAAATACTCGGAATTTGGTATCGGTATGAATAATTTCGGGCTTAACTGTAGAAATAAGAAAAAAGTTGAAGTTCAAAACACAGAGATAGAACGTTCGAGATTTCATCTACATCTACATCTATCCGAGTAATCAGTAAAGCCCCTATGGGGCATCACACTGATAAGGATCTGGCTATTGAGTCTGCAAGCATATGCTATGTTCCTTGAGTAGAAAAGAGAACGAAAAGAAAGGGTGGAATTTGTCCATTGAGGACGAAGCAATGTATGCTGGCATACCCAATTTCAAGAGATTGCCACCTGTTTAGTCCAATGCGTATAGATCTCTTTGGTCAACTCACTGATATTCCAGGCTTAAATATCATGAATTTGGATTCAAACGCCCTGTGCGATCTGTTATTATTTGGAAGTTCTCAACTGAACATTATGGCAAATCGAATCATTCTTGAAGCTACGATAGCCTTTATTGACAAAACGAATCGTTTTGATTGAATTGCACCGGGTGAGTCAAAAATGGCGGCTGATGTTTGTGAAGCTGTTTGATATCATCTTCCAAGCGTTCCCGCGTGCTGTGGCTCACCCTGTGGCGGGGTGTTGGCTTGGGTGTGAGGTTTCTGCCTAACCGTATGTGGTGGGGATTTTTGCATCTTGGTGGGCATTTTTGCCGTGGGGTGAGTGCATGCCGCGTGGACATGGCTTGATTACTCGAAATTTTTTATGTACCGCAAATCGGCGGACATTTTTGACTCGGCCGGTATATCATATCACAACACAAAGCAGCAATCTCCTTCCCTTTACCTGTTTGTTTTTTGTTTTTTTTCTTATTGTAGCTAGTATAGTTGAATTGTAATTGCCAGCTACAGTGGAGACCAGATGACCAAGTGTCCTTCTCCGCTGTGGCTGGTACATAGAAATGTATCGATTTTGTATTTTTAAAGTTTTTTTTAGATCTATAAAAAAGAAAAAATAAAAAGATTTCTAGATTATAAACAACTTCTTCGATCTACAGTCGTTTCAATGGATTAGGACCAAGGCCTATGGGCAGCCAGGGGAGGGAACACAGCGACTATCTGAGTGTTAGTTTGTCGGAAATTTTTACTCTTCATATCGGATTCTTTGTGATTCATAGGACCACCTTTGGAAGCCTTTGTTGGAAAAATGACCCATTGCATATGAATTTGGAATTTATCAACGTGATAGGGTCAATTCTGAAAGGGATTAATGAATATACGGCATATTTTTTCATAAATTTCGACTAATTATGTTGGTTGCAATGTTACATTGCAACGATTATTGTCGTGTGCGTCCTTCCTGGCTTGCTATTTCATGTAGCATTAACGGACCGTCAGGTGATTCATTTATTGACTCTTGGTGGTAGACTTTTAGAATACATTACCCTCGGAACTCTGAAATGCTCCATCAAAAGTATCATTCAAAACAAAGAAATATACCTATTGGACAAGGTCAACTGATGAATCTGTGCTATGCGCATACTAACTGGTTTTGTTGTTGTACAGGAAAATATAAAGCCTGAGGTCTTAAAAGTACAGACCGAGCTTGCGAGGTCTGTGCATTAAGACCGAGGGCTTTATGTTTTCCTGTAAAACGACAAAACCGGTTAGTATGAGTTTTATTACCTGATATTTTCTAATCTTGACTCGCATTTCATCAAACATATTTTGTTACAGTCATATCGTTTGAGTTCACTGCAAATCTCACAGGCCTAGGCCTAAAGCAGTTGCCGTGGCGACAAAAACGCGTCCTTGTATCGTATTATACAAGGCTACGGGAAACCCGCGGGAAATGTGCGACTAACCAATAGGAATGGCGGGATTCTGTATTGCCTCGTTTTTGAAACTTCAGTAAGGTAATAATATTTGATACTGGTACACTTTCTATTAACCTATATGTAAAGATGAGCAATGACATTAATTAGTCACACTTGATGTTAAGCTTACTTAGTGTAAACGATTATCCACCTTGACTACAAAATGTATCTGCAACATCAACGTCCAAATTTTCCCATTATCATCACCTATGTTGGCCTGACGTCCACTGTGAAGCGGGCTCATGTAATTTATTCTAAAAGCTTGGTGAAGAATTCTTTTGCAACCACAGGAAATCCCATTTCATCCCAAACTTACCCAATTAACCCCTACAGACCCTGCCTATCAAAGTTCTGTATATGTTTTTGGAGTCCAAATATGAAAGAAGTTGATTGACAAACAGGTTGAATATATTTCCCAGTAAATGAAGGTATGAAATTTTATACCCCTCATTAAGAACCTAGTTAAAATATCAGGCCGAAATGGTTCTTATTTATTGGGTACAAAATATACAATTTCAGGCTGTAGGTTCTTAATAAATGAAGGATCTTATGTGCGGGATCCATTCCCTTAGTTATTTACAGCAACTTGAAAAAGACATACCGAACAGACAAGCTAGTTCCTTTTTGAATAGGTAATGGCAACATCAGGCTGAATGAGTAAATTTGTTTTGGAAAGAAAAGTTCAAATGATAAGTGCTGGATAAATATTTAGAAACAAAGCCAGCAGAAGGTGAGCAAAACACCTCATTACTGATTTCATCTGTTCCTGGAAAACTGATAACGTTCTCACTAAAATATCAATTTTCACTTTTGGAGGGCCTTGAATTTCCGATATCTCCAGCTTCGAATGTAACTAAAATGCTGATAACAAATACATCACCTGCAGGGTAACTGAAACAGTCGGATCATAGAATGGACTTGGCAATTGAAAAGACACTCCCTGCTTGAATAAACATCAATTTTCACTTTTAGAAGGCCTTATCTTCGGAATTTCTATCATAAATGTCACTAAAATTTTATGAGAAATACCCTACCGGGTCAGTAAAAGATAAACACTCTCAATTTGAATGAATATCAATTTTTGCTATGCTAAAATTCGAATAACATCAGCTTCAAATGTTAATAAAATGTTGATAAGAAATGTATGATCTGAAATATCTTTCCTGGTAAATAAAAAGACTTAGATTACAAATTGGACTCTGTAATTCAAAAAGAAACATTCTCTGTTTGAACAAACATCAATTGTTACTCCTAGAGAGACACTTTTGAAATCTTTTGTTACTTTTGAAATCTCCAACTTCAAATGTTACTAACATTTTGACACGATACACATCATTTGAACATAACCTAATTTTTAACATAGCCTAGTCTGTGTCATATCATACATACTATATCGTATTGCATTGTGCGCATACTAAGCGGTTTTGTGTTGTATAGGCAAACATAAAGCCCGAGGTCTTGAAGTACAAACCGATCTTGCGAGGTCTGTGCATCAAGACCGAGGGCTTTATATTTTCCTGTACAACCACAAAACCGGTTAATATGAGTTTTATTACCTGAAAGCTTCTAATCTTTACTCGCATCATTTAATTAAATACATTTTGTTACAGTCATGTCGTTTAAGTTTACCGTACATCTCACAGGACTAAAGCAGTTGCTGTGGCGACAAAAACGCGTCCTTGTATCGTATTCTACAAGGCTACGGGAAGCCCGCAGAAAATGTGCGATTAACCAATAGGAGTGGTGGAATTCTGTACTGCCTTGTTTTTGAAACTTCAGACAGGTAATAACATACCATATCAACTGGATATGTCTCATCAATTAACAGAAATTCTCAATCATTGTTACTTAACAACTGGAAATGCTTAACTAAAATTTGTCATCTTTTCAACAAATCTGATGTTGAAACCGTATGAATATCGTATTCTACAAGGCTACGGGAAGCCCGCAGAAAATGTGCGATTAACCAATAGGAGTGGTGGAATTCTGTACTGCCTTGTTTTTGAAACTTCAGACAGGTAATAACATACCATATCAACTGGATATGCCTCATCAATTAACAGAAATTCTCAATCATTGTTACTTAACAACTGGAAATGCTTAACTAAAATTTGTCATCTTTTCAACAAAACTGATCTTGTTCGCTTCAACAATACTTCAATTACATCATTTGAAATATACAACAGAGTAAATAGAAAGGAAAAGCCTCCCGTGAAGCGAACAAAGATCCATTTTTCAGTTTTCATAGGTCTTGAAATTTGTCAATAGATTCTATCGTTTGAAATTCCCTACTAGGCAAGTAAATTAAAACGTTCCCGTTTGAATAGAAATCAATCGTCAGTTTTCGGAGGTCATAAATATCACCAAATCAAAATGTTAATGACATTTGGACAAAGCATTTCATCATCTGAGATATCCTACTGGGTAAGTAAAGGAGAAAGCACCCATTTTGAAAAAAAATCAATTCAGTTCGATTACACCAGCTTTCAAATTTCATTGAAATTTGGACAAAGCATTTTATCATCTGAGATATCCTACTAAGTAAGTAAAGGAGAAAGCATCCATTTTGAAAGGCATCAGTTTCAGTTCATGAGATCTTAGACTTCCGATTACACCAGCTTTCAAATTTCATTGAAATTTGGACAAAGCCTTTTATCATCAGATATCCTACTAAGTAAGTAAAGGAGAAAGCATCCATTTTGAAAGGCATCAGTTTCAGTTTCAGGAGATCTTAGACTTCCGATTACACCAGCTTTCAAATTTCATTGAATTTTGGACAATCAGTCTCATCATCTAAGATATCCTACCGGGTAAGCAAAGTAAAAGTTCAGTGAAGAACTGGATTCATATTTTTTCAGTTGTTGGAGATCTTAGATTTTTGATAACATACCGAGTGAGTCAGAAAAAACGTGGGGCGTTTGGCGGACTGTGACATCGAATTTAGCCATCCGATTGCTTTGAACAAAATTTTTCCATGAAGCCAAAGGTCTAACTTAGATCATAAACCTTTTCCCATCGAAATCGGTCATTTGGTGCATTTGTTAAAAAAGATTTTCGTTCGTAAGACTTTGTATGGAAGTCTTGCAAAATGGTGAAATCTTTTGCCAGTCCCCTTCCGCATTTTGTCTTGGCAAGGTTTACAGGTACACGTGGTATTATCAGGGGAAATGAAATAGCCAGGAACAGAGCTGCAAAAACTTGTTGACCTTCCTCCAAACCTGAAATTTATGCTCTCAACCTTCCTTATTTTAACACAATATAAAATTATTTGAAATCAGCTCGATGGTGTTTTGTAAACCATACAAAAGCATGTAATTAGGGATCTTCCCATATGATTCATTAATTGAAAGGTATTGGGGCAATGAAGGGGGAACAAAGAGTTCAAGGTGAGAACATCTAAAAGCTACTGGGTGTCCAAAAATGTACTCCTGTTTGCAAAATCGCCAAAATTTCATTGCGAAAGTTATCATAAAATTTTTTCATCTCTCCTATCAACAATTCAAACATATTTAATGATGATGAACTACTGTATTTGTCCTATTTACTTAACGGGTATGAAATAATGCATTGAAAACCTCATTCTAAGCAACATTCTGTAAGCAACATCGCTAATCTTGCCTCTAATGACCGTTTACATTGAAAATTTTGCAGTATTCTTCAAGTCCACAATAACATTTCACGTTTCATTCTGATATTCATGACCAAACAAGAAACTCAATAGAACAAAAGAAATTACTCAAATTAACATAGTGCTTTCTTACAGAAGGCTTCAAAAACCAGGCAGCACTAAAAAGAGCTTGATCAAAAAATAAATCAAACGATCACCTTTGCCTGTGAAAATAATTTTTTCATCTACCGGTAAGAAAAAGAAATTTTTGAAGATCTACCTTACGATGAAACTTTGGTGATTTTGCGAACAGAAGTACTTTTCTGGGGCGCTTTTCAAAAATCATTTTTTCCAGACACATATGCATATTTCCTCATAGACTCTCTCCCTTTCATCACAATGTCTGATGAAACCTGATTTTTCTTCTTTGATATAGTTCTGAAATATAACCTCACCATCTGCATACTGTTGACATGAATGGTTCTATTTATTTATTTATTGATGATTTATCTTCTAAATCTATGCCAACAATAAAGATGTTATTTTTGACAACTAAATCTTCCTCAGTTTTTGGCCAAAACCTTCCTCCAAACCAGGTTTGTAGGTTAGCAGTGTTTTTGCGTCTCTGGCCAGGAAATACTATTTTCTCCCCTGGGATGTCTTGAGTCCTGAGTGAAGAATATATTTGAAAGACATTAATAATGTACACTTCTTTGTCTTGCGAAGAGGTTTCTTCAAGCAGATCAACGCTCTATAAATCGCAATGGGACTGCTTGCAGACAACACTTTTTTCCTGAAGCCGTCTTTTGAGTCCTTAGAGTCATACATCAAACTCCGAATCTTTGTCTTTTGGGTCTGTCTGCACGACCGCAATGACCCAAACAACCATGTAGTGTGAACCAGGTCTAACTATTTCAGTATCACATGTACCTGCTACTCTGGCAGGGCTAAAATGCTGAAGGGGCTTGGCTAAAGATTTCATCAGTTTGCAAGACTTACATACAAGGTCTTAAAAAGAAAATATTTCTTAACAAATGCATCGAATGACCGATTTCGATGGGGAAAAGTTTATGATCTAAGTTATACTCTTGGCTGCACGGAAAAATTTATCTCACGTCAATCGGATGGCTAAGTGCAGCGTCACAGTTCGCCAAACACCCCACGTTTTTTCTGACTCACCCGGTAGATCTTTTAAATTTGCCAACTTAAAGTCATGTGACCATACTCTTGGGAAAGCTTAGTATCATGTTACTTTTCACACTCATGGCACAACTTTCCATGTCACGAAATATATTGGAAATTTCAAATCGTGTTTTGTCAAGAGATTGATCACAAGACTTGAAATGGGTGTAAACAATCCTCAGCCGATTTTGTCTATTGAATGTGTAGACTTATTACGATGAGTCTCTTGTTTCCCTGTGCTCTTTGACTTGGTGATGGCGCTTCAGTCAACAGAGACTCATGATATCACTCTGAAAAACCTGGCCCCATTTAGGCCCAAACTTCGCGATTACTACAGTACCAATCAGATTGCGAGATTTGTGAATTAATATTGTTACGGTGTAAAAGTCGATTCGATTGAAGAATAGAAAACACTCCCACGGGATTGAGATTCGAAGCCATGATTTCATCATAATTCCATTGATGATTGAAGAAAATAGGGCCAAGTTTTTCACTGTTTCATTACGAGTCCCATTTAAGCAAGGTTTACTGCAGGGATACAAGGGACTCATCGTCATACGTCTATTGAACGAGTGAACGAGTACACTGGCCATTTTCGATCAAACAGCTGTTTTTTACTTATTTTGCTGAACGAAATCTCTTAATCTTAACGCTATATTGCACAATTGGCATTGGCAACTGCAAGCTCGATTCATTACGACTCTTATGATGTTATGCTTCACCATGCCACACTCACAGTACTGCCATTGATGATGGCAAATGTTGCAAGGTAATGCGGTATGATTACACAACAAGATAACTCTCAAATCTCAACTATAAAGTAATCCGATAGCCCAATAACAGCTTACTGACATGCCAACGTTGCATCTACATTTAAGCCCGAAATTATCCATACCCACACCATATTCTGCGTATTTTGCATCGTTCCATTTGAGGACCAATTGTATCAGGGCCCGATACCAGCCATGACTGCTTAGGGCGGTGAAGAACCACAATTTTCCAACGATAAAACCATCAACAACAACAGTTGTAGGAACATACGTTTAATTTATACATTATTTGACCGATCTAACTCTTAAGTAACTAAGGTTTAGTCATATTTTCGCATTCCAACTTTGAAATCAACACAATTAGTGAATTTGCGGGAGTGGTTGAGTAGCTTATTCAGTCTTCGTTTGGTGAGTGAAGTTGACTGTCATATGAAACTCACCAAAAACACCTGTTTCTTCTACAAAAGAAAGTTCTAAGATATATATCTTTTCAACCTTACTGCTCCCCGTCACTGCCAATATTTCATTCTTTGAAAGTTCTCACACTCAAAGATCTAATTCATTTCAATATCTTAAACTTTGTATACAAATCAATAAATAAGTTCACTCCTGCTGTCTTTCATATTTTTTCCAACTCAGCCAAAATGTCCACTTGTATGGGACTCGTCAAACCTCTCGAGGTGATCTGTTTCAAACAAGAAAAAATACAATACAGTATGGTCTAAGATCAATGCAGTACTTTGGTTCAAAACTATGGAATACCATTCCAATTTATGTTAGAATTGCCACATCGGTTTCCATTTTCAAATCTAAATTGAAAGAATTTTTGATAAATTCCTATCTGCTTCCAACGTGATTATTGCCTTGAACACCGTCCGTGGATGGTGTTCTCTCCATTTTTGGTCATCTGGTTTTTAATTTTCAAAAAAAAGTATTTTTTAGTTTTCTTTTATGGGGGGGGGTCCTCTCTCGATTAGTTTATCTATTTTGAGGACTCCTCCTTAGACAATCATTCTAAATGCAAATTGTAAAGTTGATTTATGTAATTTTCATTGTTTATTGTATGTAGATTTTTAATTTTCATGTATTTAGAGTTATAGATGTATTTTATTGTTTTATCTGTTATTGTATTCAGGATGATTGTTGAATAAAATGAAACTGAAACTGAAAACTGAAACAGTTAAGCTCGGTGTGGAATGAGGTCAAACTCCGTATGGGTGACCTCAGAGGCCTGACCTCACAATTCACCTCATCGTCCTACGGAAAGGACGTTGAACTAGGAGTCCCATGACTGGATGCGGCATGCACAGTAGGCCTAAATCATCTTTCAGTAGCTAAAAATCCTGGCAAGCCCACTCAAAACAAATTGAAAACGAACAAACACTAGCAATAAAAATATGCCATAAATTTAATAATTTCTGCTAGAAATTATTTTTTAACGCTAATAAATTCATGTTTTTATGCATTATTTCGCCCTAAAATCTTCCAAAACTTGTCATTTAAAATCATGAAAAATCTGACAAGAGAGCAAAATTTTCCGACAAAGGGTCTCTGGGGAGGCGCTCCACCACCGAGCCCCCCCCCAGCCCCCACATAGGCTTTTAATAAAATGCTGAAAGAAGCACAATAAGACAGTTGAAGGATTGCAATATCTTGTGTAACTGATCTGCAAATAAAACGACAAAAATTTTCCGAATTGGCATGGCCATGAATGATTTTGGGCTTAACCGTAGTTTCTCTACTTAACAGGCTAAATATGAAGCTATGATTACAGCATACAGAATACCATTACAGATGACCCAAACCATTCCGTCCTTTGCCAACACATATGATCATGAAGCGTCCTTCTACCGGGTGAGCCAGAAAAAAGTTCCCACTTTTGAAAATTCATAACACCAAGGTTACTTCACGGATTTGAATCATTCAAATTTTTTGTTAAAAGGCGAAAGATCAAAGTAATTTTGTCATTTTTCTTGCTGTCCTGCCAGCACTACAAATATAGGTAAATTCAACTTTACAATAATTTCATGGTTGATTGATTACTGAAAAATGGCCCAAAACATCGATCAATGCATAAATGACCTCTCGCACAGAATAATAAAGGAAACGCAACTTCTCATGGGTGAGAGATATCCTTTAGGCATTAATTTCCTTGGCATTGAAAATCTTTCGCATTTGTTTGAAAATCGATGTCTTATAACTCTTGAGGGAGGTAAAATGCCCATGGCCTATTGTTCGATTTGAATAGAATCCTTACGATTTGATCAATGTTTTAGGCTCCTTTTCCGTGATTTTGCAACCATGAAATTTCTATAAAGTTGAATTTGCCAATATTTCTAGTGCTGGTAGGACAGCGAGAAAAATCACAAAAATACTTTGATATTTCGGCTTTTAACTAGAATTTGAATGATTCAAATCCGTGTAGTAGTCTTGGTGTTATAAGTTTTCAAAAGTGGGAAGTTTTTTCTGGCTCACCCGGTAGTCCAAATTAGCACAACAGTGACAAAAACGACAACTATAATGTGCCATAAGTTTTTTAGGTAAAGTGAATTGTTTGCTCAAACTCTGAGCAGCCATAGCAAGCTTTTACCCGACAGACACTCTCCATATATTCCTGTGACTAGCCGTTCTCTCCTTCATCATTCTTGAAAGAAAATTCATCAAACACCGGCTCAATCAAAAAATTTCCTTTCATATACTGCCATCCAATGCACACGATGATAACCTGAGATTATAAATCCTTGAGCTAATATGTTGAATTTACTCTTGGCTTTGAGCAGCGAACGGGTTTTTACAAGATGATGAAAATTTGGCGGGCAGCAGTCTGTCTTCATATAATATTCTTATTGGCGGGAACAAAGCTTTGAATGAATAATCCAAAAGTTAACACTTAGAAATTACTGTTGTTCATTTATGAAAAAATTTCAACCAGTAGTTTGGGGAGAAAATTTGGCGGGCAGCAGTCCGTCTTCATATAATATTCCAACAGGCAGCAAATTCCACTCCAAAGAATCACTCGGTACGACGGCGGGCCAGCGCGGCACCGCAGGTGCCGCGCAACAAGCCTAGTAATATCAGAAATTAATGTTGTTCATCTGTGAAATAGTTTCAACCAGGATCTTGGGGAGATCAGAAAATATTTAGAAATAAGAGACAAAAATATCTCTGCAATTCGCTTCTCATTGGTGTAGATTTACTGGAGAAACTTTGAATGAACAGGTCACAAGGCTAAGACTTGAAATTTACTGTCGATGAAGAAAAGCTACATCTGGCGAATTAATAAGATTAGAAAATATCTACGAATGATAGGCTGCCATTACTGTTAAAGTCTTATCCTTAGTTGGAGGGATTTGCCTGAGAAAATTTGAATGAAATAATCTTAGAGCTTATACTTGAAATTTAATATTGAACGTAACTGAGCAAAAACTACAACTTTCGAGAAAGTTGAAAAGGCAAAAGCAATATCTACCGGATTACCCAATAAGATGGGAACATTCTAGGAAAAACAGCGAAATTTTATCATGCTACCAGTCCTTCATTTTTGTGGATTTCGCGTTGAACATTGATTTACGTTTTGGACACTTTTTCGTACTTTTGGAAGTAAGACGCCGAATTACGGCATAAAAATCATGTTTGAGCATAAAAATTTTGCAGAATACAGTGAAAGGTTTACCCATGGGCCAACTGGGCTGGCGCCGAGAGGCCTCCGAAAGTTTTTGAATTTAGGGGGCCCCAAGCAAAAGTTGGAAAAAACCCCTGAATTTGCCATACGGAAATGACTCCGGTGAAACTGGTTTCTCTATGCTGAAAGGGGTAAAGAGTCAACTACGGTCCACAATGTTGCAAGAGCGAGTTGCTTCCTATTGCCTAATGGCAGCAAGTTTTGATGTCCTTGGAGCTTTAGGTCCGAAGAAAATCATCCAACATTTTGCAGCAATGAAGTCAAGACGAAAAACAATGGGCATCATGAACCAAGGGACAAGGGTAGTTTTATTGGAACCAGACGGAAACGTATGTATATTTTTATACAATTTCATATTCCTTTTTCATCGAGATTTTGCCTATCAAACAATTTAGTTGATACTGACTTGTTTGCTGACTGAATCCTAGCCCTTGTCCATGAAAATTCTTGCTAACAGGGTGCCGAGTACTATGGACGTGACATAAATTTCTTAGGTATACTCTTAGGGGTCCCAATCAGCAAATACAGCCCTGGCAGTATATCCTATCTTTACCCAAAAAGCTATTTCTAAATGACAGAGCAGGAACTGAGCACGCATGCGTGAAAAATCGTAACTTTTAGCCCCTTAGCTCCCTACAACAGATCCCCAAATTAGGCAGCACTTGATATTTTCTTCCTAGGGCCTTGAGCTCTCGATTTATCAGTTCAAAAAGCTTATCTGTCCAAACACTTCCTTATCTCAGATTGGTCGCTGACGTCATTTTACGCAGTTTCTGCTCTGTCTTTCTAAATGACACAAGAGCTTTGGCAAGGACACAAATAACTGAAAACAGTGGGAATGCACAGTCTTTGTGAGCATAGGGCTCGAATCTTTGGAAAACTGCAAACTCAAATGTATAACATTTTATTGTCTAATTCTTTCAACTGAATAGATCGAAGGGAAGTTTAGTACGTTTTCCATAATTCTAGAAGGAGCATATTTGATATCACTAATATTTTTTGGAATTACAGCGTTTTTAAGTTCTATGAAAAGTTGTACCAGTGCAGGTGACTGAAGCGTTGACAAACAGTAAAAGCGTCATAAAATCTAAACTGATAGAGGAAAGACAAAATGAACAATACAAGAAATACTCAGTTTTTGAAGATCTACAAAACGGTAGCAAGCAGAAGTCTGTTGCTTTTATGGTTTACGATTTAGCAATTTGATGACGTCACAGGTGAAGGTGAAGTGAAGGTGAAGTTGTGGTTTTCAGCGCCAAGCGCTGGGATCGCAGAATAGCTAGGCGCTAATCGAGTCCGCGATCCCTTGTCATGACGCTCAAAAGTGCTGGTGGGATTTGAACCCCGTCCGCCTGACTGTTCTGGCTGCCTTGTTTATAAGAGTTTACATGTTTATAAATTATTGCGAAAACCACGTGAGTATCAAATTTCAGTTTCGCGTCAATCGTTATCCCTAACAGTTTAACTTGATTAGTGGATGGGATTACTTTCTCATCAATTTCTAAGCAAAGTTTGTTGTCTTGATTTAAAACCCATAAACATTAGTTGGAATTTCGATGGGTTTGCAACCATCATGTTAGATTCGAACCATTCTAAGGTACTGTGTATATCGATTTCCAGATTAGATATCACTCGTTCAATTTTTTGGTCACAGGCGAACAAGGTGTTATCATCGGCAACGATACATATTTCTGATTCTTCAATGAAGTAAATCAAGTCTTTTATGTAAATGTTGAATAATAGAGGACCAAGTGCTGAACCTTGCGGTACACCAGATGTGATATCGAGCCACGAGCTATAACTGGAGTCAATTCTCACTCGTTGTTTTCGGGAAGTAAGGTAGCTGTGGAGCATTCTTAGGTTAACCAAGTTAAAACCATAGGCTTCTAGTTTTGCTATAAGGAGATCATGAGGCAGGCAATCATACGCTTTGGAGAGGTCCATAGGCACCATTCCAACTATACCACGTTTGTCAAGACACTTATCGTTCAATCAACCTAATCAGGGCATCTTGCGTACTGTATTTCTCGCGAAAACCACACAACAAATCTGATAGACATTGGCTAATGTGAGGTAATATTTGTTTTGAGAGAAGACTTTCATAAATTTTCGAAACAGAAGAAAGAACACTGATTGGTCTGTAATTAACATCGATCGTAGATTCGCCGTTTTTGAAAATAGGTGAGACGTCTGCAAGCTTTAAAATGTCTGGAAAGATATTCGTATCTATTGCGTTGTTTATATGATATGCTATCTCCTTATAGCAAATATTTGAGGCTAATTTTAATTTATCGGTAGGTACAGCTCCACTAGTCTTTTTAGTGGCATTCATCTTTTGAATTTCACTAAAGACCGTAGAAGGGTCTACGTGTGAAAATACAAACTTTTCTTCTGTATTAACCATGCCGTTGATCCTGAATATACTAGGATGGTTTGAGTATGCTTGTATACAGTCTTGGACAGGGTCGCCTGTAGTTTGCACAGATTCTTTAGTTATCTTTGCAATCTTTAACGTGTCGGTTATATTTGCAAAGTAACGATTGAAATGCTCACTAATGGCTTGATCGTCTCGAATTACTTCGTCGTTCTCAATCAACACAATTTTTTCACTAACTACTTCGTACTTATACTTCATTATCTCTTATGTTAGATATATTTATTTTTATTCTTAACAATTTTAATTTAATTTTAATTTTACTTTAATTTTACTTTGTAGTAGGTTTGTATTGGCTTTTATTCCGTAGCTACTTTTATTCGCTTACTTAAATGAAAAGAAAATAGTAATAATAAAATACACCACTTTAATTAAGCAGCCTCGTTTTGGAAATTTGTCAAAATCTCTTCCTATTGTTAATATGAAAATTTCGAGCCCAGATTCGGATTTAGCACCCAAACTTTAGTCTAATTACATGTTTTTAAACTGCTAACTATTGTGATGTTGATTCTATGACGATGTAAAGTTCAGAGATTTATAAGGGATTTGACCATGAAAAGTCGTTCGGGGTGAAACTTTACACCCCAAGTCATTTTCACGGTCAAATCCCTTATAGATTTTCAAACTTTACATCGCCATAAAATTAACACTACAACCGCTAGCAACATGAAAACTTAGGGTTAGACTAACGTTTGGGTGCTAAATCCGAATTTAGCGTCTAAAATTTCATATGAACGAATTTTGAATAATTTCCAAAACGAGGCTGCTTATTAAAGTGGTCAATAGAATACGCTACTAAAGTTAAAATTAGGAATTACTGTTAGTTTTGACTGAACAAAACTCATATCTTGCAAATCAAGAATATTTACCAATAGGGGGCTGCAAATTTCTCTACAAGTCAATTTTTAGTGACGGGAATTTACTGAGAAAAGATTTGAATAAAATAATACCAGAGCTAATGCTTATAATTCACTTTTGATCATAACTGAAGGAAAATTATAGCCAGCAAAGTTATTCAATTTCAGCACACAGATTTCTTCCATTTTAAATATAACAATATCCGGACTTCTAAACAGAGACAGCTGCAAATCCTTCTGTTAGAATTTTAACTTCCAACAAAGCTCGCACCTTGTATAATTGAATTTTTTACTTCATCAATACCCCTGCGTATGGTTTTATGTACTTTTGAATAAACATGACTAAAACAAGACTCACAAAGGCATGTCTTTCCTAATTTACCTGCTCTCTTGTTTACACAATGAAATTAAGCTTTGTGTAAACTTTTTGACCTTACATGCCGCGGGATAAACCTTTGTTCAACTGGTTTAAAGTTGACTTTTTACTGATATCCCTGGCATTGTAACCTGATGTGTCTTCAGATTGAAGTCTTACCTTTCATACTGTTAATGTATTGTAGACAAATTAGATTTCTATATTTCTTGCAATCTGGCAGTTTATGATATGAGAGAACTGTTGAAGACAAGGCCCGGGTGGGGTCGTCCGTCAGTATATTTTGCTGACGGGTGTGCACCGATGTGCACTCCTTCCAACGTATCGTTTTCGCCTCTCTTTTCTAACGATAGGTATCAAGAGAAGGCAGTGTTTCTAACGCCGACTGACAAAGGTGTTATTTCATTGTTCTCCTATGAATTTTTTACGCTTTGAAGTGTACTTTTTATCGATTCTTTCTAAGCCGGCTACCATTTTGAGGGAAAAATTTCTAAAGCCGGGTGAAAAAATTATTTCTTGGAGTGTGCAATTGAAAGTCAAGTAGTCCCCGACACTCAGGAAACAAGGTTAAAAGGTCTAAAAAGGTCACTTGTAGGTGGCCTACTGGATTCCATATCTCATTGGTTACCCAAAATGGACAACTCGAAACAAGCATGTCATCGTTGCATAGAATCCTCACATTCTACAGGGAGTCCCGAAAGAGTTGTACCTATTTTATTAGTACCTATTTTATTAGCTGCTTTGAAGGACCTGTGACTTGTGACTTCAATTGTCCATTTTCCTATACAGCTTCATAAGATAGGTTTCGGTTTGAGACATCTTTGGGTTTGGCCCAGGAAATGCAAAATCAATGGCTGCTTCAAAAATGGCACTTTCTTGTTCTGTGGCAATTTCAAGTCAAGAAAGTTGTGAAAAGAAATGATTCTAGCATGACATTAATTCCAAGTTTTGCTAAGGGCTTAAAAATGTTGTTAAAGGCTTATTAAAGGACAAGTCCGGGGTTATTGTTAAAAAGCGACCATACCAACTGCTGAACACCAATCGTGAGTTCTTTCCAAGTTTTGATGCCTCCAACTTTCATAAATTGGTTAATGAATCTTCCTAAGTTAGACCAAATATCGTCACCATTTTGTATTATGTACGAGAGTGTGAAGGTGCGAAAAGGAGGCTGGCAATGTGAGTGGTACAATATCATCACATTTGGCGGCCTCGTTCAGGTCAACATGAAGTGACGTCATAAAAAATGATGTCATTTCGCACTTCTTAGCAGATTGAAATATGTATTTTCGCAGAAGAGTGCGCGAAGGCGCGAAAAGGAGGCTGGCAATATGAGTGGGATAATGTCAACAAATTTGGCAGCCTCGTTCAGGTCAACATGAAGTGACGTCATAGAAAATGACGTCATTTCGCACTTCTTAGCAGACTGAAATATGTATTTTCGCAGAATAACAGAGAAAATGATTGAAAAAAGTACTACAAATCATTCAAACAGTGTATTCTCATGAGTGATCAACAATTATACCAACCCTGGACTCGTCCTTTAAAGATACGGAACACTATAAATCACTTCTATTATCTATGATCACTTGAAGGATGTAGAAAACATTTGAATACAAAGCTTGAACCCTAATGTGTTCTCAAGAAATGCGATTATTAAATTCCTGAACTAAGGGTCTGTTTGAATGTACACCAACAATATAATGAATATTTACTAGGAAAATAATCTGTGTTAAGTGCTGTTAGCTTCTCACTTAGCCCATTCAGTTCCAGTCGTGTATCTTTGCGAAAGTCCCACGCTCAGATGGTTGTTAAAAATAGCACACAACACAGGAAAAGACGATCAGAATGTCTAGGGGCCGGATTCGAATCATTCCATGTGTTGGCACGGGCTGCAGGAAAGTCAAAGTAAACATAGGCCTGTCGGAAGCAGGGGGACTGGGGGCTGGGGGGCTGGGGGGCTAATGATTTGCTGAATTTTGTTGATTTTGTAAGTGAAATGGCTGTGGAAGCCAAGGTTGTAGCTTGTAGGAATGAAGATTCAAACTCGTATATACTCGAGGAAACTACCAGCAGAATCTATCAAAAATGCAATATCTGCCATACAAGTCAAAAATTTCAAATTTTTCCTGGGAAGACTTTCATTAGTCGTGGTACTCTGCTTCCGTCAGTGGCAGATTTTCCAAAAATGGGGCATTTTCCAACAATCTAAAAGGCGTGGTCATGAAAAGCTTTCCCGGGTGCAAGCCCCTGGGCCCCTCTTTTTCGTCGAAACCCCTCGCACCTCGTTCCAGGCCCCCAACATGAATTTCGTTCTGACGGGACTGTAAAAATATGGTTAACGAATGATGCATAGAGTCTTCCTGGTTCATTTTTTCGTTCTTGATATGTCGAGTCTATTTTCTCTCCCGCGCTTATCTTGTAATTTAACTGTTCGCTTAGGCAACCAGCCGAGAAATCAAAAGTGAATTACCAATCAGGAAACCAAAGAACGTAGGAAAACAAAGGACGACAAGGCATAAGTCTAGACTGAATAGGTGTAAAAAGGAGGGTGTAAAGTTCTATGACCCATTTCTTTAATCGAATGGCCTGAAAGAAACCTTAGCTACTTTGCAATGATTCTACCAATGGAATTTCAAAAATCTTGAATATTTTTCGAAATTACGCCCCATTTTATTAGACTGACAGCATATTCGTAGTTATCGCTATTGATAGACTGATCTACGCTCAAACTACCACGACTCATGGACTTTCACCTTGAAAATTGGAACAAAGTTATCGAGATCATCATTATTTTGGAAACCATTGCAACAGTTCAGTTCTCAAGGCAATGGCGGATGGGCTTAGGTTGCTACCTCGAGCCTCCGATGCTAAAACACCTCAAAATTCAAGTTTTCGGTGATGCTAGCCATGAACAAATGCTGCAAGTATCCACATGAATCTTTCCTCAATCTCAGAATCAACAAACCCTTCACTGTGAACCAGAAGTTGCTTTGTTTTGACGCCAATTAGCTTCTATGAACTTCAATGCAGCAATTAGACTACATTACATAAGTCCCTCTAACTTACGCTCGTTGTTGTTGTTGTCATCGCTTCAGTTGAGGGACTTATGTCCTTACGCTTCAGAACAGGGACTAATTAGGCCAAGTCCGCCGCGTTCACGGCGCGACCAATCAGATCGCTACTTTCTTAATATGGTCAACCCACGTGCCTATTGTTAGCGTTTGATTGGCTCATTAGTTCAAAGTTCGACTTCTCGAAGCGAAGCGACGCTCGAAATGACGTTCGAAGGAACGTTCGACTTTTCTTTCGACGCTCGAAGGATGGAAGATGTTCTAAGTTTCTTCTGATTTTTCGTAAGATTTTAGTCCCTGTTTAGAATCAGTTTGGTCGTGAGTCCTTTGTACGAGTGAAATTAAAACATCAGATTATAAATGTTGAACGAATACAAGGAATCAAGTCGTCAGTCTATGCAGCAATGAGAATTTCAACGGTCGAGGGTTGCTTGCCTCGCTTCTGAGACTACAACGCAGCCTCGTTCTAGAGGGCACATAAATCTATTTCCGTCTCAAATTTTTATATGACAGTCAATAAGTCCCAGTTTGAGCAAAAATTGAAAATGTTTTTGTTGCATTCATTGGTGTTGCTGTTGTTGTTGTTGTTGTTTTTGCAATAACTGGGACTATGTTGTGAATTCAGCATTTTATATTTCAACTCATATGAGGAACTGACGTTGTCAAATTGCTAAATCGTAAATCATATCGTAGATATGCATAAACTATGGCTGAAAATCGCTTCATATTTCATTCAAAACCCTTCTAAAGATTTGGAACACATGCTCTGTTTGCTACTTCTGCAAGCTGACAATACTGATATTCATTTAGAAGAAATTACATTTGAGTTCCCAGTTTTTCATATCATACTTTTGAGTGGTTGACACATAAAATTCCTAACTACGAGTCTATTTGCTACTTCTTCAAACATTCAAAATGAATTATTTACCTGACCAAATAATCATGTTTCATTCTAGATACAAATATTGAAGTTATGAAACTTGAATGCAACATTTTCAGCTGAAACTCTTATCAAATTAACGGCACACAGGAAATATAATTCGTTGCTGTATAATATAAATATAATATAATTTTGAAGATTCTGCAATCAATTGAGAAACACTGTTGGGACATAAATCAAAAGACTCATTAAGTGACAGAAAGCAGGGGCAGTGCCACGGGGTGGACTGGGGTGGACATGTCCACCAAGCTTTGCCCAAGGAGCTACTTCCTAATTCGTCTAAATTCGACGAAAAGAGGTTGGGAGGCTCGTTTGCCTTCTCAGTGGTTGGTACTCGTTTCACTTCGTTTACAATTCAGTGATCAGTCGTAGTCGTCTGGTTTGTTTTGCTTATAACCTAGCATATGGGATTTTACTTCTAAGAAAATTAGATTATGCATCTGTGTACATGTGGAAGTAATTTAAGATAGATGTCTAATTCAACTTTTCAACTTTCTCGTTCACAGTTTCAAGTGAATCAGGGCTTGCAAATGAAGTCTACCATGTTAAATCAATGATGAACAGAAATCTTATCCTTTCTTGCAAGAGGGCGTTTTCCGACGTTCAGGGTGTGGTCTTCAAAATTTCCCCAGACTACCATTTTTCACTCGCTCCGTTCTCCTGTCCACCCCACTTTTTGATGGCTACCACCGCCTCTGACAGAAACTTTGACAGAAATTCATCCACACAAAATTTCAAATATTATTACCTACGTTTTTTGTGATCTATGAACACTAATAACTTAGAGGCGATGTCTTGAGCAGTGGGGACTCTGGAAGGAGTCAGCCAATGTGAAACAGTTTCCACAATTTATAGTATCGTATCGCATGTGTACCTTTTTGTACGTAGCTATGAATATGAATATATGAATATGAATAATCTTATTTAAAGTTTGTCTATTTACATATAGTAATATAATTACTAATTTAAGCCAACTATTTACAAAAAATACAGCTTTTAACAGAAAATATACAAATTTACAATTCTGGCTATTTACATATTCTTAGCTATTTATTTAGTTGTCCATTTAATTGTATATCTTTATGTGTTGGCCATGGGATATACATTGTCTTTTGCTCCTCATGGTATCGTCCGGCGGCGCCAGCCCAGAAAAAGTGGGGTGGAAAAGAGATGGAATTGATGGCCAGAAGGTATACCTAACGATTTTGATGTTTTACATTGATATAAAGAAAACTTTGGCAGTAGGAAGCTGCAGAAACTTCTGAATGCAAAATCACTTACTATTTCAATCTCTGTTAATTTTATGAAGTAGCAAAAATCTCTCAATCTCATTAAATTTGAGATTGAAATTTAATAGAATTTGGAATAGTGAATCTTATGGCTGATAGTTATGTAATATAGACTTCTGAGAAAAAGCATTATCAAACAATCTGTTGTGTTTATCAAGTACGCAGTTCAACATTGCGAGAAGAGCATGAAATTTTAAAAATCAAACGCGATGGCAGATTGAGAATAGCGTAAAAAGAAAAACTATAAAAACTAACAGATTATGAAATCTATCAATGGTGGCCTCCTCAGTTCAAGAGAGAAAAGAACGCAAAGTTGTGCTGAAATAATAGCATTTAAAGATATGAAAACCTGGTTCCGACTGTGCGATATCACAGCCGATGAGACTTCGTTGCATAAATGTTCATTGCTTATTTCATCGCCTTTGCTTCTGATTCCACAACTCCTCACCACCGCGCAAGGAACTAATGTGTTTTTATCACGGGGGGGGGGAGTTCTTAGCTAAATTTCGGGTAGGGGTGTGCCGCCCACAGTTTCAAAATGGAACCGTTGGCTAGACCAATTTTTTTGAAAATGATACCCTTGGCTAGACTAATTTCTCCGTTTAAAGTGCCCTGAAAGAGCGTTTTCTAGACAAAACTAGCCAAATTTTCGCATTCTCAAGACAGAATTTTTTTAAATTTGGTTTTTTTTACAGAAATTACCGAACTTTTACGGTTCTTTGATCAAAACTGCCAAAAAGCATACCCTTGCCTAGACTAAACTCGAATAAAATTCCCAAAAAGTATACCCTTGTGGGCGGTACATCCCCAGGTACCTTTACTATGGAAGAACCCCCCCCCTATGGTTTTTATGTCAGTCTTACAACGAAAGCAAAAAGACACACAAAATACAATGCTCTGTGTTGCCCATAGCAGAAATAGACATGATGTCATCTGGTTCTAGCTATGAACCACAATTTTTCTCAAAATGAAGACGTTGTGTTGAAGATGGACTCTTCAGCTTCGTAGAGAAACATACGAAACACTTATATGTTATAAGATTGCAGAGATATTGGTGGGTTTTTGGATGTTACTTTCTTGTTGATTCACCCCATCCACCAAAATATGTGCAGAACACAATGGCCACGTGTGGGCAACAATATAGATTATAGAGATAACAAGTTTGTTTACGGTTACGTGACCCTGCCCCTTTAACAAATTTCTATCTGAGTTACCAAAGAGTGATGCCATATGGTTCACAAAGCCATCATGCCCTTCATTTCGAAAGAAGGAGAATAGATTTAAACATCTGTCTCGTGCATTTTATTTGTTTGGTTCAGAAGCTGAGAAGTAAATGGTTTGATCACACGTATAAAATACAAGAACTGAATCGCCTGCTAATCGACTTTGGAACCAAACAAATGAAATTTCCCAAAGGTGGGTGGCTGTGGGGGTTGTTGTTTTCGCTGCGTAGGCACTTACAGTGCAGCAATCACACATTTTCCTTGATTTTCCTCAGTGTTACTTTTTTTCCTTCCTTTAGTTTGTTTAGATTATGAAGGCAGCATTTTGTAAAAATATTTAGCACTATTTGTTGTGGAATCTCGATGAGGTTATGTCTTTTCCTGCTGTAAATCATGCAGTTAGTTGTATCATTTTTTATCTTTTTCTCTTAATAAAATGCAACCGCTGGATTTTTCAGAAATCTCACAGCCCGTTTCGAATTCTATCCTATCTGAGAATGTGACGTCATCAAGGAGTTGACAAGTTCGGCAGGCTGTGAAATGAAAATTTCGGGGAAAATATTCGAAATCGGAAAATTAATCAATCAGTCAAAGGTTAGCTTAGATGTGAAATTTTGTTTCGTTAAATCATTTATCCTCTAGGAGCAGAAATTAGGAAATTTCCGGAAAAGGATTATTATTATTATTATTATTATTATTATTATTGATTTATTTAAAGTAGGCGTATAATTGATAGCATAAAATAAAAGCTAATTCAAGCCTACTACAAAGTAAAATTGATTCAAAATAAAAGAAAGAAAAAAAAATAGCTACATATATATCTAACATAAAGAATAATCCGGTATAATACATATATACAGATTTTTACAATGTTTTTACAGAAATTTTTTAGTATTTACAAAGCAACGCATTTATCCTTTTAAGAACCCAACCTGAGCCACGAAAGGTCTACACAGTCTACAGTTGCATCCCTCTCCTTTCCAGGTTTTTATTCTCCTTTTAAAGGTGGAGAGGGAATCTGATTGTTTCATGTCATTGGGAAGTGCCTGCCATAATCTACTCCCCAGAAACGAGACCGTCTCTAGGCCATAGCACGTAGTGCGCGCTTGTGGCAGCAGCAGATTATGACAGCTTCTTAACCCGTACGTACTGTGCTTTTCAACAAAGATCTCCTTCATGAAAGTAGGATTGAGTTCCCATTTTGTTTTATAAATTTCTGTCATCAGCAACTGCAAATTTCTTATGTGGATTGTGACCGCATTGTCTCTGAGTAACATTGTGTCAAAATCTGATCTCATATCTTTGTAAGTTATCCGCAATGCCCGTTCGTGAATACGATTGACTTTGTTATCAAGTGTTCTATTGCAGAACATCCAAACAAGAGGACAGTAGTTGAACTGGGACAAGATGAATGCCCTCATTATTCTCTTTAGTTGTTCAGTGTCAAGAAAGTGAGAGATTCTCGAGAGAGCATGTAGCTTTTGCCCAGCCTTCTTGCAAATGGAGCTTACTTGCTGTTTAAGGCATAACTTTTTGTCTAGAATCACTCCAAGCAACTTTTCTTCGTTGCTCTCTTTTATCCTCACACTTCCGATATTTAAAGAAATATCATTACTTTTATCTCCAAAGATCATCAGATGGCATTTGTCCTCGTTCAACTTCATACAGTTGTTCGGAAACCATTCTGCAATTTTAAGGGCATCACTCTCTAATGTTTCAATGATACTTTCAACATTGTTGTCACAAGCATAGATAGTCGTATCATCTGCATAGTTACATATTTCAGCATCATTCACAAACATGAAGAGATCATTGAGGTATATGTTAAACAGAAGAGGTCCCAAGACCGAACCCTGTGGCACACCTATCGTTGTTTCTCTCCATGTGCTGAAGGATCCATTCATCTTCACCCGCTGCTTCCTCTCATTGAGATAGCTATGGATCAACCGCAATGCACTCGTACTGAAACCGTAAGCACTTAATTTGGCAATCAAAAGCTCATGATTTAAGCAATCAAAAGCCTTTGAGAGATCCATGAGCAGTGCTCCAGCAACACCCCCTTTGTCTAAGGTCTTTTTGCAGGTTTCTATGAGTCGTAAAAGTGCATGTTGGGTTCCATAGCCCTCTCGAAATCCACACAGAAGAGGAGAGAGGAAGCTAAGGGCATGAGATTTTATTTGACTCTCCAAGACTCTCTCGTAAATTAGAGAACGAGATTTCCAAGTTTGATTCTGGTCCGTGATTTACTCACCATTGAACTTTTAATTCTATTTCTGAAACTGAAATTACATTGAATTTTAATTTCGATGGCAGGAAAATCATGGACCGGAATCGAACATGGAATTCTCGCTCCATGGAATTCTGAGCCTAAATGATGATTGATTTTACCAATAAATTTTCGCATCTAAGTTAGCCTTTGAATGATGGAGCGACATTTCAGTTTTAAATATCGTATGCATACATTTATTCCACAGATGCGCTGGGAAACACCCTCAAATGGCTGTACTTTCGCAGTTATTCGGCACATTGAATTTCATAAACGGTTCAATTTCTTCGAGAGTTGAGTCAGATCCTTTATCCCAAAGTTATGAGCACAAAGGAGATGAGAAACCCCTAGCGGATACCTGCAACTTTGCTGCCCAAGAGGAGAGACAAAGCACGTGTCACCGTGTTAGAATATTAAACTTCGATGCATTAAAAATCAATTGACAACTTTTTTCACAGGGAGACTAGGATATGATTGTCGCTAAAAATAGAAATTTTCTTTCGAAATAGAATAGAAATTTTCTTTCGAAATAACTGTTGCTAAATTTTTGCTAAGAACAAAATTGCTTTCATTTGCCCCATCCCCCCCCCTGCTTGCTCGTGGTCACGTTTGTACTTTAGTCCCCTGTGTTGTAGTTGCGTCTTACGTTGCAATGCGGATCTACTATGCTGAAGTACATCCTTTGGATGGTTTGCAGCGAAAGATATCTCTTAGCACACTTAAGCATTCCTATTCCTCTCGAAATCTTACCGATAGCAGCGTCGCAATATCTTGTTACTTTCCCACACTACAGTCATAATCAACGACGAATTTTTATGAAACAAAATCAGCAGTCAGTTGCTCACTCTGATAAAATGCGTTTTAGTATAAAACTCGGTTAAATATTTCATAATTTTTGGATGCCTGACAACATTACGATTAAGATGAACGTGGCCCCTTTATGACGTCAAAATTAGAGGGGTATCGCCCTAGTTGAGGGTAAATGCATAAGTGAGTGAGTAAGAAAGTAAGTAAGTAAGTAAGTGAGTAAGTATCAATTTGCCACAGTAAAAATATTTTCAAGTTATTATAATAAATATCAAAAATAGATACAATACAATACTTTAAGGTTAAAACGTAAAAGGAAAACGCCCCTAATTACAGTTACAGGGATAGCATTAAAGGGTCAAGCTGACTTTATTTCCACAATGGTCCCCTTAGAGGTGCTGGTATAACAGAAAAAGACGAGAAAAAAAAGAAAACAGGAAAGTACTGTAGTTGTTATCAGTACAAAACATGGTTTGTGCGACAGAAACATGGTTGGGAGAGATAAGGAAGGGTCTTAGTAGAAGACGCATAATTGAACGGGTATTCGCTATATTTCGTTCATTGCTGAACCAGGGGCGGATCCAGATCGAAGTTGAAGGGGGGCAACTTGGAGAAGGGGCGCCAAAAACACAGTGAAAAGTTAGCGCGCCGAAGGAGCGCGAAAATTTTTGGGGCTTTCTCCGAGAAAATTCTCTGGTTTTTCTACTGAATAACGCCTTAGTTTATGTGTTTCGCCGCATTCAGAACGAATCACTAAAAAAAGAGTGCATTCGGGTCAGGATAAGGGGCGCTTTTCTTGCCAAAAAGGGGGCGCCAAAGCTGAATTTTCGTCGTGAAGGGGGGGGGGGGGCAGTTGCCCCCATCTGCCCCCTAAATCCGCCACTGTGCTGAAGAATGGGAGTTTCGCCGAGCTAGAACCAGAACAGTTCGTGAAGATATCTTATTGACAACATTCCTAAATATTGCTAGTTTTTGCTGAATAACATTCCATCCACAAGAGAAAATTAGTGTTCAAAGAAGCTCAATTGAGGAGCATCCGACATTCTTCATTTCAAATTGTGTTACAGTGTTTTGGTTTCTTTCGTTTTCTTGACCTTATTTAAACTTTCCTAACAAATGCATGGTCTCGGAGCAAGCGCAGCGTGTCTAGAATAAGTACTTCACGTAACATTTGAAGTATGACATCCGTTTCCGCTACGGCGGGTTTCTCTTTGTAAGCTGTCTGATTGGCCTAAGGTCACCCTTGTTGAGGGTACTGTGGTATCTTCCGGTTCTTTAACAAAATCTGCCCTGCCAACGCATGACAGGCGAATGCTATTTGATCTCAAAGGACATTTTAACGTGCAAAAACAGGTTGGTCGTATCGATTGACTGTAGAAAATATTTACTCATATCGTATACTGATTTAAGGATAGTTCAGTTCACGGAAGGAGGAGAACTTCATGTCAGCTTGCTTGGAAAGTCAATGAAAGAAAGCAGTAACAGAGATCAGTGTTTAGCATAGCGAAACACAGCAAACAAAATCGAAAACATTTGATAACAACAACAACCTTAGGCCAAACCTCTTTAATCGTTGATATGCTTATAATTTTGCATGAAATTTAACTTAAATTTGCCTAAAACAAAGTGAAAGTTTGGATACCCTCGACCAGGGCGACATCGGAAGTCTAGACCACTATGTTCTTGAATAGCTCGCTTCAAAAGACGATATTACAAGTGACGAATATATGTTGTATCAATAACAGGCTAGAGTTTACGAAGGTGTTCATGTAAGTTTCGTACTGAAAATGTTTTTCGTTCAGCAAGAATATTCAACATAAAATGCGCCCAATTAGGGCGACACCCCTCTAGTAGCCAGTGCTTCACTATATGGTAAAAGGCATTCCATTACAATTCTCGATGAAATCTTACCTACTTTTGGATGCCTCGTAATATTACCATCAAGATGAACAGTGTCTTTTTTATGGCAAAAAAATCAGCAGCTAAATGCTTCATACTTATAAAATGTGTTCTATTATAAGATTTTTTTAAATGCCTTGTAGCTGTGTTACAGTTAAGATGAATGGTGCCTTTTTAAAACATAAACATCCGTAGTCAAAGCTAGACAGTGGTAAAATGCGTTCTACTTAACAGACTTGGTTAAATGTGTCATATTCCTCGCAGCCTTGCAATAATACAAGTTAGATAAATTGTGTTTTTAGGACATGAAAATCAGCAATCAATTGCTTGACACTGTTGAAATGCATTCTATTCTAACACTCATTGTAACGATTAAACAATAAGACTCAGTTTTATATTTTCTATTCCTCGATGCCTTGCAATGTTACAACTCAGACGAACGATGTCTTTCTATAACATGAAAGTCAGCAGTCAAAAGCCTAAACTGATACAATGCATGCTACCTTGCACTCGGTAAAATGCTTCGCATTTCCGTATGCCTTGCAATGTTACAATTCAGATGAGCAATGCCTTTCTATCATATGAAAATCAGCAGTCAAAAGCCTACACTACACTGTAATTAACACTCGATAAAAATGCTTCGCATTTTCCTATTCCTTGCAATGTTACAATTCAGATGAACGATGCCTCCTTATGAGATGAAAATCAGCAGTCAAAAGCCTACACTGGTACAATGCATCCTACTCAACACTCGATAAAATGTTTCGCATTTTTCTGTGCCTTGCAACGTTACAATTCAGATGAACGATGACTTTCTATGAGATGAAAATCAGCAGTCAAAAGCCGACACTGGTACAATGCGCTCTACTTAACACTCGATAAAATGTTTCGCATTTTCCTATGCCTTGCAATATCACGATTTAGATGAACGATCCATTTTTATAACACGAAAATGAGTAGTGAAGTAGTGAAAAGCCTCACACACTGGTAAATGCGTTCTACTTACCACTTGGCTAAAACTATCATATTTTCCCAATTTTTTACAGAAGTACGCTGCTTTTTCTGACGCAAAAACGGTATTTAGATCATTAGCAGCGATCAAACCAATTTCATACGAGCCGACCCTAAATTTTCTCACATTTTTCAATTCCTGAAAGAATCAAAATCTGGCGACCGATGCATTTCCGTGCGCGTTCAAATTATCTGCAGATATACAATACGCCATTAAATACAGTTATAAAAAGCCTGGATTTGATTTTCCAAATTCTCGATACTTTCAAAGTTTTTGGCTTCAAGGCCTATCTATGACACGGAAATTGACAGTAGCGAAATTTGCTGACATGAAATATGTTAAACGAAAAGCTTCGTTGAATGTAAGGCATTCTGATACCTTACAAAATTCTTACTCTGAAAGTAATTGCCTACAACAGACCAGAAAATCAAATTTAAAAAGGAACCGACTTTCAGTGTCATAGAAACCACAATTTTGAAATTTTCAGCAAAAATAAAACCAATACTTTACTTAAATTAAAATACGCACGACTCAAACTGTGATTCGATGTAGCAATATCCAATCTGTTACGGAACTGCAACTTTGAAAATAAACTCATTCATTTCACACGAAATTCAAGTTCCGACAGAAACTGACTTTCAATTTAATTTGACATGTTTCAAAAATAATCCAAAGGATAAAATACAACACAAAAATGATTTTCTAATGTTTCACAATAAAGCTGACCCATCTGCACAACAACCTTGAAAAACAACAGCGAAAAATTTGCTGACATTAACCTCAAATTTGTTTTGAATAAAAGCACAATATATCCAAGAAATCGGTTGTCCAAAAGACTCAGGTTGTCGATAATTTGACGAAATATCTCGAGTGATCAAAGCGAAATAAGTTAAACGCCATTCCTAAATCCTTTACGATTCACGCTGTATCGATAATAGGCAGATAATTCCTTGTGTTTCACCTACCTGCTCTTTCTTAACAGCAAATTTACTTGAGGATGCCTTCTGTGTGTGTTCTCCACTCCACAAGCAAGTTGTCTGAAACTTCGTCTTCTGCAGCACGTCTTCAGCTTGCCTCGCAGTTGTAATCTGACAAGGTAAAAATTTCAGTATTTAGAATCTTTAAGAAATCTTGTAAAAATTTCAGTGATTTTTCATCGCCTTTCATTTACGTGTGAGATTACTGCTGTAGAATGTTAACTAAAGATAATGATCGTGGACCAGGTGTTCTAGGTGCCCGTATGCGCCTTTTTTGCATAACAATAGGCCTGATCTCAAATCAGGAATACAACACAACAGGCAGGTTGCAGTCCTACGACTTTCTTCTGCACATTAGATGATGGAAATCGTTCAAGTGCTTCGTAATAAGAATGTTTATATGCTAATAATGCACGTCTGCATTCTATTTCCGAGCTTAGGTATCATTGCATTGTAAACACTACTTTTTAAAGAAGTTGACTTAAATTTGGTAGGAAGTTGCTTGAAAGTAAGTGAACTTTCCAATAGGTTTTCTGAGGTCACCAAGTTTTTTACTGAAACATTCAAGGCTAAACAAGAACAGACATCTGAAGATTTTCACAAAGTTGCTGTGACTTTAAAAATAGACTGGGGTTATTCATTCTCGGCTAACACGTCGTTTTGGCATTGATCTTCCAAAACACATAGCAATGTAGTCCAACAGAAGTGTAAGAAGAAGGGATGACCCAAGTAAAATGCAAACTGTTGAAAGCTCATAAAAATCGCGTTGTTACTGATCTTAAATCATTCATCTTGCAGTTTTGCCAAGAAGGAAATTTTTTGGAGAAACACTAAGACAAAAAATTACTAGCGGTTGAGTCAAGAAGACTCCAGGCGTTTGAAAGGCTGCTGCTCCCTAAATAAATTTGCGATAATATTTTGCAACAATGTCAATTATTTTTTTAGAAGTTTTCGTGGCTGATGCCGGTCAGTCCGTCAAGATTTTACAAGAGATTTTCTCGAGAAATTTCTTACGAGAAAGTTTGAAAAATGTGCTTAAATCCACAGCGAATTTCCCAATATCTTTACCTAACAGCAATGACTTTAGCACGTGCTATCCTTTTGGGAGAATGAAAATTCTTCTCCCTGGTATGAATAAGTTATTACTAGGGATTCTATTCTCGCTGGAGGACAAAAACATGAATGTTTCATTCTTGTTAGGAAGTAAAATCAAGGAAATTTGCTTGTCGTTCACTTATTTTAGCAGGTTTTCCGGCAAGAAGTTTTCAGCTGAAACTCTCCCATATCCAAGGGAAGGAACGGTCAATAAAAGCTAGGGAAATTACTGAACCTAGTTTTACATACCTGCAATAAAACAAGACATTTCTCGATATTATTGTTTATCCTTGCGCGTGATGACGTCACTACGCACAAGTCACTTGTTTGAATACGTTGTTTTCTCAAGAAAAAGACGGAAAATGTTGGGAAAAGTGCTGCACGCCATTCATAACAGAATAGTCTTGCATTTTAGGGACGGGTCATTTAATTCTTGCCGGGGAGGGGGTGGAAGACACCCTCAAATATTTTTATATTTCTAAACTCTTTTTATAGATATTTCAGAAGAAACAGTTTTTTTAGAAACCAAGAGGAGTTTTACATCAAATTATTTTCATACCCTCTCCTTAGGATGTGCTTAATTTTTCATCCCCCTCCCTTTGAGTGGGTAAAATTTTGGACCCCCCCTCCTAGATGTCTTCCACCCCCTCCCCAGGAATAATTAATGACCGGTCCCTTACTCGCAGCTATATAAAGCCTCGGACTTTTCCTTTCTAATCTTTAATCACATTTGGAACGCGAACTTCCTGAGTCAGAACCCTATTCTACATGGCGTAGGAACACCCAACTTGGCAACAAGGCCCTTCAACCTAGCCTAGGTGTAGACCCATTGCCACTCTCTTTTTTTAAATAATGGATCTACGCGTAGGCTACCCCAACAAGCTTCCAAAGATTCTAAGGTGAAAGTAAAGCAAAATGTTGTAGCTTTCTCACTTCCAATGAGAATCAACAGACCACAGAGTTTTAAGTCACGTGGCAACCAAAAGTCCATGTTCGGAGATAAACGCAGCAAGGAAAGTTTTAAGGATACCATAATCATTGTAAATGCACCTTTATTTTCATTTAATGAAGGTCTGGTTGCTTGCGACCTCGCCAGTTTGAATTTGTAGAAATCAGCAAAACACTTCCGACATTATCAATTCAAATACATTTTAAAAAGACCCATCGCTATCCTCAAGAAGGCAGTTAAAACAAATATTTTTCGACCAAGCATTTAATCTTTAAGTTAGCATTTAAACTGGAGATTACCATACTTTCTAAGGATCTTCATTGTAATTTCAACCTATAAACTGTAAGCGACGCAGAATATTTTATAATATAGGGGGCTTTATAAAATCAACTATTCATTGTTATTTTGAAATCATTCACATATAGAAATTATCAAAGTCTCTATCCTTGTGGGGAATACTCTTTCAAGCTGTAGAGAACTCGTGCATCCGATTTAGACCTACATTAAGCTCGAACACATGATTCGATCCAGGTCGGACGCAAACTTCGTTGACATAACAGGAGGGTGGTTAGTTATCCTATAAGGTCATCAGAATCGGGAAGACTTTTTCACGCTCTTTACCAAGACAAATCATGTGATTCAGGCCAGACTTCCATTGAAGCAACGCTAGTTGGTGCAATACGAAGATGGTTTGTTTACCTATCGTCATTGGTATTACAAAATACTGTTTCAAACCTGATTAAACAAAGTTGGTCGATGCATTAAAGGGTGGTTAGTAGACTTATGACTATGAGTCCCTTGTAGCTATCCCTGCGGTAAACCTTGCTCAACAGGGACTCATGATGAAACAGTGAAAAACTTGGCCCTATTTTCTTCAATCATCAATGGAATTATGATGAATCACAGCTTCGAATCTCAATCCCGTGGGAGTGTTTTCTATTCTTCAATCGAATCGACTTTTACACCGTAACAATAGTAATTCACAAATCTCGCAATCTGATTGGTTCTTTAGGAATTGCGAAGTTTGGGCCTAAATAGGGCCAAGTTTTTCAGAGTAATATTGTGAGTCTCTGTTGACTGAAGCGCCATCATCAAGTCAAAGAGCACAGAGAAACAAGAGATTCATCGTCATAAGTCTAGGTGGTTAGTTGGTCTATATCAAGCCATTTTGAAGATTTTCTTGTGCAGAAAACAAGCAGTCTCTTGTCTCTCATTCTGACGGCGTAGTTTTACTTTACTAAGTCCGGTTACAAAATCAGATCCATGCCAGACTTTAAATTACGCAAAGCTCTTTGCAGTAACAGAATGGTCATTTATTAATCCAACTGGAAGGTTTCTCCAGCAATAAAGAGATTCCATAGTCTAAAACTCTCGGTCTGACAGCCGGGTTAAATTAATCCTGGACGCATGATTCGATCCAGCCGTACTTTAATTCAAGCGAAGCTCCTTGGCGTAGCATAAGGGTGGTTTGCTGATCTATAAAACTATTAGCAATGAGAAGATTGTCTTCGAGCTTTGAGTCATAATGAAATTCTAAAAGTCCCTACCTCGCAGACCGTCTCTTCGGTTTTTCAGCCCGGACGCATGATGGGATCCTGGCCGTATTTTAAATTAAGCAAAGCTCATCGGTGTCATAGTGGGATGGTTAGTTGATATATAAAGCCATTACCATGGGGAAAACTGTTTTTCACGCTATAAATAAATCTCGTTATGACATACAGGTGCAATTTGAGAGAAGAATTACTAAGTCGCACTTTTTATTGACTTAATAGTAGAAAATATGCAGAAAACGAAGAATCATAATGAAATTAGAAGATCATATTCTGCTATAAGAGATTTTAACAGTTGGATTGGGTGAAATACGCTTATGTTGAATATCATATGAGCACGTGACTCAAACAAAGGAAAATAATGTCATGACTAGGTCATGACACTGAGTACATATGGTTCAAATCGTTCAAATTTCTAAAAAAGGTGAGTGTAAAATTCTGTTAGATTTATCTTTGAATTGAATCGACTGAAAGGGACTGACGGTACTTTGCTGCGAATTAGAAGTGGTAAAAAATTTTTCTATAACCTGATTATTTTCAAAATGACGGTGTTTAGGATTTGTTGAAAGAATTCATAGAAAAAGTTGAAAACTTAAAATAATCGTAAATCATAAACCAACTGAGGAAACATGATGCAATCTTCAAGAAGACCATAGTTTATGAAGATCTACAGGGTGTCTCAAAAAAATTGTTCGACGTTTGATTAAATATTGAAAAATAAGGACAACATGAACAGGCTCATGGAAATATAACCTTGTTCCTAAGATTATGAAAAAATTTTAGAGACTAAAATCGTGCAAATCGGTTGAAAATTCACTGAGTTACGAGCTCTTGAAGGTCAAAAATATGAGATAGCCGAAACCAGAGACCCCCCAGATTATTTGTATTGCAAAAAGCTCAAAGACGGAGGTAAGAGAAGCTTATCCAATGTCATACCTCTCTTTGATGTCAGAGCAAACCAAATACGGCTTCTAAAGTAAATGATTTCTTGCGATCATTCTCAAAATTCCTTAACATTCCATAGGTCCAAAAACTGTGGTTCAAAACAAAGTCGGCGAGAGACTGAATCCGTTTCCTCAAAGCATCCATATGCTTTACAGTTAGGTTATTGAATACCTGTTTGAATCCCACTTGGTTCGCCCTGAAACAATTGAGAAATAACAGAAACGACGGCCTATGGGACTTTTACCAAAACTGCCATTTCAAGGCCTCTGGTTTCAGCTTTCGTACAAACTTGAACTTCAAAAGCTTGTAACCCCATGAATTTTTATCGGAGCTGCAAGATTCTTGTGTCAAAAATTAATTTGAAATCTCAGGACAAGGGTGACTTGACCAAATGTCCATTCAGCGTATCGTTATTTTTTAGTATTTAATCAAACGTCGAACAATTTTTTTGAGACACCTGTACAATACGGTTGCAATAAAAAGTCAGTAGCTCTTTTGGATTCGGATTTAGAGATCTGATGACTTCACAACCTCAAAGTATGATAAATGCTGCCATTTTGAAATTGATTAAGATTTAAAATTCTCACAGCAGATTTACAGCAAAATACGATTAGATCCTTCTAAGCCATTTTTTTTCAAAGAAAAATGTAAGAGAAGTTTGTGCTCGCCTTGCCTTTTTTTGAAAGTTTTGGCCTGATGCTGATCTTGTGGACTACCGGGTGAGTTGGCAATAAATTTGGAATTTCGATAGTCTGTAGCTCTAACATCAGTTATCAAATTCCTGTAAGCTGAGAATATAGGTGTATCGACGAGCAGAAACTGCGTAAAATAACGTCATCGACCAATCTGAGATAAGGAAACGTTTAGACAGAGAAGCTTTTTGAAATGATAAATCAAGACTTCAAGGCCAAAGGAACAAAATATCAAATGTTGCCGAATTTTTGGGGTCTGTTGCAGGGAGCTAGGGGGACTCAAAGTTGCGAGTCTTTGCGCATGTGTGCGCAGTTTCTGCTCTGTCAGGTGTATCTAATATGTATACTTATATCATGGGTAGCTAGGACACTGTTGTTGTGATTCTCGAACTGTTCATAATATAGCAATGTAATGATTTACTTACCAATTACCAAGCCATATCAAGCCAAATATTGCTTGTTTATTTGTGTCTTTGCTATGTCATTGTAAAAAAATGGGCTTAGGCACAAAGATAGGATTACGAAAGGCAGAGCAGCAACAACATTCCTCCTTCGAAACCAACCCATCAGTTCGTTTGGATTAGTTTGGAAGGTTGAATGTTGTTGCTGCTCTGCCTTTCATAAGAGCAGCCTATGCAGCCTATCTTTGGGCCTAAGCACATTTGTTTACAATGACATAGCAAAGAAACAAATAAACAAACAATATTTGGCTTGATTTGGCTTGGTAGCTGGTAAATAAATAGAGAGTTTACGAAACCAAGACGGCAACGCCAGCCAGAACGTCATTTGAAATTCCGGAATGCAAGTCTTGTTTCCGTACGCTACCTTTAATATATCATTCAAAAGGCCAAAATAAGGCCCCCTATAACTGAGAGATGCCTGAAAACGATATCTTTACTTTGAAGGCAAACATTTGAAACGACTGAGTTTTACTTCTCAGGCCTAGATCTGCAGTACAGAACGCCAGAAATGCGGTTCCCAAGTTGTGAAATTGAAGAGGACAACTTTAGAGTCTCTCATGGGAAGCAAATTCGAACGAAAAGCAAGGAATCTTTTGAATCTAAAGTTTTGAAACAAAAGCAACTTGGCGTTGCAGTCGCCGTTGCCGTCGTGGTTTCGTAAACTCCCTAATATCATGCATGGGCAGCTCGGGAATCATAACTACGGTGTCCGAACTGCCCATGCTCACATGGGAAAATTTGTTCACTAAAACTGGTCCTATCGTTCTCAAGACAGAAGCGATTTTTAAAATGCTTGACATCAAATCCTTCATAACAGGTCTCAAATCTTTGATCAACAAAATGTAGCTTAGCAAACACTGGCTTCCATTTGCATATTTAAATTCCCTGACTTTTCACGTTGGTGAATCTTTATTCATAAGTCGCCAGCGAAAAGAATTACTTATTTTTGGCAAGCAGGTGAAATCTTTAGCGAATTTCTTCTCATTACATATTTTAAAATCTGACCGCGTTGGTTTCTGTTTCTTAAAAGCAGTTTTTTCAAGGACTAACAAATGAAGCATTTTCAATCACAGGCTCAAAATCACCGTTCTGGTCTACCTTATGTAGATATTTTATGATTTCAGCACACGCCTGAGATCTGTTAAAAATATAAAAAAACTGTCTGTAATTATAAACTTCTCTACAAGTCTTCTAACACGCGGTCAAATTGCAGAATTAAGATTTTTAACAGAGAGCGAAAAAATCAATAATCTTTCAAAAGGAAATTTTATCTGTTTCTAAAATTTAATCATCAAGGTGCTCATTTGAATGATTCTACCGTATATAAACCGTTGATAAAATTCCTTTTTATTTGTGAGTCATATTTATAAATAAAAGACGCAAAACACAAAAGGAAAAAAGTAATTAGATTTAAAACAGGTATGGTGAGCTGAAATCATAAAACTATGTCTCAGGGCATATTCTTTTGGGCATCTTCTGAAAACGGTAGAGTTGGTACAAGATAAATCCCATTCTTTAGGTACCATTCTACTAAAAACGGTAGAATTCGCAGACTTCAGAGCTCTTTTTATAAAAGCCCATTATTTTGGCCATTCTGCTTTCGGTAGACTTCCGGGAGATTACTTACGTATTCTTTTGGGCTATTCTGACACCGGTAGAGATCTGAGGCTTCGGAAACCTTCTGCTTCCGCAACTGGCAGTCTTAAGAAAGATCGCAGAGAGCACTGTTTCGTGAATGAAAAACTTGTCAAAATTATTAGAAAAAACAATGGCACTTTGCAGATTCTTTTCTCTTGGAATTTTCATTACAAAACTACATTATATTGCGATGGCTTCAATTTGCTCGGCCAAACAACAACATTCGAACCCTGTTTCCTTCGGACAGTGCATGCTTTTAGGATTTCCTCTGTGAAGTCTGCCAACTCTACCGTTTTCAGAATATGCATTCTTTTGTTACGAGACACTTTTCTCTGTGAAGTCTACAGCATAGAGCTCAAATCTTTAAAAAGGTGGGTGTAAAAGTCCACTATATTTTTCTTTGAATTATAGTACTTGGACGAAACTTTGGATAATTTTCTGTGAATTTGCCGTGGCAATTTTTTGATATCTTGATTATTTTCAAAATGGTGGCATTCATCAATTTTAAGGCTGTGACGTCATCAAATTTCTAAATCCTTAACCAGAAGAGCTAAAGATATCTGCTTGCAACCATATTGTAGACCTTCATAAACTTTGGTTTTCTCGAAGATTTTATCAATTTCTCTCGAGTAATTTAAGATCTAAGATGATTTTAATTTCTTCAAAATTTTTGATGAATTTTTGCAAAAATAATCAAAATGCCGCCATTTTGAAAATAATCAAGATATAAAAAATTGCCAAGACAGATTTACAGCAAATTACCCATGGTTTCTTTCAAGCTCTTTAGTTCATAGAAAAATGTGATACGGTTTTACACCCACCTTTTCAAAGATTTGAAAGATTTGAGCACTATGCTGAAGTCTACCGTTTTTTTTCAGCAGATTTCGCAGACCCCATAAGTCCAAAAGAATACGCCCTCAAATCAGATGTCATATGAAAATGCCCATGGACAAAAATCAAATATCTTGCATGATAATCTTGCATTCTTGCAAATCTCATGTGAAAAATGATCTGAGATGGACCTTCTTCGAATTAATCATTGTTTTTCAGCCGAATTCTACCGAAAGTAAATTTTAGTAGAAGCTCAAGTATTCGAATATTGAAAATTTGGAATTCAGTTACTTAGATTGAACATCCGGCAGCTCAGCAGGAAACGATCGAGTATCACCAACAAAGATTCGATTCTTTTGGGTATTCTATCGAAACATTCGCCACTTCATACCGAGTGAGCCAGAAAAGAGTTCCCACTATTAAGAATTTTTTTTTTGTTTTCAAATATAAAAATTTACAATGAGTTTTACGTTTAACCATACTTATCGAATTACTCTACAACACTACAGGTACGATACCATGTGGAGCGAAAGACAATGACTACCCCATGGCCTACGTAAAGAGACACGTAACATTAAACTAACTACAACTACGCTATAATCGACTAAAACTATTGGATCACGTACTAGGATTCTTTTCCACACCAGATGTCAGGTCAGGGTTTCGATGACTTTGGATGATGTTGCATGTGCAACTCATTCAGTAGTAAAGGTAAAATACCTGAAGTCTGATGTGAAAAAGAATTTGCAAGGAAAAATAACATTTACTTTAAAGGACTTGGTGGTTGCAGAGGTTGCAATAGATCTCAATCAAACCGACCAGTTTCATGGATAAAACGTAAGGTCAATTCGAGTATGTTTCTATTCAAGTCATTGGAAAGGTCTTGATTACCATATAACAAAAGCTGGGTCAAAGCGTCATTTGAAAGATCGGTGATTCGTACAAATGATCGTAATAATTCAGCAACTCTAGCGAGAAGATCCTGTCGTTGAACATCAAATGAAGGGCAGAGCAACAAATAGTGCTCCGTATCCTCAATCCCATCACTTGTTGGGCACATTGGGTTTATGGTATCCCTAAAATTGTGCTTGAATTTGTGGAAATTTAATTTGCTGAGACCAACCCTCAGTTGAGTAAGATAGGATAATCCTTTTGGATCGTGAATTCCAAACACAGATTTTGCAGGGGGGCGGATTATCGACAAGAGCTTCTTGAAAACAGCAACAGAAGTTGCATGTCTCAATTCAGGCTGAAGCTTATTCCATTCGGATAAACAGTAGGGATAGAAGCTAGACTTGAATTTTTCAGTCCTTGCCTTTAATTGCCCAATGACATACTGGTTACGAAGACAGTACTGTGACTGATGAAGAGGGGGAATTGGATCTACTGTATACTCGGGGCTAAGATTATTTACAAACTTGTAGAACAAGGTGAGGCGTCTACTCAATCTTCGGGAACTTAATGATTCTTAATATATTAAGAATTCGCAGCACCAAGAGTATATCACAGATTTGAATGATTCAAGCTCCTGTTAAAAGCCGGAAGATTGCAGTATTTCTAAATAAAAGCCGAAAGATTGCAGTATATTTACATAAAAGCCGGAAGATTGCAGCATATTTACATAAAAGCCGGAAGATTGCAGTATATTTACATAAGAGCCGGAAGATTGCAGTATTTTACGCAAGAAGATTGCAGTATTTTTTACATAAACGCCGGAAGATTGCAGTATTTTACATAAAGCAAGAAGATTGCAGTATTTTATATAAAAGCCAGAAGATTGCAGTATTTTATATAAAAGCCAGAAGATTGCAGTATTTTATATAAAAGCCAGATGATTGCAGTATTTTACATAAAAGCAAGAAGATTGCAGTATTTTTTACATGAAAGCCGGAAGATTGCTGTATTTTATATAAAGCCAGAAGATTGCAGTATTTTATGTGAAAGCAAGAAGATTGCAGTATTTTATATGAAAGCCAGAAGATTGCAGTATTTTATATAAAGCCAGAAGATTGCAGTAGCTCACCGGGTATTTTTGCATAAAATCGTCAAAGCATTTATCATCCAAGAACTGATAGCACTTCTATCGGGAGTTTTATACCGAGTGAGTCAGAAAAATGTTTAAGCGCTGGGCGGACTATGGAATAACAAGTATGTTGCCGGTATTCAAAACTAAACTGTTAATCTTTCAGTCAAGGCTAGCTTAGATGAAAAAATCTCGTTTGGTAATATGTAATATCACTGATCTTATAAAGCCAGAAATTCGGACAATGCTAGAAAGCGGTTTGTTTGGGAACCAAGATTCCAAATTTCATCCTTGTCCATGATTTACATGCTATTGAAATTAAAATTCATTTCTGAAACTGACAATGGCATTGAATTTGAATTTCAATGCCAAATAAATCATGGGCCAAAAGGGAACGTGGAATTCTCGATTCCCATACAAAGCCCTTACAGACAATTTTCTTATTCTGGGTCTTAAAGATGAGCGATCTTACCAAACAAAATTTTCTTTTTTTTATACTCAATATAAAAGTTACAATAACAAAATTACCCACAACACTACCTACGAACTACTATACAACATTACAAAAACGGTGCCAGGAGGAGCAATAGATCATGACTACCCCCTGGCATTTAACATGGACCTAAAAAAATGCATCTAAATATTAAATAAAAAGTGCTAAATATAAAGCAAAACAAAAGACTTTATTAGGAATAAATACTTGAGCCTGTTTCACACTGAATGTCAGGCCAACAAGGGTGATGATAATGGTGATAATGCAAAATTTTTTTGGATGTTGATTTTGCAAAATTTTCTCATCTAAAGCCCCGGTCAAACTGATGAAACATTGCACAAAACATATATCAAAATTCATTTTTTGATTCTGCTTCATGTTGTGAGTTGGTGGTGAAACAAAACTAACATGTCACCAAACATTTCGCCTAACATTTGATTTGAAACCTGTGATCAGAAGGTGCTTGTGCAGTCAACGAGACGCTGCGGAATATGCACAAAGGCATATTGATGAAAACAGAAGAGAAGGTTTTGCGAAATGTTTGTTGCAGTGGTCAAATAGATAAAAAATTTCACATAACAACGAAAAACAAAATTCATTTTTGATGTGGATCAAACTTCGTCCAGCACTGAGGAACAAATGTTACGAGACCAAATCGTGGACAAACAAGCCCAACATTTCATCAAACATTTGTGTTTAAAATGTTTGGTGAAATGTTTGATATGTTTAACCGAGCTGTCATTTTTGAATATCTGCCACATACTTTTTATTCCACATCGCGCCAAACGCGAAAACTTTTTTGACACACCAGGTACTAGACTGATGACGATGAGTCCCTTGTATCCCTGCGGTAAACCTTGCTCAAGAGGGACTCATCATGAAACAGTAAAAAACTTGGCCCTATTTTCTTCAATCATCAATGGAATTAGGAAAGAATCATGGCCTCGAATCTCTATCCCATGGGAGTGTTTTCAATTCTTCAATCGAATCGAAAATTCTATCGCGTTTACACGTTAACAATAGTAATTCACAAATCTCGCAATCTGATTGGTACTGAAGAAATTGCTCAGTTTGGGCCTAAATAGGGCCAGGTTTTTCATAGTAATACTATGAGTCTCTATTGACCGAAGCGCCATCATCAAGTCAAAGAGCACAGGGAAACAAGAGACTCATCGTCATAAGTCTAACCAGGTACAATATTTGGACAAACCACAGGAAGCCCAGGCAGTTAACTTAACTGAACAGTAATAAGTTTACAATCTTAAAATCTTAAAGTCGTTAATTGTTTAATACCTTAATGTGTTATTTGTTGCACCTCTCCACAGCTGTTTTGTGTTTCATTGACTTCAGCATTGCACTGAGTAATTGTTCAAATGCGAGAGTTCGATACGATGTAACTTTCTGGTATTCTAATAGGTAAACTTATTACTGTTCAGTGAAGTTAACTGCCTGGGCTTCCTGTGGACAAACATGTTATTGCATATATAAACAAAGGAATATGTCTCTTCAGTCATAGTGCACCTGTAAAAAAGTCACGCACGAGTGAGCATTTTCAAGGATCTTATTCATGGATACTATCCCCGTGGGTATATTTGATTGTGTTTCGTAATAATGCCGAAACACATTATACACAATGGATTTCATTCAAGCAGTGAAAAAGTTGCAGAGCTATCTTATTTTCACGCTAACTCAAGTAAAGCATGGTTTCCATATAATCGTAACAGTCGGCGACGCTTCGGCGACGTGTCCCCGATCAGTCGCCGACATATGTAAACGATCACTGTTATGATAATATGGAAACCACGCTTTAAACTGATCTCAACTCTTTCGATGCGTCCCCGTACCGTCCCCGTCTGATCGGCGACGTCGGCGACGTCCTTAAGAACATGTTTCCATTTAACCCAAACGTCCCCTTTTTTACAGGTGCACTATGACTGAAGAGACATATTCCTTTGTGTATATATGCAATAACATGTTTGTCCACAGGAAGCCCAGGCAGTTAACTTGTTTAACGTATACATCAATGATCTCTTACTTTTCATTCAAAGCTCAGATATCTGTAATTATGCAGATGATACCACAATCTATGCTTGCGACAAGAACCTGGAAAACATAACTCATAAGCTTGAAAGTGACTGCAATGTAGCATTAGAATGGTTTGCCAACAACTTTATGAAATTAAATGCAGATAAATGTCATCTTTTGGTCATTGGGAAGAGATGTGATGATCCAGTTGCTGTTAAAATTGGAAGCGCCGAAATCGTTAATAGCTCTGAAGAGAAATTACGTGGAGTTCATATTGATAGTAAGCTCTCCTTTGACCATCACGTCTCGAAACTTTGCAAAGAGCCAGTAATAAACTTTATGCACTTGCCCGCATATCCCCGTATATGGATCATAACAAACTAAGAATCTTGATGAGGGCATTTATTACCAGTCAATTTCAATACTGCCCTTTAGTTTGGATGTTCCACAACAGGCAGCTGAACCAAAAAATCAACAAAGTACAGGAAAGGGCATTGAGAATAACATATAAGAACACCGAATCGACTTTTAGTGACCTATTACAGCGGGACTGTGCAGTCACTATTCATACAAAGAACTTGCAAATACTTATGACTGAAATGTACAAAACTAGAAATGACCTAAATCCCTCATTTATGCAGGAAATTTTCTGTGAAAATATTACTCACTACAACTTGCGTAACAATAACGAATCTATTCAACCAAGAGTGAGATCAGTCAACAACGGCTCTGAAAGCGTCAGATTTAAAGGTCCGTAGCTATGGCAAACGTTACCACCAACGATACGCAATTCAGAATCCCTTTATCAGTTTAAAACAAAGATAAAGAATTGGTACGGAGAAAATTGTTCATGCAGGTTATGCCGCACATTTGTTCCCAACCTGGGCTTTTTGTAATGCACATTTTTTAGATATTTGTTTTTATACTGTTTGATATTGACAATTTGTAAATATTTTATCCACCATTTTTATGTAATGTTTGTATTATAATATTTTTAGGTTGGAATTAATTAGCTAACTACTTTTAGCTATTTTTACTATTGTCCAACGGTAAAGAAATTGATAATAATAATAATAATAATAATAATAATAATAATAATAATAATAATAATAATAATAATAATAATAATAATAATAATAATAATAATAATAATATGTTAACAAAAACCACCATCAAAAATAAACAGAAAAAAGAATATAAAAACACAACTGTTTATAAAATACGTTTCGATGATAAAATCTTCTTCATTTATGAATGAAGGTTATGATAAAATTTATGATAAATTCATTTATGATAAAATCTTCTTCAAAAATCTTAATAATAATAATAATAATAATAATAATAATAATGTCCCCAAGCCTGTCTCGGCGACGCGTCGCCGACTGTTACGATCATATGGAAACCAGGCTTAAACAAGCTCATCAGTTTAAAAGATACAAATCAAATGTTTTAGCCGAATTTTGCTCGTGCCCATGGCCGGAGACCTTCAAAGCCTCATCTTCACGGACCAATCAGACGGCGAATAAGCGAATAAGACAGAGGAAACGTGTGAAGATTTTTCTAAATTTTACTTACCTTCATAAAACGCAACCAGGGCAAAACACTGCTGGAAATTTCCCGAATTTTTTTTAAGATACCTGCTCGCCAGACTTTTGGGCATCCAGGTCTGGATGCCGGTTAAAATATCTCACGCTTTCGTGGAGATAGAGTGATTCCAATCGACGAAACCCGTAGAATCGTTTCGAAGCTTGTTTACGCCACTTCAAGCCAGGTGATAAGACCTCTTGATAAAACCTCCTTTCAATTTCATAACTTATTTCACACCATAAACAGTTGTGCCATGAATACAAAAAGTGGTAGAATAGAGAAATTTCCAAAGAGTTTTGCCATGTGACTTGAAATGTGAGAACTAACCTTAGCAAATCTTTTCAGTTAACATAGAAATCGAAGGGGTATATCTTGAACCAAAGAAACTGTGGTGGCAGGACAATAGCAAGAACTGTTGGAAACGTGGATATCTGGTGTTCTGGGATCGTTCTTATAACAATCACTATTGTTATTAACATTGTCTCTCACCCAGAATTTCTATTGTTTAAGGTTTAGTGCCTCATCGGTTTTGGAAAGGAAATAACTCCTAGAAACCATTAGATATTTAAACCGGCATCCAAACCTGGATACCTGATTGGTCCACGAAAAGAGGCTTCGAAGGTTTCCGGGCATGGGCCATGAGCAAAATTCGGCTAAAACATTTTATTCCTATCTTCCTGTTTAACAGATGCAATTCTGACTTTTTGAGACTTTGTAGAATAAAGAAAGATTTCTCTTGAGGGCAAAATTAATGCATTTGGTTGTGAAGTTAACGGATGGATTTCTATTCAAATATTTTCCTCTGGGCAACGCTTTATGCTCGTATTTCACGGTAATTCCGGAGATTCCCCCAAACAGCGTGTTTGCAGTTTAGGTCAAAACCCATAAGCTCTGGTTTGGAAGTGAAGGCAAAATTTTACTTTGAAGATTAATATTCCTACTGTCAATGCACCAGCATCAACCAATAAGGAATTCATCTTCAAGTTAACTATCGAGGATTATTTCCAAAATCATTCTGAATTAATTGGATCTAAATTCTTGCTGTTTGCCACGATCAAATCTGTTGCGTTTTTCCTGGGACACCAGGTAGACCTTCATAAACTATGGGTTTCTTGAAGATTGTATCAATTCTCCTCGAGTTGTTTGAGACTTACGATGATTTTAAGTTTTTCAAACTTTTCGATGAATTTTCACGAAAATAATGAAAATGCCACCATGTTGAAAATGATCAAGAAATAAAAATTGGCAACGGCAGATTAAGAGCAAATTACCAAAACTTCCTTTCAAGTCATTTAGTTCATAGAAAAATGTGATACAATTTTACAACTAACTTTTTAGAGATTTGAAAGAGTTAAGCCCTATGCAAGGAAACATCCACATATTCAAAAGGTTACAGCACCCTTACGGGGCAGGATCACGTAACCGTAAACAAACCTGTTATCTCCAATCTCGTCCCCAGAGTGAGTTCGTTGCTCTACCTCTACTCTGGGATACATGGGGCCGTTAAGCAAGCTAAATGGCTGTTCGCCAATTTGGGCCGCAACTCCGATTTGCGTGGGGTAAACGACCTCAGCATGTCAAAATTCAGCTTAAAACCATATTCTTTACCTATTCCGACCATAATTTGCAACTTATTTCCGAAATTCGAAGAATAACGAGCCATTTCATTTTTGAAGCTGCAGTGAAAGTTTCCCGAGTTTGTAACTTAGGCCCATTTTCATTCCAAACAAACCGAGTTTATTTTCACATTAAATACACTTGCCAACCCCAGATTATTGTTTAAATACCTTCAAAAAGCTTCAAATGGGGTTCTCAAAGTGTTTGCTTTCTATTTCTCCATTCATCTTCTGCAGAATTAGCACCAGAGCAACGGCTATTTTCCGTCGATTGGCGTTGCCTAGCCAACGGTGAAATCTATAATGGCTTCCACATTTGCCCATTTTCTGGGCAAATTTGATCGAAGTGTACCAGGGTGTTCATTCGGCTTCGTAATCAGCGTATGACGTAAGCACACCCTGGGAACGAGATTGTGTTATCTCTCGAATCTGTAGGCCTATTGTTGCCACACGCGGCCATTGTGTTCTGTACAGATTTTGGTGGATGGGGTGAATCCACAATAAAGGTACTTCTAAAAATCCACAAATATCTCTGCAATCGTACAACATATGAGTGTTTCGTTCGTCTCTCTTCAAGTTACAAGAGTCCATCTTCAAAATAACACTTTCATTGAGAAAAGTAGTGGAGAATCACTGTGATATGGCCCATCAAAATTACTGCAAAACAGTCGTTTCGAAAGAAGTTTGTTTACATTACTTGACCTCGCTCCTCTAATATCAAAGAAAGAACTTATCATCATACCTTTGAAGAGCTAAAAGTTTCAATCAATTTTCAAATCTGTCTGGCTAAAACAGGCACGTCGTGGCCGGAGGCAGGGTGGCCATGACCCACCCTAGAATTCACATCGTCGGATTCTTCGGAAATTTAAAGGTTTCGTCTCGGAGGGAAGGTAACTCAACTTCTCCATGGGACCAGGTTGTGTCATTTTTAGGGTACCTTTTCTATTACAGAGTCTGGATATATGGGTATAAATTTCAACAATTTTTACATTTCCAGATGTAGAAATTCATTTATTGGTGAGGTTTTTCGGTATCTCTCCGGGCTCTCTGGACTTAAGGGCATGATTTTCAGAAAATTTTAATGCAGATTACAAAGAAATGGCCTAAGTGTTCCAAGGGCTTTTGACAGGAATTGTTCTCTAAGCTTTGGTGAATTCGGGAATTATCGATAATGTACAACGACTGGGTACATAATATTCTACCGGGTGAGTCAATAAAAATGCCCGGCGTTTGAAAAAATCGTGATCTCTGAATATCAAAGCAATGATGTTGAGAACTGTCTTGTTTTATCTCCGATATGTAAAATTGGGTTCAGTAATTTACCCGGCTTTAATCGGCCATTCCTTCCCATCGAAATAGGAGATTTCCTGCAGAAAGCCCCTTTCGAAAACCTGGAAAAACGAGCGAAAATAGCAAGCAAAATTTAACAATGACTCTTGGATGTGCCCATGTATTTTGTCCTCATGGGAGAATGGAATCCCCCTGAACAAGTTATTCACATTAGGGGGAAGACTTTAGAACCGGCCAAAACAAAAGCACATGCTAAAGCGTGCTGAAAGTCATCGCTGTGACTTTTGCTTGTAATTATAGCACATCTTTTAAGGTTTCTCAAAGGGACGCATTTTAGAAAATTGCTCACAGAATCTGAACGGAGTGACCGATTTTCGTCAGAAAAATTTCTAAAAATAATTGAACATTTTAGCTATGTTATCAGATATTGCAAAATAACATTGCTTATATATTCAGGGAGCAGTAGCCTTTCAAACGCCGGGCGTTTTTTTTTTTGACTCACCCGGTATCTTACTTTCTGTATTATAGAGTAATGGGAATTGCTTTTCGTTAACAGTTGATTGTTAAGCGTGATTCCATTTACAAGACGGCAGCACTCTGTCCTCTACGAAGCATTCAGTACAGAAGGAGCCAGCCAGGCACAACACAGCATGCGAACTTTTGTCACTTATAAAAGTATAGATACTCTCTGGGCGTAAGATTTCCTTAACACAAAATATGTAACATTGTAAAAATTGCCTGAAAAACATTTATTTGATACTGATAGCTCTGCTACTCGTTCCTGCCGTTTTTCGTTGTGCTTCTCTGACTCCAAATTCAGTTCCGCGGCACTTATAATACATTGTATTGCCAATTTCAGTGACAAAAAAATGCTTTTTGATGGTCAAAAAAAATATCAGGACCATCGACAACCCCTCGATACATGCACTGTGATCCAGATTTCACGTTTTGTGTAATTAATGTGAAAAAATGAACTTTTTAGAATTCCACCGAATGTATTTTTCCCTTGTTCCCCATACCCTAAAGCACATAAAAACGCAAACGATTTTCAAATCAAGCAACAGTAGCCCGAGAAAACATTTTTTGAAGTTAGGGCTAAATTGGGTAGTGTAAGCTTCTTGCTAGACCAGAAGAAGTCACAAAGCAGCATGAATTTTCAAAATTTCCGTTTCATCGTTTGTATGTGCCCGATTTAAATGATCTTTTTTTTGTTTGGTAGATTGAACCTCGTAGAATATGAATTAAATCAGTTGATCAACGATTTTTGCTTTAGAATGTGGAAATTTTGTGAATTCATAATGGTAACCAACTATTGAAAACCAGGTCGCCTGAATTATCAAACCCGATTTCAACACTGAATACAAAAAATCTATATCTCAGAAAACTCTGAAAATCAGTTTTAAAATGGACTTCAGCCTATTGCTGACACTCTTGCCAAAGCGCTTAGCAGAGGCTCCACGTAGAAAATTTTCGCGATTTTTTTACGAAGTCAAGTGAACAAGGGGTTTTTTGACAAATTTTGTCGACAACTGTCATAGCAATGCTGGCAACGATGGATGCTTGACAAACAACATATTCCATCATTTCAAAAACAAGAAGTAAGAAAGAACACAGGTCATTCAGTGGATTTAATTTTCGCGTTTTCTGCGTGACCAATGCCACCCACCTGTTTCTCATTCATACATCAGAATAATGTGGTGAGTGTCTATTTGATTTAATGAATGAAAGTTTTAAATCCAAAAATTTGAGTATAATAGTAATGTGCAAAGTTTAATGTGTCAAATTTGATGCCACATTAAAATGCCCGCCAATATATAAAACTGGACAGCTTTCCATGAGGAAGTTGTCCGTTTTCGGAAATCTCACCTAACATCTCATTCGAGACAGACTTTGATATTCAAGCAACAAAATCTGCTCACCTAAACATTTTCTCTGGTATGTCATGACCACTGTAACACAGTGGCTCGAACAAGAACAAAGTCCTGGTGTGAACCAAACTTTAATGAAATTACTTTTTACGGACGAATTTTTCTTTTTGATCCTAGCAATAATCATTCCCTGAAATGCTCAGTGTATGCACTATAGAAAAAGATTTGTGTACTTAACATGTTGATAATTCAAATGAATGAATGAATGAATGAATGAATGAATGAATGAATGAATGAATGAATGAATGAACGAAAAACAAGTGAATGACGTTCGAAAACGCAAAACACGCAAAAATTATATTCATGGAATGACCATTATTTCCTTCTTGCTTCTTGGTCTTGAAATGATGGAAAATGTTGTCTCACGAAGCATCCATCCTTGCCAGCATTGCAATGACAGTTGTTGACAAAATTTGTCAAAAAAACCCCGTCTTCACTTGACTTCGTAAAAAAATCGCGAAAATTTTCTACGTGGAGCCTCTGCTAAGCGCTTTGGCAGGAGTGTCAGCAATAGGCTGAAGTCCATTTTGAAACTGATTTTCAGAGTTTTCTGAGATATAGATTTTTTGTATTCAGTGTTGAAATCGGGTTCGATAATTCAGGCTACCTGGTTTTCAATAGTTGGTTACCATTATGAATTCACAAAATTTCCACATTCTAAAGCAAAAATCGTTGATCAACTGATTTAATTCATATTCTACGAGGTTCAATCTACCAAACAAAAGAAAGATCATTCAAATCGGGCACATACAAGCGATGAAACGGAAATTTGAAAATTCATGCTGCTTTGCGACTTCTTCTGGTCTAGCAAGAAGCTTACACTACCCAATTTAGCCCTAACTTCAAAAAATGTTTTCTCGGGCTCCTGTTGCTTGATTTGAAATTTTTTTGCGTTTTTACATGCTTCAGAGCATGGACAATAAGAAAAAAATACATTCGGTGGAATTTTTAAAAGTTCATTTTTTCACATTAATGACATGGCCTGGATCACAGTGACATGAAGTTTACATTCCTGTGCGACGCTGTTATCGAAATGAATTTTTTATCCAATATAAAAATTCACAAGAACGAAATTACCTAGAACAGCACTTACAAACTACTTTACTACACTACAAGGACGTTACCATGAGGAGCAGAAGACTATGACTAACCCATGGCCATAACATAGAGACAGGTGACTAAAGTTAAGCTAAATATACAAAAAATTCTACTGAAATTAATTTCTTGTTTACACCTCTGCTAATTAAAAGTCTTGGAACACCTCTGCTAATTTTTGCCTTGTTTCACGATTTCCCCCTCTCCCCCTCAGAACAATGTTTTTCGTTGAAAAATTTAGGGAAGACAGGACGATCCGCGACTCTGCTGGAATGCTGCGACAATAGCATTCCAAATCAACATTGCTTCCGATAATCGCTTTGGTTAGAAATGCGGGTTATGAAGAAATGGCCTAAGTATTCCAAGGACCTTTGGCAAGCATTGTACTGTAGGTTGTGCCAACCATCTCCGTCATTTGCCTTACAAAGTCCGAAGCTTAGAAAGCTATAAGCATGGAAATGACGAGGTTTTATAACATCGAATTTATTATTTAGAGGCTGAGATTCATTTACACCCTACACTCATTTTCAATGGCATAATATCGTTCAAAGAAAAAAATCTCCGCTTTTGCCAGACGTTCCTATCCCAAAATTTCACAAGAGCCTGTTGTCGCCAGCTGCAATCATTCCAAATCGGCGAACCTCTCCAGATACTTTGAGCCCATTAAACACCGTTAGTAGCGAGAAAACAGTGGAAAGGATAACCCGAGATCAATTATGCGACCAGCTGATGTGAGGTAAACAACGGTGATGAAATTAGGATATTCATGAAATAATCAGGCTTAGGACAACGGAGAAACACAATTTTACCGTGAAAAATAGCATAGTACGAGAGATGACCGGGGGGGGGGGGGTACATAACATGTTGAGGGTACGGGTATGTGCCGCCCATATGGGTGGGATTTAGGGCCCCAAATTCTCTAATCAAGGGTCCCTTTTTCGGCAGATTTTCCTTAAACAAGGGTGGGTTATCCAGAAATTGGCGAAAAATAGCAAAAAATGGGTGGTTTTCCGCCAAATTTCATCATAAAAGTGGGTATGTCCGCAAGTTTCGGTAATTAGAAGAGGGTACCTTTCTGAAAACCGGGCAGCAAACCCCCGTCCATCCGCAAGTCATGTACCCCCCCCCCTCCCCCGGGGAGAGATGACGAGAAAAGAATGCTACTTATCAGGTTATTCTTGAAAGCATCAAGCCTTGAAGAACGGAGAGATCCAATCTTGTATCAAATAAATAACATAACACCCGAGATGACAAAAGTAGAATGCTATTTATCAGGTTATTCATAAAAGCATCAAGCTTTGAATGATAATGGAGAGATCCAATCTTGTATCAAGTAAATAGCATAACACCCGAGATGACAAAAGTAGAATGCTATTTTATATTGCTTTTCATGAAAGCATCAGGTCTTGGAGAGCAAAGAGACACAATCTTATATGAAATAAATGACATAACACGAGAGATTAGGAAAATAGAATTCTATTTATCACGTTATTCATGAAAGCAAGGCCTAGGAGAATAGAGAAATTCACGCTCAGCGTGAAATAAATAACATTGGACGGGAGTTTCCAAAAGTAGATTTCTGTCTGTTAGGCTATTCACTAAAGAATTAGGCCTAAGGGGGCAAAGAAATGCATTCCTACAAAGAAATTAATATTGTATTCATGATGAATCCACGAACTTAGTTTGCTCGCCTATGTTTGTGATTAAGCTCCTCATATGTATGTATGTGATTAAGCTCCTCATCTAGGACTCAAAAATTTAATATGAAATTGCAAAAAAAAACTTTTGGTGAAAATTTACTGCGTAGCTTTGTACAATAATGTAACACAAAAGGAGGCTTCTCAAGCAACGATCTCATGATCCCTTTCCACAGGGATAAAATAAGATGACTCCAGAGACTAATTTACTCTTTGATAGAAAAATGCAAACAGCTAGTTTTGTGATTGATGAAATTATCAATTTTTGTTGATTTTTTAAAAAGCTTCATTTCCTTAATTGAATCACCCAATATGGATGCCTTGTTTGGCATAAACTCAGAACTCGAATAAGTCAAGTAAACGGGATGAGTGAGTGGCCGAGTGGCTTATACAGTCTTCGTCAAGTGACTGAAGTTAAGCTCGATAGATTGAGGTCAAACTCCGGATGGGTGACCTCGGAGGGCTGACCTCACAACTCACTTCGTCGTCCTTCGGAAGGGACGTTGAACTAGCGGTCCCATGTCTGGATGCGGCATGCACAATGGGCCTAAGTTAGCTTTCAGTAGCTAGAGATCCTGACAAGCCCATTCAAAACAAATTGAAGACAAACAAACAAAACAGATTAAACTTCACCAAGGAGGACCCATTCCATCATGTTATTAAAAAGTAGATTCAGTAAAAATCCACAAACCTAGCCTTTATCCGTGGATGTCAATTCTACAACCGTAACATTTTTCGTCCTTCCTAAGTTGGCGTACAAAGATCTCAGAACTTTGCTGCCAGAGTTGTCACAAGGAAGCGAAATTATGATAGTATTTCATCGACAATCAGTGAGCTGGGCTGGCTAACTATGGATAAAAGACGATTTGCACACAGAGTAAATCAGATCCACAAATGCTTGCAAAAAAACGCTCCACAATATCTGAAAGAAACTCTGAAAATCAATAGTAACGTTTATCAATGTTGTACAAGTTAGTCTGTTGAGCTGCACTTAAGAACAGATAAAACTAACTCGCTTCACGTATCAATTATAAACTTAAAAAGGTAGTTTTAGAAAACATCTTTACAACCTACCCTTCATAAGTATGTTATCTCTATCACCACAACAATTTTCCTCCTTTTTAAGATGGCATAAATTCACAACTCACTTCAGTTAGGTATCAATTATGAACTCAAGAAGGAAGAATCAGTAAACATCTTTAAATCCTACCCTTTATCTGCATGTCATCTCTATCACCAAAACAATCTTCGTTCTTTCTAAGATTGCATAAAGACGCAACTCACTTTAGTTAGGTATCAATTATGAACTCAAGAAGGTAGATTCAGTAAACATCCATACAACCTACCCTTCCGTATAAATTCTCTATCACCACAATGATTTTCGTTCTTTCTAAGATTGGCATAAAGTCGTAACTCACTTCAGTTAGGTATCAGTTATGAAGTCAAGAAGTTAGATTCATCTGCAGGTGTGTGTCATCCCTGTCACCACAAAAATATTCGTCCTTTCTGGCCTTAGCACATAGTTATAACTCGCTTCAGACAGGTAAACGAGATCAATGCTTGTTTAATTTAACATTTAATTTCAAACCATTTTATCAAGCCCTTTGTCGCAATTCTACCCTTTAGTTTGCTGTGGTTTATCCAGCTATTTGTACATGTGATTTTGTCTGTTGATCCCATTCCGATTGTTCAATATTTCTCCGCTGGGTCAGAACCAATATCTTTCGTCATATTGAGTCCTGTTGTCAAATTCAGAAAGGGCCTAAATGCATAGGGCACGACACATATTCTGAGTCTGAGTATAGTATAGAAATCAAACAGCTTAACAGAACTGTACAACCCTTTTAATCCTATGACAAATTATAGAATTTTCAATAGCTAACTGTGCTCAGTTACGTTTATACGGATGGTGTACATAACACAATCTGATTTGACTTAAGCAACTGTAGCTGTAGCTCTACAGCTCTTCAAAGCGATGAACGATTGTTCAAGGGTTTTGAACAGGTCTGTCTTCACCGTCGAAAACAAGGTTTTGTGGCTTACTGATCTCAATTATTTCCCTGTTTCAAATATTCAACTTGAGCAACCCTTATTTTACTCTCACAGCTAATGTAAAACGCCAAAACTAAATCAGATTAGGATGAAAATGAGACATTGCAGTCTGCTAAGTCTGCCAACCCGGTGAGATATTACACACTGATGAGAAAAAAGCTTTTTTCTCTATAACAACAAAACCTAAATTTAGCTAAAAAGAAATACTGTACACATGTGCCATTCATGGCGGGGAAAGACACAGGGTCATCTGGTCCCCACCAAAAAAGCTGTCTTTACCAGAGGGGGGTGACAGGGTAGTGGTACCATGGTACCAGAGGTGTGGTACCTGGTACAACGTTGTGCAAATGTGGTGGAACCTGGTAACAAAGGTAGGGGTGCCAAGCTTATATGAGTCGGCACCAATAAAAAAGTCGTCCATGGATGTTTTTGGAATTCCTAGAAAAATATTAGCCTTTAACAGTGCAGCCAGTGACACTGATGCCACGGTGACGTGGTCAGGAGTGGTTTGGTCTTGCCCATTGGTCTCACAATGAACTGACGTAGACCTCCTTTCAGAATTTGTCATATTCATGATTAACTGTACTATATTAATTATCAGTTATTAGCTCCTTCCCCCAAAATCGATGGTACCAATACCTTCAATTTGGGTGGAACTTGGTACCTTATATGAGTTGGTACCGGTACCAAAGACTCCCCCTGTCACCCCCCTCTGACCAGGTTTATTTCTAAGAATGGCACAAAAAGATAACATGACACACTTACATTGACGGGAGCGAGGAGATCCAGGCCTTCTGGTTGCAACTGTTCAACACCGAGCTCTGTCGCTTTGACACAGCACACTTTTGAGTGGGCACTGTAAAATGAATTTAAAAGGAACAAATATGAACATAGGAGCATTTAAGTAATGGAATGTGAATAGAGACAATGTTTGAAACAAGTTTGAGTTCATATCTAATATTGACGCAAAACAACAAGCAGAATTAGAAAGACATCTAACAATTAATGTTGAAGTGTAATTGTGTCAAAATAAAGAAACTTCAATGACTTTATAGTGTTTGGATTTTGTCATTTGCACGCGTAGTTTCATATTTCTTGCCTTTATTTATGCCTCAAATAGGCGTTTTGTTACTAAGAAACAAGGTAGAAAAGATGTCCCCAACAGGTAGAGTCTGGAACACAATGGGCTATGATGACATCTCACATATCGGTGTGCTCAGAAACTTGGAAGACGAGGTCCCCACTCAGATATGTCCGGAATTACATCGTGAATTACAAGGCGTTCTACTCAGTTAGAGTCTGGAACACAAGCTATCCACAGTGGGGGGTTACTGGGGTTTTGCGGATAGCGGATATCGGCCTGTTTTCGGTGCGGAAATGCGGAAATTAAACATCATTTCTGCGGATTGCGGATATTTGTTGCATTTTTGCGGAATGCGGATATTTCTGCAAAATTTATATTAGTTGCTAAAGCATCGCAGATTTGATGCTCATTCCGTCAAAATATTGTGTAACGTTTACTTAAAGGCACTAAAACAAACGAGAACAAGACAACAGCCACAATAACAACAGCAACAACAAATTTTTCACGCAAAATAATCACCAGTGATGACTGCAAACTGCTCGAGTCTGATCGGTCACGTGCAAAATGGAAAGAAAATGGCTTATGTTGTGTTTAATATGAAGTAAGAAGACTTTGCTCATAACCTTAAAGAATAGCGGAAATAGCCAATTTCTGTCTGCGGATTTGCGGAAACAGGACAGAAAAATTGCGGAAATGCGGAATTGGATACTCCCAAGTGACCCCCCCCCCCCCCACAGTGGGCTATAATAATAATAATAATAATAATAACAACCTACTTCTCCATTTCGGAGCAGTTACCAGTTAAACGTAACGGTAACACAGGCGTTTGTTTGTTTGTTTTTTTAGTTGGGAGAAAGTATGTGTTTTCTTTTTTCCTATTTATGACAAAAATGTCTTCACTTTTTCAAAGATCTTCCCGAGTTTTGCTGGGTCAGTTTTCAGTAAATTTTTTGAGTTCAAAGGTTTTTCTTTAAAATTTTGGCAATGAAATAAATGTTCAATGTTTTCTTCTTGAGCTCCACACCTTCTGCACAGGGTATCTTCATGTTTTCCTTTATAGTTAGCTTTTAAGTCAGTCATGTTTAGTTTTAACAATAATAGGTTTGCTGCGTCTTTATGAGTAATGTATTCTTTTTTTCCAAAGCAGTTATCTTTTATTAATCTTAATTTCGTTTTGTTGCATTCTTTCATATCTCTTTGTATCAATGAAGTTATTCTATTTATTATCATATTTTTCCATTCTTTGCTTGTCAGCTTCCCTATTTGTTTTTCTGAGATATTTATGTTTAGTTCTTTTAAATCATTTTTTATTTCTGAGTTCCAGCAGTTATTTAAATTTAGACGTTTCTGTTCTTTGTAAACCTTTTTTGTTAGTCGACTGTCTTTCATTTTTATCATCTTTCTAAGGTATACAAGTCTTTTCATTTTTATCCTATATGTAATTGGCATAAGACCACATTCATATGTTATACCTTGATATGGTGTTGTACTTGGTATGGAATTAGTTTTTGTTACTGCATCTTTTTGCATTTTCTCTAATGTTTTTAATTGTTGCTTTGATATATTTGTCCATGTTTCACATCCATATAATATTTTGGGGATTAGTATAGTTTCAATAAGCTTCAGAGTGATCTCCATTTTTTGTTTTTTGAAAGCTGGCTGATCAACAAGAAATTTAATTTCATTAGTGATAGCCATTGCTGCTTTCATTTTGTTTGATATATTATCACCTAATGTTCCTGTGCTATTGTGCATGTCTCCAAGATATTTGTAACTTTCTACCTCTTTGACAGCTGAGTTATTTAATTTCAGTTCACTTGATTGATTATATCTTTTGAGCTTATTGAATTTCATTGTCAAACATTCACTTTTATCCATGTTAAAATTAAGTAAGTTTTGTTTCTGATATGTTTCAAGAATATTTAACATTTCTTGCATCTTGTTAGTTGAAATTGAAGCAATCATGATATCATCTTGATATAGTAATGGTGGAATCAAGATGTTTCCATACCTTATTCCTAAGTTTTCGTCATATATTGGCTTTACTCCTTTATCAATGTGGTTGGCACATATCGGTGCAGCTAGAATTGTACCCTGTTTTAGATTTTCTCCTATTCCTATATGTTTTGTTGTTCCATTTGGGGAATCAATTCTTATGGAGCTTTCTTTGTTAAGTTCATATATACTTTTTAAGCATTTTCCTTTTACTCCACTTCTGTATAGGTCTATCAAACATGATTTTAAATGTAGTTTATCAAACGCTTTTTCCAAATCAAGAAACATGAATTTAATATTACATTTTATATATTTATGATAATCAATGATAGCCTGAACAACGAATAAGTGGTCAAGTGTTGATCTATCTTTTCTTCCACCAGCAGCTGCTTCAGAAAAACTATTATCTATGTTAGTACTCTGTCTATTTGAAATCATTTTTTCAAATATCTTACTGATACTAGATGTGAGAAATATTCCACGCCAATTCTTTAGTAGTCTTCTGTTTCCTTTCTTTTTGTAAAGTGTTTTAACAATTATTTTCTTCCATTTTTTGGAATTATCCCATTCTCAAATGAAATGTTAAATATTTTTAGCATGAAATCTAAACCCTTTTTTCCTATATTCATATATATCTCATTAGAGATGTTATCATCTCCAGGTGCTTTCTTTGTTTTTAGTTGCCGAATTGCCTCTAGTAGCTCCCATTTTTTGAAAGGCTTGTCAGTGGGAAACCAAGTGTTTTCATGTTTTTTCATAATGCCTAAAAATAATTTGTTCTTAAGTTTTATGTGCCTTCTATATTGTTTTCCTGGTTCCCTGTTTGTTAATAGTTTTTTGAAGTATTCCTCATGTTCTTTTAGAATTTCACCAACATCGGTCAGTTCTTCCCCTTGGTCATTTATTAATGAGGTTGGGTATTCATGTTTCTTGCCAAGTATGTTTGCTCTAATATTGTAGAATTCTGTGCTGTTCACTTTCACTCTTTTAACTTGATCAATATTCTTTTCCAAATTTATCTTTTTTAAATCATTTTTTATTCTCAGAATCATTTTTTATTCTATGAAGACATCTCACTTTGGGTGTTGACTGTTAAGAAACTTAGATGACGAGGTCCCCACTCAGATATGTCCGGAATTACATCGTGAATTACAAGGCGTCCTCCTCAGTTAGAGTCTGGAACACAAACTATCCACAGTGGACTATAAAGATATCTCACTCAGGGTGTTGAGAAACTTGGAAGACAAGGCCTCCTATTTCATTTCATTTTACATCCTTTACCCACGGTTATCCCGTCAGTCAAGAAAGACTGCTTTTCAGGGGACCGTGCATAAATCTTAAAAGAATAAATTATATCATATAAGGCCCTATCCTATCCAATTATCAATGATAAATAAATAAATAAAAAGAAAAAGCAAATTGAATCACTTCAATGTGTCTTTAAATGCTTTGAATGAGGATGCCTGCTTGACGTCCGAATCAAATTGGTTCCAGACTCCAGCACTACGATACGAGAAAGCTCGTTGACCATTACACGTTTTCATTAGAGGGAGTTAGAGATCAGTTGCGATGTTTCTCAAATTTTTCCTACTGCTTGCCGAAATTTTTGTACTAATTTCTGACAGGTAGTCTACAGCCAGGTCATTTACTGATCTGTAGCTGTCTTGACTTTTATCATATCCGCTACGGTAAGCCAATTCAGAATTTTTATTAGCCAGCGGAAGAATCATAACTACTGTTGATCACAATTCTAGCTGCACGGTTTTGAAGCTTTTGCAGCACCTGCAACTTGGAATGTGTCTGGTTCCGGAATCACATTGTATACACCGAGAGAGGCAGAAAAAGTCCCCATGTTTAGAAATTCACAGTGCCAAGAATGCTGAATGCATGAATGGATTGGAATGAATCTACTTCTGCCATGGGTGTTGTAAACACGATTTGGGTGTTGATTGTAGTACCTGGCCTAAATGTTCCTAAGTAAATAAGCCATTCCTGCTTTTAATTTCTTAGGAAGAGACAGCCACAGACGCTGCCCTCTATATTTGATGGTTTCAGATCCGTTAACTTGTTGTTCTTACCCTTGGTAGCAAATATTCACTATTGTTTGTCAGATTATAAGTAACAGTACGTTCACAGAAAATCTCCCCCATAAAAGGGGGGTTAATGTTCTCCATAGTTTTGAACATTTCAATAATAAGAATTTGCAGGTTCTTAGCATGAATACTAACCAAATCATCTTTTTCTAGCAGGGTGTTAAAGCTAGATTCAAAAAGCTTGCATCATGGAAGCAAAACTTCCATCAAATAAATAGCTTTTGGGAACTAGAACTTGACTAAATTCAATCAAATACATACATTACAAAACTTTTGCCAAACAAACTAGTCGCTGAATCTGATATGCATCCTTCCATTTGCAGATAAACCTTGGCAAGTAATCTTCTGCAAAAAGTTTGCAATATCAACGAGAATTTTTTTCGAAGAATGTTTTTCGTACCGGTAGAGCCAAAGATGTGTTTTCATGTTCGGAGGACTGCGGAATAAAAGTATTCAATATTAAAATGTTAATCTTTCAGTCAAGGCCTACTCAGATGAGCAAATTCTATTTGGTAAATTCTCTCATCTTTAAGACCTAAATATAGTAAACTTGCTTGTAAACTCACCCGGCACATTTTGTTCAAAAGTTCTGTAATTAAAAGCAATTACACCCTGTGGCAAAAACTTACACTCTCTGGTTGTATGAAGTCAGAAAATGGGCATGTCACCGGGTTACCCTGGGTACCAGACTCTCTTTAACAGAAAATTGAGAGACTGGCACAGTGCGACCAAAACCTCGTCCTGGTGCAAAATCCCTGGACGCAGCCTCACCTATTCCACGGACTGGAATCAGGAATCAGGAACCCTTGAATCAGACTCAATTGTCTGATAGATCAGGCCAACTTCGAATAACACCGAATACGAGGATTTCTCTTCACCACTTGCAAACTACCAAAGCCTACTTATCGGGATGATCAGGAGTTATGGGACTGTCATGGGAAGAGACAGTCCACCTAGCATTTTCTGTTAGAGAGAGTCTGGTACCCAGGGTAATCACCGGGTACGTGTGCTAGATGTGACGCAAGTTGAGAATTTATGCACGGATACAAACTTTGCATGTATAATTCATTCTGAAGATTTGGAACGAATAAAACAACTCTCAGGAAGGTTTCATGGAGAAATATTACAACCACACATTCAAGTGACTTCTAATGAGCCACCCCGAGTTCAGAGTTTGTTTTCAATTCGTTTTGAGTGGGCCCGTCAGGATTTCTAGCTACTGAAAGCTAATTTAGGCCCACTGTGCATGCCGCTATCCAGGCATGGGACCCCTAGTCTAACGTCCCTTCCGAAGGACGACGAGGTGAGTTGTGTGTGAGGTCAGGCCCCAAAGGTCACCCATCCGGAGTTTGACCTAGCTCGACCTGGTTACCTGACGAAAACTGTTTAAGCCACGTGGTCACTCACTCCGTAAACCGTGACGTCAAGTTTCACTTCAAACCTTCAACGAGGTCAAAATTCAAAACTTTCCACAATTTTGACGATACGTTTTCCGAAGATTTCGAAGGAATAAAACGAACGACTCACTTGGTGAATTGTCGAGAGTTCTTTGAGTTCAAAATTTAACCTATAAACCACAACATCTTACATCATACGTTCAACTTTGACCCCAGAAGATTCTTGGCCTTTGACCGTAACGTTGAGAAGACTTCGACAAAAACAAAAACTCATTGAAAACTATCATGGAGTAGAATATCATAAAAACTACAACTGACAAATCATTTCTAACGTGCTGTTATGTCAAATGTTAAAGTTCGAGCTTTAAAGGGCCAGGGTCACGTAATGTAAACAAACTTCTTTCGAAATAACGATTTTGCAGTATTTTTGATAGGCCATATCAAAGAGATTTTCAACTACTTTTCTCAAAATGAAGGTGTTATTATGAAGATGGACTCTTGAGCTACGTAGAGAAACAAACGAAACACTCATATGTTGTACGATTGCAGAGATATTGGTGGATTTTTGGAAGTAACTTCCCAGTGGATTCACCCCATCCACCAAAATCTGTGCAGAACACAATGGCCACGCGTGGGCAACAATATAGATTATAGAGATAACGGGTTTGTTTACGGTTACGTGACCCGTTCCCTTTAACATATAAGGGCAATGACATCATGTCTCTAACTTTGGCCTTCAACTAGGTCTAAATTCAGAACATTCTAGACCTTTGACACATACGTTTTCGAAGATTTCAAACAGCAAAAAAATCACGTCACAGCAACATATCATAGGAGAATAAGAAAACTAAGGCCCCGTTCACACCGGAACGCAATCGTTCCGTTCCTTCATCTTCATTTCAGTTTCTGGAACGCAAAAATAGACGGTTCACGTGGGAACGGAACGATTGCGTATCGGTATTTGTTTCTGTTCACACGGGAACGCAATCGTTCCGTTCCACAGTTTTCTCTTTAAAACGTCCTTGCCAGTTTGTCCAGCAACAACTACATCCAAGCATGCGTCTAGGGCAAAATAAAAATCGTTCCGTTTTTTGGACCAGTCTTGCACCTCATTGCCTGTTCACACGGGAACGAAACGGAACGATTGCGTATCGTTCCACTTTTCGTATCACTTTTTTTATCGTTCCACTTTTTGGGACGGAACGATGTTATTTTAAGCGTTCCCGTGTGAACGCAACCCCTAAGAGTTCCACTTTTCGGAACGGAACGATATGGAACGGAACGATTGCGTTCCGTGTGAACGGGGCCTAAATAATGGTTGATAACTCCTCAGTTCAAACTCCCACCCCAAATTCTGATCTTTATCTTGAAACAGGTTGAGCTTTTGACTTCAACGAAGTCAAGAAGTTGACAACCAATTTCCCAAGGGTTTCGAACAAACATCATTCATTTCATTTCATTTCATTTTTACTTATTTAGGCACGGTAGCCCCGTCAGTCCATGGGAACTGCTTTTCAGGGGGCCGTGGCAAAACATTTACAAATAGGAAGATAGATACTACGAAATAGGAAAGGTCATCATAGTTTGTTTTTGATTCTTCTCTTAAAGGTGGCAAGGGAAGGTGCCTGTTTGGCATCGCGTTCAAGTTGATTCCAAAGCTTAGGTCCACGAAAAGAAATAGCCCTCTGCCCATTGTTTGTTTTTCGTAATGGAAGCGAAAGATCAGTATCAGTATTTCTCAGTTTCCTAACATATCGAGTCGAATTTTTTCTAAACAGGTTGGAAAGGTACTCTGGGACGAGGCCATTTAACGATTTGTACATAGTTGTCGCTATTTCGCTCCTAATAATATCATCCACAGTTGGCCAATTCAAACTGCGAATTATTGGCATAGCAGGCGCATCAAAACTGCTTTTAACCACAATTCTAGCTGCTCGATTCTGCAACTTTTGCAACGTTTGCAGTTTAGTCACCCCACAGCACCCCCATACTGAACAGCAGAACCGAAAATGGGGCTCAACGATACCCCGATACATTTCACTCAACGTGTTTTGAGGTAAAAATTTTCTGGAATATTTCAAAAATCCGATTGCACGAGAAACCTTGGTACGGAGATTGTTAATGTGTTCATCCCAATTTAAGCTCCTATCGATCATCACACCCAGATACTTTGTTCGGTCAACATTTTCAACTTGAGAGTCACCAATAAAAAACTGTGGATGATCAACGGTTTTATCACTGATTTTCTTAATTTTGGGCTGCGAACCTACAATCAGAGCTTGTGTTTTTAGAACATTCAAAGAAAGTTTATTACCTTGCAACCATTGCTTCAACTCGTTTAGCTCACTGTTTAAAGTTTGGTTTATATCTGCTAAGCTCGAAGAAGAATAAGAAATACTGGTGTCGTCGGCGTACATGGTCACTCTACCTTTGTTCAGAGAGAATGGAAGATCATTGATATAAATCAGAAACAACAGAGGGCCTAGACAAGAACCCTGGGGCACACCGCAGCGAATATCTTCGGTTTTAGAACATATCCCATTAACTTTGCAGAATTGCTTTCGAGAGGTTAGATATGACGTAAACCAAGTAAGTTCTAGATTTTCAACACCATACTTTCTCAACTTTGCAAGTAAAATGTCATGGTCGACAGTGTCAAATGCTTTCTTTAGATCAATAAAAATATTTGCGGTGTATCTGCCATTGTCCATGTTCACATACCAGTCATCTGTGTTGTTAAGAAGGCAAGTGACAACAGAATGAAGGGCTCTGAAGCCAGATTGGTTTGAAAATAGATGTTTGTTTTTGTCCAAATAAACGTACAGCTGGTTAAAGATAAGCTTTTCAAAAACCCTGGCTAAAACAGGCAGGACAGATATAGGTCGGTAGTTAGATCGATCGTTAGTTTGACCACTTTTAAAAATTGGGGCTACTCTGGCTATTTTCCAGCTGTCTGGAAAACAACCAGTAGCAATTGAAAGATTGAAAATATCACAAAGAGATTCTGAGATAACCGGAAGAGCAATTTTCAGGAAATAGCTAGCAATGCCATCAGTACCACAGCCCTTTGAGGTTTTGAATTTGCCAAAAACTTTACATAACTGGAAGGTGTCAATAACGTGGAATTTAAATTTGGTTTTCCGTGGATTTACATCATAATCATTCTCAAGAAGAGGGTTTTTTCATAATCATTCTCAAGAAGAGGGTTTTTCATAGAAAACTATCAGAGATAAATGATAAAACTAAAAGCTACCAGTAACTGTTAATGATTCAGCAAGTTTTCAAATTTTCTCTCCAATGGGCTATATAAACTCAAAAGCTTCCAGCATTTTTCGCAATGGCTCATCGCCTGTAAGATCTGTATACTTGCACTTGATGACGTCATCGAAGTTGTGATTGGTTAGATAACGAAGGTGTGGCTTACTGTCAGTGATAGCCTCAAGTATCACCTTGGCAACATCGTCACCTTTTTGCATAGACTTTCCAAATGATTTTGCAGCGTATTTGTTGAATTTTTCAATCGTACCGGCTGTAACTTCATCCAGGTTGTCAGTTTTGAGCTTATCAAATTGAGCGTTCTCTGCAAACTTTGTCAAAACTGGTCCAGGTTCAATGGTTGATACACTGCAAACAGAAGGGAAAGGCATTCATGAGCTCAGAGCCGTCGAGAACCGGACCGGGCCCCAAGGTTGGGAGCAAAAGGGGCCCTCCGGCGCTGAAGGCAACGAAAAAGTTTTTGGGACACGCCATTTTTCTCTTAGACCACGCCCTCAAGTTCACTGGTAAAACACTGCTTTAAGGTGGACATGCACTCCCATACACTGTTGGAAACAAAATTTGTTATGGAAAAACTTTTTTGATCTCTGTGTAAAGACGTTTAGAAGGTCAGTGGGCCCGCTGGCCTAGAGAAGTTCCTTGAGGAAAACAGAAAACAAAGAAAAAATGAGTAATGTATATCTTTCAGGGCCCCTAAAGGCCCCGGGCCCCCTGGTAACTACCCTGGCGATCCCCCCTTCTCGACGGTACTGCATAAGTTATTAGGAATAAAGGGAATAGTATTGGAAGAGCAATAATTGACGAGTTAACTCTTCCATACATGGATAGCAGATCCACTCAAAATCCATTTGCATTTGAGGTGGATCACTACTACAAATCAAGTTCATTTTTCAGCGATAAGGTGGCTCTCTACAGATAAAAAGTTATTTCTGAATCCCAAGAGGGGGACTCCCTGTTAGTAGCTGGCGGGGGGGTCACAAACTTCTTGCGTTTGTGAAACGTTGTATAGTATACCTTTTGTTACGCTATTCGGTGCATAGTGCTAAGGTGAGTCTTCCAAAAAACACTGCAGTTGCGAAAAAGCCATAAAACTTCCAATTTCTATTTACAATGAAACATTGAGTATATATTTGGGGTCTAAAAGTGTCTTAAGTTTAGTATATTTTTGGGATTTTCAAAAATATGCTAAGCCATATCCCCTGGCACATATCAATAGGGAGTTCCCCCTTGGCCTCTGAATAACTTTTGATGTCCTGTCATTCATTATATCAAAAACGATAAAATAAATCTAAGGGAGGACTATCTTTTCTTTAAAGACAGAAGTTTTTGTATAAAGGCTGTCCCAAAAATTGTTCCCCGTTTGTGTGGTTGCTGTGAAGGAGCTGTATGCATAATCATCTCAATTTTGATATATGGCCTAATAGATCAGACCTCAATTTGGAGCTTGAGACCTTGTTTGAGTCAATCTGACAAGTGGTTGCTGATTTATGGCAGAAAATAGTCAAGCAACAAGGGCAGATTTTGTACTACAATAGCATCAGTCGCTTTGGTTCACACCTCAATTCAAACCGATTAGTGAATGCAGACAAAAGAAATTCTCTCAAGCAGAAATTCAAAACAAACGAAGACGCAAAGTTGCCCTGAAACCAGTACGGCAAACTTTCGTTTGGTGCGGGTGAAGGAAGGTTTTTAAGAGATGTAATGTGCTCATAATGAAAGAAGATGGGTAAATCTAAAGTTCTGTCTTGGGCATTTTGTTTATTTGATTCGGGAGCTGAGCAGTGACTGCGTATATCTGAGCAATAAATGTGCTAAAATTCTAATGCCCTCTGCTCGGTTTTTGAGTCAAATAAACAAAATGCCCCAGACAGAACTTTAGATTTACCCTTCTTCTTTCATTATGAGCACATTACATCTCTTAAAAACCTCCCTTCATCCGCACCAAACGAGAGTTCGCCGTACTGGTTTCAGGGCAACCTTGCGTCTTCGTTTGTGTAGGGAACCCCCTGTAGTATTTCCGTGCTTTAGGAGTCACGTGACTCAGTAGTGTATTTACGTTTGGTTTGGGCCTATTTTCCTCATTCGGTTACAGTCTTTCGCAGTAAGCTAAAGTTCTTTCGAATATAGTAACTAACATTTGTTTTGAATTTCTGCTTGAGAGAATTTCTTTTGTCTGCATACACTAATCGCTTTGAATTAAGGTGTGAACCAAAGCAACTGATGCTATTGTATTACAAAATCTGCCCTTGCTTAGTCAAGCAATGTCAAAACAAAGTAGGTTTTTAAAGAACGAGTTCTGGCGTCATATAAAAATTTTTACTACATTTCTTAAATGGTTGAAGGTTCTCTCTTATAAAAAGACAGCAAAAGGTTACACCCTTTCTTTGAAAACTTACTTTCTTTTGTAGTCGCTTGAGAACAACAGAGGTGCAGTTTTTGAAGTAACCACTTGCACTTATTTTGCTTTCTCTCATTCCTAAATCAGTAACCATCTGTCAGATTGACTCAAACCATGAGCGTCAGGAAACACTTGGATTGGATTTGTGCGGTCGAAGGCTGCGGCTTTTAATTGTAGAAGCAGCCGTGATATATCCAAAGTGGCTTTGCTTCATTCGTTAGCCACTTGACCGCTGACCTGACAGCCGCTCATTTGCCAATCCTAAGATTCAGATTAGGCAATAAGCATATTAGTGTCTGCCGGGTCAGCGGCCAAGTGGCTAGTAGAAAGCAAAGCCGCTACAAAGACATCGCAGCTATTTTAAATCTTGAAAACCGCAACCTCCAACCGCAAAATTTTAAAAGCCAATCCAAAAACGTTTCCTAACGCCCATGCTCAAACAAGGTCTCCAACTCTAAGTGGAAGCTACCCTGGGTACTGGTACCCAGGGTAAGTGGAAGCTTGCCCTACGAAAAATTTTAAGAACCGAAATAATTGAATTTACAGCTTCTCCACAGCAGCCACACAATGGGGCACAATTGTCCGGGACACCCTGTTTGCAGTATTGATTTTTCGTATTAATGCATTAATTTTCTTAATATTGTAGCTTTGTTGTTTGTTTGCAAAGATAGCATCATGCAATTGAATGGAGTGAATTTGAAATTTATGAAATTGCATTGAAAGTGAATAGAAGACAAAAATATTATCGCTTGAAATCATATTTTTAGGCAACGGTGAAGGTGAAGGTGAAGTTGCGTTTTTCAGCACCAAGCGCTGGAATCGCAGAAATAGAGCAGACCTAATCGAATCCGCAACCTCTTGTCATGACGCGTAAGTGGTGACCCTACCGGGATTCGAACCCAGTCCGCCTGACTGTTCTGGTTGCAATTACACCACGGCGTCAGAGGATTACACCACAGCGCCATAACACCTTCAAACATGCAACGGCATTTTGACAAACCTTGAATTCTTGTAGCAAAGTTTTTAATTGAGATTTATGTGAAATTTGAGTCTTAAATGACAGCACACAGCTCTGTCATGGAAATTATCGGAAAGCCGCGTCGTGTGGAGAAATTACTTTCAGCCACATTGCAAAGCCTGGAATATAGTAAATCCCTGCGTATAAGAACCGACTTTTTCGAAAGCCAGGCAGAAATTGGTTCTTATTTCAAAGGTACTAATACTAAGTTCAAGGTATGGAGGTTCTTGTTTGACGGGTGCATCGTTTAGTTCACTTGAGAGTCTCACAAAGATGTTCAGCCCTATTTTTTGTTTCAGAAGTGTTCTTATGGACCTAATAAGTAATCGAGGAGGAGAATAAAACTTTCAAAGCCAACTCGGACCACAATGACCTTAATAACAGCAATCAAAGATCAACTTTGCAACCCCTGCGATAAGAACCTATGTTTCATCAGAGAAATAGGTTCTTAACTGCAAGGAAAATAATTTAGGAAAAACAGCCTGTAGGTTCTTATATGATTTACTGTAGTCTTGCCCTAAGTCTATTTTGTCAACTGTAATAAGTCTATCTGAACCTTTTCCTAACTGTCCGTTTCCCATTTTTTTTGACTGACGAAATTGACTTTGGGCAAGTCTAAGCCTGGAATAGCTTTGAATGAGTGAGAATTGGTATTGGTACTGCTATGAAAATTCGGTTTGAATGATTTGGCAAATTGAACTATTCATCCTGTACCATCACTTAACGGGGCAGGGTCACGTAACCGTAAACAAACCTGTTATCTCTAGAATCTATATTGTTGCCGACACGTGGCCATTGTGTTCTGCACAGATTATGGTGGATGGGATGAATCCACACCAAAGTTGCTTCTAAAATCCACTGATATTTCTGCAATCGTGCACCATGTAAGTGTTTCGTTTGTTTCTCTTCGAAGTACAAGAGTCCATCTTCAAAATTACACTTTCATTTTGAGAAATGTAGTGGAAAATCACTGTGATATGGCCCATCTAAAATACTGCAAAGTCGTCGTTTTGAAAGAAGTTTGTTTACATTACGTCATCCTGCCCCTTTAAGTTGGCAGCTTATGTTCCTTTTCAAATCAGCTTTGTTTCTTTTCCCAACTTGATGTTTTGGAGGACATCTGGTACAAAGTATTGTTTTCGTTATAAGAAAGTATAAGAAAATAAGAGAAGTATAAGAAAGTATTGTTTTCGTTATAAAAAGCTGCCATAATAAACTTAACTCTCAGATTAACAAAAAATTAAGAAACTCAAGTACTGGGAAAACATAACTTAAGAAACTTTTTATTTTGATACAGGAATCCTTGACATATTTTAAAGGGAATCTACATGGGCCAGGTCAAAAATATAATCTATTGTACTCGACAACTTAGACGCATCTGGCTTTATTGTGTGGCTAAAGAAACAATGGGTTTGTGGGCGTTTCTCTAGCCTATTTATAGCGGCTACGAGATATAGCTATGTCTATTCCCTTTAACTTCGTTTTCACATGTTTTCTGTATCATATTACCCGGAAGACTTAGTAGGTACTTAAGTAATGTCAAGACACTCGAAAGGCTTCAAAAAGCAATGTTTTGAAATGTTCACTTGGGGACTGGCAGTGAATATGAGGATTGTTATGGAGTCTCCAAGAAACTCGTCAGAAAATCTGAGCACTGAAAATCTGATAATTTTAAGAAACTTTCAGTGCTGGTCTCAACACCCAGCTTCTTTATAAAAAATGCGTGTATTTCAACTGACTCAGCAAGGAAGTGAAAAAAGAAAAAGAATTACGTACTGGATGTTTTCAAAACCACACAGCTCCATAGCCAATGTCTCGGTGAAGCCCTCTATTGCAAATTTCGTGGCAACATACGAAGCACTGAATGCAAATCCCATGATTCCTGCAATTGAGGTCACAGTTATTACATGGCCACTCTTGGCCTTCTTCCAGTGCGGTAGCAGTTTCTGTGTCAGCTTTATCGGGCCATGGACATTGGTAGCAAACATGTTCGCAACATTGTCACTGGGATGATTCTCTATCGCACCAACCCAACCAAATCCAGCATTATTAACTGCAAAAAACAGCAATTAAATATTACTAAAATTCAATGATATGGCCGCCACCGGAAGGATTGCGAGGCCCTAGGACATGCAAGAAAGGCGCGTTAATTTAGTACAAAGCTAGCCATTAAGGCTGATTTCCAGTCAGTGGAAATTTCCAAGCGGGCGGAAATTCTATAGCCTGTGTCCTAGACCGCTTCCAAAAAGTGGTCTTTTTGGAAGTTTTCTGGGACACAGGCTAAAATTCTACTGTTTACGAGAGAAAATGTCGCTCTGAAATTTGAATAGATAGTTAGGGCTGTTGGTAGTAGGGTTAGGGGAGTTGATAAGGTGGGGGTCATCAGGGTTTGCGGAACAGCGGAATTTGAAGAAAATTTGTTGCGGAATACGGAATTCTAGCAATTTCTCGGCGGAACGACGGAATTCTCCACTCCTACGGGACGCGGATTTTCTCAAAAATTGTAAGCGGAATGCGGAATTTTCTTGAAATTTCATGGATTTGCGGATCCTTCATCTGTTGTCTTGTAAAAGGGGTCTTGGTCACACCTCTGTTTTTCTGGTCAGCACTATGAGAATATTTTCCAAGCTTTGCACAAAAATTTTAAGTGCTATTGTCCTTCTCTTTTCACCTTGATGGGTGAAAATGTCTAACAATACTAATTTGTGCCATCATTTTTATAACAAAGTGGCGGGACGCGGAACTTTGACTAAAAATGACCGGGATGGCGGATTTTAACTGAAAATACGTCCTCGGGTTGCCAAGGGTGTTGGGACGCGGACGCTATCATTTGTTATCTATTTGTGTCTTGTTTTCTTGTCTTGTTTCCTGCTCTGTTTCGTCTTCAAACTGATGTGTGCAACGGAACGTAGGCCCAAACTCTCTCAAATTGTTCAAATATTACTCCCATCTCTTTTTTTGCTCCAGGAACTGGGCCCTTCAAGTCATTTTTGCCTACTAGTCAAATTTCCTTAAAAGACCCCTTGCCTGCTCGACTGCGACAAAGACGATCATGGCATTGGTGCTTGCAAATTGTGAATGAAGACTGAACGTTTTGTGTGGCAGCAAGAAACAAGGAACACTGTTATTTCTCTATGATTTTTAAGTTGAAAGAACAGTTTGGGAAAAAGAACAGTTTCCCCATAGTTTCCATGTAGATAAAAGGAAATGTGCTTTTATCTTTAGTTTCCACGGTTTCTCAGAATAAATTTCAAATTTCCAAATAATTTCTCATTGAACAGAACAGAGAGCTTTCACCCCTTTTGCAAAAGATGGGGGGACAGCAAAACGGTATTGTGACGTATCGGAAACAAGAAGTCGAATGGCTTGAACGCGATAGCAACAACAACAGCAAGAAAGCTTTGAAAAAACGTTGCTTACAGTCCACAATGCCAACAAATGTCTAGATATTTTGGATAGGAGATATCTGTCGAAAATGTTTCCATTTTAAAATCCAACAAATGCAATTTACCTGCAATTTATGCACACATTTTGTTATAACTAGTCCTCCTGGCGACAAATAAAAAATAGTCTTGACAACCACAGTTGAGCCTTTTATGCAGGCATTTTCGCATTTCCATGACGATTTCCATTCACGAAACAAAACTGTCATTTTTCTATCGCTATTGTTGTTTTGGCTTTTAAAAATATGCTGTGTCTGACCCCCGTCACCTACTTATGGGGAGTCGCAAGGCCTTTAAAATTGATTATTCATGGTGACAATTGTTTCTTGTGGAAGTGGAATCCCCCAACCTAACCACCAGTGTGGCCGGACAAAAGACCCTGGAGAGCAAAAAATCTCGGATTGCAAGAGTATTGTGTGTAAACGCCACTTCATCTCTAGACTTGCCCCAAGTCTATTTCGTCATCTGTAATAAGTCTGGCTAGACTTGGGGCAAGTCTACTTCATCTCCCTTCATGACTTCTGCTTTCTGACCAACATCATTTCACCAAATCACTTCAGAGATGGCACGACCGGGGGGCTTAGGGGGCAGGAGCCCCCCTAAAAATTCACTAAGCCCCTCCGTGGGCACTTGAATTTTTGAAAATTGCTATCCATTGTCGGCACTTCCGTAACTTGCTTATGTTTCTTGAGAGTGTAGTCGCATTTACTTCGCATTTTAGGCCAATCTGAAAGGTATGGTCCGTAAATATTTTGCTCGCTTCGCTCGCAGTCGGCACTCGGATAGCTTTAGCCCCCCCAGCATTGCTTCCCTGGCGCCTTCTCTGCACCAAATCGACCATCTGCCCTGTGCTAACCATCGGCCTTTGTGGTTGTCAACTATCCCACAATGCATTTTCAGGGACCCTAAAAATCCCATAGATCTTTGTGAATAATTTCCAGTCCCCTAGAAAACAAAGGAATCCCGACATCTTGTAGGCTAATAGGAATCCCTACGGGACTTGCTATTTTGCCATTTGCTGACTTGTTTTCAATGCTTTGCATCCTGTTAAAGGGCATGTGTCGTGAACCTGATTGGCTAATGCAATACAATCGTCTCTTTTGTTTAGAACAATGCACGGGATCGAGGCTGAATTTTTACGGCAGCAAGAATTCATGAAGCAGAAATGAAAAGTCACGAAACAATGAAGTTCCACTCCAAACGTCTTTGTTGTATTAACCAATTGCCGACGCGACATATGTCCTTTAACTGCACGCATGAGAACAACCTTTTCTTAATGAAACAAATCACTGCACAAGTTTTTAAAGTAGCCTATTAACTTAGACAAAGCCGTAGAGTCCAAATTTGATATTTCAATTTCTTCAATTTCAAAGGAGTCATTCCAACCTACATTCCTTGTACGTGTCACCTTGTACAATGTTGTTTATTTCTCTTTCGCACAAAGGCTGCTGGTTAGCACAGGGTCTTTAATACGGAAAATTGCACATGTTGAACTTTCACGAAATCCAGTTCTGAGGCAAGCAAATCCTTTGACAGAAACGCCCACTTTTCGGATTTGCAATTCAAAAATTGAGTCAAATGGCAAAATGCTAACGAAACTGGCAGAGGTCTGCGTAAAATTAAGAGAAACGTGAAAACATAAAGGTGTGACATACGCAATACATCGATGCGTCCTTCTTTAGCCAAAAGTTCATCAACAACTTTATTTATGTCTTCGTCTGATGTAACATCAAGCTTCTCGATGAAAAGAGTCTTTCCCAGCACTTCGCTGCCATCCTTCTCAAGGTCACCTTTCTTGCCAAGATTTCTCATCGTTGCATAAACTTTAAACCTCTCTTCTGCATCCTTTGCCAGGAAAACTGCAGTGTCAAGGCCTATACCACTTGAACAGCCTGTTATTAGGACGACCTTCTGCTTGCTTTCTGCCATCTTGGTGTCGATCTGTCTGGCTTTATTTGCTACTGGTTCAAGACACCTGTCCTTTGACCTTACACCTTCGTCAAATTACTGTTCAAGCGAAAAACTCTGCCTTTGATCTTGATGTCTATGGCTGCAAGAAGCTGACGCAAGATGACTTGCAAATGCGAAATTAACAATAACAACTGAAACTGCATACGTACGGTAGATTTCACGAATTGACTAGTTGTCAACAAAGCGTTGACAAGCAAACCCAGATATAGATTTTTGTTTACGAGTGTGCAATAAGTAGAATGTGAAGAAAGATGATGGGTAAGAGGAGAGTGGCCTTAGGACTGGACAATATCCGAAATCATAAGGTCAACAATAGTATCAGACATGCGTGATCGTGCTGAACATGAACCTAATCAGTCATGCATGACAGAGTAGAAACTGCGTAAAATGACTTCATCGACCAGTCCGAGATAAGGAAGTGTTTGGACAGATAACTAGAAGTAACTAAAAGTCATCAACTGCGCGCACTCTTAGATATTTCTGAACTCAAATAAAGCCACAAATTCGTAAATGACTTCTTTACTGTTCCCTTGAACTGGATTTAATTAATTGTTCCATTATTCCCTATTCCATGTTTTATGACTAGAAGGAGGGTGATGAAAACAGGGTCAACATATTATTGTGCTGAGTTAATACTTACCTCAGGAAAATGGGCTGTCAGTGCATCGGCCTCTCACGCCCCAACGGGTTGAACTGTCCGCGGGGGAGAGTGCACTAGGCCCTTTTGCCTGAACAGGGGTAGCTTTTACGGTCGGTGATGACATGGAATACGAAATTCCGGCCAATGCACCTGTCAGGAAGTCCGACTGGACAACCGAAAGAACTAAAAAGTAACGCAAAAAACAATAAACTCAATAACGTAAACATAAGAAGGGACAGGGAGGGTGGGAGAATTCGTCTTCATGGCTGGCTTGCATTTGAAGAATGAGGTCGAATAACAGAACCCCACAGGGTAAATATCCTATTGCTTTTTGTGACGCATGCTGGCTGCTCAACCAGAGGATGAAACATCCCGACAAGACGCTAGGGGCGGTCCCAACGAGCTGCCTAATGATTAATGTGCTCTCCTTTTGTTGGATATTAGACAATTCATATTCATACCTTACAGATTAACGGGACGGATATGGCGCCTTTACAAGTCACAAGCATAAACTGCCTCGGGATGAGCCGTTTCCAGAAAGCTAGCCAAGTTCATTTACCGTTCCATGTTTTAGGCCAGGCTCGGAACTGGGAACAAGGAGCTGAGCTCCCGGCCAAGGACGAAACAGTAAGAAATAACCTCCTGAGCCGTATTAACTAGGCTTAAAATCCATTTAACCCCCATTTAATACTTACCTCAGGAAAATGGGCTGTCAGTGCATCGGCCTCTCACGCCCCAACGGGTTGAACTGTCCGCGGGGGAGAGTGCACTAGGCCCTTTTGCCTGAACAGGGGTAGCTTTTACGGTCGGTGATGACATGGAATACGAAATTCCGGCCACCAGAGCACGCAGTGCTCCACCCAATCACCAACCGTAAAAAACTTAGACGAACTTCTCCCTACCTAAGCAGAAACTTAAATAACGGCAGAACTGGAACAAAAAAACATAAAGCCTTCGATAAGGCACTATAAGCAAGCCTTCAACAAGGCGTTATCCAATCATATACAAAAGATCGGGACGTCAAAGCACGCCGCGTGCATGACCCTTAAAAGGTAAATAAAACGATAAAGTGGCGGCTAGGCTTAAGGCCTAACCGTCACAAAGATGCAGCTGGTGCTCGAGCACTCGACTAGGCCTTTCAGCCAGCAACTGATGCTTAACGTGCATCCGACACGCCCTGCATTAGGGCAAGCAACACTGATACAATCTTGTAGCAAACACTGTTACGCCACTGGCACTGCACACATGCTCACGCCACTGACACTGTTTATGATGAGTAACACGGCAAACATTTACCAGTTAGCAACTGGCTAACACTGCCACCATGGCACAACACATAAAAGTCTTGCGCCATCGACACGACAGCACCTGGCTCCTTGGCTGCTGCTTCGTCACCAGAATTTCAAACATGTCCGTCTTCTTCTGGGTGTCAGTGCGTTCCATCCCTGCAAGATAAAAAAAAGGGGGTACGTGCCGACCAGGCTCACGGCCTAGCCGTCACGAGGCATGCTATTGGTGTGATCCACCCGGTGGGCCCGACGGCCCGATAACAAACTGATGCCACGTGCATCCGACACACTTTACAGTTAACGCAAGCAGCAGATACCACCTGGTATCGAGCCCATCTGCGAACATTACATACCATATTGATATAAATCAAGCACGCAAACACAATTCCTACCAGCTATAATTTAGTAGGAAGTAATAAAAGCCGCAGATTGCCATCGTTCAGTTTGAAAACACGCACGATGGCATCTCACAACACTTGTCTGCTGCACAAGCGATAAAGGCCACAGGGCTGCCCCCTCGTATGTAATCTAATCTTTGTTAAACCCATTTTAAAGTTGCAAGACAGGTGCTAACTTCAAAAATTGTTTGACTGGCCTTGTCAGCCTTGCAATCGATGTTGTATTATGCTGCTGATTCTTGCTAGAATGATAGAGCACTATTGGCAAGAAAGCCACAAAAAACCACGCATCCATATAAACTTAGGCACATAGAGTAGTCTATGCTGACGCAACACATGTAAATGCAAATGCACAATAACCCACCAAAAGCCTTATTTCGAAGCGTTGATAGCAATATATTGCACAAACAATTTGGAACGATGGCGAAATTTTTGGCTTTCTACATTTTTGTTCTTTTGCCCTCTCTGCTGCAGTGTCAGTTTTCGTCTCGAGGGAGAAAACAAGGCATAACAATGTGGCGTCGCGAGGGTAACAACAATAAAAACACGTAAATTTGGTTTTTCTTTTCTCACGTTTCTTCGATCTTCCAAAAATCTCCATCAACTTATCACAACCATAACAAATTCAAAACAACTCTCGCCATGCAAATCTTCCTCTCCTCTCAATAACATCAACACAATTGTCCTTAATCGCTTCATTCCGCATTCTTTATCTCTCCTCCGCAACACTCTCACACTCCCCCCTCCTAAACGCTACTTATCCCTGACACCATGAATAACCTAAAACGAAATCATAAACTTAAACAATATTTTAAGCAGTAGTCTTTTTTTTTGTCCATTTTCTCCAGTTTTTGTTGTCTATTCACAGTCTATGTACAAAGCCATTTGATGAGTCTCTTTTCTCCGATAATCTATAACGGCAGTCTATCTCTGCTAGGTTCATCCTTTGATTTCATTGTCAATAATCATAAACGGGTACACCATATCTTTCTGGTTCTCTTCGGTTCCTCCGTAGGTTGTACGGTCGAACTATTTGCTCCGGGTCCTGCATTAAGCGAATTGGTTGCTCCTCTCGTTCCACTGGTTCAATTAAGAGGTCCTCGAATTCAGAATCGTCATCAGATTCATGTTCTAACACATGTTCAGCTTCGTTAATTTCCTCTCGTTGTAACTCGACATTATAATGCTTCAAAGCATTGTGATTCACAACTTTACTTTTGTTGTCACGCAACGATTGGATCTCATAAGTTCCGTTCATCACCTTTACAATCTGAAATGGCCCAAGGTACTTTGGCGACAAACCTCTTGCTCTGTTATCTTTCAGCAAAACAAGGTCACCTAACCTGAACTCAATACTTCGCGCAACTTTGTATCTAGAATCATAATCGCGTTTTTGTCTCTCTTGTGCTTTCTCTACTCTCTCCGAAACGGCAGTACGCAACTCTTCATGTCTGTCTCGCAAGTCTTCCAAATACTTTCCTGGACCATGTGTTGGTGTTGGTAGTCCATCTGAAGGGCAAACACTAAACGAAAGTCTTGGTTGACGCCCATAAAGTAACTCAAATGGAGAGAATCCTGTGGTCTCCTGCTTGCAAATTCGATACGACAACAATACATGTGGCAGTTCTTCATCCCAATTGTCTTGGTCTTTATTCACTCTTGCTCTTAACAAAGCTTTCAATGTTTGGTTAAATCTCTCACATAACCCATTTGTCTGTGGATGGTAGGCAGTCGTTCTTCTCTGATCGATGTTGAACATTCGGCACATGCTTTTTACTAAATTCGACTGAAAATTGGTACCTTGATCTGTAAGCAAAACCCCAGGTAAACCGTGTCTCGAGAAAATTTCTTCCAATGCTCTTGCAACTGTCTCTGCTTCTTGATCTTTCATCGCGATCGCTTCTGTAAACTTGGTGTAATAATCAATAGCAACGAGAATATATTTGTTGCCTTGTCTTGTGCGCTTTAAAGGGCCAACAATGTCTACCCCAATCATGTAAAATGGTATTGGAATCACGGGCAATGGCTGCATTGGCCAACGTGGTCGGGGGACTGTCTTTGTTCTTAGACACGTATCGCATGACTTGCAAAATTCATCCACATCCGAATAAAAACCTGGCCAGTAATAGTTGGATTGAACTAGCCCAAAAGTTTTTCCTGTACTCATGTGACCAACATTAGCATGCGCTCTCTCCAATATTTCCTTTCTGAGTTTCCTTGGTAACACGACTTGTAACCTCCTGATTCCATCTGATCCACGCCATTCTCGATAAAGCACGTTGTTAACGATAAACAATGTGTTTCGTATGTTGTACAACGTTTTCAAGCTTTCTGAAGCATCGTCAGGCAATAAAGCTTCTCGATCATTGTCTTGAATCCAACGCAAAGCAACTCCTATGTCAGGATCTTCCACCTGCATCACAGAAACTTCAACTTCATTCAACACTTCAACCCGAATAAAGCCAACTGGTGCACGTGACAACGCGTCTACATGAGCCATTTGAGACCCTGGCCTATGTGCAACAACATAATCATACTGCTCCAGTTTCAACAACCATCTGGCTAACTTTCCATTTGGTGATTTCAAATCTCGCAACCACTGCAATGCTTTGTGATCCGTAAAGACAACAACTTTCTGACCATACACGTAAGCATGAAAATACTGCAAACCCCACACCACGGCAAAAGCTTCCTTCTCCATTGTGGTCCACCTTTTCTCAGCACCAGAAAACGCCTTTGACGCAAAAGAAATCACAAATTCTTCTCCATTATCATCCTTCTGAGACAGTATAGCTCCTACACCAGCATCACTCGCATCAGTATACAAAATAAACTCCCTGTCCAGACATGGAAACCCTAAAATTGGACTCGACACTAACTGTGTTTTCAAACTCTGAAATGCTGCATCACACTCATCTGTCCAACAAAACTTTGATCCCTTCTGCAACAACCTATGCAACGGCGCAGCTATCTCACTAAAACCTGACACAAACCTTCTGTAATACGACGCCAAACCCAGAAATCTTCTCAAACTAGTTTCATCAGTTGGTGGTGCATAATCATGAATTGCACGAAGCTTTTCTTCATCTGGTGACAACCCTTGATCTGAAATCTCAAACCCAAGAAATTTAACGCTTTTCTTGGCAAAGAAACACTTTGAAGGCTTCAATTTTAGCCCAGCACTCGAAATCGCATGGAACACCTCCTTCAAATTCTCAAAATGCTCTTCAAAATCCTTTCCAACCACCAGTACATCATCAATATAGACCAAACATTTGTTGTTCAACAAGCCTGCCAACACATTGGACATCAGACGCTGGAATGTGGGTACTGCATTGGTTAATCCGAACGCCAATTTTGCAAACTCAAAATGCCCACCTCCTGGAATCACAAAGGCTGTCTTCTCAATGCTAGACTTTTCCATGGGAACCTGCCAGTACCCGCTTGCTAAGTCGAGTGTCGTGAAATATCTCTGGCCTGCCAAAGTGTCAAGCAAATCATTAATCTGCGGCAAAGGAAATGAATCCTTCACTGTAACGTCATTCAATTTCCTGAAATCCACACAAAATCTCCAAGTTCCATCTTTCTTCTTCACCAGTACGATCGGACTAGCCCAAGGGGACTTACTTGGCCTAATAACCCCACTATCAAGCATTTCTCCTACTTGTTTGTCAACTTCTTGCCTCAACACATTTGGCAAACGACGTGGTAACTGTTTAATGGGATGGTTCCCCCCAGTGTCAATTATGTGCTCTGCTTCTGTCGTTGTTCCCAATTCACTAATATTCCTTGCAAAGATGTTTTCATTTTCCTTGAAAAGTTGCTTCAGTTTAGCCTGCTGCTCTGGTTGCAAGTGGCTTAAATCAAAATCAAACTTATCAGAGCCTTCATCGTAACTTAGCACTGGGTCTTCTCTTTCCAAATCTATTCCTTGCAACTGGCCTACAGTTTGACCTTTATGAAGCTTGATTGGGAGTTGCCCTGGGTTTATAATCTGAACTGGAACTGTCTGCTGAATAGGCTTGACCAAGGCCCTAGCTACCATGACACCTTTATCCATCAAGTCAAAATTTGGCTCTAAAATGCACTCTGAAACACAAGGATTTTTAAGAATGGCTCTCCTAATAACCTCATGTCTACCCGGTACCTCAACATCTTCTTGCAAAACAACAATCATCCTATTTTGCAACCCCATGACCTGCAACAATATAGGCTCATTTGTACCATCCGTAAACTTCAACAGTTGCTCATTAAAATCAACAGTCGCCTTCATTTCTAACATCCAATCAAGACCCAAAATGACCTCTGAACCCAAATTCTCTACCACATAGAACTCATGCTCTTTTTCTTTGCCCCCTACTTGGACTAAAAGGGTAATTTTTCCAAGAATCCCCATGGGTGTGTTTATTGCAGTCTCGGCTACAATTTCAGCGGCTACAGGCTGTTGATCTGAAAAACAAGATTCCCATTTCCCTTTTGATAGCAAGGAGATTGAAGCTCCTGTGTCCACAACACAAATAAATTCATGCCCATTGATCTTAGCCTCCACTACAGGCGTCTTCTTATTGTCAACTGGAGACGCATTAGATAACCTGATTTTTGTTTTGGCACCAGTATTTGATTTTATGCCACTAGTGGAAGGAGTTTCAGCTGTTTCACCTTTTTTCTGCAAAATACTTTCACAATTTCGTGCTATGTGTCCTTTTTCCCCACAACGATAACAAACGACATCATCCCTGTCCTGCACAGAATTATTTTTGTCGGGGTTACTCTTTTTCAAGGGGCAAAATGGAGAAATGTGCCCTGATTGCTGACAATTATAGCAAATTTTGCTTCCTGGTTGTGCCCTAACAATGGGATTATGAGGACTAAATTGGCCTTTTCTGCAATATTTAGCTATGTGCCCTGACTGATTACAATTGAAACAAATTTTATCAGCACGAACAGCCCCTGCCAAGGGTCTACCAGTATTCGTGTCTTGCCTCAAAGTTTGCATTGTACTTCGTGCTGCTTCAAACCTTCTAGCTACAACCAAAGCTTCGTCCAGTGTCCCTGGCGGCTCCTGTAGCAGCCGAGTCTGCGTTTGTTTATCCAGGAGTCCTAAAATGAATTGATCTAATAATCTATGGGTATATTCGTTTCCGGCGAAGCCACATTTGGCCCCATATTCCCTTAATCCAACAGCGAAAGAATCAACAGTCTCTCCCACAGCTTGAGTCCTCTTATGAAAATTATAACGCTTCTCCGTCAAAGTTTCATTCCTTTCGAACAGAGTCTTTAGCTCATTCAACCAACGTTCGTATTTCCTTTCCCCTTCGTCAGGAAATGGCACCCCTTCCGCAAGTCTAAAGGCATCTTCATTCAAATTAAACAAAACAGCGAGCCGTTTCTTTCTCTCATCCGTGACCTCGACAGCTTCAAAATATAAATCAATTTTCCTCGTAAACAGATCGAAATCCTCGCCAATTTTGAACTTTTCTGGTCTTCTAAACAATCCAAAATTTGATCTGACCTCCTCGTGAGCTGCTTCTGGAGCTGCAGCAGCCCCTTCGGGATTTTCTCCTTCTGGCATAGCGACGATAAAATTTATAAATAAGTCTCAGCAACTGCAAAGCAAACAGCAATTCAGTCCATGTTTACGTGATATTTACAACGAACGATATTCACCAGTACTCCCGCAATAATCCAGTTTCAATCCGGGCGCGGTGCCTCCAAAATCTGTGGCGTCGCGAGGGTAACAACAATAAAAACACGTAAATTTGGTTTTTCTTTTCTCACGTTTCTTCGATCTTCCAAAAATCTCCATCAACTTATCACAACCATAACAAATTCAAAACAACTCTCGCCATGCAAATCTTCCTCTCCTCTCAATAACATCAACACAATTGTCCTTAATCGCTTCATTCCGCATTCTTTATCTCTCCTCCGCAACACTCTCACAACAATAACAGCTGGGACTTCCCCTCATTTTTTGACCAGAGATTTGACCTGGGCCCACTTTCATTACCAGGGTGCAATCAGGAAATACTCTTTCGACATTCGCCATTTTGCAGCCTCTTGATGGCTAATTTAGTGTCGGTCAGCAACCCTGGTACACCTCTATCAAATGCACCAAGAAAAACGGGGCACGCAACAAGATCATGTCTCTTCAACTGATTAGGCAGCCCCCGAGAAGCGAGTTATACCCTATTTCTTTCAGAAAGCCAATCACATCATTTTATCTTGTTGCTCTACCTTTGCGTGTTTTTTTTTCTTTTATCCGGAGCTAAAGGCTCATGAACGGACCATTTTGAAAAGGGGGCGCAAAATTAGTTGGCGAGAGCTGAAAACACCTGAATTTGAAAATTTTCGGAATTTTCATGTGTATGCCCCAAAAAATACATGAATCCTCTTAAGTTTGCTTTCAAAACGCATCTTATGGAGCACCAATCACTGTGTAAGAGGATTTCTTGGTGAATACGAAAACGACTCGCTGGCTCAGTCCTAAACAACGAATTGAATCTAGTCCAAAAAGAAAACAATCTCGCCAGCCGCGGCGAAGTATCAACACGCATATATATTTAAACATTTGGTGTTAAAGGAAAAAGAAATAAATTTCGAGCATTCCCCCTTTGTTCCCGGTGCCCCCAGCTTCCGACATCCCATTTGCCCTCTGGTTATCATTCACAAAGTGAAAAAAAACTATGATTGTAACAGAAAGGGTACCGGGGAAGGGGGACTTTATGTTGCTTAATGGATGCTCTTGCAAAACCCTGAATATGCGTGATTCAGCTATTTATCATCCTAATATCTACTTAGCGACGCTTTTCTGCTCTTGCAAAGGCAAACAAATCAGAACAAGGTGGTGACTGTGACATCTCAGTTTTGACCGCGAAGCCGTCAGCTACCGTTCGTGACTTCATAAAGTGTCTGAAAACTCGTGCCCAACCCCATTACAGCCCTGGCTCTGCAAAGCAATTGCTTGTTTTAAGGATGCCGTATTACTGTTAAAACAAAATGAAGCTTCAAGGTTCAGAGGAGGCAACAGGCCAACACGAAATCCGTCCTCAATAGGGATAAAAATGGTTACTCAACACATGACAAAAATTAAACCAAAATTGTTCGGCGCCGAAACACAATTACCAATTGGCGCTAGGAAAACGGTTTTCTGGATGTCGTGGGAAGAAAAGTTGCTTGCCAAAACGTAGGTTGAGGTAACACACGAGGTTAGTTTGCCAAAATTAGATCAAAGGCATTTCAGCCCATGATATCATCGGCCGTATCCACATAATCAAAATGTAACAAAGATTGTGTCACGTGCATCGTCTTAGCCAAGCCTGCTTTTTGCTGTTATTCAATGACAGTTGACTAAAGTCACATCCCATGCCCAACTTCATTCACTTCTCTATGCTAACGAAGCAATAAATAACACAAAGAATGTGACTTATCTAACTCATGTTCGTGCTGTGAAAATCAATAGACTGCTGTCAACATTGGTCTTTTTGGCAGGAAACAGAATTGAGCGTGGCGCGGCACTAATTTACACACAAAAACTTCGAGAGATTCAGATTCATGAGTCAGAATAAGAAATCATAATTGCTACATAGTTTACGCTGCTGAAATAAGCGATCAAACAACCCGCCTGAGACATCCGATGAAATTTGTGACGTGTATTACATTCACAATGTCAGGCATCTAATCTCCTATTGATTTTGAATTTCGGCAAGATGGCAAACAGCCAACAGGAGCACAACACATGAGGTCGTAGTCATCTGCAAAATTCGGTCCATGTTTTAAGCAGGACCTGGACCTTGGAGCAAGGAGCTAAATCCCAACGAGGGATCGGCTTCTACGCTATAACTATCATGCTATCATCCAATGATGGCACCTGCATAGGAAAGTCTACCATTTTTACCCAGAGGAAAGATCTTTTAAGTCCAAATCAGTAAGAACACACAAAACGCAAAGCATCATGACTGGTGGAAAAACGAGGCCAAGGCGCTGCGAATTCCCCCCTTTGCGAATCACAATGGAAAAGACGTCGACTCCGACCGGCCCGCTGACCAACAGGACGAGCAAAGCGCCCCCCCCCCCGGGCATGCGCAACCCCACAAAGGAAGGACGCAGGGCCATGAACACAAAACCGACACCGCGCAGACCCCAAAGCTCCCCGACGGGCGCCCGGCCCCTCCGGAGAAAACCCGAAAGACCCCCACTGATAGTACCCCGAGCAAGGAGATTTCTCGCCCACCATGACCTCATTGATTCAGCTTCGTGAATGATAAACGATGGATGCTTTCACGAAAACAAACCGCAGATTTAAGTCTAGCATCTCTGAAGGCTATCGACCCGTTTTCCCTTTTTGCTCTGTGTTGTCTTTTGTTCTGCTAAGCCCAGAGGCATGAGGGTCACGGGTTGTAGGTTAAAATCTCGCGAACAACAGCGGATCCCAATCGGGCCGCCCCCTTGTAGGTAAAGTTGCCACAACACTTGGCAATCTTCCGGAAGTCATCTATTACGCTGTCCCTAGTTGAAAAGCAAGGAAAACCCTAGATGTATCAGATAGCACCATCAGGAGAAAAAAAAAACGCTTGGATCCCCCCCTCTATTTCTGTCGTTGCCAGCCCTGAATTATGGATTTGCCCTACAGAAAATCTGTTTATTACAAGGTCCCGATTACCCCTCTCCTGCAGGAAAACACTATATTATTTATTGTAACATGTCGTAATTCTCGAAATAAAGTGTCATGTTATTTCGTTATATTTCAGAATAGTTTTGTGCGCAAGAGTGGGGCCTGCATTTAGATTTCGAGAACAACAATGGATACGGAAGATTAAAGTAGGACGAAAATTTTGGTTGCAAGGGCAAGAAGGCTTGCGAACGCTCTTGTTGTCCTAACTTTCGGTGTCATGAAGTTGATGCTCAGGCTTCGGATAAGCCAATAGAATCATCTATTTGCCTTGGAGTGTAGCGACACATGAGAAATGATGTTAAAAACAAGATATTACTGCCGAATACGCCCTAATTTGAATCGTTACTGTGCACAAGCCTCAGCTTCATAGTCTTCGAACAAAACCGTAGCAAGGTCACAATATTGTACAAAGAGGATTGTTTCAGGGCCATCTTTATACTCGAAGGGATTTGAAAATAATTAATTGAAACGGTCTCACCAAGAATCTTTTCTTTGGCTTTTCTTGTCTGGAGCACTTCCTCCGCATTCTGCTCCTCGCGCTTTCTCCGTGACACCATCAATTTTTTTTTCGCCCCATTTACACCTTGCTAGAATTCGTCTTCATGGCTGGCTTGCATTTGAAGAATGAGGTCGAATAACAGAACCCCACAGGGTAAATATCCTATTGCTTTTTGTGACGCATGCTGGCTGCTCAACCAGAGGATGAAACATCCCGACAAGACGCTAGGGGCGGTCCCAACGAGCTGCCTAATGATTAATGTGCTCTCCTTTTGTTGGATATTAGACAATTCATATTCATACCTTACAGATTAACGGGACGGATATGGCGCCTTTACAAGTCACAAGCATAAACTGCCTCGGGATGAGCCGTTTCCAGAAAGCTAGCCAAGTTCATTTACCGTTCCATGTTTTAGGCCAGGCTCGGAACTGGGAACAAGGAGCTGAGCTCCCGGCCAAGGACGAAACAGTAAGAAATAACCTCCTGAGCCGTATTAACTAGGCTTAAATTCCATTTAACCCCCATTTAATCCTATTGACGAGCATTTATTTGCTCGATTTTCTGCGTCGTCGCCAATCAATGCATGTGAACAGGAAAGTTGTAGGTCGTATGCGAACGTTTTGAACAGCGGCAATGAAGCAATAGACAAAACAAATATGCGTGGCCAGCAAACGAAAATTCACTACCTTGCAATTAGTAAGCACGCTCCTTCGTCGCGCGCAATAAGCTTTTTGAAATGATAAATCAAGAGTTTTAGGTCCAAGGAAGAAAATATCAAGTGTTGCCTAATTTTGGGATCTGTTGCAGGGAGCTAAGGGGGCTCAAAGTTACGAGTTTTCGCGCATGTGTGCTCAGTGTCAATTTTATGTTGGTTCTCCTGTCCTCTCACAGGCCAAGAGCAGTTTAAGTTTGTAGATGGAAAAGTACAGTGTAATATCTAGAGGTCTAGACAGCAGTATTTGGTTAATATCGTTTTGTTTCGTACGCGGCCATGCGGAGGAGCCGGTGTTGTTGTTGCTAGTTAGGATCTCGTGGTCAGTTGAGTTTAGGCCATCATATCGATGGAGCCCTCAAGTATTAACATACAGCCGGTGCAATTTTGACAATCAGAAATATAGTAGCAGAGACACAGAATAATAAAACTACATGCAACGATTAAAGGTTAATATATTCTTACTGCAAACTTAAACATATAAACCCGATATAAATGCTAGCGCAAGTTTTGATCTTTGTCCTAAAATAACTTCAAAACTCAAGACATTCTTGAAGTTGAAAACCAGTTTTTCTAAGGATTACGAACTGAGGAAACTCACAGAAAAATATCAAAGAAGAACAAGAACAGTACAAGCTACGAGTTACTTTTAATGCAAGTTTTCATATTTGCTCTTCAAAAGATTCAAAACCCAAAATTTTCAAGCATTTTTCGCAATGGCTCATCGCCTGTAGGATCTGTATACTTGCACTTGATGATGTCATCATATTTGTGATTGGTTGAGTAACGAAGGTGTGGCTTGCTGGCAGTGATAGCATCAAGTATCACTTTGGCAACATCATCACCTTTTTGCACAAGCTCTGCAAATGCATTTGCAAAGTATTTGTTGAATTTTTCAATCGTACCGGCGGTAACTTCATCCAGTTGGTCAGTTTTGAGGTTTTCAGCCTGAGCGCTGTCGGCAAACTTTGTCAAAACTGGTCCAGGTTCAATTGTTGATACACTTCAAATGAAAGGGAAAGAAATTCATCATTTAAAAGGAATGAAGGTAATAAAGTTTAAAATGGAATAAGAACATAGACGTAGGAACCGGGGGGCACTGGGGGCACGTGCCCCAAGATTTTGCAATAAACAAAGAAGTGCCCTTTTTATATTTAGAAAATGCCCTTTTTTTCTTAAGAAAGGAGTGCCCTTGAAGTGTCGTGTCCCCAAGTTTGAGATGCTTCCTACGTCCCTGAATGATAATCGTATGTTAACCCGTCCATATATAAACTACTGAATCTTTTATGTGCCCCATGTTTTACACCATCTATCGAGTGCGCCAAAAAACTATCTGCAAATGCATAGCGCGGCACTTTATTGCAATTACTACAGAGTTTTGCAACAGGCCGGTCGTCAGCAAAATCTCGGTAATGTACATTTATGAAGGTTTGCATAAAGCCCCGTTGGCAACAGAAACATATTGAAGGGTGCCTGAAGTCCCGTCGTTGGCAACAGAAATATATTGAAGGGTGCCGGAAGTCCACTGCGAGTAAAGTGAGCCAATTTTTAGGGTCTAAACGAGGCGAAGGTAGCTCCAAAAGGGGTTCAGGTATGTATGTATGTACTTTTGAGAATTCAGAGCTAGGACCCATAACCAGGGCAACATTTTGAAAATAAGTCCCATAACCAGGGCAAAATTTTCAAATATGACCCCATAAACAGGGCAAAATTTTGAAATATGGCCCCATGAAAAGGGCGAAATTTCCACAAGTATCGTGAAAAGTCTATGCTTCGTATCATTTGTGATGCTTTCTCCCTTTTTTCGAAAAGTTTTTGTCATTGCCAACATTTACCGACAACTAAGGCAATTCTCTACAAAGCAGCCCACAAACAGGGCCAAATTCATAAAACATGACCCATAACCCGGACAAAATATCGCAAAATGACCCATAACCGGGCAGGCACATATATACCAAGCACATATAAGGAGTTAGCCCCCCCTGGTCTAGAGCCCCTCCTTAAGCAAAATCAGAGAATGAGAAAAAGAAATTACATACTGAATGTTTTCGAAATCACATAACTCAATTGCCAATGCCTCCGTGAAGCCCTCCATTGCAAATTTTGTGGCTACGTAAAAAGAACTAAATGGAAATCCAAAGATTCCTCCAATTGACGTCACAGTCATCATATGTCCACTTTTTGTCGTCTTCCAGTGCGGTAACAGTTTCTGTGTCAGTTTTATCGGACCGTGAACATTGGTAGCAAACATGTTTGCCATATTGTGACTTGGATGATTCTCTGTCACACCAAACCAACCAAATCCAGCATTATTCACTGCAAAATCAAAGTTAAAGATGACTAAAATAGAACACTAAAGTACAACCAAAAACTATGAAGAGTTAAATGGTTTTTGGCTATAGAACTACCATTATTTTCCAAAATGATGCAAACTGGATATCATTCGACAGAGTTTAACTAGCAGAACTTGATTTAATTACGCATGCGCCCATGCGGAGGAGCTGGTGTCATTGTTGTTAGTTAGAATCTCGTGATAGATGATTTAGGCCATCATGTTATGTTCAGTTAAACAGATCCAAGGGCGGGCAGGTCAGACTGAGAACGATGGTCCTATCTTTGTCCGAAAACCGGTAATTCACGGAACAATTTTTACCATCTTTGTCTCAAAAACTGGTCGTTTTTTATAACAAATTTACGTTGTTATTTTTCTTCGATTTGATGGAAAATTTTAGCACTGGCGATGTTTGTCCCGAAACTGGTAGTTTCGGCCAATAAGGATAACGCTAAAGATGGTGGCAAAGAACTTTCTACCAAGATGCATTGCGCTCTTTAATCGAATTCCTATAGAATCGTTAAGTATTCGTAACTAGAACGCAATGCATCTCGGTAAAATGTTCTTCGCCGCCATCTTTAGCGTAATCGTCTATTACCGTTCCTCAAAAGCAAATGGTACCCATAGCCATGAAGACACAAGCGTCCCAAAACCGGTTGTTCTTGCTCACCAAAATTCCATATCGTTCACAGCGAATCCAGAGTTTATCCTGCAGGCATCATCACCGTCGTAATTGTTTCTATGAAGCGGCAGTGTCCCAAAACTGGTAGTCTTCAAGAGGCAATTCCGAGGTGGTCCCTAGGTTCTAAAAATTCGTTGATATTTCTCTTGGTTTGTCCAGTTGCCCCTGGTCTTTTTATCTTCATTTGACGGACAAAGGTAGAACCACTTTAATAATTTAATACAAAAAGTGGAATTCCTCGTCTTTTTTGTAAATTTTTGCGGGCAAAGGTAGAACCTGGATTTTTAGAATTTACCTGTAGATTTACCTGCAGAGCTTACAGGTAAACGTTAGGATTTTGACTAGATAGGAGGTGAGAAAACTTTATTTTTGTGAGAAATTAATGGACAAAGATGGCTGACTTTAAAATATGACCTTTGTCCCAAAAACTGGTTATTTAGGGCAGGAAAGTCATACTGTGTCACAAAAGAACCGGTAATTTTTTCCAATTCTTTCGGACATACATGGGTTCAAATATTTTACAGTACTTGCCCGCCCCTGATAGATCTCACCTCATACTTTCACCATAACTATGGAGCCCCCAAGCATTAACAGGAATTGTAGGAAGGCTCTGTGAGGAAGAGCAGAGGCTGCGCGCAGGTTACAATCATCCTCGATTAACTGCAGTTCAGTGGAATGCAAGCAAGGCTACTTTAACCCTTCCGACAAAAAAGTTTCGATTTTTCGTTCTCGTCATAATCTGATGGTTAAAGTATTTGAATAACCGTTGTTTAAACCAACTTACTTCAAAAAATCACCACAATTACTTGGAAATTTGAGCATTTTGAAAGAAGCAATCCTGTTTCTTAAAAATTGTGGGAATAGATATTAGGAGATTGAAGTCTACTCACTTGACCTTCCAGCTACATACATAACATCTCGTGCTGCTATTTATTGACATAATGCTGCTTTGTTTTTTACTTTTGCGGACTCTTTCATGCCTACCGTAAAAAGGTCGGGGGGATTATTTGAATTTGGACACTCCACAGGGGGCGTATTAGAGAGGGGGGCTTATTTACAAAATCCAATGATTTGGATACGAATGATGGCTTTTCAGTTCATTTACTCCATATTTTGCGGATTCAACGTACAATTTTACGAGTCAAATACAGAAATTGAAATGCATCAGCAAGTTGAAAATTCTATGACGTAATTCAAATTGATGACGTCATATTTCTAATAAAGAAAGACAAATGTCATTAATTCGATATAAATCGATTGATAATGATATTTTCTTTACTCTTAATTAGTTTTTTCAGGTTACAAACCATATGTTCTGAAATAATTAGCACTTGCTGCTATTTCAGTACTTATAGCAACATGGTACCATTGTTTGGTTGCCTGGCAACTGACCAATTAGCATCAGATTCCATAATTCGACTTAAAGAGTCTGTTTCATCCAGCATTCCTTGCACGTGTCGTCTCTTGGCTAACCTTTGCTTGTCGCCATTTTCATGGGCCATGAAAATGGCGACAAGCAAAGGTTAGCCAAGAGACGACACGTGCAAGGAATGCTGGATGAAACAGACCCTTTAAAGACAAATGACGGAGATATAAGGCGACTTAAGTCAGGGGCCTGGGCAATCTAAATATAGTCTATTGTATTCCATTGTATTTGATGATCTTGAGAGATTATCAAAATAATTGGACAAATGGTGGCAGGCGCCCTTCTTTTGTTCTATATTTAAACTAGAGGCTATATCTCCGTCATTTGTCTTTAAAGGAAAGTTACGATGGCATACTAATTATGGTTTGGAAATAATTGGGGGGGGGGCATTTCTGCCCTCTCCCTCACCCGGGCACGGGCAGTGGTCTGATGCAAAGAGCCCATGGACAACAGGACTAAAACCGTTAAAACATTGTGTTTTATCAAAAGTTCGAGTAAACTTCGTGACACGGCTTTGCATTTCAGGACCATAAACCTTTGGTAAATAGATAACCGTGCTTCAACAGTGATCAGTTTCATTAGACTTGTTACACGACAAGGAGCGTCGTCTACTAAACGAAATGAATCTAAACTATAAACAAAACACAAATACAGAATAAGATAAGATATAACAAGAACTATAATGAAAAATCAGATATCTAACGAGAAAACTAAAGCTAAAACTAAATATTCTGTGGTTTTAGAGCAGGAATATTAGGGCGTAGTTTAAAAGCATCTCTTATATAAGCCTGGTTCTCATATAGCAGCAAAAACCATCGACTGCGGTAGTCTAAATTCTAATGAAAACACTCAGCACCGACGGGGTGCCGACTGCCGGCGTCCTGCCGCAGTCAATCGAAAACGTTGAGCTGAGTTCAATTTTTACTCGCCTGCGGCACCGCCGCCAATGAAAATTATATGTGAACACAAGGCGGCGCACTGCCGGCGATGTGCAAGCAAATCATTCGTACTCCATGTGATCAGGTGACCATCGCAAGCCAATCAAATACCAGGATCAGCAGTCTTTGCGAACGAGGCTCGATCTCCTTCTTCAGAAACATTTGAAATGCACACTGGGATAAGGCTGACGGCGCCCTACCGGCGACCTGTTGCCGATGAGTCGCCGGCAGTTCAACTTTCACTGAGCAATGGTGACGCCGATGGGTCACCGTCGGAATGAAATTATATGAGAACCAGGCTTTATATATTTGACGACTTATGATCAATGGGGTACACAAAGATTCGTCCACAAGGCTAGTCGATTTCCCCTAAAACCTGGAATAATTCATTTGTGCTTTTATTGAATCAAATGGATATCTTTTTATAATGTTCTGCGTTTAATTCTGCGTCGAAAGATGTACGAGTTTGCCTAATATATGTCGTGGTAAATAGAGTTTCCCAATCACTCCCTAAATAGATAGCTTGTCTATAAATAGGACAAAGAAACGCCTAATCCCTCGATTATTCTTTTCGACCTTGCTTTCTTTTAACACGAGCTGGATTACCAATTACAATAGGCTATTTATAAACCTTATGCGATCTCATCTGTTAACTCAGGTTATTCACTTTAAAGGGAACAGACATAGCTATATCTCGTAGCCACTATAAATAGCCTAAAGAAAACGCCTACGCATCCATTGTTTCTTTGAAGCCACACGTGTTGAAATTATCAAATTCAAAATATTATATTTTTAACCTGGCCCGGGTCAGCCTTTAACTATGTCGATTCCCTTTAAAGGGTTTGTGCAAGGCTTTAAGCCTGCATTTGCACAAAGCAGAAAAATCTAAAAATAGACCATTGAAATTTATGGCCCACACGTGTTGCTAATATTCGATATCTGAAGAAACAATGCTGTGTTTGGACATGTTCTTTGTTCTATTTATAGAGCAGCCTATTTACCATTGCAAACTCCCTTTAAGTTGCTCTTAGATTGACGAGAAACGTGAAAATAGGTGCAAACTTACGCAATACATCGATGCGTCCTTCCTTGGCCAAAAGTTCATCAACAACTTTGTTTATGTCTTCATCTGATGTAACGTCAAGCTTCTCAATGAACAGGGTCTTTCCCAGCACTTCGCTGCCATCTTTCTCCAGGTTATCTTTCTTGCCAAGATTTCTCATCGTTGCATAAACTTTGAACCTCTTTTCTGCATCTTTTGCCAGAAAAACCGCAGTGTCAAGTCCTATACCACTGGAGCAGCCTGTTATTAGGACGACTTTTTGTTTGCTTTCAGCCATCTTGGTTTTGATCTGTCAAACTTGTTACTGAACTTCAAAATACCTGCCTGCCTTTTATGTTGATGTCTTTCAGCAACCAGCTGAAATTGAATGCGTTCTGCTTGCAAATGCAAATTAACAATTGCAAATGAATCGTTTGATGTTCCGTAGTTTTCGTTTATCCTGGGATAAGCTATTAACTTTCTGACTAACAAAATGTGAGGCAGGATATGACGTTATCAAAGGCAGCCTATGGATTTATTGTTTTTTGTGGTTTTCGTTGAGTTCAGCGTTTACACTAGCACACCAGAATTTGATTAGATAGGAAAAAATAGCCGGCAAGGGCGCCGGAGGCGCGGGGGTAGCGGTGGCAGCTGCCTGCCCGTTGCCCTGGTGGTACGGGGGCAGCACGGGGGCAGCTAGTGCCCTATTCAAAAAGACATTTCTCCATAAGCGTATGGGATGAAAAAATTTAGGGGGGCTGCCCAACACAAAGTCCATTGTTTACTAACATTTTTGTCCGACTAAGGGCAAAATTTTGCCCAAATGAGGCTGATTTTTGAAAAATTTCCCAAAGTTGGTGGGCTACCGCCCCCCGCCCCCCCCCCGCCTCCTACGCTTGTGCATTTCTCACATATCCTAGATGCTCCACTACATCTTAATCTGCTGACCTATTGCTTCTCCAAATGCCCTCTACTTTCGTCAAAAGATGCTTTTCGAGATTCTTTCATAGACAAATCGAAGGTCATTGAGTGTATGGTGTGGCAGGAAAATAATTTCTGCTAGATAGAAACTGATTGAGTGAGTCGTTTAGAGCCAAAGAAGAAGCTAACATTTTCAAAAAATTCCGTAGCAACGATGTATGCCGATGATACCAGTATATCATATTCTTAGTGGCTTGAAGGTAATAAACTGTCTCTGAATGTAATCAAGACACAAGCAATGGTTATAGGCTCTAGGCCTAATATCAAGAAGATATCAGACAAATCAGTACCGACCCCGTCTTTCGCCATTGGCAACTCGCATATTGATGTTGTAGATAATGCAAAATACTTGGGAGTACAACTTGATAAACATCTTGTGTGGGATGAGCATACTAAGGCTGTACATTCAAATATTTCTCGCTCTTTGGGTTTCCTATCGCTCTTTGGGATGCTGGGCCATCTGGCAGGTTGCACTTAATAAGTCTGTACAAACTCAAAATGAAAGGTGTCCTATTTCCTAGCCTGATAAATGGATTACGAATCCAAGGGTCCAAATAGACCAGACGGAAATGGCGGGTAGTACCACTTTGGGGCGGGGAAATTTTGATTACCATTTTCAAGTTCTTCATCAACCGGGCATTTAGGAATGTGATGGTAAACGGGGAGTTTCTGCTGTTAATGCGGGTTAAACGAAGAGTAGTTTCTGCTTGTCCTCTGCGGCGGAGAAACGTTGGTAAAACAGCGTTTTCACAAGATGAATAGTTCTTAAACAATGAAAGATAATGTTTCTTTTTGGTCAATCTACATTCATTGTAGAACATAGGGTTTTAATTGGTCACGTGACGTCCAATTACCCCATGTCCAAATATGGACATCTCATCAAAATTAGCGAAAATCTCTGTTAACATCGAAAAGGTCCAAAATCCTAAAATTTCGCTATCAAAAAGCCTGAATTGTACTATTTTGGCTCCTATATCGTAAAATTTTGTTCAGAACTTGTTTTTAATGTGTAAAAGGGATACCGTTGTAATATGTACTGGTGAGAAGGACCAATGTGTCATACCATAGCTGTTGTGGACATTCAGGAAGCCGTGGAGTCTTCAGGAACTTTCTAGAAGTTTAGCATTAGATTCTTGTGGTTTCTCGAACATCTAATCTCCTCCATAATGAATCAGGACTGTAAAATGTATTTTGCTCATCACGAAGCTTCTGGAATAGGCCTCTTTCCTTCTCGAACTGTCTGCGCCTCGTACTGATGTAGAGTTAGCCTCGTTTTGTTATGTTGAGAACAATCCCGAACGACCGCGAACTTTCAATATGGGTCCATTGTTAGTTAGTGATAAACGTAGCATTTTTTCTAGATTTTCTAGTAAATTCGCTTGTTTCTATTTTTGGAATTATTCCTAAATAGTATTTTTGCTGTGTAATGATGATGCTGATAGTTCTAGAACAGTTTGATTTAGTATAAAAAGACGTTAATTTTGCTTGTTATTTAGATGATCGTAATTTTATTCAGCCATTTTCGGGCAATAGAATATAGTAAAATCGTTTTCGAAATAGAAATTTAAAGTTGTTGGAGAATCACTGGTTTCGTTATTTCATCGTCTCTATTTACGCTCAAAACCATCTGGTAGCAGAGGGTAGTTGCAAAATGGCAAATTCGGAAAGCGTTAATAGTCAGCAGCTAATAGAAAGAGACGATGGTCGTGAAAGAGAATCTCAAGATCGTGAGTTTCGAGACAAAGAACACGAAGAAAATGTAGAAGAGTTGAAGCAGTTAAAGGCTAGGGCAAAAGCGGCCTTTACTCGTGCGAGACATCAGCTATTGCAGTTATTAGAAGAAGAAGATCCACCGAGTCGACGAAAAGTTAGAGATGCACAACGAACCTTGAATTCGAAGCAAGAAACTGCGATGGAAATCTTGGCAAGGTTATCCAACGAATATCGCCACTTAAGTGATATAAATTGTAGAAAGAGAGTTAGTAAAGAAATGGAGAAAATGGAAGAGGAGTTCAGTGAAGCTCAAGACAGAGCACAGGAATATTTAGACGCCAGGAAAGACGAACTTTCTAGTACATGCTCAAGCATTTCCGAAAATGTACGTCAACTACAGTTGAAGGAGAACGAAGCCCGACGGCAAGTTGAAGAAATTCGTAAAGAAGTTCGACAAAAAGAAGAAGAAGTGGCACGAATGAGAAAAGAAATCGAAACAGATTTTGAACGCCGAAAAGGAGCTTGGGAGGATCAAATTCACGCTGAGCAAGAACGACTTCATGCAGCAAACAGAGAAGTTCAAATTCGACATGAACAACTAGAGAGAGAGATGAATAACGAGCTTGGTTTGTCATCTGAAGACCCGGTGGGAGAAGTAGAAAATATTGAAAGTAATTGGATGCCACCAAAAAACAGTCCTGCCCGCACTTCTGGCGTTATTTCAAGTCAGTACAACCCAGATGGAATAGAACAACGCATCGAAAAATCAGATCCTGAATTTTCTCCTCAAGCCCATGGACCCCAAAAGGCCTCAAACCAAGGTCAAATTGGTCAAGACATGTGGAAACAACTACAACGTGTTTCAATACCAATTTTCAGAGGAGATAAAAGGACGTACGAGAGTTGGAAGGCAGCTTTTTTGGCATGTATTGATCAAGCTCCAGCCACAGCAGAGTACAAACTTCTTCAACTGAGGCAATACCTTTCAGGTGAAGCACTGAAGTCAATTGAAAATCTTGGTCATTCAGCCACTGCATATGAAGCAGCCAAGAGTAGATTGGAAAGAAAATATGGTGGGGCACGCCGTCAGATTGCGCTTTACTTGGAGGAATTAGAAAGTTTCAAACCAATTCGTGCTGGATACGCAAAAGATATCGAAAAGTTCGCCGATCTTTTAGACATTGCAGTAATAAATCTAAAGGAAGCTGGGCGGCAAGACGAACTTAGAAATGGTTCATTGTATGTCAAGCTACAAAAGAAGATACCGGAATCGATGTTGGCAAGATACCATCGTTGGATCTTTGAGAAACGCAAAGATGAATCAGTGGAAGTCTTGAGAGAGTGGATTATTCAAGAATCAGAATTCCAGATCATAGCCTCAGAAACTGTAAGGGGGTTAGCAAGTACAGTCAAAGAAGAGACACAGAAAGTAACAAGGAGTGGCCCAAGGACGTTTTTTGGAAACTCTCAGACCAATGACAATCGTGGGAATTCAATAGCAAGCCAGAGACGTTCTTGTAAAGTTTGCAATAGACAGCATGGAGTTTGGTCCTGTGATCAATTCAAGAAAATGAGTCAGTCTCAGAGATGGGAAATCGCCAGAAGGTTCAAACTATGCTATCGATGCCTTGGCGATGGTCATTTGGGTCAAGCTTGTACCAGAAGTAGAATATGCGGTTTGGATGGCTGTAGAGAAACTCACAATCGACTGTTACACAAGAGTCAGAATTCTGAAGGAAATTCAGAGCCAAAGAGAGAAGAATCTGAAACCAGATCCGCTATGACGAAAAGGGAAGAAAACCTCAGCAGTACAAGTGAGTGGAGAGACAAGACCCCTATTGGACGTCCTGCACATTTGCCAGTTAGTAATGCCACGGAGGGGGAGCAGCGTCAAGAGCCTACAGCACCCAAATCGTCATATGCTACAACAATGTCAACTAAGGTTTCTGGGAATACTGATAGCGACTTCATTGCCTTGCGGACTGTGCCTGTGGTGTTGAAGAATGGAAACAGAAAAATTGTAGTTAATGCTGTTTTGGATGACGCAAGTACCACAACCTATGTCAACAGTGACGTAGCTGCAGAGCTTGGGTTACAAGGTATACCTCAGAAAGTGACAGTTAATGTGTTAAACGGACACGTGGAGACCTTTGAAACTATGCCAGTGGAAGTTGGGCTGGAAAGCATCAATGGAAAGACGGATGTGGTAATTCATGCATTTACAACGGAGAAAGTTACAGGGAACATGAGTGTTATTGAGTGGGAAAAGCACGCTAAGAAATGGGATCACCTGAAGAGCATAGATTTTCCAACAATTGGACCACGCCCAGTTGCTGACGTACTTATTGGAATTGATCATGCAGACCTTCACTATTCTTACAGAGACATCAGAGGAAAACCTGGTGAGCCCATAGCAAGATTGACACCATTAGGTTGGACTTGTGTAGGAGCTCCAAGTGATAATCAAAAAAGCAACTTCCACACAAACTTTGCGAGAACAAATCTGGTTTATGACTCCAAGCAAAATGATGACATTGATTCCATGCTGAGGAAATTCTGGGAGATTGAAAGTGCAGGTACCCAAGTACATGTTCAGCCAATGAAGCCTGAAGAACAAACAGCACTGCAGAAAGTGAAGAGTTCTTTAAAGTTCAATGGTGAGAGGTACGAGTTGGCCATGCCTTGGAAAGAAAATAGACCTGAGTTGCCAAATAATTACGATATGGCTTTACGGAGATTGTGTGGCACAGAAAAGCGCTTGCTGAAGAATCCTGAAGCTGGATCAGCTTATTCTGAGATCATCAATAGGTATGAGCAGAAGGGATACATTCGGAAGGTTCCGACATCAGAGAAGGATCCAAAGGAAAAGTGGTATCTGCCGCATTTTGCAGTGTTCCGACCAGACAAAGCGACAACAAAGACCAGAATCGTGTTTGATGCTTCTGCTAAGTGTGAAGGAATTTCTCTGAATGACACTATTCATCAGGGACCAAAGCTCCAACGTGATCTCTTCAACGTCTTGTTGCGTTTTCGAAGGTATCCTGTGGCATTGGTTTGCGACATTGCTGAAATGTACCTACAGATCGAAATAGCCCATAAAGATAGACCATATCACCGTTTCCTATGGAGAAATCTTGATCAGAAATTGGCGCCAGATGAGTATGAATTCAACAGGGTCGTTTTTGGTATAAATTCCTCACCATTTCAAGCTCAGTTGGTAGCCCAGGAGCATGCTGCCAAGCACAAAGAAGAATTTCCAATGGCTGCAGAAACTGTCTTGGAATCTACTTATATGGATGATAGCATGGATTCTGTTCCTGACGATAGTAATGGTGTCGAACTCTATAAGCAGCTTTCTGGTTTGTGGGGTAAAGCTGGTATGCACGCTCGAAAATGGTTATCAAATTCAGAAGAAGTGTTGAAAAGGATTCCTTCTGAAGACAGAGCCCTCGAAGTTGACTTAGACAAGGGCAATTTGCCATCATTGAAAACTCTTGGCGTACTCTGGATGGCGAAGGAAGATATATTCACTTTCAAAGCAAGTGCCCCTCATGACGACTTTCAGTTTACAAAACGCAATTTCCTCAAGAAGATCGCAACTTTGTTCGATCCAATGGGATTTCTGGCACCATTCACAATCAGATCGAAGATTCTTCTGCAAGACATGTGGGCATCTGGACTTGGCTGGGATGAATTGCTTGATCTGCAACTGACACAGAAGGCTAAAAAGTGGTTTGGTGAGTTAGCTGATTTGACTCAGATCAAAGTTCCAAGATGTTTACAAGTGAAACAAGAGGATAAAGTGGTGTCAGCAAGCTTGCACACCTTTTCAGATGCCTCAGAAGAAGCTTATGGTGCTGTGTCGTATGTAAGGTACCAGTATTCAAATGGAGCCGTATCTGTGCATCTTGTAGCCGCAAAAGCACGTGTAGCACCTCTTTCTGCAACTAGCATTCCTCGACTGGAGCTGATGGGAGCAGTGTTGGGTTTGAGATTGACAACGACCATTTCGCCTGTGTTAGATGTGGACATTAGCCAAGTGGTTCTGTGGACAGACAGTATGAATGTTGTTTGGTGGATAAGAGGTCGCAGTCGCAAGTTTAAAGCATTTGTTGCAAACAGAGTTGGAGAAATTCAAAGTGTAACCAATCCTGAGCAATGGAGATATGTTCCAACTGCAATGAATCCTGCAGGTCAGCTGCATTAAGATAACGCACTATGTACTTACTCGAATTTGTTTAACATGTCAATTTGCTAGTCAGTTTCATCCTCCTCGTCACTCTCCTCTTCTTCTCCATAAAAAGCGTCATCTTCGGCATCAAACAATATTTCTTCTTCCTCAGCAGGAAATGGAAAATTGATCCATTTAATTTGTAGATCTTCGGTCCATCCAAAGGTTACTAAGATCAGGCAATTTGCATGTCCTTTGGTCAGCAGAATTCCAAATCTTTGTGATGCCATTTGCACGTTGCGAATGAAGTTTTAGAGAAGAGTGGCAAGGAGATAACAGTGCCATTTCAATTACCTTTATCTGTGTTGATCTTGTTCTCGAAAATATTGTGTATGGCATCATCTACCTTTGTCAGTCCATGGTCAGTCTGCAACCGTATAAACGACAGATACAGGGGCGGATCCAAGGGGGCGCTATGGGTGCTCAAGCACCCGTCAAAACTCCAAATTTATGCTTTTCCTGCAAAATTAGCTGATTTGGATGATTCACGGAAAATCACCTATAACTAGGCTTGCCGCGCGGCGCCTGCGGCGCCGCGCTGGCCCTCCGTCGTACCGAGTGATTCTTTGGGGTGGAATTGTTAATCACATTATTGAACCGGTTCCAGAAAAAATGCTTTTGTTTAATACCCCATTCTGGGAAAAATAGGCGAAAACGAAACTCCGAAAAATTGCACATCCCCGTCGGCCCCCCGAGAGAACAATGGCCTCCCCATCATAGCAGCGTCCTACGGCCCTGGACTGTAGAGTAATAGGAATTTTTACCAAGTCCTTACATTGTCTTTTGAGTTAACAATTGTTTTTTACAATGTTTTGGTGTAATACTGACTTGGTGCAAGTTTTGTTTGTGTTTGCTGCAATAAGATCAAATCATGTAATGTCCGTTTCCTTTCTTCAAGGCGCAACGTCAGACTTATTAGTTAGATGAGTCGTTCTGTTCTGTAATGTTGTAAGAACGATTAACGATTGCAGCCCCCCACCCCCCCCCACCCCCCATCACAGCAGCGTTGTACGGCTTGCACTGCACGGTAATAGGACAATATCATGAGTGAGAAGTTTGCCATATGCGTGTTGTGTGAGATGTTACTACATATTTGAGAGCCCAGTTGAGGAAAGTAAATGCGTCCGACATTAAAAATATAAGAAACACAAAAGGTATATGTGGAGTTTTTTGCAGTATTTTAATGAAAAACAAAAGAAGTTAGGCCAAAAGCGTATGCATTTTTGGGGGTGAAATGATCCTCGATTCCACAGGCCCGTCTCAGTTACCAGTCGCACACAAACACTCATTATTTCCTACCACTTTGCTCTTCGACGTAAAAATATAGTTGAAAGAAGATGTTGATTATTTAGAAGCAGTTTCCCATTGTTTAGAAAAAGTCAACAGGCAATGAGCGTGTTCATTTATCCTTGCAAACGTAGACAAACAACGCGTTTTTCTGCAATTATGGCTGTAGTGCTGCATCACAAAGAACTTATCAAAACTTTCGCTTCCTGTTTGTGAGGTGCCCCTGTCCATCTCCGCTTGTCCAGTCATAAATCATGATTACGTGTTGACAAAATAGGCCTTTTGATGTGAAGGAAACAGCCATGACGCAATGTTTAGGTGTTGTGGAGGGGCTTTGGATGGCATCAGACAATGTTTGCTTCGGGGGATTTTCACATCATTGCAGGGTCGATAAGAAACTGAAACCGATATGTTCGATTAAAGAAACTTTCCCGCCTGAGTTTGAATTGATGATGGTGAAAGAATCGTCTATAATGATATCAAGATATACATTGGCAAAAATAAATACCTTTTGATAACCCTATTCTGCTGAAACATATTTTGCAGGATTTCCAGGAAACAAATAGAGATTAAAGAATCATTCTGAGTAGAAAGTCGAAAGAATCATAGTCATAAGAAACGTTTTAGGGCAGGGTGTGAAAATAAACATTGAGGTTGTTTTGAGCCTTTAAGGAAGGGTAAGAAACTCCCAGCAGTCAAATTTTGATGATTCTAAGAAACTTTCAGTACTGGCTCAAATTTTTAGTTTCTTATAAAAAATTCGCCTAACATATCAAGGACAGAAATAGCTGTGAAACTTTTTGTGTGACATCTAGTTGAACAACGGAGATACCCCCTCCATGGAAAATGAGGAAACCCTGAAAGAGGACTAAACAGTGCCCTTGAAAATGAGAAATCTTACATTTCTCGCTCTCTGGAAAGCCATCCCCTCTCTCTTTGCAGGAAGGAAACATAGCAACGTTATCAAAAGACAAATCTTAGTCAAATCAAGTGCAAAAGGCATTTTGAGGGATGGGAAATTGAGGAATTTGCACCCGACCCCCTCTAGCCCCCATGAAACCCCCGGAACTGAATCCCTCTCCAAATGGGTCCCAACCCATACCGAGCAAATAGAGATCATGTTGGGATTTTTAATAAATGAAATAACCCCTCAAATGGGTTTCGAAGGACACCCATTTTCTGACGTCATGAGTCGTAAGACAACAATGGAACGACAAAGGATTTCAAGCTCGGCACAAAGGGAAACAAAGGGCTCGCCACATCCGACTGCAACGAATAATATCGAGGGGCAAATCACTTCTCAAAATAGCGTACGTGACTTTTGTGATTTTAAAATCACATGATTGTTTTCTGTGATTTTTTTTGTGATTTTAGTGATTTTTAGTGACCTATTCGTGTGATTTTTCGGTAATTTTTCATTGATTTGTGATTTTTATGCTTTTTGCATGTGATTTTTGTTGTGATTTTGTGATTTTTGTATGTGATTTTTTTGTGATTTCAAGGAAGGTGTACGAAAAAAAATCAGTGATTTGCCCCTCGAATAATATAATAGACTTTTTGAATACGTGAAGTGATAAGGAAACCCCTGCAACATCACCTCATCTCTTCGACTGTAAACTCAGCGCCGGCTCCTAACAGGATTTGGTTGACGTTCTCCCGGCTTCAGTTGTATGATTTGGTCACGCAATCTCTACAGATTTAGTATGTATTCTGCGAGTCTGTACTTTATTGCAGGATGGTCCGCAGTTTCTTTCGGTGCAGTTTCCCTGTTGCGCTGAGCATCCCTCAGCTCACATGATCAGATGCTTGACCAATAGAATCATAGATTGATGGATGCTCAGTTTTAGCGGGAGCATCCGAGATTCAAATTTTCAAGGCTAAGCCAATCAAAATTGTTTTTGAGGGGTGCTCGGCTTGATCAAAGACTTCTGACTTTGATCCAGAGGCTGCTTGATGGATGCTCGACGGACCAAACTATTCCATGTGAGGATGACGTTGTTCTTGCCGCACTAAAAGCTCTACTGGCAGTTAGTGTCATAACTTGCAATGAGAAGAAACGTCGAGAAGGCGTGGAGAAACTTAAGGCCGTGGCTCTGCAAGAGGTACGATAAAAAAAATACGGAGTTGGTTTGACAGCAGAAACAAGAGAAAGGAGGAAGCTTTCTCCAGGTTTAAAGATGTGGGCCTAACCGTTTGCAAAGTTCCTTGTTTTTTGGTTCCCGGCATAGGAGAAAGTAAGAGCGAGATCATTTCTCCGGTCAGGTATGTACCGCATAAACAAACCTTTTTGCCTCAACTTCTGAGTGCTTCATATTATTCTTATTTGCAGCAAAGCCGAAATTTCTGATCGAGTTGAATAAGAATTTTCCATGGATTTGACATTAGACCTACAGGGGCTAGCCTGCGTGCAGACTTTACTATTGTGGAGGAGTTTAAGGGCGAAAGGAAAAGGTAAAGTCTGCGCATTCACTCCAACTTTTCCGTTCCAGAGATAAATCCTATCCTCCGACCTCATTGTATATAGACCAATTACGTTCGGTCTTTGATTTCTAAAAAGTATTATTCTCACTAACCTTGCATCTGATTAGTTAGAACCAGGGCGATAGCACGCATATCCAAAAGGTCTATTGTCCTAGTTCTAACCAATCAGATGCAAGGTCAGCGAGAACAATACTTTTGAGAAATCAAAGACCGAAAGTCATTGGTCCTTATACAATGAGGACGGGGGATAGGATTTATCTCTGGAACGGAAAAGTTGGAGTGAATGCGCAGACTTTACCTTTTCCTTTTCGCCCTCAGCTCCTCCACAATAGTAAAGTCTGCACGCAGGCTATACAGGGGCAAGACGAGTGATCAAAGGTCAAAGGCCTTCTTAATCTGTTCTGTTGCTTTGTGCGATGTGTGTTAGTCTATTGACAGTTGTGATCACAAAACAATTTTTCTATATGATTGAAAGTTCCAATTAAACTCAACAAAGAAACATGCTGAATGGCAACAATAGTCATTCAATTTCAATTGTATGGACATTAGAGGACATTATTGGTGGACTGATTTCCTAACTGCTAACTCTACGTTGGTTACACTAAAAGTATCAAATTACAGGGTTAATTAGTTGAATAATTTCGCGTAAAAATTGGTTTTTGCAGCCACGAAAGGGCGTGGTCATCGTTTCTGGCAAAGTAGAGGGTGTGGCCCCTACAGAATTTTCTGGGGCCTTCGCCCCCAGACCCCCTCAGCCATTCTCAGCACCCCTCAACAAAATCCCTGGATCCGCTCCTGAGATATATTCTCCTACTTCATGAAAAATCTCATCATTAAGATCCCACGTTAATCATAACTGCATGAAAGTAGTGATGAATTTTGATTCTTTTCAACAATTCGCCAACATTGTCCTTTTCCCTTTCGAAAAAAGACGAAATGTGGTCGTTTCCAGAGAACGCATGAAATCCAACAAGACATTTTTTGATCAGTGTCCATTTCAATATCGTGCAAGTACATCCCTTTTCTGTGCATGCCTACTCCAAAATCAAGGAATACTCGATGTTGAGACTAGATCTTTGCCAGCAGTATAACCAAGATATCAATGTCAGCAGATGGAGATAGAGCGATGACTTTTTTGTTTTCATCCTTTGAAAGGGCGTGGAGGCAATGCAATATCAATTTTGTGTTTGCTCCTTCTTGATCACTTGTCAAAGGTTCTTCTTCTGTCGCTGTGAGATAGGTTACTCTTGTGCAAACATTGTCGGCTGACAGTAGAATTTCATTGCAGTTTAGCAAATCAAGTGCTATGATGCGATCTTTAACGATTACGTTGAATATAAGTGCAATCACACGTCGTTTATTCTCTCCATTCTTTAAAAAACCTTTAAAATTTCTTGGGATTTTTGACTGCTCCGACTGAATTATGGTTCTCTGGGATTCACCTCTCATGTTTCTCTCCGCTGTTTTTATTGATACTTCTCTGTATGTATCCACGATGATGTCAATTCGATCGTATCCAGATGGTATAGATTTAATGAATTTCCAAGTCGGGAGTTCGTATGTTTCTGGAATTTCTTTCAGTGTACGGAAGCTTGCCATCATGTCGATCAAGAATGCTGAAACAGTACTTTTATCTGGCGAGTACCCGCTTGGGTGAGAAATCTGGACACTAGATTGATCCAAGATGATGCTTTGCAGCTTACTTTTGGTAGTTTATCTTCGTATACCATCTGGATGTGCCAAACTTAAAGGCACTGAGCTCAAAGGATACGTCAGGGCTTTTTTGAAGTAACACCGCATCAAGTAAATAGTGTTCAAGAAGAAGCCTCAGGACCAATATTAACTCACTGGAAATCCATATCCATACTCAGAATATCAAGAAAGTGCATTCCAGGATAGCGAATTGCAAGCTTGCGTGAATTTCCGATGTTAACAATGATTTTGGCCCATTTTGATCAGATATCCATATATGGACATGGGGTAATTGGACGTCACGTGACCAATTAAAACCCTATGTTCTACAATGAATGTAGAACTATTCATTTCATGAAAACGCTGTTTTACCAACGTCTCTCCTCCGCAGAGGACAAGCAGAAACTACTCCTCGTTCAACCCCTATTTTACCCCAAAAAACAGCGGCAACTCCCCGTTTACCATCACATTCATGAATGCCCAGTTGATGAAGAAGTCGAAAATGGTAATCAAAATTTCCCCGCCCCAAAGTGGTACTACCCGCCATTTCCGTCTGGTCTAAAAACCCTGATATCACAGTTGAAATTAATCCTTTTATCGTCAAATTGTTTATTTAACCTAATTAGTGGATACAGAATCCGAATTCGGTCGTTAATATTGGAAAGAATGTATCCTTTGCTCTGCTGCGGCAATTGACGTCATAGTGGCTTAAATGTCATCAGTCTGTATGTTTACTCCATCAATGCCCTATGTACACTTAGGGTACAAAAGTATGGAAACGATGGCCTAAAACATGGCGGCAAAGATGTCCTATGGCCTATGAGCCTCGTAACAAAAGGGAGATTTTCTCTCCAACCAGACCTCAATTTAAACTCTTATGGCGGGAAAATATTCGCCATCTCGTCTTCTGTTTATCAAACAGACAAGGACAAGTTTTAGAAAAACTTTTTATGAATTTTGAAGTAGTGTTGTTGTCTTGAGCTGCAAGAAATGGAGGAGATATGAAACTGAAAAGTTGTCAAAACATGAGTTTGCTTCAATGAAGAGTTGGTTGGGATGGCTTCATTTTATGCTGAATATACTGGACATTTTGATTTTGAAACAAACTTTTGGGAATAATCGAGAAATTTTCAGAATTTTGGCTGTAAACTCAAGGCAAGTTATGAGCAGGTAAGTTACATTATTTTTTCAGGCGACACTTTTCTTTTCGAGCAAGACAAATCTTTATGAAAGTACCTTAAAAAGCTGAAATCTGAAAACAAAATGTTATTTTGTTTATTTCTGGTTTATTCGTGTTGACTGAGCCATCGGAGGTTTGATGTGAAGCCATTACAAGGCAACAACTGCAACGGTCGCAAGGGAAATCGAAATTACAAGCTTACCTGTTAGCAGCTTTCCTTGAGTTTACAACCAAAATTCTGAAAATTTCTCGATTATTCCAAAAAGTTTGTTTCAAAATCAAAATGTCCAGTGTAAACAGCATAAAATGAAGCCATCCCAACCAACTCTTCATTGAAGCAAACTGATGTTTTGACAACTTTTCAGTTTCATATCTCCTCCATTTCTTGCAGCTCAAGACAACAACACTACTTCGAAGTTTTCGTCTCAAAATTCATAAAAAGTTTTTCTAAAACTTGTCCTTGTCTGTTTGATAAACAGAAGACGAGATGGCGAATATTTTCCCGCCGTAAGAGTTTAAATTGAGGTCTGGGTTGGAGAGAAAATCTCCCTTTTGTTACGAGGCTCATAGGCCATAGGACATCTTTGCCGCCATGTTTTAGGCCATCGTTTCCATACTTTTGTACCCTAAGTTGACCCCATTGCTCCCAAAATGACTCTTTGAGCCATGACAAAGTAACAAAACCACGGACACGGGACGACGGACATGAGAAATTTGTTACGACCCAATCCCATAGACTCCATGAGTCAAAAATGGGTAGCAAATTTCCCCAGGGGGGGGGGGGGGGGGTACTTCACTATAAATTCATACAGGGGTGTGCGCCACAAGGATTTTTGTTACGACCCAATCCCAGAAATTTGGTCCGATATTGATACCCAATCCCAGAATATATGTCAGATATTGATACCCAATCGAAGAAGTAACAAAAACAATTTGACGTCAAAGGGATAAGGGATTGAGGGCTGGGAGCAAGTATTTTGGTTCCAAGTGGCCATTGGAACGAGGTCCTGATCTGAGGACGCTTTTCAACAAAAAATACTTGAAATCAGTTCACCTGAAAACTGACTACGTGTTGCTCGAAAATTTATAAAGAATTTGAGTATAACAGTAAACCCCAATCCCAGAAAATTCCGAGTGAAAGTACACCCCAATCACAGAAATTTTCCAGTAAAAGGATACCCCAATCCTAGAATTTTCAGGCCAAAAACTACCCAAGACTGGCGCACATCCCCGTCTTACCCATAGTGAAGTACCCCCCGGGCAAATTTCATCCTATGGGAGAATATTTCATATTCATTCAAATTCAATATACAATACTTACGTATCTTAATTGTTGTTTTAGAGTAATTATTTGTAATTTTTGTATTTGTACTGTTATTGTTAGTGTTAGTTCATGGGAGTATTCTGTAAGTTTTATTTAGAAATAAATTCAACTTTGGCCCAACTCTGTCTTTATCTCATGGTCTTCTAATTTAAAACGGAAAATGAAATTTAGCCTATATATAACAGAATATTGTCTTGCTGGTAAACCACACAACTAAGGGTTTCATTCTAATTGCATACAGAATTGAAAGCAGAACAGCACTTTTGCAGCACCATAAAAGAACTTATGCTTACAGGATTTGGGTATCTGTACCAAGAGCCAGGTACTGTTGTTGTGGTCTTAAATCACGCTTCACAAGTAGAATGGATAAAGTGTGGCCATTATGCTGTGCCAGGCTTAGCAGTACTGTCTGTTTTCTAATGGCATTAGCATAAGGGATTTTGCATAATAACCTCTAACACCCCCTCCCCTCTTTTGCTGATATAAAGCCTGTCCTTACTTTGTGGTATGAAATCCTGTAAATTCAGTAGTTGCTGTTAATTAAAATTACTAAGTGGAAGTGGAGCAAGAAATACTAAAATCAACAAACTGCACAAGCAAGCCCTTAGAATAACGTATAGAGATCAGGAATCTAGTTTTGAAGATCTCTTAGGATATGATAATAGTGTATCTATTCATCAGAGGAACTTACAGGTATTAATGATAGAAATGTTCAAAACAAAGCATGGCTTAAATCCTCCTTTTATGAAAGAAATATTCTGTTCACAAACCAACCAGTATGGCCTCAGAAATAATCGCAATTTTAACTTACCAAGAGTGAGATCAGTTATGTATGGCTCAGAAACTGTTCGATATAGGGGTCAACAGTTATGGTGTACACTTCCAGTTTCAATTAGACACTCAACTAACTTGATTGAATTTAAGACCGAAATCAAAGCTTGGAAAATAGTAATAATAACTTCTTGACCCAGACTGATGAGTTTGCAAAGTTTGCATGGAACATGCACGCCTGGCCTTTGTTTTAAACAATAAAACTATCATTTCTCCTGGAATTGGGCATAATTAGCAGTCAGGCATGAGACCAGAAAGAATCACAGCCTAGAGAACTATCCCCCGTATCAGACCACTTTTCAGAAAACTAAGATTTTTGGTGAGGTCAAAGCAGTTCTGGAAGAGAACTCACCTTGAATAGGCTTCTCAACTATTGCTACAAACCTCAAATTGAAATCTGCATCATTTGTTTCCTTCTTGTCATGCTGGAACCACACAAATACGGACAGGTCTGAAACGCATAGATTAGGCCGTCTCGCCCTTATCAGACCACCGCAGAAGAACGATGAATTTAGCACATCAAAATCTTTTCAAGGCTGTTGACAGTTCAACAAAGTATTTGTTACTGTCCCAGAAAGCCAGAAAGTTACATGACCAATTCTAATTTGATTGAAAATGATTTCAAAATATTGTTAATTTTACTCCCGCTTTTATCTCTCTAAGCCTTGACCTCAGTCAACTCTAACCACACGATGTGTCAATAGTCTACAAAACTAAAGGGTTTCACGTGATGGACGCACCTGGGCGGCATGATGTCAGTTACAGTGCTCTTCCAAAAGGAGCCTTAGGTCTCGCAATTTGTGTGCAATTCTCGGAATTTCTTTGGATATGAAACGAGAAGAGTTGGAGGAGGGGGGTGACAGGGTAGTGGTACCATGGTACCAGAGGGGTGGTACCTGGTACAACATTGTACAATTGTGGTGGAACCTGGTACCAAATGTAGGGGTACCGGTACCAAGCATATATGTGTCGGTACCATTAAAATTTCGTCTATGGATGTTTTTGGAATTCCTAGAACAAATTTTAGCCTTCAGCAGTGCAGACAGTGACACAGATGCCACGGTGATGTGGTCAGGAGTAGTTTGGTCTTGCCCATTGGCCTCACCAGGAACTGATGTAGACCTCCTTTCAGAATTCGTCATATTCATGATTAACTCTACTATATTAATTATCAGTTATTAGCTCCTTCCCCCAACATCGGTGGTACCAATACTTTCAATTTGGGTGGAACATGGTACCTTATGAGCTGGTACCGGTACCAAAGACTCCCCCTGTCACCCCCCTCTTGGAGGAAACATTCATGAAGACTATTCTATGTTAACTGAAAGAGATATCGAGAAACGACACATGATAGACATGGTGTGTTGAAACTTCGAAGGAAATGTGAATTCTACTTACACCTTCGTTGCAGGTAGGTCAACTTCAAAACTTTATGGCAAGTCTTCTGCGCAAAACAAAGCAGCAAAAATGAAGAAATATCAAAGAGATAACATCAGCAAACAACTTTCGCGTGCCTTTTGGATTAGCTAGGCCCAAGCTCCCTTTTAATTTTAACATTTATTCAAGGCCGTTGCACAACACGGAATCGATGGTGGTCTGATAGGGGCGATATTACTCTATTCCTTCCTGACGAAATCTGATGAGATTGGCCCTGGAAAATTTTAACACCACAACAACTCAATTTCGTTTTTGGGCACACATGACTCTGGCTGGTAATTTAGCCAACTTATAGCCAACTAAATGGAATTAAAAAGAGCAATAAACAACAAACCTGGATTTGGCCTCGATAGGATGAGCTCGTTTGCCTTGTAATTGCCTGAAACCCTCATGTTTCGATGGAGGGCAATTGCACATAGGCACAACGGATTTGCTGCGGTTTCTCTACAAGCAACTCCTCGCAGTCGCAGCCTTGTGAGAAACATCTTCCCCTTGGAACGTTCTTGATATCTTTCATCGCATCTAATTTAAACTGCGAACGACTGTGGCGGATGCGTTGAAAAAAGATTGCAGCGAAGAAATTTTCGCGCCAATTTACCAACCTTTTTTGGCAACAAACAACACCAGCAACACCAACCTCTTTTCTGTTACATTTGAATAAATCATATGGAGGCCAGGAGCAAGGGGGAATTTCGTTTTCGATTTCGACCAATCAGCGCATTTGTTGACGTTTGAGGGCCTCGACCAATCACAATGCACAATGACGTCCGTCAATGGATGAAGCTGTGGGAAGAAGTGGGCAAAACGTCTCCCTCAATATCGTTTTTCTGACAGTGGTTATCCAACTTTGGACAGATTTTATAAGTTTACATCAAAGTTTAGTAAATTTCGAAACTTTCTACCGCTGCAATTTTCGATTGATTGCTTTCTTCAAGAGAAATCGTTTTTTAAATAACACTAAGATTGGAGCCTTCGATGGGAATGACATCCATTTTAAACCCTCGACCTTTCGCTTTCTCTGGCACGAAAATTCGAGGACTTCTTTTGAAGTTTTTGCAACTGCGACATAGAAACGAAAATTGTTTTGACATTTGATAAAAATAGCCAGTGATGGGTCCCCTGGGGTGGCGTGCTTGATTGTTTGGCGCAATCGTTTTGACTAGGAGGAACTTCATTCATCAGTTTCCTCAGCAGCGTTCTCTTGATTCTCTACTTGATTGGCTGTTTTGAGAGAGCTGGCGGGTAAATATCTCCAAGACAGGTAGCACAAAATCTCGATTGCTTAGTTTGGTCGTTTAGTCAGTCGTCTTTTGCGCTTTTCATGATAAGGCCAAGGTAAACAAACATACGAAAGTTCAAGAAAACGTGTGGAAAGTCCTTTCACGAAGTACAGTCAGGCGATACCAAAGCATACTGGCAAATTTGAAAGCTGAGGCCAGGATCAATTTATAAAATGGACTGATGAGGAAAAGGTGGGATGAACTGGCGACGCTAAGTATTGCCGAGGAATAGAGAATAGAAGTCATGTTTCAAGAAACTTCCAAACCCATATCACAGAGAATGATAAAACAAGTTTGAAAAAATTAGACCCATGACTTTTGTTAAGTTCAAAAACATTATAGCGCAAGGGAATTTCTGGGCATTTCACTCTTACACGAAGGTGCAAGAGATTTTTGAAAAAAAAGAATTTGGAAATTTCTTGTAGGGTTTCCTAAAAGACAAACGGATTTTTTCCAAATCTGCACAAGACTCTTAGGGCCTGACTTGCCTGTCCAGTATCCCCTCCAATTTTTTGTTCCGTTTGCTCAGAAACTCTGCCGACTAAAATGAGTGCCATTGCAAAGACTGTAAATTTTGAAAGTCTTCAAAGCAAACAACAGTAATGAAGATACTGGTATTGATGAAGAAGGCAACGATGAAACAGAAGCGGACGAGGGAGCAGGTGTTGAGAAGGTAGAAATAAACAACGTTCTTTTTGGAGAGAGGACGATTCTGAAATATCCGCTTACGTTCGCATAGTTGTGGAAATTTCTTTAGTAACTACATCATAGTCATTGCCTTAATTACGCTCTGAAAGAATTTCTCTGCCTGTATGTAGTGTTCATCGGCTGCCAGTAGTGTCATTGAGTTTGTTTACATTTTGATTTTGACCCTTGCAGACAGGGCCGTCGAGAGCCAGCTCGGGCCCTGGAGTGATCTATCGCGACGGGCCCTAAGGGGGTTTGGGGGCGCAGCCCCAAGAAAATTTTTTACGACCACGCCCTTTAGTCTCCCAGAAAATGAGGGAAACGCCCCTTTTTGTGACTAATTATCCTAGAAAATTGCCTAAACATTCCGTGTAAAGGCTATACGAAAAATTGTATTTATGAATCAAGGACGTCGTCTTATGCTAGTAATGCTTTGTTCACAAAGGTGGTTGCAGTCGCTGGAGGTGCTAGAAGGAATGAACGACTCAAAGGCCGAAAAGAATGAATGTGAACGGAAACTCAATGACCCTACGACACCTACGAGTGACTCGCTGGGATAGAAACAGTTTCGATTGATCAGAAATATCGATATGACAGTTTGGTTTCGGACATGAAAACTGTCATCAAAGTCAACGGTTCTTGCAAATACCCATTTAAAGGAGATCAATTGCCATAAAAATGCATTGCAGAGATATATAGCAATAACAAAATTGTATGGCACAAAATATCTACGGGCCCCCTCGGGGCCCGGGCCCTGGACCTTTTACCCCCTCTACCCCCCCTTCTCGACGGTCCTGCTTGCAGATGAGAGAGACTCTCCTCCTTATTGTCGAAACAAGCAATCACGTCATCCCAGGGGACTCAAAACTAGTTCTTATGATCAAAACATATCAAACAAATTGCTTTTTTGGGTTGCAGTTGCAAAAACTTCAAGAAATCTTCGAATTCTCTTGGCAGAGATGGCGAAAAGTAGTAGGTTTGACATAGGGTCTAAGCAGATGGCATTCCCATCGAAGGCTCGAATTTTAGTGTTATTCAAAAAACGATTTCTCTTGGAGAAAGCAATCGATCGAAAATTGCAGCGGTAGAAAGTTTCAAAATTTACTAAACTTTGATGTAAACTAATAAAATCGGTCCAAAGTTGGATAAACACTGTCAGAAAAATGATATTTGGGGAGATGTTTTCCCCACAGCTTCCCATAGCTTCTCCATTGACGTGACGTCATTGTGCATTCTGATTGGTCGAGGCCCTCAAACGTCAACAAATGCGCTGATTGGTTGAAAATGAAATTCCCCCTTGCACTAGGCCAATGTCAAGTGCCCCAGTTCAATGCCCACAGCTCCGGCCCGGCCTAGACTCCTTCCAAAATTCTCTTGTTTCCCTCCCCCTAGCGATATCTAGCGATATTTCACAACTTCAGCATTGACTACTGAGCACATTCTGTTGAAGTGCAAGGCTTAAATCGACGACTATCTTGACCTTTTTTCCTTCTTCTTCTTCTTCTTTTGCTTTTTATTCTCAACTTTGTCTTTCTTTTATATGTATATTCGTTCTCTCTTATGCCAAACTCTAAACTCTAAACTCCAAACTCCAAACTCTGATTTGTTCTAACTCTTTTGCAAAAACAGCTGCTTCCTTTAGTTTTGATAGATGCTTTCTCTTGCAATGTCAACTTGAACTTTGGATCCCAGGGCTCTTCTATATGCTGTGCAGTTAAATACATGCTCTGTCGTTTCTTCCTCAGCTTTACATGCTGGACACAATATTCCCTAATCCTTTGTAATTTGACTTTAACTTCATCATATTCAGCCTTACACGCATTATGCTTCTGCACGTGTCAGCTGTTGTGTTCGTTATATAACTTTCTTGAACAAAGCTTGTATTTATCAATTGCAGATTAATCATTTGTCTCTTTTTTTCTTCCAGCCTTTTTCTTATCCACTTTGTTACTTTTTCTTTCTGCTTTTTTCCAATCTGATTTTCTGCCTGCAATATCTCACTATACCAACAGTTTGGATATTGATTGTCGCCTGCGACAGAAGTACCTTCTTGGATATTCTTGTATCTTCCGAGTTAACATGTTGTGTAGGAACATGAACTTCTGATAATCGATGGTTTATATTATGGGCCATATAGCTGTTTCTGCAATTATGCCCCAATATGGTGTAGTTTTAGCTAATTCAAATGATGTCATCAACTCTTCATGTACTTTTTGTATTTCTTCTTTATCTTTCTTTGATAAGTTTGTCCATGTTTCCATGCCATATGTTATTGATGGCATTATCACTGTTTCTAAGATCTGAAGCCTCTGTTGTGATAGGGGTGATACCCCGGGGGGGGTACTTGACCTAAATTTGCATGGGGATGTGCCCACGAAAAAAAAATTTTTCACCCTGCTCCAGAATTTTTGCCTTCAAATGATACCCAGTTCTAGAAAAAAACGGTGAAAAGTATACTCAAAAGCACAAAATTGGACTACATAGTAACCTGTTCTGACAAAATTTCCTCTTTTTACATGTTTTGACAACCTGCTCCAGAAAATTTGCCTTCTTTTGATACCCTGTTCTAGGAAGGATAGGCGAAAACGATACTCTGAAAAGCGACACATCCCCGTTGGTCAAATATACTAAGTACCCCCCCCCCCTCCCGGGATTTCATAGCCTCTTTGCCCATTTTGCTTTCAGAACCGCATGTCTTTGCTACCGCTATGGTATGAGCTACTTTAATCATTTTCTTTTGAATTCTCGTTTTATTGTCACCTCTATCATCAAAATATTCTCCGAGGTATTTGCTTTCTGACACCCTTTTAATTTGTCCTTACTTTACTGTAATTGTTGTACTTTCTTCTTTTTTTTCTCTTTCGTAAATCAGTTCCGATTTATCAATGCTGCATGTGAATTTGGTCGCCCTAAGAAACTGCTATCTGTCCAGATATCTATGCTTATGCACAAGGACTTCTGGATGGAGTACTAAACCATTTTGCTGAAAGATGATGGGGTATGAAAAACTTTTTCTATGTTCAAGATGGGGTATGAAATCTTCTCTAATTGTGAGAAATTATCCTCCGCCCTGGTACCCCGGATTGAAAATGACCACTCCCTAACTCATAAAAACAACTCACAAATTGAAACAATTCAACGAACAAATATCATGGTAAAATAATAAATAACCAGCGATGAGTAACTGTTAATGGCACAGCAAGTTTTCACTTTTGCTCTTCAATGGGCTCAAAACTCAAAACTTTCCAGCATTTTTCGCAATGGCTCATCGCCTGTAAGATCTGTATACTTGCTCTTGATGACGACATCGAAGTTGTGATTGGTTAGGTAACGAAGGTGTGGCTTGTTGGCAGTGATTGCCTCAAGTATCACCTTGGCAACATCATCACCTGTTTGCATAAGACCCGCCAATGACTTTGCAAAGTATTTGTTGAATTTTCCAATAGTGCCGACGGTAACTTCGTCCAGGTTGTCAGTTTTCAGCTTATCAAATTCAGCGTTTTCGCCAAACTTTGTCTTAACTGGTCCGGGCTCTATGGTTGATACACTGCAAGAAAAATTGCATGTGAAATTTTAAATCTCGAATGGCAAAAAAGCTCGACCATGGCTTTGGAGGAAAAGATGAGTTGCATGGTCATATAGCTTTCAGCCATTAATTTAGACATCAAGTTCTGATCTCGTTATTTGTAAGCTCTCCAGAACAAAGAATAGAAAGCTTTGATCCTTTCAGGGTGCGTACGACCATTTAGCTTACGAAAGCCCTGATGAAGCGAAAGTAAAATAAAAAGCAAGTGTGTAAACCGCAAAAGTTCTATTACCCCCTCTCTATTAAGCCCCTCCCCCTCCCCTCTGCGCAAAAATTTCAAATAAGTACCCCGCTACTTCTCTCTATTAAGCCCCCCTTTTATATCAAATTCCAGAAATTAGCAATGATTTTCCATAAATTTTGCTAGACAAACTTGCATTTTAGTTTTGATAGTGTTTGGGATGGAAAATGTGTCGAATTTTTGTATTTTGACTCGTTAACTTATATGTTGAATTCGCAAAATGTAGGTAAAAAAACTGAAAAGCTATGATGATGACATCATCATCATCATCATCATCATCATCATCATCATTGTGAAATTGGAAAATTCCTCTGACTTTTGCAAATAATGCAAAAATATCGTTCGATCGAGACCTCTTTATGGAATAACTAAAGGGCCTATCAATTTGGTAATCATTTGAAGTCGTTTTTACAGTATGCTTCAAGAAGCTATGTTTACTGCTTATCAAAGCCGAAAGAAACTTAGCCTGACTCACAGACTCGTTTGGTCTGTGAGTCAGGCTAAAAGAAACTATGCCTCGAAGATAATCGAAACTACCGGGTGACCCAAAAAAAACTTCACGAACTAGATCATAACTGCCTCCCTGAAATCAAAAGCTATTGCCAAATGCTTTCCATCATAGTTTAGTTGAAGGCTTAGCTATTTTTTGAGATGCTGCATGGTCATTTTGAGCAATGATTACCATCCGAAAAACCAGATTCAATGAAAATTTTGAATCCACGATTCCCCATTTTGAATAAAATAATCACCATTATTTTCCAGTTAACATTCTGTGAAAATTCGACATAGCGATGCTTTAGAAGTCGTATGGGGAAATTTTTTGTCTGCAAAATGAGTCATCTGAATTCCTCATTCAAATTTCATTCTCAAAAGCAAGGTTTGAATTCAGGTTTTGTCACACTTTCCAAAAAATAGACAGGAAAGCGAGGGAATGGTCCAAGAAATGAATGAATTTCCATATTTTGAAACTGTTATTTCGGACGGTACGCATATCTTAAACTGACCAAGCAACATCTTGAAAGATAGCAGAGCCTTTCAGCTGCATGCTGACACCTTGTTTGTCTTCATAAAATTTGCTGTCTAGGAGATATAGGCCATCTAGCTCGTGAAGTTTTTTTTGGGTCACCCGGTATGTCCTTGCTAAAATCATACATTGAAAATTTCTCTTCCAATTACATTTTGGTGTTTTACAAGCATGGGGAATTTTCTTCAATCGTTCGTTATTTCAACTGGTTCAGCAAGAAAACATGTGATGAGAAAAGAATTACATACTGAATGTTTTCAAAATCACACAGCTCCATAGCCAATGTCTCCGTGAAGCCCTCTATTGCAAATTTCGTGGCGACATACGAGGCACTGAATGGAAATCCCATGATTCCTGCAATTGAAGTCACAGTTATCACGTGGCCTCTCTTTGCCTTCTTCCAGTGCGGTAGCAGTTTCTGTGTCAGCATTATCGGGCCATGGACATTGGTAGCGAACATGTTTGCTAAATTGCCACTGGGATGATTCTCTGCCGCACCAACCCAACCAAACCCAGCATTATTCACTGTAAAAACAATAAAAAATACTAACATTGAACACTACAGCCGCTGAGAAGATTTTGATAAGAAGCAATTAAACTGGGTAGTCTCGCTCCTTCTTCCCTACTCCGAAGAAGTAGTTCATTCGCTGCGCTTGCAGTTCGTGAGTCGTGACTGTATGTGTAGATTTTGGAAATTGATGAAGTGTACAGCAATAAATTCTTCTTTTATAAATTGTTTTGAGCCAATGATTATTCCAACCAATAATAATTTTCATAGAAATCATCACAGTGTACCCAATGATAGTTTTGGAAAGTTTACTATGCATAGTCGCATAGGTATGGCCTGACGCTACCTACAACCCCTAAGAACATGTCAAGTAATCTAACTTTGCTTCTTTTCGTCGTCCAAGAATCCGCTATCGAGCCTCATTGCGAATTTTTGTTATCATCGATCACAACACCTTTGATTTTATTTTGACTTTTATAGGGGAGAACATACCCTTGGTACCAGAGCCTCAAAATTCAAATAAAAGGAAATTGGTAAGAGGAAAAGAGAGAAGGAAGAAAGGAGACAATTTTCTGTCCTTCATTATTTTAATTTTTTTATTATTTTTTGGCTCTGGTACCCAGGGCAGGGAGAACAATGAGGCAAGACGATTTCTTCTTTCAACAACTCAAGAAGACAGTTCAGCAAATTGTTTGTCAGTTTTGAGAGGCCTGCTGCTGCAATCCGCCTTTTTCGACTGATTGATCTGAAGACCGAAATCGCCGATGTACAAAAATTTCGAAGACGTTCATCAAAACAAACAGCAACTGTAATACAATGTTGGATGACAGATCTGTCAATGAAAACACCCTAGTCAGCATCACGATGCATAGATGAAATTGCAATGATTGAAACGACAAGAAAAAACTTTCGAAAAATTTCCGAATTTCTGAAAATTACCGAAACTCCGACGCTTTGGAGACACGTGCCCCCCCCCCCAGCCACGACGCTTCTGTTTGGCCACAATCTTAGGGTACATATTTTGAAAAGTTCGTAAACTTTGTGGCATGGTCTAAAACAATTCTCACCATAAGCGTACGAGAAGGGGGCCGGGGGGCGGCAGCCCCCCAACCTTGGAGAAACTTTCAAAAATCAGCCCCATTCGGGCAAATTTTTGCCCTTAGTCGGGCAAAAATGTTGGCAAACAATGGGCTTTGTGTCGTGCAGCCCCCTAGATTTTTTCTTCCCGTACTCTTGTGACTCTCACCCCCGTCATCTGGCCATGGAAGTTAAGCCCTGCGTTCTACTAACAACCAGCCAATCACATCCACGACAGAGTGTCTTCAAACCTATCAATACCGGGCTCTGGCTTCTTAGACCCTCGTAGTACTGGGGGCACTTGTGCCCCTCCCCCCTTCCATACAGTCACCAGTATTACAGGTATTAGAATGAAACTTGGTAGAATGGTATGCAGTAACAAAATCTACACATTACTGTAGGTCGTGGGCTACTTTTTCATTCCTCAAATCATCCATGACTTCACAATGACGTCATAAAGAAAATTGCAGTATTTGTTTACTGTTGGAAACATTGACAAAATTAAGTTTTTATTTCATAATTTCTTTCGTGATGGGCAAAAATGTATCACAAAGCATCAATAAGTGAAAATCCAAAGGAGAAAATATATTTAAGCTCATCATTTTTATCATTTTTATTTATCTATTTACATATGTTCACCATTGTTTAGTTTTAAATACCTAATTGTTGATGCAAATACTCTCAAAATGCCTTAACATGATGTATAGTGATCAAGCAAACCAATTATGGTCATTATAATTTATTTAACACATTTGTTATTATTCATATGTTTTCATAGGCACTGATGATTTCATTAATTTTATAATTGCTTAGGTCATCAAAAATGAATAAAACTATATATCGTCTAAACGCTATCGTTAATAACAATCGAATGGTGGTATTTCCAATGCTCCATTGCCTAGTTGTATTGAATTCTGATGAATCTATGGAATTTTTCAGCGGGGTGCAGAAAGAACCCCCAGGGGGGCACTCACAGGACATAGGCATACATGAATCAGTCCAACAAATCTTCAGGTAACCTAAAGATATCACTTCAGCTTCATTGCAACCCAAAGATATCAACTCATTTTATACTTAGTTATCTATACATGGACCTAGCGAACCCAGAAATATCAGTTAAATGATGTTTGGTATAAAAAAAATGTCATGAACATAGTTTCAGTTTTCTTTGGACCCAAAAATATCACTTTTGGCAATATTCTGACCCAAAAATATCGGACTTACCTCCCTGTATGTGCATGTGCTGAATGCCCCCCTGAGAAAGAGCCCCCCCTCCATAAATTGTAGCTCGGAAAAAGCCCATATGGATTAGGGTTAATCAATTAGAAATCTCAAATGTTCATATGAAACTACACAGGGTGTCCCAAAATAATTGTGCTCTGTTTGTGTGGCTGCTGTGGAGGAGCTGCAGATTCAATTATCTCTGTATTTACACAGTTCTTCAACTTGGAGTTTGAGATCTTGTTTGAGTCAATTTCAATCTGCCTTTTGCAAATATTAATGTCGCCTGAATTTGCACTGTTATTGGTTGCCTAGCAATAAATCACGTGACTAACATTAATTGATGCTATTTTGGATTTTCCTTTGTTCAATTATGGCACAATGCAAATTTTATTGTCATAGCGCAGGCCCGTTGAAACGAAATTCATATTAGGGGAGCTGAAGCGAGGTGCGAGGGAAGCGAGCAAAGACAGGGGTCCGGGGCTTGCCCCTGGGAAAATTCTCCATTACCATGCCCTTTTGATCGTTGGACAACGCCCCATTTTTGGAAAATGCGCCATTGACGGAAGCAAAGGAACACGACTAATAAGAGTCCTTCCCTGAAAGTTTTGAAATTTTTGACTAGTATGACATCAAAATATATTGCATTTGTGATTGATGCTGGTAGCTTGCTCGAATGTATACGAATCTTTACGTAATCTTTACGTATGTATACGAATCTTGAATCTTCATTCCTACGGCTTTTACAGCATTTTTCACTTACAAAATCAATAAACTCCAGCAAATCATTGGGGCCCCTTCCGACGGGCCTGTAGCGAATACGTTGCAAAGATAACTAAGGGCGAAAAACGCCCCCCTCCGCCGGTAGAAAATAATCAATTTTTTCACCAGATTATAATTCTGCACAGCACCTACAATAAAGGAACTTCATGACTGTCTCTCGTGGCGTTGAAGGACAGATGATAAAGGGAGGCTACGAATTGCATTAAAGGGTTTGCGCAAGGCTTTTGTAAAATGGGTCTCGTGTTCCTTCACTTTTGCCTCGTTTGCATTCGGTATTTTCATTCATTCGGGTTGTTTTTCCTTCGTCGTGCTTGTTTTTCTTCGTGTGGACTATTTTGCCTGCCGCGGCTTCTTTTCTAGGATTACTCAGGTTCTGCATTCGGTACTCACATGGTGTACACGTAAGGCATCATGCATCTTTAGTACTAGGTGTAGTACGGCTTTAGACAGCCCACCATTGTCACATTAGGTAATTTATCTTCCCTAGTCGTACCGACAGTGCTTGCCACCCAAGTTTATTGTAGTAATTCTCTAGATCTTTAGGAGCCGACACGTTAGTCACGTATCCATCGAAAACGTATATATACCAGGTACAATTGTCATTTTAGTAAGTTCGTATCAAGCTAGACACATAAGCGCTTGCAAAAGGCTTTGATGCTAGTTTTCGTGAAAGATTTCGTGTTCGCAAGAAACAAGTCTTTTCTCTGTGTTCGTCTGCCGCTCGCTATTTTGCTGTGAAACTGGGAACAGTTTACATTTGGTGACCTGGAGACAGGATATTTGCTGATAATCTATCGCAACGAACTCACGAACCATACCGAAGTAAGAAGAAACGATCGTAAGTCAGCATTCATATAACTTTGTATATAGCTCGGTACCATCCATTTCGTTTTCACATTTTTGCTGTTTGTACATATTTCAAGCACAACTCATTTGAACATTAAAGAACACTTTTCTTTCAAAATGTCGAAATCTCGATCAAAACATCAAGACGACGAATCAAGGAATGTCGTGCATCCGCCAAAGTTTTACGGTGAACCTGGAGAAGACGTAGAAAAGTGGTTTAAAAGTTTTGATAGAGCCGCCAGAGCTAACGGCTGGTCAAATAAACGTCAAATAGACATTTTACCAGCATTTTTGCGAGATAGGGCCGCAGATTTTTGGGATGAGCTCCCTATCGAGACTCAAAACGACTTAGAGTTAATGAGAGAGTCTTTCACCAACCATTACATGCCAAAAGAAGCCAGGCGTCTGTTTTATTCTGATTTGTATACTAGAAAACAACGAGAAAACGAATCAGCAAACGATTTTGGCCGGGAAATTCAGCAGTTGGTGAGAAAAGCTTACGCCGACATGCCTGTAAACCATCAAGATACTTTGATGCGTGAACATTTTATAAACGGTTTACGCCCTTCTTTGCGACGTTTAGTTCTGATAGGTGATCCGAGTAAATTCGAAGATGCTTTGACAATAGCCAGGAGAGAAGAAATTCATGACGAATTAGCTCATGGATCCGCACCTTGGGTTAAACCAAATCAGGCAGGATACGAAGTTCCGGTGGCCGCCAATGAAGCTGAAACCAAGGTAGAACAACGGTTGGACAGGCTAGAAAACATGTTCGAACGTTTCATGGCAATGAGTGTCCAAAGCCAAAATCAAAACCAAAACCAAATTCGAAATAAGCCAACAAATAGACAGTTCAATCGAGATCAACGCTCAAGTGACGGAAGGCCTATTTGCGGATTTTGCTCAAAAGTTGGACATAAAGAGGCAAACTGCTACGCAAAACACGGAAGAAAGAACTCAAAAAACTAGATCACGCTACTCACGAAGTTTTGGGGTGTGAAGTAGCTTCAAATAACACAAATCCTCAAAAACTTTCTTTTGTAAATGTTTGTAATGATCCAGTTCAATGCGTTACTTTTGATGCTAAAGTTGAAGGTATTAATTCTCAAATTGTTTTAGACTCAGGATCTGGTCTTTCAATAATGAGTAGTGAAATGTTCAGTTGTGTTAACGCAAAATCGAGTACTCCACTTGTATTAAGCAACAACACTATTTTAGCCAAGACCGCCACTGGTGACAAGTTGTCTGTGTTAGGCACTACTTGTGTTACTGTAGACTTAGGAGATAGTTGTTGGATTGTAGAATGTTATGTTGTTAGCAATTTTAAATATGCTTTTCTGTTAGGCACAGATTTCATGATCCGCTCAGGTGCTAAGATCGATTTAGATAGTTTGCATGTTTCCCTAGGACAGTCTAGGCTCCCTATTAGGATTGATAGGAAACCCCGCCAGGTACAGGTTAACGTAGTTGAGGCACTCGAAATACCCGCACGAAGTGAAGCAATTCTCTCGGGTCGAGTTAATGGTTTGAGTGGAACGGTGTTAGTTGAGCCGAAGCACGCGCTTTCATGCGAAAATGGATCTCTCGTATACCCCGCGAGGTGCGTCGCTTATGTTAATGATGGTATTGTTCCTCTCAAGATTGCAAATCCTAACAGCTTTCCAGTCAAGGTTTTTCCAGAAACATGCGTAGGAATGGCAGAAACAGTTGGAGTGGATGACGTCAATGAACAAACAGGTGAGAATGATTTGCATTCTTTTCCTAATGAATTGTCATGGTTGAAAGACATTGATATGTCTGATTCTTCGCTCAATGAAGATGAACGTAATCAATTGTTGAATTTATTGCAGGAATATAGTGACGTTTTTGTCACCAGGGAAACCGATGTTGGTTGTGCTCGTAGGTTCAGCCATAAAATTGATACAGGTAATAATGATCCAATTCGACAAAGACCTTATAGAATTCCTCATAGCCAACAGGAAATGGTAGATGAGCATATTCAACTGATGTTAAAGAAAGGTATTATTCAGGAATCAAATAGCCCATGGTCACAACCGTTAGTCATTGTTACTAAAAAGGACGGTTCGCCTCGTTTCTGTGTTGATTTCCGAAAGCTCAATGCCATTACAAAGAAACAGGTGTTCCCCATGCCTAGAATAGATGAGGTGTTAGACTCGTTAGGTGATTCTTGTTATTTCACTACGTTGGACTTAGCTTCTGGATACTGGCAAGTTCCCATGGACCCCGATGATATGGAGAAAACAGCGTTTTGCACACGAAGTGGTAACTTCCACTTCCGTGTTATGGCAATGGGGTTGACCAATGCAAGTTTTACATTTCAGAAAATGATGCAACTTGTGTTGAGCGGTTTGCAATGGAACATATGTATGGTTTATTTAGACGACGTAATCGTGTTCTCTAAATCATTTCAGAAACATCTCGACAATTTACGTCTGGTTTTTGACCGATTTCGAAAAGAAGGCCTAAAACTTAAGCCTAAGAAATGTCACTTTTGCAAGCCTGAGGTATTGTATCTTGGTCACATTGTGGGCAAAAATGGTATCAGGCCTAACCCTGAAAAGGTTTCTTGCATCTCAAATTATCCAGTACCTACAAATTGCAGTGAGGTAAGAAGCTTTGTAGCTCTTTGTTCATATTATCGTCGATTTATCAAAGACTTTGCATCTAAGGCTTCCCCTTTGCATGCTTTATTGAAGAAAGGAGTTCAATTCAAGTGGACTGAAAAATGTCAGTTAGCCTTCGAACAGCTCAGAGATTCTTTGTTAGGTGAGCCGATTCTCTCTTATCCAGATTTTGATCACAAATTTGAATTGTACACAGATGCCAGTAATACAGGTATAGGGGCTGTGTTATCACAAAATATCAATGGTGAAGAGAAGACTTTAGCTTATGCTAGTCGTAGTTTAAAACCACATGAGCGTAAGTATTCAACTATTGAGAGGGAATGTCTTGCCATGGTTTGGGCGGTTAAATATTTTCGACCTTATTTGTTTGGGAAGGAGTTTGACATAATCACTGATCATAACCCCCTTAGATGGCTGGATAATGCAAAAGATCCCCATTCTAGGTTATCTCGTTGGTCCCTGACACTTCAAAGCTATTCTTTCAACATAAGACACAGGTCAGGTAAGTTGCATAATAATGCTGACGCTTTGTCTAGGATGCCCGAACCAGTCAAAAATGAAACGACAGGTAAGCAGGTACACGTTTCGGCTATAGATGTACCAGGTCTGCAACTCGACAGAGTTAGGCAAATGCAAAATCAAGACCCATCTTTGCAGGTAATGCTCGATTATTTGCGAAAAGGTGATATTCCAGATGATGCTAGTAGTGCACGGAAATTAATGGCTTCGTGTGAAGACTATTTGTTGGAAGATGACGTTTTATACCATTTAGACAGAGGTAGGGCAAGATCTAGAAACGCTATTAGGAAACAGTTGGTTGTTCCAAGGTCTCTCAAGGATGAAGTTATGTTGTCTTGTCATGAAGAGCTTACATCAGGACATCTTGGGTTCGAGAAAACTTACCTAAAAATTCGCACACGCTATTTTTGGACAGGTATGTATTCGGAAATTGAGCAATGGTGTAAATCTTGTGTAGACTGTGCAACAAAGAAGACACCTCGAAATCTACCTAAGGCTCCACTTCAACCTATACCAGTTGAAGGTCCGTTCGATCGAGTGGCAGTAGACGTGTTAGGTCCTTTCCCGACATCTGAAAAAGGGAATAAGTATGTGATCATTTTCACTGACTATCTCACTAAATGGGTTGAAGCTTTTGCAGTGAAGGATTTTGGAGCAGATACTACGGCAAAATTATTTGTCGAAGAGGTCATTTGTAGACACTCCGCCCCACGAAAACTGCTCTCGGACAGAGGTAAGAACTTCCTGTCAAAAGTAGTCAAAGCTGTGTGTAAGTTAGTTAATACTGCAAAGGTAAACACGACGAGCTACCATCCAGAATGCGATGGCTTGTTAGAAAGGTTCAATCACTCGTTAACTACAATAATATCTATGTACGTATCAGAACATCAGAAAGATTGGGATTTATTTATCCCATATGCACTTTTTGCGTATCGGACAGCGGTTCAAAGTAGTACAAAGGAGACTCCGTTTTTTCTCATGTATGGTAGAGATCCTCGCCTACCGATTGATGTGTCACTTTTGAAAGCTAAGGAACAATATGCTAACACCACGGATTACAGGAGCGTTCTTGCTGAGAGATTTATGGATGCCCGAAAATTGGCACACGAGAATATTGAGCTTGCTCAGCAAAGACAGAAGGTACAGTATGACAAGAATGCAAAGGAGGTCAACTACGAAGTCGGAGAACGAGTATGGTTGTACACTCCTAATAACAAGACAGGGTTATCTTCTAAGCTGACACACAATTGGCACGGTCCTTTTAGGATTTTGGCGAAAAAGTCTCCCGTTAATTATCTTTTAGATTCTAATGAAGAGCGTAACATTACTCAAGTAGTACATGTTAACCGACTGAAGCCTTTCATTTCCTTAGATTCACGACCAGATGACACACCTCAGCAAGAAGCAACAACAACAACAAATGATGAACCTAATGATAGTGATGAAGAGTATGAAACTGCATCAGAATCCGACCCAGCTGAACTTGAAGTGGACAAAATTTTGGATAAACGAACAACGAAGAACAGATCTGGACGCAAGGAAACACAGTATCTGATTCAATGGAAGGACAAAAACATCGAACCATCATGGGAACCGGTAAGTCATCTTAATTGTGCTCAATTACTTGAAGATTTTGAGCACTCTTTGCGGTCACAGAGATCCATTCGTTAGTGCTTCGCGCCCAAATCGCTCCCTCTTCTCATTCCGTTAGCAAAGAAAGAATCGAGGGCGATTCTTCCCCCTACCCCGGGAGGGATGTAAAATGGGTCTCGTGTTCCTTCACTTTTGCCTCGTTTGCATTCGGTATTTTCATTCATTCGGGTTGTTTTTCCTTCGTCGTGCTTGTTTTTCTTCGTGTGGACTATTTTGCCTGCCGCGGCTTCTTTTCTAGGATTACTCAGGTTCTGCATTCGGTACTCACATGGTGTACACGTAAGGCATCATGCATCTTTAGTACTAGGTGTAGTACGGCTTTAGACAGCCCACCATTGTCACATTAGGTAATTTATCTTCCCTAGTCGTACCGACAGTGCTTGCCACCCAAGTTTATTGTAGTAATTCTCTAGATCTTTAGGAGCCGACACGTTAGTCACGTATCCATCGAAAACGTATATATACCAGGTACAATTGTCATTTTAGTAAGTTCGTATCAAGCTAGACACATAAGCGCTTGCAAAAGGCTTTGATGCTAGTTTTCGTGAAAGATTTCGTGTTCGCAAGAAACAAGTCTTTTCTCTGTGTTCGTCTGCCGCTCGCTATTTTGCTGTGAAACTGGGAACAGTTTACACTTTCAGCCTGCATTTGCACAGGGCAGAAAAATCTAAAAATAGCCCATTGAAATTGATTGCCCACACGTGCTGTTAATAATCGATAGCTAAAGAAACAATGCTGTGTTTGGACATTTTCTTTGTTCTATTCAAAAAGCAGCCTATTTACCATTGCAAACTCCCTTTAATAGCGTCATAAAGCTTTAAATTGCTGATTCATGGTGACTACAGTTTTCGTGTGGAATCCCCGAATCTCCTCACCACAAGACACCAAGAAGGACGAGACAACAAGCCCATCCCCAAGAGCAAAAATAGCGAATTGCAGAGCGCGCAGAGTGAATTCAGAAGCTTCTGTGTAAGCCTTCCGTGATTGCTGATAGCCTGATAGCGTGATTGCAGCAAATTGCAGTTAAGTAAGAAATTGCACGTATTGCGCTTACCGGCACAGTTTCAAAGCAAGCAATTCCTTGGACAAGAAACGCCCACTTCTCAGATTTGCAAGATCAGACCAGACTCAAAGTCGTGCATGCACTGATGATGCCAAGAAACCTAGGAAACTTTTGACACATTGTAACAGAAACAGGAGGCGTAAAACTATAACGAGAAACATGAAAATATAAATAGGCAAAGCCAAGATTAGAACTTACGTAAAACATCGATGCGTCCTTCCTTGGCCAAAAGTTCATCAACAACTTTGTTTATGTCTTCCTCTGATGTAACATCAAGCTTCTCAATGAACAGGGTCTTTCCCAGCACTGCGCTACCATCTTTCTCGAGGTTATCTTTCTTGCCAAGATTTCTCATCGTTGCGTAAACTTTAAACCTCTTTTCTGCATCCTTTGCTAGGAAAACCGCGGTGACAAGGCCAATACCACTTGAGCAGCCTGTGATAAGGACGACTTTTTGTTTGCTTTCAGCCATGTTGGTTTTGATCCGTTCAGCTGTACAACTGAGCTCAAAATACCTGTCCTGTGAAGAGCACTGCTCAAACGAAGAACTCTTGTCTTTATGTTGATGTCTTTCCGCGATTCAAATTGCAAATGCGAATGCGAATGCGAATGAAAATTGCAAATGCGAATCAACAAATGCAGATGAAGAATGCAGCAGTAAATGCGGACGTACGCTAGATTTTGTTGATTAAATTATTCTTGGATAAACTATATTGATTTGTTCACAAAAGAACAAAAACAAAGCCCAAAAATAGAGTTTGTTTACGAGTACAAACTCCAGTCTGCTGCTGGTTGTTCGATCGTCTCGTGTTCGATGGTCTTTTGAAGTCAAAATTAAATTTTCCCCGTTTGGAAGAATTCAGGGGGGACCTGAAATCTCCTGAAGTTTATCATCAATGTATTCCAACTAATTTAGCTAGCTGACAGCGACCTAACCCTGCCAAGCTATTTATCTTTGATCAACAATCCGATGCTCAACAGTTTGATCAAAACATTTCTACAAAAGAGCCTGGATCGAGCGATATTTTAATACATTTTATACATACACGAGGTTCGATTGAGTGGCGTTAGAGCTTCGTGACAAAACGTAAGAGCTCTAGCTGGTCTGAAAGTTTCTCAAATCAAGGAAGGGACGCCGAGAGAGGGAAGCAGAGGGGGTAATTTGCCCAAAGGCCCCGAAGCCTAGGAGGCTAAAGATATTGCTCTCCTGCTTTCTGCCTGCTTCGTTCGCACGAGGCCTCACTTCGCACATCTTTATAATTGATTTTGCAGTTTTGTCCCTAAAATCCAAAACCCCTCGATGGCATGGTAGGAATCAAGTGTTTTAGCCGAATTCTGCTCGTGGCTGAATTTCATCATCAATAACTCACTTTTACAAAAGCACCGCATGATAAAATAACGTAATCTACACTAAACTGAACTAAACTTAACAAAACACACAATACTCTTTAATCTAAATGAGAATCTCAATGATATATTTCGTAGTATTCTCAATGAATAAGATTATATTCAAGGAATTTGTCGAGCAAAGAAAACAAAATTCGATGAAGATACGGTTCTATTTTGAATATTGAAAACAAAGTTGGTACGCTTCTTCCACTTTGACTCTTTAAATTTTGTAGCATAATTTGTTTACAAAATTCGACATGTAAAGACCTCTCTTTTCCGGCATCATAGATTTTTCAAATCTGAGTTGCTTCGAACTTTCTACACGTTTTTTTTATGAGAAACTTGGATCAGGCCATAGTACTAAAAGTTTCTTAATTTAACATGAAATTTTTTTCTATTTTAGTACTAAAAGTTTCTTAATTGGTTTCTTATTTTTTGAATGCATGAATTGTCAATGTGGTCGTTATAACACTGCTGCAGATATGTTTCTTGATATCTTAAAACATCATATAGGAATAAAAAGTGTTCTGTTATGTTGAAAACATAAATGGTTAGATAATTTTGCCCAATAAGAAAGGTTCAACGATCTATTTGCTATAAAATTCATGCTTTTAACTTTGAAAAGTTTCTTAGTACTTCTCAGACATAGTACTAGAGTTTCTTAAAATTTTGGCAATCTTAGTACTAGTTTCTTATAAACCAGTTTCTTATAAAAAACACGTGTATGTGTCGGTTCTTCTCAAACATTTGTGTTTGCGGCCATGTTTTCGCGAAGGGGTGTGACCATAGACGTAAGAATCGGGGGTGCACTGGGGTCACATGCCCCCCCCCCCCGAAATTTTGCAGTAAACAAAGAAGTGACCTTCTTATTCTCAGAAAATGCTCCTTTTTTCTTAGGAAAAAGTGCCCTCGAAGAGTAGTGTCGCCAAGTTAGAGATGCTTCCTCCGTCCTGGGGGTGTCACTCCTGCTAGGTTGTAAGCGTACGGCAACACAAAATCTAGGGAGCTGCCCGGTAAAGAGTCGGTAAGTCGGTTGTTAAACGATTCTTTTTTCCGATTAAGCATGGTATCTTTGTCCCAGAAAGGCTGATTTTCGTAAATCATTCCAACGTTTAGGGGCTGCCCCCATGCCCCCTGGACGTAAGATTATGGGAAATGCATTGGACGGTCTCAGTGAAATTCGACACACTAACGGAACGTCCCTCGCTAAACAATTCAAAACCATTACAGTAATCCTTTTTGTCTTTTTGAGAAAATCTCCAATACACCCTTTTTCAAAATTCAATCTCGATCACCTTTTCAAGCGAAGGAGACACCTGTTTAAAACGATACACGCCACCATAGTTTGATCCTTGAGGTTTTTTTTTTTTTATATTCCATTAAAAATTTACAAGACGAATTACCTATTACAATACCTACTAATTACTCTACGAAACACTACAAGGACGATAATACCACGGGGAGCAGTAGACTATGACAACCCCGTGGCAGTTAACATAGAATGAAATAAAAACTACCGGGTGAATCAGGAAAGATGCACCACCCGCCCGCAAAGCCGCACCCAAGAGCCACCAACCGACTCGCACAATTCATTGCGAATTTAACGTTGCATCCTTGAGGTTGAAATTAATATTTCAGGAGACTGAACGCCCCTGAACGTTGGCAACTTAAAATTGAAATTTTTACGTTGTCTGGAGTTATGCGAGCTGTGGCTTGGCTGGCTGTATCATTGATTACAAAATAGCACAACACTACCACATCGTACATCGATAACAAATATTTCTGCTGGTTTGAGATGCCAGATCGGCTTTACGTAGACCGCATATTAGAAATTAAAATTCCTGTACATTTCTTGAAAGGAATTTGGAACTAATTATTCGTTAAACTGTAAGTTCTTACCTGCCCTAGATGTCAAGCCAACAAACCGGCAACGATTTTCATCAAAATCCCTGCAGATCACCAGAGGTCACTTTCATTGCTTTCGAGTTCAAAATATTTCAACTGATTTCATTCTGAATATTTCTCGCAATTAACCTGAAATTAACAAAGCTTCGCTCCCCAGGGGCACTTTCAAGTCAAAAAGTCTCCCGTTGGGACAGACCAGCTCTCGTTAGCTATCAAAAAAATTCTTCTCTTCCAATGCTCTGATCGTTTTATCTCTTTGGTGGCATAATGGAATCAACTTGAAATAGTGAAATGAGGAGTCTGACGTCTTTCGTCATAAGAAACCATTTCTGTCATATTGCTATATGATGGCAAACAATTGAGAATTTCTTTGTCATGATGAAATGACTCTACAACATCAGGGGTCAGTCTAGCCCGGGACCTGGGTCGGGCTTACATAATTCCGAGTACATGATTGGTAAGAACTGGTGGAGGTATGAAAATAATTGGAAGGAAATTGGGGATAAGAAACTTCTTAGGAAATTTCGAAGGGTTATGAAATTCTTCAAGGTAAATTCTTGAGAAAAATATTTCAATGGGGTGAAAAGGACCGTGAACTACCATATACGACCATGTACCATATACATATTCGATATTTTTGCACACCTTCAAAGGCTACCTAGTTTCTCAATGATGTCTTCAAATCTTCCATTCTATTTGCATAAAATTCCTGCTCATTGGCCTTCCATGGTAGTAACTTCATTTTGTTGAAATAGCTTTGCTCTCCTTTCTTTTATCTCATTAACAAAAACAAGTAGACATCTGAAGCAGTTTGATAGATATGGACAGTGGTGGGGTATTAAATTTTCTAATTTTCTGATGGGCATCGCCGTAGGAACCAGAAGCTCTGTAGGCACGTGCCCCAGATTTTTCGACAGATAAAAATGTTCCCTTTTAATTTCAGGAAGTGCCACCTTAACTTAAGGAAAAAGTGGTGCCCGTCAGGTGTCGTGCCGCCAAAGCTTAAGATGCTTCTATGGGGAAAATTGGCAGGGATACCTTTTTGCCAGTTTGGAAATTCTCACCCTCCTCGTACCCGGAGTTATAAGTGACTGAATATGTATCTCGTGCGAAAAATTCGAAAAATTTTCCTATTTTTCTGTTTTGTTGTCCAGCCAAAGAGTTCAGCTGTTATATACGTTCATTGCTTTTATCGATGCAGAGGTTGACTTGGGAACTAAAATTGCTTTAAAATTCAAATCAATAACTTGTTTGCCTTGTTGTGCTATTTACATCCAAGCATAACTGATGCAAAGCGCAACGATTTAACAACTTTCCTACTTTTATATGTATGCTTGTGCAGAACAGGGCCAACAATCTTCGTAAAGCGAACCACCACAGGAGCGCGGGGAAGTAGCTTTATTCATTATTACAATTAACGAACCGAGGGGCATTTCACTGATTCGAAAAAGTGAGGGAGGGTTGTTCAGAACAAAAGGATCTTTACGGATTTTCGATGGATTTTTCTTGAAAACAAAACGACCTTTACCAAAGATGTACGAGATTTTGGGAATGAAATGCCCCTCGAGAATAACGATAAAAAAATGAATGGACTATGTGGCAGATTTGCTCAGTTCTGGTGTCTAAAATCAATTTTAGGTGTAAACAAGGGATATCACTATCCGAAAATTTGCGCCCACATTGGTAGGTAAAAACCTTCACGGTAACCTCCCAGCTGTACTACACCCCTACTACACAAATACGCTGCTTTGGTCTACCAGCTTCCGTTTCTTTTGCACACTATGAATATCGAGTTTTATCATTAAAAATTTTTCAGATTGGTTACCATTATCTGCTTAGACCACGGGAGGGAGGGGGTGTTCTTCCATAGCTAAGGTACCTGGGGATGTGCCACCCGCAAGGGTATAGTTTTTCGGAATACTAGTCTAGCCAAGGGTATACTTTTGGCAATTTTAGTCGATTTTAGTCTGCGCAAGTGTATGCTTTTTGGCAATTTTGCTCAAAGAAAAGTCAAACTTCGGTAATTCCTGTATAGAAACCCAATTTCGTCCAGAGAATACGAGAATTTGGCAATTTATGTCTAGAACATGCCAACTCATGGCACTTTTGGTGTAAAATTAGTCTAGCCAAGGGTATCATTTTTACAAAACTTGGTTTAGCCTGAATGCCTTGACAGTATGGTATCATTTCCGTACAAGGTGGCAATCAGGTGGGATTTAGCAAGTCTGGTCACTAACTGCTAGGACCATGCTTTTTACTACAACGTTAACTTGCTTAGTGAAGAGAAAATATTTCATTTTGAATTTGATAGAAAGACAGAGAGTAATTCCATGTAGCTATTATAAACAATTCAATTAAAAAAAAACTCATTCATTAGAATCATAGATTAGAATTGCAGGATTACGAACTGTCCAACATTACAAACTACAAGTCCCTGTCATACAATCATCTTTCCACATGCAGACACTGGACATTCCTGTTGAATGGAATGGAAATGGAATTTAGTGGGCAACGGCATGCCAATACAAGGGATACATCCGAAAAGGCGTTGCATCAAGCTACAATAGCTGATCAATGAGTGCTGCGTAATGGAATTTTGTTTTAATTGAAAAGGGTTCCAAATTTTTCATTCACTTTCGTTCCGTGTTTCCGACGTTTACGTTAATTGAATATTTGGTTTTTAGGCAAACAAAAACCAGTTTGTAAGGCTATGACGCACTTCCTCTCTGGTGACAATGGGCACCAGACGCCAGAAAAAGGATCTAGAAATAATACGAGCAGTTTCATTATCAGAGATACTTTGCATTCATGCAGGCTTTTCTCAGCCCTTTTATTTTGCTTGTTGTCATTCACAGTCTCTGGCCTAAATTCCTTGGAGTCTCCTTGACCGGGCTGGTGTTCACCACTCGTCAAAATATTTGTCATCACACGCTGGGAGACACTGTGGGAGTATGCTGAAAGCACTGCAGGAAGGAGCACAAAGGGGGCGTACCAACATAACTTTTGTTTTGTTTGATGCAGGAAGCCAAACCGTCCTTCGTTAGACCACATGAATATCATGTGCAATCTACATAAACAGTCAAAGCAAAATATTTCAAAATAAAATTTGTATGTGGTACCAAGATGAAATAAGAAAACTCTTATTCTGCTCTTAGAACTCTTCTCTTATTTTATCTTGGTGGTACCTATTTGACTCACCTGTCCTTTCCAAGCCCGACAGTGAAAATGCAGTGACCATACGACTTTTTTGCATTTTGTGTTGACTGCAAATCGTAACTAAAGTTGAAAATAAGGATACAATTGTTAAGTTTACCGATCAAACTGATAAGCAGTGGGGTATACTGCAATGATATCAATGTCAACATGGCGAATATTTGCGTTAGGAACGGTTCATGTTTCATAAGTTTGCTGCTTTGCCTGTAGACCACAGTATGACCTGAATTTAACAGGTTGATGGCAGAATTAGATAGATCAGAAGAATATGCACAGTCAAGTCACAAAATCAACGATGAAATACTTGAAGATAAAATCTGTATATATACCATTTCACTCACCTTCCCATCTTGAGTTCGAAAACTCAGTAACCACACGACCACACCACACAGCCACACCACACAGCCTTCCTCGTACATCTGAGTGTGTCTTTTGGCCTGCTTATGTTTCACTTCATCACGAACTTGACAAAAAGGAATAATTCTCTTTGCTCATAGTCATCCTTTGCTTGACCAAATGCGTACGCACAGATTTTAGGAGGAACTTATTAACTATTTTTCTCTTTGTTGGTAAACGAACGCAAAACAAACACATTCCTGCATCATCCCGTGAAATTCCGCATAATCAGACATATTCGATAATCTCATTGGCTGAATTCTTTTGGACACGAGCGCGCTCAAGCTCGACCGCCGATACTTGGAACGCATTCCAGAGCCTCTGCATTTTAATAATTTGCTGCTTCTGCTTCGCAGAGGCGCAAATTAATGACTCCGCTCTGGAGGTGATATGAAAATCACCCCGGAGTAACTCCGTAGCGAATCGTTGTAGTGTAATCGCACGAATCCGATGTACTCCGCTTCGAAACAATAACATTTCAGACTGGCAAACAATAAACTTTGACGCCAGAGTGCAAAAGCGCCCTCAGTGTAGACCAGAACTGCGGAGGAATATGGCGTGGGAGCAAGAGAAGCGTCGTGGTGTAACTGCTATCCCTAAAATCACAACGGAGTGAAAGTCACTCCGCTCCGATAGCAATCTGATATAGCATAACTCTTAGCCTTATACTGATAACAGTGAGTCCAAGTTATCGCTCATCAAAACTGGCCATCTGGGCAAACCGAGACCGCTCAAACTGGGAATCATCACCAAACTGTGAAAAAACCGGCCTGCCAGCTTCTGGTTCCTGTTGGACCAATCAGCTTGTATGGGGCGTTGTGCTTGGAGGTGATTGGTTTATTGTTGCAATTCCTGGCGCCCCTGTTGCAATCTGTTTGGAAATAGGCCAGGTTGTAAATTTAATGTAAATTGGCTGCTATTCCGTTGAATATCAGTCAGCGAAAATAAAAATTGTAATGGGTTATATCAGTTGGGCGGAGGAGCGAAACTACGGTTGGTAATCAGTCTATACGTGAATATGCAAGCACAGGTGTGGACAAGATCGAACAAAATCTGCAAAATCTGTCTTTGGAATTCAAGACCCAAAAGGATTATCCTATCTTACTCAACTCAGGGTTGGTCTCAGCAAATTGAATTTCCATAAATTCAAGCATAATTTTAGGGATACCATAAACCCAATGCACCCAACGAGCGATGGCATTGAGGATACGGAGCACTTTCTGTTGCTCTGCCCTTCTTTTGATGCTCAGCGTCGGGATCTTCTTGCTGGAATAGCTGAATTACTACGATATACAAATTACCGATCTTTCAAATGATTCTTTGACACAGCTTGTATCATATGGTGATGAAGACCTTACTGATGACTTGAACAGAAATATACTCGAATTGACTTTGCGTTTCATCCACGAAACTTGATCGGTTTGATTAAAATCTTTTTCAACCTCCGTTCCTAGCAGCCACCTCGTCCTTTAATTTTTTTTCTTTGCAATTCTGTTTCACATTAGATGTCAGGCAGTTAAAGGCAGTCTGTCATGTCTCTGATTGGCTGCGAGAAAGTAAGAGCTCAACACAACGGATTTCTTTGTGAGTTTGTGTATTTGAAACAAAGGAAGGCTAATCGTCTTGACTTTCTACGGCCATAGAAAGTCAGGGGATTACCAGCCATTCAAATGTCCTATTCTTGGTATTGCCCAAATCACCCAATCAAATGCGTGGCAGACTGCCTTGGACCATCTTCAACTCCACGAACAAATTGTGCTCGTGACTACTTACTGTTCATTTCTTCGAAACCTTGACCAGACATCTAATGTCAGACAGAATCTAGTACATTAGCAATTAGTTTTTAAATCGTAGTGTAGTTATAATGTTAGTTTAATGTTGCGTGTCTTCTTATTGGCCATGGGGTAGTCTTCGCTCCCCATGGTATCGTCCCTTTAGTGCAGTATAATAATTAGAATTTGTGTGGTAGAAAGTAATATTCTTGTTGTAATAATTTATATCAGTAAAAAAAGATCAAACAAACAAACAAACAAACAATTGTGTCAACAAATGAATTGCACAAACATGTATACGGACAAATATTGAATCATTTCGTAAGATGAAGATTTTTCTCATGGAGAAAAAAATTTTTCAGACAGCAGGTTAATTTGTACAACAAATTCCTTTCCAAAGCCTAGTGAGATTAGGAGATCTGTCTCTAGCTCCCTGTAGCTCCGATACCATGCCACCGTTTGTAGAGCATTTGGACCCAAATTTTCAGTTCTATCACAAACAAAATCAGAAACAACACACGAGCACAAATGAAAGGCATAATGTATGTAGTGTCCTTCGTTCTTCAATGCCTCCTCTGTACTCAGCAGACTTTCTCTCACTGTTCAGACATGACATGGGCCGACATGGAGTGCAATTGTGGGATCAAACAGCGCTAAGAAGAATTTGATCGAATGAAGAATGTCATGCCTGCAGTAAGAAGAAAATATTTATTTCATTCCCTGTTTTGCGCTTTCTCCATCGCTTCCTGTCACTCTTGTTTCCCAGGGTAATTCCAGTATCCAGTATCGCATTTGTTCCAATGAAAATCAATGGTAATTGTTGACTATCCTTTCAGATTCTCTCTGAGAATGATAAATTCTTACTTCACGAACAGATTTTCCCTGTGGACAGAGCCTGAGGATGATTTTGCATCGATTCATCAACTCATGGAGGGAATAAATGCAAAGAAATCCGGACCGAATAAAGTATCTTTCAGGGTTTTAAACTAAAGGACAGTGCAAAGTTTGTTTTATAACATGGCCGGTGCAAAACGTAACGGGACAACCACTTCCTTAGCTTGTACACAACTGGGTCAACACTTTTTATCAAGCAAATATCAACGGGCTTGAACGGGGCAGTAACTTTTTATGAGCTCAAGATAGGATGAACTTTTAACTATAAAATGGCTTACCTTGAGGACAAAATTCTGAATCACTCAAGTTGAGAAATGCATGCAAAGATTTGTATAAATAACGCCAAATATTTTTGTTGCTGCAAGCAGGATTCATAAGTCATTTACAAAGACTCTTACAGAGATGAACTGCCTTTCTTATGATCTTTGGCAAATTCATCGGTGCTACTATACAACTTCTGTTGTTTATGAATACGGGGCAGATGCATTTTTTAGGGAAAAGGTGACTGGGCAGTTGTATTTTTTGCAGTGATTTCATACGGGGCGAGCAGATTTTTGTGAAACAATTTTTTTCTCATCCGGCCATGTAATGTAATAAATTCTGTGTTGTCCCTAATCTAGCTCGTGGCTAGACTTTGCTATGAGCAGATGTCTGTCTCAAATTAGGGGTCAGCTGACCACGGGCGGGGGGGTTCTTCCATAGTAAAGGTACCTGGGGATGTGCCGCCCACAAAGGTATACTTTTTTGGACCTCTAGTCTAGCCAAGGGCATACTTTTTGGGAATTTTAGTCGAGTTTAGTCTAGGCAAGGGTATGCTTTTTGGCAATTTTGGTCAAAGAATTGTAAAAGTTCGGTAATTTCTGTAAAGAAACCAAATTAAGAAAAATTTCTGTCCCGAGAATGCGAAAATTTGCCAATTTTTGTCTAGAAGACGCCAGGGCACTTTTAATGGAGAAATTAGTCTAGCCAAGGGTATCATTTTAACAAAAATTGGTCTAGCCAACGGTTCCATTTTGAAACTGTGGGCTGCACACCTCTACCCGAAATTTAGCTGAGAACCCCCCCCCCCGTGCAGCTGACAGGATCCGCGAAAGGATTCATAGAAAAAGTAATGCAACGGTCTTATAGCAATATTATGGAAATGGTATATTCTAACTCTTTCAACACAACAGAATATGTAACTGGTAGCGTCAAAACATGCATTCAACACAAGAAACAGACGAAACCAAGGATTGGCGTTGGCATCAAGTTTCTTAATACAAGATTTACGCTATTTGACATCCAAAACTATTTTATCACCTTTCTAAACTTTTATGCTCTATGGGATGTCCAAAACAAATGTGCGCTTTGTGAACAATAGCTCAGGGTACTGCTACTCTCCAATGCAGAGGTTCCTCAACATCGCATCCTCAATCATCGCATTGCAAGCAAATTAAGGAGGGAACCTAACCTCTGCGTAGGAGAGTAGGGTACTGCCTCATGGACAAGGAAACTTTTAAAGTTGAAATATTCTTTCGGATCAATGTTAGGCACCAAAGATTAATGTTGCTTAGCTCGGCTTAGCTGGGGGACTGGGTCAGTCTAAACAGAGCGTATTCTATTTGATTTTTTCGGTCGATGAACAACAGGAACTTTAGGTCTAGCCTGCGCGCAGACTTTACTACTGCGCAGGAGAAATCGAGAGAAAAGTCTCTCGATTTCTCCTGCGTAGTAGTAAAGTCTGCGCGCAGGCTACTTTAGGTCCCGTTTACACCATACCAAATAGCTATCGTTGCGTCTCGTTGCGAGTGACTGTTATCGGATAAGGCGACTGTTTACATTATATCGGATGAGGCCTTCTATTTACATCATAAGCAAGCAATCCAGTATTGTTTCTTAATCTTTTGTATTCAATTTTATTGTTTATCATTGTTCTCAAAGAAAAGAAATGCGGTTGCAGAGCGAAGCGTTTCGGATAGCACCATTTACAGCATGCCAAAACCATGCCGGAATGATTTCATATCACCTAAGAAGCGAAGTGATTCTCGCTCCGATTTCTGGAGCTCCTTGTATCGGATAGCTCTGGTGTGATGTCAGCACCCCTATCCGATACGAGAGTTGCGGCGCGAAGATAGCTCTCTGTTGATCTAATTTAAGTGTGAGCTTGATGGCCCTTGATTGATTGAACAATGGTCTTCAAGTCACTCAATGATTTGGCTCCGCAATACCTGTGCAATCTCTTCACCAGAAACTCAGCATGCGCCTCCCGCAACCTCCGGAACACTGAGACTGATTTAAGGTTGCCAAAGAAAAATTCAGCAAATGGGCAAAAATGCTTCTCTTTCCGAGCAAGTCTGCGAAATGTTTTTGCCGCTGACCAATAGCACTATGCGCCACCGCATTTAGTTGGAATATGTAAATCTGGGAAACACCCAGGAAAAGCGAAGCGAGTTTAGAAGATTCCTGACCCTAGGGAATCAGCCTATTGTCATCGGGACATGGCAACTTGCACAGGTCATAAGTTCAAAATTACATGGACGAAAGCTCAATGTTTTAAAACATCAAGAACAGAATCAAAACATTGGAATAAATATCACAGTGATGGCCAGAAAATCGGGGTTCCTGTAAACCGTGGAACGACATAACGACTAATAACGACATAACGACTAATAACGAGCTATCAAATTACAGTATCGAGTTGTCTGTCCAAATGGGTGTATCAACCGGACCACCATGAGTACGGAATGGACTGATCAGTGGATCTAGGAGACAGCGGAGCTCGCGAATTTTCTGTTTCTTTGGAAAGCAAAGTAAGAAACAAGAAAGCTCATCAATTTTACTCAAACTCTGATAATTTAAAGACACTATTTGTATTGGCCCAAATTTTTAGTTTCTTATAGGCAAAATACATGTACCCTCATTCTTCTATGAGGGCTGAGGTCCGGGGCTTGTGGATAATTTCTTTAATCAATCATAGGGATACTTTTTTGTGTGGTTAACTGAAAATGAGCGCAATCTGAATGATAACTGTTGTTTTGTCATCTGTCATTGGTCGATCTGAAAAGGTATGTCTTCTGTAATAAGTCTATCTGAAAGGTCCCTTTCCCGATTTTTCCTTTTCCCAATTTTTTTTTGATTGACGAAATAGACTTGGGGCAAGTCTATAGAGTACGTGATCCAAAGGGTCAGATTAAAACTGTTTAAAGTGGCCCAGGAGAAGAAAACTACAAATTAAAAAAGCTTTAGGAAAAAGGATTTGGAAACAGGGAACCATTCATCCATCTTCTACTTACACATTTACACGAAACAAGAGATATCGAGGAAAAAAATTGATGAGCTTGCTTGTTTCTTACTTTGCTTTCCAAAGAAACAGAAAATTCGCGAGCTCCGCTGTCCCCTAGATCCACTGATCAGTCCATTCCGTACTCATGGCGGTCCGGTTGATACATCCATTTGGACAGACAACTCGATACTGTAATTTGATAGCTCGTTATTAGTCGTTATGTCGTTATTAGTCGTTATGTCGTTCCACGGTTTACAGGAACCCAGAAAATCGAGCAAATTGAACGATTTATTGTTTGGTAAATATCTCCAAATCTAGCCGCAGCCTTTTCATCTTAATCGCTGAAAATTGTCTCCAAAATCCAAACAACATTCTGAACCAGGTGAGTTATTTGGGAAAATAGGGGATGGCATCTACATTTTTTATCGAAGGAGTATTGGTCTTCACAAGGCTACCGGCCTAAGTATTTTGGTCTGCCGAAGTAAGCCCTCCTAGTGCTCAAAATCCTTGACATGAACGAGCGATCAAATCATTTTTGAAGAGGAGGATCCTTTGTTGTTTATTTTGGTGAATTGGAAGCCTATTCGACCCTTCTGAGCCTCACTAGCGAAGAAATTGCAAGTTTATCAGATTTTGGTGTAAAATTTGTGAAGGAAAATTGACCGAATTTCTATGTAATTTGCTAAAAATCTAGCCGCAGCCTTTTCAGGAGACTTTTTCCATCGATCGGGATTTTATTTGGCTATCAGAAAATCGTGTCGGTACTGCCGGGAAAATAGGGGATGATATCGTAAAAATTAGAAATCTACTTGTTGGTTTTGTGTCGATTTCAGAGCCCACCATTTTTGTTTGTTTACAATCTGCCTGTCACAAACAATAGGGAGGTAGGGAGCAACGACAACAGCTCAAAGCGAGGTCAAGATTATACCCCCGTGGTTTTTCCATTTTAGCATACAGCACTATATCTTTATCTAAGATCCAGGGGGTCAGTATGGCTGTCTGTAAGTTGATCTTCTAAGGGGTTGAGTAATAATAGGGGCGAAGTTCTCCTTGTTTGCATGTATGTCGTATTTTTGTGATGTTAATTTCGAATCTGAAGTTTTCTTAAGAATTTTCCCCTTTTCAATCTCATTTACCGAAGTATTCTGTCCTGTCACAGTCCTGTCACCTCTGAGAAAATAATATTTTTTCTGCTTCCCACGTTTGTTTGCCCCATGGGTATACTATTTATGGCTAGTTCGTCGTTAAGCGAAACTAATTTTTAACATTCTATCCTATAACTGCAGCTGCAGTGCAGGGTAAAAGCACGACTGCATCCAGAAAATATTAGTTGCTCGTCAGATTATCTATGGATTCAGCTACTGGCGACCCCTCAGCTCGTTGTCGTCGTTTCTCAGAGGCAATACACAGGCGGGAAGTTTAGGCCATCCACGAGTTTGTTGAAAACAGAAACTCTAGGCTTTGCACGATTAAAACTGCACATAATGAGATAGTTTGTGTTCCTCAGAGAAAACTACGGAGGTCCAAGTGACAGTGACGCTGTCTTGTTTTTGTTTTGATTTGTTCGGTAAAGCTCCATTTGAGATATGTACATGAGCCCGTTACCTCTGCTCGTTGTTGTTGCTGTGAAGGTTTTGGGAGTAGTCACTCCTCCAGCTGAGACAAGGAGCGTTTGTAATGATTCAAATTTCACTATTGTCTCGATTTCGATCGATATCTGCGCACGCATAAAAATCATTTTGCAGCCTTGCTCTCTTTCCGGGGAGCTACTATGGAATAGCCTTCCTGCTAAGTCTAAGACGGCATCCTCCCTAAATGGTTTTAAGAAATCAATAAAGGGTTAACTTTTTCTTTCCATTGTAAATACTGTATTATTGTAAATAGGCTTTTAAATTATGGTTTTTTATGTTCTAGTTTTATTATCAACTGTTTATTGTAATTAAGTTTTTATCGGAGGGCCCCTTGAAAAACGGCTTCGGCCGAAGGGCAACCCTCCTTAAAAGATTCAAATATGAAAATATATATGAAATATGAAATATTGGTGGATTCTGAAAAAAGGAGGACTTGGTATGTACAGTAAAACCCTGCAAAAAAGAAAATTTAGAAGCTACAGACTGATTTATTGAAAAAAGACACCCAGAGATAAGAACCAAAAACAGTAAAATGTCTTTCCATGTTGTCATCATTTCATGCATATTATCAAGAACACTGAAACATACAAGGATCAAAACTCAAAAATTTAAACGAAAATGTGAAAGGTTACAAAGCCGAATTCCTCCAATACAAATTCATTGCCTAAACAAACCTGATTTGGTTTAGCTGGGATCTGAGTATTGTTTTGCAAAGTTGAGAGCAAGTACATTGTTTGGTCAATTGTCAATTTGTCCGATATGATTTCCTTTCTTACAGCGAACTACTATTTCATCCATTATTTTGAATGCAATCACATCTTTCTTCAGTTTTTCAGTTTATTGATGTGAAACCGCTTGTAAGAAAGGAAGTCTCAATTTTTAAAAACTTCAGATGCTACCCTTTCTGAATTAAAAAAGCTAACAAACTTTTGTCGCTTGCTCTATGCTTGCACTCAAAAATATCTAGACATTGTGCAATACCAGCAATTGTTTTGACATTTTTTTCGAGTGCGAATTATGCTTTTACCGTTTTGAGATCTCACTAACTAATTTGGGGGCTTTCTAACAAACAAGATTGACTCTACACTTCGGCATTCTACCAATAACAAAATCATCGGAAATTAGGTAGCAACAGTGCCCTAGAGTTTAAGAGACTACAGGGTGAGTCAATAAAAACGCCCGTCGTTTGAAAAAATCCTGCTCCCTGAATATCAAAGCAATGATATTGAAAACTGTCTTTATTTTATCCCCGATATGTCAAAATTATGTTCCGTAATAGGAGATTTTCTCCAGAAAGCCCCTTTCGAAAACCTACAAAAACGAGTGAAAATGCCAAGCAAGATTTCCCTTTGTTCTCCTTCCTAGCAATAATAACTCTTGGATGTGTTCATGTACTTTGTCCTCATGGGAGAATGGAATCCCCCTATTCACACAAGGGGGAAGACTTTCCAACCAGTCGAAAAGAAAGCAAGTGCTAAAGCATGCTGAAAGTCATCGCCTTGGGATTCTTGCTTTCAATTTTAGCATGTTTTTTAAGGTTTCTCAAAGGAATTCATTTAGAAAATCGCTTACAGAATCTGAACGGAGTAACCGATTTTAGCCAGGAAAATTTCTAAAAATAATTGAACATGTTAGCTATTCAATAATCAGGTATGCAAAATATCATTGCTTATATACTCAGGGAGCAGTAGTCTTTCAAAAGTCGGGCGTTTTTTTTTACTCACCCGGTACCTACCAGCCCTGGACCTCATGAGAGACGCTTGCGTCAACAAATCTTGAACACAATTACGATTAAATTTAGTAAAACATTAACAGTTAGACTGATTATCAACAGTTCACACAGTAACAAATAAAATCAAGCAAGCAAACAAGCAATAACCAACCACGCTACTCGGGGGGGGGGCATGTGGGCCAACTGGTGCAATTGACCAGATTTTGGTTCGGGGCATGCCACAAATTTTTCGAAAATGCATACACTGCCTAAGAATAATGTTTTCAAAAAATGGCCTAAATTACAAGCCAAACTTTCGGCTGAATATATTTCAGACAAAACGTTCTCGGTCTTTTTAATGGAATTTAAAAGTTTTTACAGAAATTTCAGACGACTAAAAAGCTATCCAATTCAGTTCATTTTTGCTTATTTAGGGACAGTGCAAAGTTTATCATATAACATGGCCGGTGGAGGAGAAAAATTCTTGCAAAAAAAATCTGCTCGCCCTATATGGAATTATTGCAAGAAAAAACAAACTGCCGCACCACCTTTTCCACAAAAAAGTATCTGCCCCGTATTCATGAACAAAAGATGTTGTATAGTGCCACCGAAGACAGTCTTCGTCAACGAAAAAATATCAACTTTGGAGACGAAGAGATATGACCACAGGGAAACCAGAATTGATTGGTAATGAATAAAAAGAATAAATAAGAATAAATAATGGCAAATAGAGAATGATTAATTCCATGTATTTCTGCGCAGAGGACATACATGGAATTAATCATTCTCTATTTGCCATTATTTATTCTTATTTATTCTTTTTATTCATTACCAATCAATCCTGGTTTCCCTGTGATATGACTAATGAATCATTCCTGCAACCAACCGTCAAGGAAATTTTACATAATTTATACACAATCCTTTGAAGCATTTTCCACCTTGCATCATTTACATTTTCGTCCTTAAGATGAGTAATTCTGTTGTAAACTTCATTTTGAGTTTATAAAATATTACTGCCCCGTATACATATTTGCTTTATAAAGCGTTCACCCAGTTATGTACAAGCTCAAAAAAGTAGTTGCCCTGTTACGTTTTGCACCGGCCATGTTATAAGATAAACTTTGCACTGTCCCTTAACGCTATAAATGTCGTATATCAATACATCGCTCTTCACTTTAGGCGAGGCAAAACTATGAAGGGGGTCTGGGGGTACTCCCCTAGAAAAATTTGGGACTGTGCTCTTCAGACTATGATATGATATAATATAATTATTTATACGTGAAAAAGCTTGGGGCTTAAAACAAAGCCAATTTGTGATCATCAATGCAGATTGCCTTCACAGATAAATCTACGTTGGGATCCCCCAAAAAGCGAAAATGCCCATATAGATGCGAGGACCCATCCCACCGCATACAGTTAGACAGAGTCCTCATATCCAAGGAAACTCCCTCACCACAGGGTCAGCCATAGCACGTGCAAACGCTTGGCAGATAATATCAAACAGCTCTTTGATGAATTTAGATGGGTATTAGACGTAACTCCTGTATTCATCAACTCCTTATTCTTGCCAATTAGTCCAGGAAATAAGTGAAAAAATCGTGCACTTTTGGATACCAGTATGAGACTTGGCACAGTCATAGAACTTTGTCTACTGATCAAATTTTGATATAGAAGCAACTTCAAAAATGGCCCGTTGTCATGGCAACCAACTTTCAAAGCATTCTTTAAAAGCCCCTTCGTTACGTCAATTTTAAAGTTCTAATTTTTGAAGTTAGATGGTTTTGGAAACATTTTATGCCAGCAGTTGATTAAGTAACAGGAAAAAATATTTTCAACCGTTTTAGAAAACGTGGTTGCCATAGAAACCGCAACATTCGTCACGAAATGGACAATTTTTGCTTATTTCATACACTCGATTACATTATTTCGGAAAAAGCCTAAACAACACAACTTAGATGCAACTTCAACATTTCCAGATATTTTCTAACATGGTAGGGTTACCATGGCAACAAAATCTTTTCATCAGACTTCTTACAAGGGAAACTAAGAACGACTGAAAAAGGCACTATGTCCTAGGATCGGTATTTTGTCTTCGAATTTGATAGCTGCGTGAACTTTTGTTAAAAGTGTCTTAAGATTGGTAATGTCATTATTTTGTGTACCTTGTAAACGCATTTTCATTGCGAAAATTTGACATCACACGAGCATAATGATGTATACAGCAAGGAAGTAGACTTTTTGCACTTGCACCTTGTCTTGCATCATACCTTCCTTTAGCAGTGCAAGACTTCTTGACAAGTTTTGATGAATCCCGCATCTGCATCCAATATTGCTCATATATACACCTTGTCCTATTTGCTATTCCCAGCATGTAGGGTCCGGTAGCTGGATGCTTGTCTTCATTTGCTACCACACAAAGTCGGTTTGGAATACTCTCGCCTTGCATGTTGTTGCAAAGAATTCTCCGTAGGATAGGCTTTCAACTTCTCCGCCTTTCTTAGTGAACAACTACTTTTGTTATTCGTAAACCTCAGGGAAAGAGCGCAACGGTAAAATGTGATTTAACTTGACTGATGTGTCTGATATGTTAGATATCTTTATCTAACTCATAGCTGACCATGTCTGACAACCGACAACAATGAATGAAATTACTGTTGTATCTAAACTATGTAAAGTTTGAGTTCATTGATTCAGGTTCATTGATTCAGTTCAAAGATTTACACAGCGACGACTGAAAGTTTGAAAGCGAAGGCTGCTACAACAGCATCTCCTTTCTTAGTGTGTGGTGTTGTTTTTGACACTGTCATTCACGTATTTATCACCAAAACTAAATCTAATCGCTTTACCTTGTCCAGCTTCCGTCCAGCTGAAGTGAGACTACACCCTTTCAGGGAGACTGAGCATGCTATCGATCTACTGCCTAGAAACCCTTCCTTGCGCCTTATACAGGGCAAATGCAGATAAATATTGAGGCCCCCTCAAGGATCTCGGGCTCTGAGTCTCTAGGACATATTTTAATGGGCTTCGGGCTCCCAAGGGCAAAAGTGCCGTGTTTCTTTCCTCCATTGCAGGGCTCCAGAGGCTCAATTTCTTAACATTCGAGAAAACCACCATGGAAATTGTTTGGGCTCTTGGGCTCCAAGCTTTCAAAATGATGAGCTCCAAGGCTCCATTGGCTCCCCCTTTGGGGGCCCCAATATTCAAGGTGGGCCTTACCAACGGACGGCTCTTGCACCTTGTTAAGTCTGGATCCGACATGATCCAAGGTCGAAGTTCATTGCTGTTTTCGGTTGGACTAAGCCTGCCCCAGTGGGTCTACTTAGTCACTGAGCACGTGGGGATGTGCCTGCAAATAGGTTCCATTTTCGGCTGAAAATGTCGGAACAGGATTATGCCTTTTGTATCATTGTTCGGCACATGTATGTCCATTGAATCAAGTTATTCCAGGACAAAAATTTGGATATCAATGTGAGTAACTTCCAAAGGAGACTGGTCTTCTCATTCAGGACAGGTACCATGTTTCAAATGTCAATTCCTATATGACACCTCATATATTCCGGGACTGGGTCATACAATTGCTCTCTGGGAGGCACATTAAAGGTACCGAGGTTCTCCAAGATCCCCGATATCTTTCCAATCACCTTCAATTTTCTCATTCATTGGCTCGAGTGCCTGATTCAGCGAAACTGTAGAGAACGCATTACGCATTAGGGACGCATTAGCTGGATTTTGAGCACAGAACCTTCTGTTGCTGTGGTCTCTTGCAATGCAATGTTGTTTTTCTTTCAACTCAATAATATCTTTCAAGTGGACTGCAAGCCAGCGAGCAGAGCTGCGGTGATATCCATTCTGAACTGCTATTGCAAGAAAGGATGCCTGGCAATATGCTAGTGCAAAAAAGGACAATTCGCAGTGTACATCTTTATGCTCCTGTGATATAGTGAATTTTCTCAATGAAAACGCGTTTTCAAGATACGCAAAACAGTGGCATTATCAATCTTAAGAAACACTTAACAAAACTCCACGTAACTGTCAAACTCGAGGACAAAAGACGGACCCTAGGAAATTATACCTTTCTTTCAGTCGTTCTTAGTTTCCATTGTAGGCAGTCTGATGAAAAGATTTTGTTGCCATGGTAACCCTACCATGTTACAAAATATCTGGAAATGTTGAAGTTGCATCTAAGTTGTGTTATTTAGACTTTTTCCGAAATAACGTAATCGAGTGTATGAAATAAGCAAAAATTGTCCATTTCGTGACGAATGTTGCGGTTTCTATGGCAACCACGTTTTCTAAAACGGTTGAAAATATTTTTTCCTGTTACTTAATCAACTGCTGGCATAAAATGTTTCAAAAACCATCTAACTTCCAAAATTAGAACTTTAAAATTGACGTAACGAAGGGGCTTTTAAAGAATGCTTTGTCAGTTGGTTACCATGACAACGGGCCATTTTTGAAGTTGCTTCTATATCAAAATTTGATCAGTAGACAAAGTTCTATGTCTGTGCCAAGTCTCATGCTGGTATCCAAAAGTGCACAATTATGGCCAAAACAGGCACTTATTTCCTGGACTAAATTAGCGATCTCAATAAAAGGACAAAATATAGCAGTTGTTGGAAATTTATGTCCCCCCCTCCATCCACGGAGGCTAAAAAGAACTTCGTAACCCAGAATCCTCCACAACGTGCAACCTCGTCCCCAGGGCCTTTTGTCATATTGGGACGGAGACGCGGACGAGGAACGAGGTTGCACAACGTGAGAATTAGTTGACAGGTTGAGAATGCTTAGAAAACGACAAAATGCGAGGGTTTTTTGTTTCTCAATTTGTTTTGAGTGGGCTTTTCAGGATTTTTAGCTACTGAAAGCTAATTTAGGCCCACTATGCATGCCGCATCCAGGCATGGGACCCCTAGTTTTACGTCCCTTTCGAAGGACGACGAGGTGAGGTCAGGCCTCCGAGGTCACCCATCCTAAGTTTGACTTCACTCGACCGAGCTTAACTTAAGTTACCTGACGAGAACTGCTTAAGCCACTCGGCCACTCACACCGTGAAGTTCTGCCAATCTACCAAACAGCGTTCGAATCACTACTTTCGGTCGATTATTTGTGCAACAGATCTAATTAGTTCATCTTGTATGATCACCCTATCAAAACACTGCATAACAGCTCGCCCTGTAAACCAAGCAAAACGAAAATAACAGGAGTCAACCCCAGGGGGGGGGGTACATGACTTGCAGATGGACGAGGGTCTGCCGCCCGGTTTTCAGAAAGGTACCCTCTTCTTATTACCGAAACTTGCTGTCATACCCACTTTTATGATTTTGGCGGAAGGCAACCCACTTTTGGCTATCTTTCGCCAATTTCTGGATAACCCATCCATGTTTATGAAAAATCTGCTGAAAAGGGACCCTTGTTTAGAGAATTTTGGCCCAAAACCCACCCATATGGGCGGCACATACCCGAACCCTTAACATGTTATGTACCCCCTCCCCCCGGGGAGTCAAAATATAATTGGGAATCGTGCAACAGCTTTTTTCTATTAAAGGCAGAGAAGCTATACCGAGTGAGACAGAAAAAAATCCCCACTTTCGAATATTCATAGCACCAAGAGTACTTCACGGATCTGAATGATTCAAATTCTAGTCAAAAGTTGAAAGAACGGGGTACTTACTTTACAAATTTTTCCCGCCACTGGAAATATAGGTAAATTCAACATGACAAAGATTTCATGGTTTTGCAAAATGGCTGAAAAAGGCCTAAAATACTTCATTAAATCATAAAGGACTCCTCCCACCCCACTGACCAATAAAGAAAATGTACTTTCTCAAGAGTAAGAGATTTGCAATACAAAGTTATAGCCGTAAGGTTGAACTGAAAATCTTTAGTATTTGTCTGTAAGTCTATTTTTCATGACACTTGAGAAAGATGAAACGCCCATGTCTATTTATCTGTGCGAATAGAGTCCTTTTTCAGTCATTTTGCAACCATGAAAATTTCATAAAGTGGAATTTACCTATATTTCCAGTGCTCGTAAGAAGGCGCGAAAAAATCACAAAATACTGAGACCTTTCGGCATTTAATCAAAATTTGAATCATTCAGATCCGTTAAGTACTCCTGGTGCTAAGAATTTTCAAATGTGGGAACTTTTTTCTGGCTCACCAGGTGGTGTAGTGAAACCGGTAAAGATATTTCCAGAATATTACAAATTGGCATAAGATTCGATATCCATTTTAAAATGTGGTCAAGCCCCCCTCCCCCACTCCCGGGAGCAGTCACTGCAGCTATCTATGGGTATACAGATGTTACATCGAACCTCTCTTCAGCTTTGTCCCATACGCTCTTGTAGATGAAAGGAGGTAGACCAAATTCGTTTCCACCATAGATACCAACATGTGTGAATAAATCTGGTTTATACGTCATCTTTATGGGACGATTTATGATTTTGCGGAGAGCCCTTTCCACAGCCAATACCTCATCCTTGTTGGTAAAATCATCATTATAGACACAGATAACATGGCCTTTCCTCTCTTTTTCGGCAGGATTTATCTTTGCACTGAAAGAACCTGCTTGAGGCAAGTTTCCATCTTCATTAGCGATGTCTCGACATATAGCATTCCAGATGGTCTCCACTGCATAAGGTTGTGGGAAAATGAGCCATTTTCCAGTTTTAACGTTGTATTTCTTCCCTAGATTGGCAAACAGCTGAAAGCTTATTTTTGGCAGTAGTTCATCTTTGGATTCACTCATTTCTTCCCATTCAGATTCCAATCCTTCAAGATCATCATCATGGTTTAATTCTTTACGATTCTTTCCTCTGATACATATCCATGCAATGCCCTCTTTTTCACCATCAGCTCGCTCTGGGTTTCTTAGAAACAGCCATCTTTCAAGATTCTTTTTTGGATTATCAGTCCTGAATTAAATCAATGAATTGAGATTCGTACAGGGCTTCCTAAAAAGTACATTAAAGCTAAGGCTGCTGGGGCTTGGCTGCCCTTCAGATATTTTCAACCTTTTCGTAAATCTTTCCTCATAAGCATCAGACAAACGTAAGGTTGCATTTCCTCATCATTAGGGAAATTTAGGCTTTGAGGGAAACTAGCCATAAGCGTACGGGAAGAAAATATCTAGGGGGGCTGTCCGACACAAAGCCCATTGTTTGCCAACATTTTTGCCCGACTAAGGACAAAAATTTGCCCGAATGGGGCTGATTTTTGAAAATTTCTCCAAAGTTGGGGGGCTACCGCCCCCTGGCCCCCCACCTCGTACGCTTATGAAACTAGCCCATCTCCCGAAAAAGCAAATAACCCTCGCGAAGGTGGGGTTGAAAGGAAAACCTGCATTTTCCCCGCAAAACTAGTCCCCTCGTCCATGTTGGAAAAAACTTTCCAGATACAAAGGAAAGAAGATCCAACATGAAAATGTGAAAGAGGCGGTTGGCTGGGAGATTTTGATTTGCAACCACTCAGCACGAGTGTGCAAAATTTACTAAATTCTCAAATCAAACTCTGTTTTATACTGCCGCATGTGCGACTATCTTTTATGCCGCATGCATGACTATCAATAAACATGCAGATGATAAAAAAAATTGCATCTCTCGAGAGTCAAAAGCAATGGTACTTCAAATTTCCAGATTTGTAAATCTGTAATGAACAATACAGTCACTTAAAAATCATAAAATCGAAAACTTCCGCTCGCCTTTTCGTCAACTTCGGACTAAAAAATCTCAGACAAACAATTTTTGCATTACAAAAATATAGATTAAGACTAGGTGTAATTTTTGAGTCAATTAATCATGTGCAACTTAAGCTGACTAGATGAATCAAAAGTATTCAAAAAAGGTATTCAGCCAAGGACATAGTGCTGAAAGCAGTTTTCAGGTTTGTTGACAAAAACAAGAAGTACCTCCATCGATGCAGGAGCATTGTTACTGACGACTGCAATGTGGAAACTCATTTTAGAAGCAGGATCATCGACGACCAGTACCGGCCACCGGGTGACCCAAAAAAAGTGAGTGACCCATCAGAATATTTTAGAGCAAAATGAGTAAGAAGCTGATTGAAACGCTTCAAACGTTGTTCTGTCGCTAAAAGACTGCCCTAAATTATGAATATTTTTGCAAGTTGTTTCGGCAAAGTAAACTTTCCAAATTAAGGATTTTCACGAAAATGGCATGCTTGAAATTCTCAAAAAGTCGTCAAAAACGGGGGACTGATTTACAGCCATGCCAGATCTTCAAAACAACGAAGAACGTGTTTTATTTTAGGCAGGGAATAAGGCAACTCAATCGAAAGTTTTCAGAGCAAGTTTATAGTCCCTAGATATAAAAACATTCCTGTCTGAAGGGACAAGGGCACTCATCTTGCTCTTCTGTAACGACTTCTTGAAAATTTCGCATTGCGTGGAAGGTTCAGTTCCTTTGAAATTCCATGCGTTTATCAAGAACATTTATTCCCAATTCTTAGGTACCGGGCACTATAAACTTTCTCTGGAAATTTTTAACTTAGTTATCTATTCTAAGCCTATCGATTCAGAGTTGCCCATTCCCAATCGAATTATTAATCCTCATAGGGAAGATATTTCCTGCTGAAAAGGTAGTTTTTCCCTTTTTGGTAAGGATTAACTATGTTTAAATTAACTATGGAAGAACGTTTTAAAATTGATTTGCCACAGCCATTGATTGAAGCTAACTTTTCATCGCTTGACACCACCAAATCGGCACGTTAGTTGCTTGGACGCCCAGTAAATGGTAATTTTCGATGTGAGCAAATGCACATACAGGTCTAAATCTTTGGTTTAAATTTTGTTTGAATCCCCCTGAAGAAGGTGGAAGACTTTTTTACCTGTCAAGGGGACAGCACGCTTCTGTAAGGTAGAAATATCATGGAATTCGCTCGTGATTTTAGCACGAATTTCTACGGCTTCTCGAAGGGACATGTCAGAATCAATTGTAAAACTGAACGGAAAAAAACTTAGGATAATTGAACATGTTGGATATTCAATCAGATATTGCAAGATTATCGATAATGGTAGATTATAGATGAATCACAAAAACGCGCCCTGAGGTTTCTCCATAATGATCATACAAGAGGCTCTGATAGGGGGGATGGTTGCTCCCTTGCTCCCCTCTTAAAAAGTAGCATGCTCCCTTGCTCCTGTCAAAATTCGCTTTGTGCTCCCAGTAATTTCGATAATGCTTCTATTCTTCGTTCAAATCAAAACATGTGTTGCCAAAGTGGTGTCTTTATGGTTACGATGTTTATTTATTCCTGTGGCAAATATTTCATGATCCATCGAGCCAAGAAGTCCCGTCATTGGATACTGTTCCTTCAGACGTTTATACGATTGAGCTGATGATTTCTCGTACTGTTTTACACAAGCCTCGTAAGAGGCTAGTACATTCGCTCATGGCGCAATGAAAACTGGACAGATGGTTTGGGCAAGGATAACAGAGAAATCTCAAGGCCGCGCCCTTTAACTTGCCATAGAACGCTTTTCCCGCCCTCGTTTTGCCACTGTTAGAGTCAAACTTTGTGCAATGTTTTATACATATGCGTACCTGGAAAATCTAGCAAAAAATGCCTCCTTCAGTGCAATATTTACAAAGTGCAAGCAAAAAATTCCGACCATTTTGCAATTTTCACTCCGTCCTCAACATCCGTAGTCATCTATGTATGTTTCCTTGGTTCTCCTCATTTTGGAAAGTGTCCAAAGGAAAAGAATTATGGGGTTTAATGCCAGCTAAAGCTGAACCCGACAAGTGAGTGCATTGCTTCAGTTTTTGTTCGAAAAAAATTTGCAATTAGCTACCAATTCTCGATCTTTACTTTACGTTTGCTTCATTTTGGTACAGCTGCACCTGATGAAGCTTGTTTGATATACAAGAGGTTAACTTTCGAAAATTCAATCTTGGAATGGCTTCGTATTTCCTTCAGGCACTTCAAGTAAAAACATGAAAATTCAACTCTTGGGAATTGTTGAGAGATCAAGACCCACCCTTACTAGCCTGTGTCTGGGATCTGGGACACAGGCTAACCCTTACGCTATGGACCAGTTGTAGATGGTCATATTCAAAAAAGCTCTCCAACGATGCCGTTTTTAGAGTGCACTCGATGTGTACTTGTAAATTTTAAGCAACTCTCATGCCAAAAATTGAAGTAAGATGCTTCAGACAGGCTTGCCTGCTGCAAGATAAACACAGGAAAGTTGCTAAAATCCGCAAGTAGGCAACCCTGGGTATCAGACTCTCCAAGGAAATTAATTTTTCTAGAGAGTGAGGTACCAGGGTACAAATGGGCCTGCGAGCTGAATAAATTCACTTTTTGGATCATGATTGTTGCCTTTCTCTCGATAAATGGTGCCTAGGTCGTAAAATTCGCACTCTTTTCTAACTTTCCAAAACCAGGTTATTTCTCATTGTTCTTCAGTTCTCCAGCCCTATGGGAGCCCTCCCCCAACTAGCAGACATTACTGGAATAGACTGCATTGATAGTTAGAAATGGGGAATCTTTACAGTCATTAGAGAGTGCAAGGAACTTAACTGAAAGGCATAAAATCTTCAAAATGATTTCCCAAAAAAATTCATGTGCTCCCAAGCTCCCAAACTTTTCATTCATGCTCCCTTGCTCCCGGCCCTTTTTAGGCCATGCTCCCTTGCTCCCAAAAACCCCTATCAGAGCCTCATACAAGCTCGTTTAATGATTCACTCTTGAGATAGAGTAAATGCTCGATGCATGTTGCTCGCCGCATAGAAATATTCAAAGCACTGGATCATTTGAATCCCCCATTTATGCAGAGCATTTTTGAATTATGCTCTTCAAATTATTCTTTAAGAAATGCAAATAATTTGGCCCATTTTAGGCCTAATCAAACAATTTTTGGGTCCAAAAGTCTTAAGTGCATTGGACTGAAATGGCTTACTTAGTGAACTAAAATCAGCAGAAAATCTGAAAAGTTTCAAGGTTTTGGTAAAAATATGGGACAGTCCCAACTGCAAATGTAGTGCCTGCACTTGCTTACAAACTTTTTTGTAAAATTACAAAATATCAATTTTGTCTCTTTTGTATATTCGATTTTGATTGGTTAACGTGTATATATTTAAAAAATGCATATATTGTTAGCTATTTGTATTATTGTATAGATGATCGAATCAAAATAAAATTACAACAACAACAACAACAACAACAACAACAACAACAACGAGTTCAGGTGAAAGTAGACATTCAAATGGTCCTGTATTTTTCTGATTCACCCTAGACTTGCCCAAGTCTGTTTTCATAAAAAACTTGGAAAAGGGAAAATATTATGAAATAGATCGGGCAACCTTGGCTCAGTTGATATATATTCTTGAAGTTTATTTATTTGATTTATTTGCCTGTGAGGTTATTTGCATAAATTGCATGCAGTGGAATTTCTAATGTGAAGACTAAACTGGTCAATCCACTACTGGCTAAGATAAGAATCGATCTAATTTTGCAACCTAATAAAAACATGGATTTAGGAATCAATACCTGCAATCAAATGTGATCCACTTTCCATTGATCTCTGTATCTCTCATAAAGTTAATCCATGCCTCTGTTATCTTGACAGTCCTATCACTTACATTTCTGAAACAGAATAGAGTTGAGTCAGTGATGCTAGAAGCAGACAAGATAAACTACAACAGAAATAAGAAGCAGAAACAAAACATGTGTTTTCTTTGGTGTCTCATTTTATGTTACAATATTCACTTTGTAATCTAAAAAGGGACTTGAAGTCAGCCAGTAAGAAAGGAAGTGAGAAATAGAGAGTCAGTCACGTTCGGCATAACGGAAAAACCAGACCCAGGACCAGTAGGACCGGACCCTAACGGACCGGACCCCGGCAGAATATCCATTCATTTCCATGTTTCCAGGTGACTGACTGGGTACATTGATAATGGGCTACTTGCTTTTTTACACACTTAGAGCCTATTTCTTGGTACCTAGGAAGCCCCCTGAGGTTTAACAATGTATCATCTTAAAATGAAGAAAGCTAAGACAGTTGGTTGTGGTAGTTTTGTTTTGTATTAGATTTTGGCATTGTATGTTATTTGAATCTTGTTCTGAATGTCAATGAGAATCTTGTCCTTGGGAAATTGAAGTGAGTTACAGGGCCTTGCTAGACTTTATTATGCGTAGATCTTCGTGGGTCTTCGTTCCTTTCAACTGAAAGTTTGTCTGTTGATTAGATGATCAATGTAGCAGATTGTGCATTCTTGCAGTTAATGTGGTATCCAAAGTTTAGTTATTTCTTTTCAGCGATGATTGTGTTGGTCTTGTCTTCATTTTTGAAATGAAAGTTCTGTACCGTCATTACAAACTCACGACGAAAAGGAATTGGCATTCACAGGGGTCGGGTCCGTTAGGGTCCGGTCCTATTGGTCCTGGGTCTGGTTATTCCGTTATGCCGTCACGTTCATTGAAGCAATTGAATAATGTTTTATCTCCTGCTAATAAGAACTGAAACAAAGAAAGTGCATAGAAATCCCGAATGAGATACAACCCGTACGAAAAAAACCGGGAATGAAGCGGGGAAAACTGGGAATTGCAGGGATTCTCCCAGGTTTCCCAGAAAACTAGGATTTTAAAGCTGGGACAACTGGGAATTGAAAACCCAGAAAGCTGGGAATGGAGTACCCTGAAAACTGGGAAACCTGGGACATGCTTCAAATCTTCAAATCATAAAAATTCTGAAAGGTGGGAAAACTGGGAAAGCTGGGACTGAAACTGGAACCGTGATTTGACGAGAAAGGGAAAAGCTGTGAAAACTGGGACTTGAAAACCCAGAAAGCTGAGAAAACTGGGAATGATTTCAGTTTATGGTTTCCAAAAGGTGGGAAAGGTGGGATAACTGGGACACTTTTTCGAACAGTTTTTCTTTGTTTTTCTCGAGGAAGACAGCGGAGCAAATGTTATTTCTTGAAGTTTTCTGGTTGCTTACAACGAGAGCAAACAGGTTACTCGTTACTTTGCTCTTCGTAAACCTTTGCGTGGGAATATGCTTTATATCTCACGACCTTTTCCGTGTGTATCTATTTACTACACACTGGACAGGCTATCTGGAAAAGCTGTGCACCACGGACTCGGCCATAAGCTTTCGCTTTATTTATCATGAAAACGAACGTCGAATACTTGGTCCTGCGAATGGGACTATTCCCAGCATTTTGATTCGATTGCTAGTATTGCTAGCTATATGATTTGACTGTTAGAGGCGTTCTTTATTTACAGGATCGTAGGAAAAAGTAGTTTTTTTAGAGCATTCGAGAGGCTTTAGATACGTAGTTTATTTAAAGTACAGGCGCTTCTTATTTACAGTATCGTAGGGTAAAAGTAGTTTTCTTAGAGTACATTAAAATCGTAAACTTTCGGACCGAAAAGTTTTGGCAAAAAAACTTCGGACAAAACACTTTCGGACGCTTTTTCGGAAATTTCGGACAAAAAAACTTTCGGACAAATACGACATTAAAAAGCAAGCACGATATCAAAAAGATGTTAAAACTGATTGTGATTCTATCATAAATATCAACTTACATAAAGTACATGGTGATCATTACAAGGACATTTGAATGTAATTTTTGTTAGATTGAACAATTGTTAAACCAGCTGTAAACAAAATGTAAAGGTGTTGCTAAACATCAACTATTTTCAAGAAATGCTTCAAGGAACCAAACTTTTAGATAAAATATTCAAGAAACTTAGGTGCAACTGGCAAAACATTGATTAATGAACATTTTATGTTACGCATCTTTTTCCTTTTCTATTTTCAATGGATTTAAAACTTTCCGACGAAAACCTTTCGGACATCACCAGGGTTCGAACAAATATAAACTTTCGGACAAAATTTCTCGTTTAGATTATTATAGAAGCATTAGTATCAGAGAGGTATCTTAGAAGTATCTTATTTAGAGTATCGGAAAAGCAACTTGTTTAGAGTAGTTATCGGAGCAGTGTCTTGTCAGGTGTATTATAGAAGTATTTATCTAGCTTATCAAAGCGTAATGATGGAAAGTGTGTGAGTTGATTAGTAATGTTGTACGTAGAAGCTCTATCTATCAAGCTCCTGTCTAACAGAACATCCCTTCTAAGATTCTTAACTCAATATTTTTTTGTAAGTTCCACTGAGATTAGTCAACACCAATACCACCTCTTGTATCCAGTCATGGTAGAGAAAGAGTTTGACAATCTTTCCGTGATTATTTTGCTACAGTTCTGAAATGGTTCCATTTTTCTTTCGGGCAAGCGGGAGACCGTAAACAGAGGTCAAGAGAAAACACACTGAAACAATGTTTTCTGAATTATAGATTAGTTTTTGAATAAATATGCAACACAGCAATTTGGAAGGGGATCTATTACAGGGTGGCTCAAAACCGCAAAGCCGTCAAAATTTGTGCTGCTACCAGTCAACCGCAAGCCATTCCTCTCATAAACCGCAATCGTCAGTCTTCTTCAGTACGATAGATATTCTTTTCAGGATAGCTATTTCATGTGAATGAAGCCAGAATCCCAAGGTATCTGAATCTACAATTTGCGATGACCGAACTGTTACAACTATGCGAAGGCCTGATAGATAATAACGGTTACCTAGTAGAAGGTTCCATGAAGTAAGTGAAAAGCAGTAAACCACTCGTTTAAATTCCAATTTTCTGCAACAGCGTAACAATACTAAAACCGTATACCGCACTAATTTTCTTGCGGCAACCATATTCCGCATCCAAAATAAGGCAGAATCCGCGTAACCGCCACACTATAATAGAGCCCCTTGGAAGGGAGCATGCATTCAGCACTCAGCTTTTTACATCATATCATTGCCGTAATCGTTAATTGCTGTGCCTTCTTGAAGTACCATTTCTAATGTTCCGGTGTCAATTACCAATAGACCTTTTAGCTATTCTGAAAAAGAATGTGGATCGAACGATATTTCATTGCATTTTGTAGAATTTTCGAATGTGCACAATTGCAATCGAAGCTCTAACGTCACTCAATCGAACTTCAGGTATCAAAATGTATAAAAATATCGCTCGATCCAGGCTCTTTTGTAGAATAGCTAAAAGGTCTATTGGTAACGTGATATTAAACATTATTGTTCTCACCCATTCTAATTATCAAGCATCCTCAGCATTGTCTCAATCCCCAGGAATTTCTGCTGATTAACCCTGATTAACTTGATGTATTCTCAGCTCTAACGAGAATTCTACCCCAATTCTACCCATTCCCTCAGCTTTCCCAGGAATTTCCTCGATAGACGATTAAACTAAAGATGGCGGCAAGGAACTTTTTACCAAACCAAGATGCGTTTTAATTCCGAATCCTTAATGAACCTTTAGGAATGCGATTACACGTTTTTTTTATAAGAAACTGGTTTGTAAGAAACTAGTACTAAGATGGCCAAATTTTTAAGAAACTCTAGAAGTACTATGTCTGAGAAGTACTAAGAAACTTTTCAAAGTTAAAATCTTGAAATTTATAGCAAATAGATCGTTGAACCTTTACTATTGGGCAATATCCCCGGGGGGGGGGGGTACTTCACTATAAATTCATACGGGGGTGTGCGCCGCAAGGATTTCTGTTACGACCCAATCCCAGAAATTTGGTCCGATATTGATACCCAATCCCAGAAAATTTGTCAGATATTGATACCCAATCGAAGAAGTAACAAAAGCAATTCGACGTCAAAAGGATAAGGGATAGAGGGCTGGGAACGGTTATTTTGGTTCCAAGTGGCCATTGGAACGAGGTTCTGATCTGAGGACGTTTTTCAACACAAAAATACTTGAAATCAGTTCACCTGAAACTGACCACGTGCTGCTCGAAAATTTATCCAGTTGTACTTTCATTCAACACCCATTACAGAATTTTGAGTAACCCCCAATCCCAGAAAATTCCGAGTGAAAGTATACCCCAATCACAGAAATTTTCCAGTAAAAGGATACCCCAATCCCAGAATTTTCAGGCCAAAAACTACCCAAAACTGGCGCACATCCCCGTCTTACCCAAAGTGAAGTACCCCCCCCCCCCCGGGGCAATATCATCTAACCATTTGTGTCTTCAACAACAGAACACTGTTTGTTCCTATGTGATGTTTTAAATATCAAAAAACATATCTGCAGCAGTGTTAGCGACCACATTGACAATTTATGCATTCAAAAAATAAGAAACCAATTAAGAAACTTTTAGCACTAAAATGGACAAAATTTCATGTTAAATTAAGAAACTTTTAGTACTATGGCATGATCCTAGTTTCTTATAAAAAAAAAACGTGTAAAGAGTGCAATGCATCTCAACCCCGGGGGGGGGGTAACTCCTATATGTAGGTGAACGGGGTCGTGCCGCCCATAAGGATGGGTTCGAGAGCCTCAAAATCCCTAAATATGGGTCTTAAAATGCCGTGATTCCAATAGAAATGGGTAGGCTTTACTGTTCTGAAACCTTAAAAATGGGTTTCCACGAAATCTTTCCACAAAAAAAGACAGGTAGTTCAGTTACGTTTTTTTGTGTGCGAAAATACTTTGCAGATATTCCCGTCGAATCTTTCCTGCGAACTTCTTCTTCCATTTCAAGCGCCTCCTTGTCGACAGCTGGTTAACAGGCTACAACCGGTTAAACAGGTTAAGCTGATTTCCATTTCAATGATGATTTCACACATTGCTGTTGTTGTTGGTCACAGGAAAGCGCGCGCAAGAAATCCTTGAATGAACGGTTAATAATCTTTAGAATGCACCAAAACCTTTCTCCTAATGAGCCTTGAACCAGAGGGCCCATACACCGAGAGGCATGTCAGAAGCGGGGGAAGAAAACAGCCGAAGAGAAAGGAGAGATTCAGATCCCGATTAAGATGTTCAACCATTCCTCTGAAGAAGAATGGAGTTCGATGTAAGTGCCTGCAGTTACCCAGTCAGGGCCAAGGAGAGGGGGCCAGGAGGTCAAAAACCTGGGACCCATAGCCATAGGGCCCAAGAATAATAACACAGGTTTTCAAATATAGCTAGAATTCAGGTCTCTGCCAGGTTCATGATCAAAAAAGGGCCCGGCCCCAATAACTTCTCAAATTCCTATAATGTATTAAAATCAAGAAGAGGCAACTTGTTGTTATATCGTGATTCTTGTGCATTATAACTGGCTAGTTCGATGACATGATAATTATATTTGGAGTTGCAAAAAGCTACCAGAGCGATTCTAGCAAGCTTGATTTTAAAAATTTTCCCGGGGGAGCATGCCCCCGGACCCCCCTAGATGAGTGTGCCTCCAGCGTATCTTCCACAACTGGCTTTGCTAGAAACCCATGTTTCGTTTTGACCAAGGGGTATAGGGTCGTAGGGTCGTTGAGTTACCGTTCATATTCAATCTTTTTGGCCTTTTTGAGACGTTCGTTCCCATAGAATCTGGCGACTACGCGACTGCAACGACCTGGTGTGAACCAGAATTGAAGTACATAACTTACAAACAATGTTATGAAAGCATTTTTTTAAGATAATCAGTTTCCGGGTAAGGGGGCATTTCCTCATTTTCCGGGAGTCTAGAGGGCGTGGTCGCCAAGATTTTTCTTGGGGGCTGCGCCCCCAAACCCCCCCGTTGGGGCCCGTTCCCATAGATCACTCCAGGACCCCAGATGGCTCTCGACGGCCCTGCACTGTAATGTACACGCTTTTTCTTGCAAGAAACTAGTTTACAAGAAACTGATAGCAAGATGCCCGCAATGTTAAGAAACTCTAGTACCATGTCTGCAAGTTGGACCTTTAGAAGTTAAATGCAACGGATATCATGGCATCTGTGTCGTTGAGCCTTGATTCTTGAGTAATACCAACCGACAGTTTTTGTTTTGAACATGACGGAACATTGTTTATTCCTAAATGATGTTTTAAACCACGAGGAAAATATCTGCAGCAATGCTGGTACCAAAGTGGCAACGTTTGAATAGCAAGAAAAAAATCAAGAAACTTTCAGCACTAAGATGCAAAAATTGTTGAATCATTTTGAATTATGAAACGTCTAGTACTGTTGCCAAATTTCTCATAAAGAAAAAGCGTACTAAATATTAGTAGTAGTCTACTTACGTTATTATTCAATCTCTTGCATGTTACATACAGTGGAGTTTGGAAACCATAAAACTGGGTATTTTTTCTCAAAATCCTTAAAAGTGGGTATGCAAAATACATGTTAATTAATAAGGGTGGGTATGACGCTACAATTTGGGCGGCACGCCCCCGTCATTCTTTGGTCCAAGTTACTCCCCCGGGGATCTCAACAAGAATTTCCTTGCCACCATCTTTAGCGCAGCTACTTGTCTACTCCTACAGCTTTCCCGGGAATTTTGCTAACTTCCCCAGCTTCCCCGGCTATCCCGGTAATTTCCCGCGTATTCACAATTCCCAGTTTTCCCAGCTTTCCCAGGAAAATAAGAGTCCCAGTTCTCCCAGCTTTCCCTGGATTTCCCGGGTTCCTATGAGTCCCAGCTTTCCCGGGATTTCCCAGGAATTTTTGCAAACATTTTCAAAGCAAATGAATCCCAGCTTTTCCCAGGAATTCTGCTCATTTCCCTGGCTTTTGAATTAAGAAAAATCCCGGGAATTTCCCCGGAATGCCCCAGCTTTTTTCGTACGGGTAGTATTTTCAAGAGATTTGAAAAGATCACCTTAGCGGCATTAGGCTAAAATTGTAGTCATGAAAGTAGCCATGAGATAGTTTATTGATAGATTTTTAAACAAAATAAGATAGTATTTAGGTGCAAAACATCCTCAAATTTTAAAATTTTAACAACTGAAAAATTGGTGTGCTAGGAGAAGAGAAGGGTTCAAATTTGATACAAGGCCCTTTTTGTGTTGGGGGTATTCTAAGATTCCTGACCATAAGGTTTAAACCCACTCTTTACAGTCTTTAAAGTAGGGTTTTAACATTTTTTTTTAGTTTTCTCACAGTACTTTGCTCCAACAGTTCTGAAATAAAAAGTTGTGAAAAAAGTAGAAGATTTTCAATACTAGCTAAATGCTACCAAATGACCAAGTTTTCAGGTTCATGAACTACCATTTAAGGGTAATTTTCAAAATTTTTGGTTTGGGCGCTTTGAACCCTGACCAGGCGACAATGGGAGAACCCCCTCCCCCAGGGAGCAAATCAAGAATTTTTAGAAGCTTGACCAGTATACTGTTTGGCCAACTGGATTTATCATTCTTTAATGACAGGAAAAGGGAGGATACTTCTGTTGCTGGCAAGGGGAAATGAAAAATGAGTCCAGATTGAGATTGGTCAACTAGTCTTGCAAGAGGAGATTTTGGTGTTTTGAAGCTTAAACTTATTTAATGAAAAAAGTATTAAATTTTTTTAGGTATTTTCACAGAATCTGATATCTTAGCTGTTAGCACCATTTTCATCCTTCAAAATAAGAAACATTATCAAAATTTCCAGGTTATATACTTATTACTTTAATGCCAATACTGAGCATTGCATAAAGCATTTTGTTCAAATAAAGCCTCCTTCTTAGCATCTTACATAAGCCTTCTTAGCATCACAACCTCACCATGTTGGTTGTATCTTCATCATAAAAATACAGTAGTTTTTCTTGCATTCTTCTCTATATGTTGTGTAGATTCATTTACAGTACGACACGGTCTTGCGTTATTTGTATCATTGTATCTTAATTTGTATTCTGTAGTATACATTTAATTTGTCATAATTAGTTAATTGAATTTGTATGTAGGCCTAGAGGAATTTAAAATCAATGAAACTGAACTGAACTTCTTTCAAAAATTTACAAGTTGAGTACCTTCTCAGGCCCACAATCCGGTTGCTGCCTTCTTCTTGAGCTTCGGCCATTCTAGATCCTTTTCAAAGGTCCTGGTTCAAAGAAGAAAAGACTTTGCATTCGGTTGGTTCAAGCTAGAAAATCCAGAGAAATATGATCTTGGATTGTTGAACCAACGTCGACAAACAGCACCAGCACCACCAGTCCCTTTTCTAAATAAACCACAGGAAATCTTGCTTTGAAAGGGTGAAAATCTATCTTATTTAGTGAGTATTCAATATTTCATAAAAAATCTAAGCAAAAAAGACTCAACCAACACGTAAATCATAATAGTCTAATCTATTCTTCTTTGATTTTGCAGAAAATTCATGCCAACTGATTCGGATATAGCCGCCCTGTGGACTAATTTCATAGTATTGAAGGAAGCAGCCCTCTGCGCAGGCTAATCGCCTGGCGCCTTCTGCCTCTTTCAGGTGTATTCTGAACGAGGCAAAACTAACATGAAAGATGCACTCATTCTTTTTGATTCTCCACCATTGCATATCTGTGTCATAAAGTCTGGCCAAGAAAGGAAGTGTTAAAGAATATAACTAAACAAAATGTATAGCGAAGCTGATGATCTTAGAAATGAGGTAAAGTATGATTGATTCATTTCTTCGAGCTTAAGAATACCATTGCTGTTCTTCCTTCCTAGACAGGACAAAAACCCATCAGTCAACCACACGGCCATGCACGGGACAAAAAGAAGGAGAACATGCGCCCCCTGTCTCCCGATTATGGGATGGAGACCTCTTGATGGAAGAAAATTTCCTGAATAGGAGAAACATATTAAATATAGGAAATATTATCATTGATTTTGATGTCTTACAATTTACTAGGATAGGATTCAGACAAACAGAACGGGCAAATGTATGATGATGAATATGAAGGAATCCCTTCACTTCAGCCTTTTTTGGGCAAGCTTCTTGTGTCGAGTTTTTTATTTGTCATATCAGGACACTTACAATGTACTGGGTGAGCCAGAAGAAAGTTCCCACTTTTGAAAATTCATGGCATCAAGACAAGAGTACTTCACATTCACAGATTTGAATGATTCAATTTAATCAAAAGTTAAAAGATCAAAGTATTTTTGTGATCGTTGTCTCTGTCTCATGAGCACTAGAAATATGGGAAAATTTTGACTTGCCTAAGTCGTCATCATATATGAAAGAAAGAGATGACTTGTCACGAACAGCTCCTCATTAATTATTCATAAGATGTATGTTTGTAATAGGATCCAACCGCAAGGATTTTGAAAACCAGGGGGTCAATTGTATCTGCCTACACATGAGCGCTGTTGGGAAATGGTGATGCCAATATATAAACATCTGTTCGTTTTGACATACAGCCATTTATGTTTCAAGGTTGGTTTGCCCCGTCATTTTCCTTGACGGAACAGCAGTATCCTGTCTGCTATTGGTCAAACATTATGATCAAAGGTGCCGTCTGCCATACCAAAAACCATCCGGTCATCCAGCTGTGTTATCCAGCTGTTCAGTGTTTGCGACAAGTCGTCTCTTTCTTTCCTCCAGGACGACTTGGGCAAGTCCAGAGAAAATTCAACTTTGCTAAAATGGTTGCAAAATAACTGAAAAGCGCCTAAAACATTGATCATATCATAAAGACTTCCTCGCACAGAACAAAAAAGGAAAATGCAACTCCTCATGGGTGAGAGATATCTTCTGCACCTTTATTGCCATAGTATTGAAAATGTTTAGCATTTGTTTGAAAATCTATGTCTTATAACTCTTGAGAGAGGTCAAACACCCATTGTGTATTGTTCTGTGTAAGGAGAGTCCTTAGAATTTGATCAATGCTTTAGGCCGGTATGGAAAGTATGGCACTTTTTGATGAGATCTTGAGTGTGCATGAAAAAATTTGAAGTGTACATGTCTGCAAAAGTTAGCAATTGTGCACTTCAAGTGTGCACATCTTGAAGAAACTTTTCAAATAGAAAGTCTTTCAAGTGATTGTGGTAAATTTTTCGTTCCATATCAGTATTCATAATTGCACTCTTATTCTTCTCTCTTTTGCTCCAATCTTTGGTCAATCTATGCATCTACTGCATTGTGTATCCTGTGATCATGATCAGTTGAGCTATAGAGTTGTGAATTTTCACGTATGTGCACACAGATCTTGCAGTGGCATAGCGGGGATGCACGGGGCCCTTAGTGAAGAAGGGGAACTGGGGCCTCTTGTACCTATGTCTATGACGTAATTTGGTGGTTGGGGGCCCCTTTGGAGCCCCTAATCAGTGGGGGCCCTTAGTGATACACCCTAAAGGTAACCACCATTGACTACGCCACTGAGATCTTGCTCTGTTGTTTTTGTCGTAAATCACTCAAGTGTGCAACCAACAACTCAACAAAATCTCAGGTTTGTACAGTATCTGCCATCCTTTCCATACTGGGCTTTAGGTCATTTTTCAGTCATTTTGCAACCACAAAGTTTTTAAGTTAAATTTACTGATACTGCTGGTAAGTCAGTTAGAAAAATCACAAAAATACTTTTTTATCTTCTGGCTTTTAAATAACATTTGAATCATTCAAATCTGTGAAGTGGTGCTACAGTATGAATTTTTGAAAGTGGGAACTTTTTCTGGCTCACCCAGGATAATATGGTATCACCAAGATCTAACTACTTACAAGCAATCTGTCTTTTCACTAATGTGCTTCATCCAAAGAAATTCCTATAGAATCGTTAAACCGTGGCCTCGGTGGCACAGTGGTAAGGCGTCGGGCTCACAATCCAAGGGTCGTGTGTTCGATACCGGCACTGGCCACATTTGAGGATAGCATCCTTGGGCAAGGTGTTAACACAAATTGTGCCTCTCTCCACCCAGGAGTATAAATGGGTACCTGGTCCGTAGTTATGAGCGCCGTCTGTGGCTGCACCCTGCTATATGCTACTAAGCATAGTGACCAGGGGGTAAGATGTAAAGTCGTTTGAGTAGCCTTGGGCTAGATAAAAGACTATAAAACTACTACTTACTTACTTACTTACTTAAAGATTCAAAAAGTTCCTTGCCACTATCTTTAGCACAGTTGTCTGTTGTAATTGTTGTATTGCTGATTTGCCTTGTTTTTAAGATTTTTCTTTGAATCATGGCAAATCACTCAAATTCTCTGTGAGCACTGCATTTCAAAGAAACAAGTAACAATGTTTTGTTTGACTAATTTTCATTTTTCCCAAAAACAAGACACTTTTGCTATTGCTGGATCTATTTCACTTTTACAGGAGCATGAATCAATGGGTTTCAATCAAGGATTTCCTCCAAACATGGACTATGCTGCCCCCACATCAGGTAATACTGTATGTCTATACTGAATTTTGATAATTTTTGGCTAATGGAGAAATGGAAAAGTGTGATGAGAGTGAGTTGTGAACTCGCAACCATCTACTATCTAAGCAGAGGTTTTACAAACTGAGTTATCTAGACATACCTTTAAGCCTGGTTCATTGATATTCAGATCAGTGTAGTGAGTATGTAACCAGTATACTGTCTATCCCACATGACTCAGTTCCCAAAGGCAGACATGCTCAATGCCCTCAACACAACCCTTACAGAGTTACATCACCCTAACATCACATTTTTACCCTCCATTGTGATATGTTGTTACATCAGTTTTGGTAATTTTTGACAAATGGACAAACTGAATAAGTGTGATGTGAGTAGGCTTTGAACTCATTAAATTCTGCTATGACGGCAGATGCTATACCATTATTTTTCCATTTGTTGAAAAATTATCAAATTCATTTACAGTTATTCTACCAAATATTTATTCTGAACAAAAGACATCAAATTTTTTGCGAACATTGCTAATGATGATGAGATAAACAATCATGCATAACTTATCTTGCTCATTCATGCCGCCTTCATGGAATTTTACAGTAATGTAGTGTACTAAATGCTTGAAACAGGGAGAAACATGGCTTCTGTAGATAATCTCTAAGGTTGGAATTTGCTTTTTTTATCAACGGAAGGGAAATCACATTATTGTACTTTTATTTTGTTATTTGCCTGGAATCAATACCAGTTTGTCACACATCACAATTTGCTGAGCATAAAAAGTAGAAACAGCAAAGATCTCAAGGGAATTCAAATTTGTAACCAATTTGTGAGTTTCATTGATGATTGTTACTACAAATTTAGAAAATTTATCAATTGGATGACTGGTCGGTCAGAGCCACTGTGCCATAATCTCATTCTTTGTACTTTGTCAAAGGCTTTCATTTTACACAAGTCTTTGAAATCACAAGACAATAAGATACTTTGAGCCATGTGTGTGCTCTGTAAGCCTAACTAACCTACTCCAGCTATATCTCTGTTGTGTAGGATTAATGTATAAAGGCAGATTTCCGATCAGTGGAATTCTCCAAGTGGATGGGATTTTACATGATAATAGGGCCATCAGCTGTTTTTTTCCAGTCCACTTCAGAGTGACTTTTTCTCTTGCAAACCAAAGAATTTATCACCTGCTAAGAAAATTCCATTGTCTGGAAATTAGCCTGAGATATTAAAATAACAATAGTTCATTTTGGCCTGACTTTGCATGTTACATCAACCCTCTATGATGCACTCATTTTATCAAAGATAGCCTATATGCTTGCGAAGCTTACGGCTGTGCTGCAGCAAAGTCTATTAAAGAACTTCAAGTTTTACAAAACATGATTCTGCGGATACTTCAGTTTAAAGATTATAGACATAGCTTATGCTGTTCATAAAGGAGCTAAACTTTCTTAAACTAACTGACTTCTATGAAAATATTAAACTTCATGCAACATGTTCATCATGATAATGATAAACTTCCAGCTGTATTTCAAATTGCTTCGTAATAAATGAAAATTTATATAAATATGACGCTTGTCAAAGTAAACATTATCAAATGCAAGGCAAAAAACATTGGGTAATAAAATGATGCTAAACAAAGGGACCCATTTGTGGAATGCTGTACCTTCCTTGCTCAAAAGCATTCAAAACCTGCAAGTGTTTGCTATCAAAATAAAGAAAAGTATTACTGATCAATAATACTTCAGACTGCTTATACTGATCAATACTAATTTGAGCTTGGTTAGATGATAAAGAAAATTAAGGAAAAAGACTGATAATAGTTTTACAATTGATTTTCTATATACATTAGTATTGTAGTTTTGCTGTTCACCCATATGTATCTCATGTTCTGCTGTTCCTTATTCATCTTACAGTTTATTGATTGTAGTTGTATGTAGTAGCATCCATTGTAGTATTTTAAAACTTTACTTTTGCCTTTGCTTTTCTTTGGTCACGTAGAGTACATGTACATGTAAATGGAACAAGTTTTTATTTTGCCGTAGCTTGTATTTTATGAATAAAATTGAATTGAACACTTGCCAAATCAATGTCAAATTTTTACGCAAAAGAATGAAGTTTTAAATACTTCACATGCTTTTACATTCATGTGCTATTATTTTCTATTATTATATACTATTATTTATTTGCTATTGGAGAGCGTGTGGCCAAGTGGTTAAGGCATCTGACTCTTCAACCAAAGGTCAGAATGGCTGTAGGTTCAAATCCCACACTGGACAGTTTGGTCACTGTCCGTAACTCTAGCCTGGGTCGACCAGAGCCATGTGAGGGAAATCTGGTAGCTGTGGTGGGTAGTTGCAGCGGACTGATGGTAAAACATCCGTGGCCCCTGCTGGAAATAAGTCTCTCAGACTTTTGCAGGCTAGCCATGTTAAATATAAATACCTACCTACAGTACCTACCTTTCGTTGCAGTTGTTCTTATTTCCCACTGCAGGTGATGTGCCAGCATACTTAGTTCCACCAGAGGTCAAGAGCTTCATAATGTACTTCCATAAGCAAGTTGTTGACCAGGTATGTTCAGACTACTTATATGGCCATATGGTCATTACTGTTGATAGGCTGCTGGTTGCTCTAACTACAACTCATAACCAAGCACTGTCATTTTGATAAGACTGTTTGTGCCATGTTTTGATAAAGGCCTAGGCAGAAAAAGACACACATTTGTATTTGTTAAATGAAACACATTTATTTGAAACTTAACAGTGAATCATTTAATGCGAGGCAAAAGCAACAAAATATTACCAATGTACAATGTTTGACCTTGTCCCCAACTGGTTTCATGGTATTCTTGTTCACAGGCCAAGTCTTGCTTTGAGCTCTGAGTTACCATTGATTGACATCAATCAATTGAGTTTGCTCAAACTCTATTAGTGCTGTATAGTAGCCTCATTTCAAAGAATGTTGAAAATAAATAAAAAAGTCAGTCCGAAAATGGTATTGTATTATGAGTCCCAGTGTGAGCAGTCTTGGTTTGGTGCAAGTCTCATCTTGATGAGAGATTACAGGCACTCATCATACCATAATCAGTCTAGTCTAGGGTACTAATGCAACTAAAACTCAAACAATTTATGCACGGTTGCTTCCTTTCAATTTATTCTACAGCAGATAGCTTCACAACAACTGGCTGTGTCCAATTTAAATGAAGTGTCTCTGCCTTGCAGGGAGAATTTAGATTGAGATTTGTCAGTCAGGATGAAAACATCATATGTTCCTTAACAGATCGTTACAGTCAGTTGACTGTATAACTGTTGTTTTAACTCTGCAAGTTTAAGATTTAGACCTAAAAAGTGTGTTTTATCTGTAGACTCATTGATTTGAATGTGAGCAGTTCACTGTGCCTTTGATTCTTCTTACCTATTAGCCAGTAGTGCCATAAAGTTCCCACTTTTGACAGGCTACAATAAATCATACACAAAGCCAGTTTCGTAAAATGGTGATGCTATCTATAGTCAAAATCCCAAATAACACTGGGCAAGTTTTTTTCTTCAATGTTTGGTTCCCTACTCCTGTCATTACAAGCAATTTCTTGAGAATCCCTAGTCCTGAAAGCCACATAAATTGACTTGAAATATTAATGATCAAATTTTCTTAAGACTCAGCCAGACAAGATAACAAGAAAGTCCTTGGAAATTAAGCAGTGGATAGTTTTTAAAGTTGTATGAGAGGTCACTTGATCATTGCACAATTGATCTCTGTGTAACTTTTACCAGTTCCAAAATCTTAACATATTCCAATATCTTTATATTTTTATAATGGTTATTGTTTTCTTCTTCCAGTGTCCTTTTTTTGTTTTTTTCCAGTGTTCTTTTTTCAGTCCAAATTTTATTGCTGTTTTGTAATCAATTTAGGCTGTTTCCAAACCAATAAATTTCAAAAATTTGCATTACTTGGAAAACAGACTGCCAACAGTCAACAAAAGTTGCAGAGTACCATTCTGGATCTCAGCCATAGATTAAGTCAATCTTAGATACAATCTGTTATGGTCTGTCAAAACTTTTTTAAGGGTACCTGCTATAAGTTTGAAAATTTATTCAGCTGTTTATTTTACATTGGCAGAAGGACTAGTCATATATATACCGAATGACCCAAAATACCCCACTAACTGGATCATAACCAGCTCTGTGAAATCGTGAGTTATTGATAAGTGCTTTGTATCACCGTTAGGTTGAGAGGCTTAGCTATCTTCTGAGATGCTGCAGGGTCATTTTAACCTGTGATCACCATCCGTAAAACTAGATCAAAAGAAAAGTTTGATCCTCCATTTCTCATTTAGAGAGAATATATGCCATCCTTCTCCAGTTAACAGTTTCCGGAAACTTAATTTAGAGATGGATTTCAAGTCGTCTAAAGGAAATTTGTTGTTAGCAAAATAATTGACCTCCGTTTCTCATGCAAATTTCATTCGAATTTGGTTTCTTTCACATCTTCCAAAACATGGCCTGGAAAAGGAGGGATTAGTCCGAGATATAAACGAATTACCATAATTTTGAAACTGGTTTTTCGGACAGTTGGCGTAACTTAAACTGATCAAGCAACATCTCAAAAGTTAGCTGAACTCTTCAGCCACATGCTGATGTGTTAATTGTGTTCATAAATTTACTTTCAGTAAACTATTTTTCACCGTCGCCAAAATCTGTTGAGCATAAGATGACTTTGTTTTTTCAAGCAAAAACTGAAAATGTTATTATCTTTTTGTAGAATGTTTATGAAATTCAATCAGCTTACGATGCAGGGTGAGTTTTCATGCTTCTAAGAATTCTGTTTTTAAAACTGAATTCCAGAATTGTTGATAGGGATCAGTGACAGCTTCAGCTTCAGTCTTAGTCAAAACATATTTTCCCAAGGAACTTCTTGCTTTATAAGAAAATAAACGTCAAGTGACTAAAAAGTTAAAAACCCTTTAATCATCAGTTTCAAGAATTCACAAGGAATGCTTTCCAAAGTTACCAGACCTCGACTGGCAAACATCCAGGACTTTATACTTTTCTCTGACGAAAGAAGCAAAGAACTCTTTAGGATGAGCAGGGCACTACCTAGGTGGTCAGGCCTGGCTCGAACTTGCAACCTTCCTCACAGAACAAAGCCGCAATCACAAGTTTAACCTGCCACTAGGCCAACGTACAAACCGATCTACTTGGTCTAACTGGCAAGAGAAGTAGTTCATGTATGTTTTGTCATAAGAAATGTATCGGTAGTCTAGTTTGATGTTTGGCCAATTTAGACTAAAATCGGAGAAAGAACCAGTTAAGGGGATGTCTTACAAGTTTAAAAGAATGGACCAGGATACTGTCTCCTCTTCGTTTTCTTGATGTGCTTCATTTTTTCAAAGTTTTATTGTACAGAAACCCTCATGGATGTTAGCAAGAAAATATTTGGAAATAGAGAGGGGTTTTCGAGGAATGGGTTGTCATATTTCATTACTGAAAATTTATATACAATAGCTCTTTCCTGTATCGCAAAAGTTTTTTCTCATCTTTGTGTACGCCAGTAACCATGACCACATTTTCCCGTAGGTTCAATGGCCTTACGGAGATGTATTTTCAGAAAACACCATGGCCAGAACCAGAATATATTGCCCCACTATGTGGAGATGGTATGCTTCCGCTTTTCAAAAAGTTTCGTTCAATTGAAAAATATTGAAATATATATACTCCAGGGGAAACAACGTTGCAAGAAGAAACTTTCGCGTTTCTCGCGTTTTTGGCTAAAATTCGTTAACGTTTATTTCTCAAAATTTCCCAAGATGTGAAATTCGTGAAAGTTCATTCCCGGGTAATGTCCTAAAATATTGCATCAAATTTTCCCACGAAATGTTTGTTCCCACGAAATGTCTTGTTTTAGCCGATTCATGAAAGTTTCTTCCCCTGAAAGTTTCTTCCCTTGATTTCTATGATATTCAGGGAGCACAATTTTTTCAAACATCGGGCGTTTTTATTTACTCACCCGGTACAAGTTTTGTTTAGTTAAGCTAAAATTCGTCTAACATTATGCTATATGCTATATGGATGACATCAAGTATCACATAGATGATAAGCTTGGTTCCCACTAGATGATAAGTTGGGAGCACCAAGCCTCCTGGGAGCCCATGCACTCAAGGCCACTTCCATGACAGTTCGTTATTAATAGTAATCAGGCCCGTAAGTTCGAGAAAATTCCTGGGCTCCTAGAGGGGAAAATAAACGTGATTTATCACATCTGGTTTGCTGTAGTGAGAGCTAACATGCAAATTAACGCCTAATACAAACCAAACTTTCCGAAGTAGAAAAGCTAAAGTGGTATTGTTCTTGGATGAGATCATGTGAGGATATTTTGTGCTATAGATATGATTCTAGCAAACCAATTAGTATCCACACTTTTAGTGGAGTTAAAGATCTTACCGCAGATCGTGTGTGTGCTGTCAGCGCCAGAGAATGTATCTGAATTTATTAACTGAATAATGAAGTGTCAAAAACACAGAATCCTGCCACTCCTATTGGTTAATAGCACATTTCTCGCGGATTTCCCGTAGCCTTGTATTATGCGATGCACGGACACGTTTTTTTGCCACAGCAACTTCTTTAGGCCTTCGAGATTTACAATCAACTCAGACGACATGACAGTAACAAAATGTGTTTGACGAAAGGATACAAGTCAAAAATTAGAAGCTGTCAGTTAATAAAACTCAAAGCCCTCGGTCTTAATGCACAAATCTCGCAAGCTCTTTCTGTACTCTAAAGACCTCGAGCTTTATATTTTCCTGTACAACACAAAATCGGTTAGCATGTGCATATTATTTATCCTATTTCATTAATTTTTAGATCCTGTCTTCATCATATTGTACAAAGAATTGTATTTCAGGCACATATATGCAAAATTACAGGTACAACAACGTATTCTTGATGATATTCAGTGTTTATCCTAGAGATCTGATGACTTCCTTTCTGTAACATATAACTTATACTGTCTTATATTCCTTTCACAACGATGGAGATCATATTATTGAAACTAACTTAGAACGACAAAATGCATTCCAGTATTCCTCTTCGTACCTGTTTGGAACGTGTCGTCGTTCTTGGTTTTGGAAATTGCCCACTATGCGGTAGAGTGTGTTATTTAGGGCGTGTTTGATTGGTAATGCTAAACCTACCAAATTCTGAAAACGGTAGACTTCGCAGAGACTGAAACATAGTGCCCAATGAAACACAAAATTCTTCAAAACAGCAGGTTTCAGGTTCATCCTGACGAAAACGAGGTTTATAGTTGAAATACACGAAAACGACTCCGGTGCTTGGCAACAAAGGCCGAACTGACTCAATTACCACGGCAGCATGAGTGATTTCACCTCGTTCTCAGAGTTTCCTAAATCAAAACGAGAATCTCTCCAAAGTCGGCCAAACCTTCCGCCTGTTGGAGCAGAAGGTTTGGCAGGCCTTTCAAACCTGCCAAACCTGCCATTTTCGGAATTTGGTAGTCAATCAAACACAAATTCCGAGTCTTCCAAGTCTGCCGTTTTCAGAATTGGCACCAATCAAACACACTGAGCTGGTTTCGGTCGTACCTTTTCAATAGGAAGCAGTTTTGTAGAGTGAATGGTCATTCATCTGTAACTGAAGGGGTAGATTGTGGAGTTCCCCAGGGCTCCTGCCTAGGTCCCCTACTCTTTCTAGTTTACGTAAATGACCTCCCCTACTGTTTAAAGACTTCTGATGTGGCAATGTATGCTGACGACACCACTATCTATTACTCCTCTCCTTCTATGACCGATATTAATACTGCAATAAATGCTGACCTTGAAGCCCTTCGAGGTTGGCTTGAGGGCAACAAGCTATCGCTTAATGTCGTAAAGACTCAAGGGATGATAATAGGTAGCAGGTGCAAGCTTCTTAGTTTAGACTTGCCTAGTTCTTCCAAACCTGACCTTAACATCGGTAGCGAGGAGATCACTATGGTTAACAACACCAAGTATCTAGGTTTGCATGTTGACGATCAACTGAAATGGTCTACCCACTTGTCCAATACAATCAAGAAAGTCTCTAGAGGTATCGGTATGTTGAAGTTTTCAAAAAGATACCTACCAAAGGAAAGCCTCATTATGCTGTATAGAAGTCTCATCGAGCCCTATTTTAGGTACTGCTGCCCTGTTTGGGGATCTTGCGGTGCATCAGCCCTCGATAAGTTGCAAAAACTGCAAAATCGAGCTGCTAGGATTGTCACAAACAGCCCCTATGACGCCTCAGCTTTGCCTTTGATAGGGAGTCTTGGCTGGCTGACCATTAGAGAATTGATCGACTTTGAGACGAGCAAGATGGTCTATAAATCTCTGAATGCCCTCGCCCCAGATTACTTGCGAAACCTATTTCAAAAGGTATCTGAAGCTACTAACCGTCAGCTGAGGAACTCTAAAACTGACCTTAGATTACCACTATTGAGAACATCAACTGGTCAGAAATCGTTTGCTTACTTTTTTTTTTTTGTTTTTTTTGACTGAGATTATTGTAAATAGGGTTGAATATCTTAGTTATTATTAGGTTTTGCATTTGCATGGCTCCCTGTAAAACAGTGTATCTGAGTGGATTACCATGGATAAAAAAGTTAAAATGAAAAAAATGAAGTTAAAATGACACCCTTAGACTTGTTGGGGATACAAGCCATCGAAGTTCAAGCGCAGGGGGATATCCCCTGAAAGGACATCTGTGATCATTCACACGAAGTTTATTTTGTGGAAACAATATGGATAAAGAAAACAACGACAATAATAGAGTTGCCTTCAAATTTTCGAGTAGATCGCAGCACACAGTCTTTCCGTTCTTCGTATTTTAATGTTGTTTTATGGTAATGTTTTGTTGATAACTATTCTAGCTATTGTGTATTTATTTTAAGTGCTATTCACAGTGGAAGCTCGATGACCATGTGTCCATTTCTGCTGTGAATAGCACAATGTATCTTCAGTTTAGTTTTATCTGTATCTGTTTAATGTATTTTAATTTCATTGATTAAAAAACAATCTAAGTACGGATTAGCAAAAAAACCAAGATATTTTATAGCATGGCGATAGATTTCAGGCTGTTGACTTGCTCTGATTACGCAAGCACAACAGTTAACGAAAGCTTAGGCAAAGGGGCTGTCCTCGGTATCCGTATCCTCAACGAATACAGGAGGTGAGAAGGGGGGGGGGGGTAGACAGGACATAGGAGCTCATAAGAAGACGGTATTTGTTCAATTTATCCGTTACCAAAGCTTTAGTAAGTTTCTGACTTATCTCTCCTACTACATCGATCAGCTCTTTTTTTTTATATCCATTAAAAGATTACAATATGAATTTACAACCTACACTACTCTACAAGATTACTATACCATACAGCTATACAATACTACTGGAAACGATACCCCGAGGAGCAAAAGACTATGACTACCCCGAGGCCAATTGAACATAGAGGTTAAAACTACTCTCTGTCTCAAATTACATGCCACGGGTCCGCGATCGAAATAACTTAAATTTTTCCGTTGGCAGTTAAGACATAATCGCAAATAATGTGTGGCATCTAGTTTGAGACAGAGACAGAAAAGAAACACACGTTTACTTAGATGGGACATTGTGGTTGTGTTTGTGTGGCATATAACGAAGTGCGAATCTAATTAAATCGACCAGATTTGTGGATAAATTGTAGAGTTAGCAGGAGCACATTTTTGTTTAGTTCATCGGGAAATTTTTCATCACCATACAATAAAATCTGCATGAGAGCATTATTTTGAAGATTTGTATATCCAAATGGTCGAAGTAGAGCAAAAACTCCAGTGAGAAGATCTTTGCGTGGTACTGCAAAGGAGGGGCAAAGCAACAAAAAGTGTTCAGTATCCTCGATACAATCATTCGTAGGGCACATTGGGTTTATGGTATCCCTAAAATTGTGCTTGAATTTGTGAAAATTTAATTTACTGAAGCCAACCCTAAGTTGAGTGAGATAGGATAAACCTGTTGAATCATGAACGCCAAATATAGATCTTGCAGGGGGTCTGATTATTGACAAAAGCTTCTTCTTAAAAACTGCAACGGATGGTGCAAGTCTAACCTCAGGATCAAGTTCATTCCGTTCTGATAAGCAATGGGGATAGAAACTAGATTTAAATTTTTCTGTTCTGGCCTTTATTCGCCCAATAACATCCTGGTTGCGAAGAGAGTAATGTGACTGTTGAAGTGGTGGAGTTGGATCCTTCGTGTAAACAGGAGTTAGATTATTAATGATCTTGAAGAACAAAGTAAGGCGCCTGCTCCATCATCGGGAGCTTAATGATTCCCATCCAAGTTCTGCGTACAGCTTTTCTCGTGATGTTCCTCTCCATGTTCTTGTAATTGCTCGCGCAGCAGAATACTGAACGGACTCTAATTTTTCCATTGAGCTTGGTAAAGCGACGCTACCACTAAATTCACATACTTTCGCTGGAATGTGGTAAATAACGTCCCCGTAATCGAGATGCGGTCGCACATAGAGCTTATATAACTCGTTCAGGGTATGCCTGGGCAGATATTTGGAGAGATATTTCAGCAAGCCAATACCCTTTCTTGATTTGGAGATAGCTGATTTGATATGGGCAGAAAAAGTCAACTTAGAATCTAGTATCATTCCTAAATGTTTATGTTCATCTACTTTCATCACTGGTGAGTTGTTAAAGTAAAGTTCTGGATGATCAGCTTTAATCTTTTTCCTTGAAAATATTAGTTCCACAGCTTGTTTTTGCGGATCAGGATTAAATGACATCCTCCAGTCAAGAGCCCACTGTCTTATCAACTCCAAGTCGTGATCAGCTCTGTTAGCGAAAACAACATCATGTTTGAGCCAATCAAATCACATATTTTAATGAATCTTATTTCCAGTTCAAGTTACCACTTCTTCTATATGCCGACTTATAACGGAAAGAATTGCCATGTAGAATTAAATTACTGAATATGTGTTCTCTTTGAGGGACATAGTAGTGCATGAATGTCAAAGAGAACACTTTGGTAGATAAGGTGCTTAACGACCAATGGTAAAAAGATTCGGATGCAAAAAACGAGAAGATTTAGCACATTGAGGCCTTCCTGACTAATGTCGTGGAGTGTGACTTTTAGTGTAAGTCACACTCCGATGACGACATAAATCAGAAAGGCTTCAGTGTGCTAAATCTTCTCGTTTTTTGCATCCGAATCTCTTTACCATTTGTCGTTTCGAATTTGTGCACAGAGGCTTTGAGCCCTTTAAAACGACCTGTGGTTCCCCTATATAGAATCCCAATTCACTAAGACTTATCTCTATTGCAGCCAACTTTTGAGCATCGCATAGATTCATATTACAATTACTGCCGGCTCTTCAATTACATTTTGAGTGAGTATATATTTGTATTTGATAATGGGCATTATTCATTATTACCTGACTGAAGTTTCAAAAAACGAGGCAATACAGAATCCCATCTCTCCTGTTGGTTAATCGCACATTTCCCGTAGGTTTCTCGTAGCCTTGTATAATACGATACAAGGACGCGTTTAGTCGCCGCAGCAACTGCTTTAGGCCTGTGAGATTTACAGTAAACTCAAACGACATGACTGTAACAAAATGTGTTTGATTAGGTGGTGCAAGTCAAGATTAGAAGCCGTCAGGTAATAAAACTCATACCAACCAGTTTTGTCATTGTACAGGATAATATAAAGCCCTCAGTTTTCATGTACAGACCTCGCCAGCTCGGCATGTACTTTTAAGACCTCGGGCTTTATATTTTCCTATACAGCAAAAAACCAGTTAGTATGCGCATAGTACTGGCGTTTTAGACAAGCAGACATAATCTTACTACGATGCTAGAAATTTTTTATGGCGTTCCAGATTAAATCTGGGCGTCTCCAGAAACGTCGACATATGTTAGCTTTACCTTTGATGGCATAGATGACACCCCTTTTGCCATCTTTGTTTGAAAATAAGAGCAGAAATGTAGGCGAAAGCTAAATACATTTCTTCAGCATGGCTGTCTTTCAGAATGCTGTAGAATTACTGCAAATTGTTTGCAGTTTCTATCCAAATATGTCATGGAGGATTATTGCCGCCTCAAAAGGGTAGTCCTTCTTTGGAACGGTGACGCTATGACACATAGTTTCAGCAAATAGGAAACTTCAATCCGATAGGGTTTGCAGCTAACTACAACTACATAACTACAAACTTTTGAGTTAAGGTGAACTTGGCTTTTACAACGAAAGCTACGCCATTCAGAGGTCAATAACTTTCAGATAGAGCAGTAGTGTAGCTTCCCAGCAATAACTCACTACAGAGGGGTACGAACGAATCCAACAAGGAACCCAGCAGACACCAAGCAAATACACAAAGTGCTGGCATTCACAATGATTGATTAATTGATTGTTCGCTATAAATAAACGTAAACGAAAATAAGTTAAATAAATCTAGATATCGTAATAGTTCTTGAAATTGTCCATGGCTATAATAACAAGAGATCAGGCCTACGAATCGTACACGTGCAAATTCCAAAAACCTTAGAAAATATGTGAGATGAATAACTGCCAAATTAACTCTGAAAACACGAATAAAGTAAACAAGCAAGATCAAAAATTAAACAACAAAACTTACTATCTATTTGTCCTCGTAGCTATAAACGCATCTTATCTGTGTGGGCCAACGGGCCTAACCAAAGCTAAGAAACTAGGCCAAGAACTTCATATCTTGTGCTGCTCTCTGACTTGAAGCTTGATGAACTAAAAACACTACGCAAAGAAACGCGCCCAACGCTTTTATAGCCACGAGTCTCAAGGGTATACTAAGCACAATCTTACTTTAGTAAGGTCAAAGTTCAAAGTCAAGTCATCCAATGGTGTCATAAGGTCCAAAGTCCAATTTCCAACAACAGCAACAACAACAACAACAAACATCAAACAACTGGAAACATATTCAACATACCCGCCCCTAAACAGGCGATTAATAGGAGACTGTTTCTTTTCTAATAATTTTCTATGTTGAATCTTCTTCCACAGCTGCTTCCAGCAAACATAGCTTTGTTACAGGTCTTCGATACTCAGAATTCATCGTCTTCACCTTTGCTGAGCGGACAAGGCCATCTCTACCTGCATACACTTCCAATACTCTTCCCAAAGGCCACTGATTTCTGTGCTGCGTTTGTTCCACAACGAGTACCAAGTCATTCTCTTTTAGGTTACGCTCGATTGAGTGCCACTTTTGCCTGACTTGTAGAGTTGGGAGGTATTCTTTGGTCCATCTTTTCCAGAATATATCAGTCATATATTGGACCTGCTTCCATCTTCTCTTGCTGTACGGATCTTTGCTCTTGAAAACACCAGGCGGGAAATTCTTGTCAGATCTTAGAAGCAGCAAATGATTTGGTGTTATTGCATTCAAATCTTTAGGATCGTCTGACACTTTGGTGAGCGGTCTCGCGTTGAGAATTGCTTCAACTTCACAGAAGAGGGTTTGCAAACCTTCATCATCGATCGTCTGATTTCTTAAAATTGCATTCAGAGCTCGCCTTACAGATCTTATTGCACGCTCCCATGCACCACCCATATGCGAAGCTGTCGGTGGGTTGAATATCCATTTTATGTCTCTTTGAAGTAGAAATTGATGTACTTGATCTTGATTCCATTGCTGCATTGCAAGTCGGAGTTCCTTTTCGCCACCTCTGAAGTTTGAGCCGTTGTCACATCGTATTTCTTCTGGATTTCCACGTCTGGAAATAAATATTCTTAGGGCATTTATAAATGAATCTGTGTCCATACTGTGAACAATCTCGAGATGAATCGCTCTTATTGTAAGGCAAGTAAATATGACTCCATACCTTTTCACAATACATCTTCCTCTCTTGACCAAAAAGGGGCCAAAGCAGTCGATTCCAACGAAGGAAAATGGTGGTTTGTCTGCTGTCACTCTGTCTTCGGGCAAGTCTGCCATTTTTTGCTTTCCAAGCTTTCCACAGCGACGCTTGCAATCGAAACAACTTCTGATAATTCGGCGTACTGACTGTCTCGCCTTTATGATCCAAAATCTTTCTCGAATGCATGCTAGAACATACTCTTGTCCAAAGTGTGCAGATTGCATGTGCATATATCGAATTATGAGGTCACTTACATGATGCTGCTTCGGAAGAATAATCTGGTGTGTTGCTTCATGACTCTGATACGGAGCATTGTTGAGTCGACCACCAACACTGATCACGCCGTTAAGGATAACTGGATCTAATCTGCATAAGGAACTTGATCTTCTGACTGACTTCTGAGGTGACTGCAGTAGTTTCAATTCTTCGCCAAAACATTCGCGTTGTACGCATTTCACAATTGCACATTCGGCTTCACGCATCTCTTCTGTAGTCAATCTGCCACATTTGATTTCTTGTGTCTCGTTGCTACTCGTGATGTTTCTCCGCAGCCAACTTTTATATCTCAACAGCCATGCCACAGATTTCTTCAGAACGGTCCAATCTGAGAACTTCGAGAATACATGTTTGGTCATACCATTTGATGAATTGATTTGCACTGAATGTGTTTGCACAATCTTCTTGACTTCGACATCATCTTCGGACAAATCTTCAATAAACACACTTTTGGGCCAATCGTGCTCTTCTTTCCGTAGAAATTCTGGGCCATGCAGCCATCTATCACTGTCTATCAAGCTGTCTGCACTGAGACCTCTGGATGCATCATCTGCTGCATTTGAACTTGTATCAACATATCGCCATTGAGTTGGACTGGATCCGTCGTGTATCACTGCGATTCTGTTCCCAACATATGTATGATATCTCCGGCTTTCATTCCTTATGTAACGTAGTTCAGCAGTGCTATCTGTCCAAAAAACTGACTCACCGAGTTTCATGTCCAATTCTCTAACCAGCTTTGAATCCAACTTAACAGCAAGAGTTGCAGCAGCCAGCTCCAGTCTTGGGATTGTCACTCGTTTTAGGGGAGTTAGTCTAGACTTTGCAAGCACGAATGAGCATGACACGTCACCATTTTTGTTTACTGATCGCAGGTACGTTACAACTCCATATCCCACTTCGGATGCGTCACTAAAATGATGTAGCTGGTTCATTACAGCACTGCCAGTTCCTGTTTCCGTATAGCATCTTTTGACTTCAATTTGCTCCAATTTTGTAAGATCATCCCGCCAGCTTTCCCATTCCTTGAGATCGAGACCAGTTACGTGCTCATCCCAGCCTACATTGTCCTTGCACAATCGCTGGAGGATAATCTTGGCTTTCAAAATGTATGGCGAAATGAATCCAAGCGGGTCATAAACAGATGAAATTGTACTCAACAGACCTCTTCTGGTTGATGGCATATCTTTTACATTGATATTGAAGGTGAATCTGTCAGTTTCCACATCCCATTGCAACCCAAGAGCTCTTTCAGTCGGGAGTTTGTCGTCTTCAAGATGAACATTCTTCAACTCCTTTGATCTTTCATCTTCTGGTATTGCATCTAAAACATATCGAGAATTGCTTACCCATTTGGTCAGATGAAAGCCACCTCGAGCCAACAAATCAGTGAGTTGCTTCTGCATCATGATTGCTTCGTCTGCATCCTTCACAGCTTTCAGAAGATCGTCCACATAGAAGTTTCGTCGCACGGATTGAATCACTTCATTGTCGAACAAACTGGCATTGTCTTCTGCGACTCTTCGCAAGGCAAATGTTGCACAGCTCGGAGACCATATACCTCCAAACAGGTGTACCATCATCTGGTATTCAACAGGAGTCAGTGTTAAATCGCCACGCGGGTACCATAAAAATCTCAAGGCATTTACATCTTCAGTAGTCACACGCACCTGGTGAAACATTGCTTCGACGTCTGCCATTAGGGCGATGGGCTCCTTTCTAAATCGGCACAATACACCAATGAGGGAATTTGTCAAGTCAGGACCCTGGAGAACCTTGTCATTGAGGGAGACATTCTTGTACTTTGCAGCGCAGTCAAACACAATCCTGACCTTGTCTGGCTTCTTCGGGTGTGTCACGCTATGATGTGGCAGGTACCATAATTTGCCGTTGTCCATTTCCATCTCCTCTTCTGGAACCTGTCTTGCATAGTCCTTTTCTAGCAAGTCGTCAATGAATGTGCTATATCGCTGTTTCAAATTTGAATCCTTTTGCAGTCGGCATTTCAAGTATTCTAACCTTTTTTGTGCCATTTGCCGATTATTCGGTAGATCAGGAGGGTTGCACTTCCACGGAATTGAAACATAATAATGGCCTTGTTGTAGTTGTATGGACCTTTGAAACACAGCAAGTGCTCTGCCATCTTCTACTGACATCATTTTCTGGTTATCAACATTTGACTCTTCAAATTCGTGGTTGAAGTACTTCTTCAATTGATCATAGAGTTGGTCATCTGATGAAACAGGATTGGAAAAGAAGCAATGATTACCTTGATTGTAGGAAACACCAATTGGGCCATTGAGCGTCCAACCAAAAACTGTCTTTATAGCGTACGGACCACCATCTTCACTCCTTCGCACTTCTTCCGGTTGCAAAGCCTCTGGTACATCCACGCCGATCAGCAAATTGACTTCACCGTCACAAATCGTGTCTGGCAACGTGATTCCATCCAAATGCGGCCATCTTTTCACATCCTCTTGACAGGCCAATGTTGATGTCGAGATGTTCATGGTTTTTGTAGAAAACACATTGTGCATTGGAATGTGTATCGTCTCTTCTAGGTTCATCACTTCTAAGCTGACAACTGATGTCTGACAATTAGTATCAACACCACTGATTGTAGCAAGTGACATCTGACACTTTCTTCCAGTCACACCAAGTTTGTCCAGGAGGGTCTCACTACAAAAAGAGGCAGTAGATCCACTGTCGAGAAGAGCATAAGTGTTAAATACCTTGTCGCTCCCTGTCCCTTTAACCTTCAGCGGCACTATTGGCAATCCATTGTTGGCTCCTCCCTGGTCATCACAGCTTGTTACTCCAACAAATTTTTCACTGTGCTGAGTCGAATCAGCTTGCATATGTTTCCTCCAGTCCTCCTTGCGCCTCTTCTCATGGGCCACCACAGATTCATGTATCGATGTGAGATGTTTGCGACGAAGATCACAGCCTGGAACTATGCAAGCCTTCCTCTGTTTGCATCCAGCGGAAAAATGAAAAGATGACAGACAGTTGTCGCAGAGCTTCTTTGAACGAATGAAATTAAACTTTTCCTCACCGGTTTTCTTCTTGAATTCTTCACAATCTGCCAACTTGTGATTCTGTTCGCAGAAATAACATTGCACGTTTGAAGAAGTGACATTTGGCTTCCCGTCATTGGTCTGGATACTGAAATTCAATTTTCGCTGCGTACTCACTGCATTCGGTCTTCTGATCTTGTCATTTCGTGATGACTGCTCTCTGTTCACATTGTCCATGATGGCGCCAAACACAGGATCGTTCTTCTCTTTTGATATCATCCTGATCAAACGCCGCACATCTTCAACAGTGGGTTCCCTGAGACTTGATCTGATTTCCTGCACTCGAGATTGCCAACGGGACTTCACAAAGTTTGGGCATCGCTCTAGAATTTTCACCAGTCGGTCTTCATTATTCAGTTGTGTAATTCTGCCAGCAGCCTTCAAGGTCATTTCACAATTCTCGAGGTCATCGGCTAACTCTTGCAAACTTTCTCTGTCACCAGGCTTTATCGCAGGACCACAAGAGACTTTCTTTAGCCATGAGTTTGATACGGTGTATGCATCACCAAAACGTTCAGCCAGGATTTGTTTCGCCTTCATGTAGCCTTCCTGAGGTTCGAGGAGAATGCATCCTTCTATTGCTCTTCTTGCCTTGCCTGAACAAAACTGTACCAGAAGTTGCAAACGTCTACTGAAATCACAAGTGTCTTTTTCAACATTATTCTCGAAGGAACGAATGAATAGAAAATACTTTAATGGGTTACCATCAAACACACTCAATTCTGACTTTGGTAGTAGTGCAGCAATTGTCAGTTTCTTCATCGTATCAAGGTACTCTTCGCCATTTACGGTCGTATTTATACGTGTTTCATCGGCAGGGTTTCGTTGAGGGGGGAACATATAAGGGTCAGCAAAAGATCCAGGAGGGGGTTTGGGGTTGCATGATTCATCAACAGGGTTTACTTGAGCAGGGGACTTCCAAGGGGGAGCAAAGGGATTCAAAGGACGTTGCCTTTGAGGGGGATTGACAAATTCTGAAGAAGATTGAATGGATTGCTCACCATTGATCACCATTGGCTTCTTTCGTGCTTGTTCGCTGAATACACTCCAACTGTTGTCTACACGCCGACTTGATGCAAATGACACTGGTGGCCGGTGTGAGTCATGTAATCTCCTTTCATCCTCTGTCCTGTGGTGTATTCTGGAATGTGTTGTCTTCTGCTGAAATGTAGTTTCAAACGCTGGCTTTCTCAGGAGCTCATCACATATCTCACCTCGTGACCCTGTTGCCATGGCAAATTCAGCGTAGACTCTTTCCTCAGCTTCAAGCTTCGCAAGTTTGGAGTCCAGTGTCAGCCTCTTCTTCCTTTGACTCAGTCGCAACTCTTCATTGGCAATATCTTGACACTCCTCTAACATCGAAGCCTCTGCAAGCAAGGATGCTTTTGTTGCAGCATTCTTCAACATCATGTCCTGAAGTGCAGACTTTCCTGACTTCCTTGAATTCTTAGAGCTCCTTGAAGAAACATGAGAGTTGGAAAAGCGTGATTTGGTTTCACTTACCGAATCTTCGGGTCCAATATCATTTTCCCGCAGCGGTGATCTTTTCTCAAGGGAATGAATCAACAGAGAAACTCTTTCTTTGATATCGTGAAATCTTGCCTCAGCTTCGTGCATGTACGTAAGGCATTCTTCAATGTCAACTTCATCTACGATCACAGACTTGTACCTTTCACATGCCATTTTGAAATTGTTGAATGTTTCCACGAGCCTGCCATCTGCAGCTTTCACGTCATCCAGAGTTTTTCCAACAACCAGAACATCTGCAACACGGTTCACAGCTTTCGTCAACTCCCGTTTTGCGTTTGCTCTGCTTTGCTTCAAATGTCGGATGTGTTCAATGTCAACACCTTCGTCTCCACACAACACCATAACTCTTGATTGATCTGTCTCCTTAGATACGAACTGATGTAGCTTCCCAGCAATAACTCACTACAGAGGGGTACGAACGAATCCAACAAGGAACCCAGCAGACACCAAGCAAATACACAAAGTGCTGGCATTCACAATGATTGATTAATTGATTGTTCGCTATAAATAAACGTAAACGAAAATAAGTTAAATAAATCTAGATATCGTAATAGTTCTTGAAATTGTCCATGGCTATAATAACAAGAGATCAGGCCTACGAATCGTACACGTGCAAATTCCAAAAACCTTAGAAAATATGTGAGATGAATAACTGCCAAATTAACTCTGAAAACACGAATAAAGTAAACAAGCAAGATCAAAAATTAAACAACAAAACTTACTATCTATTTGTCCTCGTAGCTATAAACGCATCTTATCTGTGTGGGCCAACGGGCCTAACCAAAGCTAAGAAACTAGGCCAAGAACTTCATATCTTGTGCTGCTCTCTGACTTGAAGCTTGATGAACTAAAAACACTACGCAAAGAAACGCGCCCAACGCTTTTATAGCCACGAGTCTCAAGGGTATACTAAGCACAATCTTACTTTAGTAAGGTCAAAGTTCAAAGTCAAGTCATCCAATGGTGTCATAAGGTCCAAAGTCCAATTTCCAACAACAGCAACAACAACAACAACAAACATCAAACAACTGGAAACATTTTCAACAAGTAGTAGGTTAGATTTTTTGGCAAAGATTGTTCCTGGTATATTGGACTGGTGCAAAATACCACGTTCCCCACTGTGAGGAAGCCTGTTCGACACTGAGAGCACACTTTCCATGAAAGGCATTTTTGTCGTAACGTTGAAATCACTAACAAAGAACCTGAAATTAGAATAATTACGAAACCTTTATGCTCTTGGATCATAGTTTGTTTCAAAGATAAAAGGAGTCAGATCGTTCACCCTGGTGAATTTCAATGTAGGCATTGCTAAAGTACGCGAGCGTGCGAGCGCAGCTCGCAGGCACATTTCTAAGTGCAGCAAATATCTGCAGGCACAAAAGATGTCTTCTAAAGCTTTGACGATTAATTGGTAGGAACTGGGAAGCAACTATCATGATGTTAGTTTTATTTAATATAGTTTGGTTATTGCAATAAAACTATTTGAAACGTCAAGAATACTGAAAGCAAGTGATTTGGACATCAATCTAATCTTTAAACATCTCATATGGAGAAAAGTTTCCTTTTATCGCAGTTTGAAGAACATTTATTCACGAAAAATTTTGAGAAGATTGTGTTGAACTTGAATGTACCAGACAATGAACTGTGTTTACGATTCCAAGAGTTTTTGAGACGTCTCAAGATATATTTATTGCTAAATTTTTTAGGACCAAAATGTCCTTCACCTGATCGGAGTTTGCTTCATGCACAAAAAGAATTTAAATTGTAGATGATATGTGTAGAAAAGAATTGCTGCCACATTTTTGTGGAAATTTTGCGCTCGCAGGCGCAAAAAAATTTTGTTCAGGTCTCTTTCAGTGTACAGCAAAATTAGTGAAGCTTGCCTAATTCTATCCTTTTTATTGTATTATTAACTCAATCAGCGCCATAACAGTGTGCCTTTAAGTGTTGTTTACTTCCATTTGCTCCTCACTGCAGATGAATCAGAGCCTGTACCGCTTGCTCTTCCTAACCAATGGCTTTGGGATATCATCGATGAATTCATTTATCAGGTGAGTCTGTGGGCAAATGACCTGGAATCCCTTGTTCCTCAGTGCTCTTTGACTTGATGATAGCGCTTTGGTCCCTGTAAACTATGTTAAGTAACACTCTTATTTGGCAAACAGCTTCTCTTTTCATTTTTCAAGTCTTTCTGCTCTTTTATGTATTCGCTAGCTGGAGTTACGGAAAAGTTGTCGCATACAATTTCACCTAATACAACTGCAGTGCAGCTCAGCATTTACTTCGAGAAGAGGGTTCCCTTGCGCAGTGTTATCACTTGTTAAGCAAGGTTTACCGCAGGGATACATGAGCATATCGTTATCAGTCTAGCGTTTAAGCCTGAAACGTCACACACAAAAACTCTGTTTGAATCACAGTTAAATATATGTAGATACTTTGTTAGCTCAATGCACAACAAATTTCTGATTCTCAAAATGAGAAAAAATTTCATTTCAAGAGCAAAGCTTTTTTTGAAACAAGCACATTCTTACTGCTGTCCGTATGAAAAGCAAAAAATTCCCGCAAAGAATTCTTAATTAGAATATTTTTACTTGGTAAGTAATCGTTTGCTTAAAGCTGGAAAAAGGTTTCTCAGAATAAATATTTGAATCTACGTCTTCTTTTAAGCAATTATTTTTGTCTCATTTGAGAATTAGAAACTTGCAGTTTGTGCAAGAAGATTGTTTGTGCATTTTTTATGGAGTTTTGTTTGCTCTTTACGAAACAAAAGATACTTCTCACCTTGTTAGCCTCATGTTGACAACTAGAGATGCTCTTGGAAGCGAGGTTGTTTGTAACCTTTGCCATTTCTTTAATTTTAGTTCCAGTCTTTCAGTTATTACAAATGTAAATTGGCGAAGATGCCTGAGGAAGATATCAAAGTCTTGAAGGAGAGTCAGAATAAGGTGAGCATTCATTCGATTGGTAAGAGAATCTGTGTCGTAATTCTAATTCCCAATCGAAACTCTGGAATAAAAATGTCACTTTGTATGTTCTTAGCAATTGAAAATTCAAGATAACACTTAATGGCATTATAAGCCATGATGCAAATGAACAATCATGATGTTGTAAATAACCTTTACGACCGGTATTCATTTTCAAGAAAATAAGCCAATGATATTTAAATATTTAAAGACACGCCATCATGGCACCGATTGGATGAATGAGACAATATAAAAGAATAGAATCAGGCATGCTTCATTGATTTCATTTGGTTACACCGAAATTCATTAAGGTGACAGCGATCCGACCCCCTTTATTCCCGAAACAAACTTTGATCCAAGAGCGAAAGGCTTGGTAATTACTCACAGGTGAGGTCTTTCTTTAGAGATGCCAACACAACATCACAACCATTCTCGAGTACCGAACAATCGTCCCCCCTCCGCTTATTAATTTTTGAAAAATTTTTCTACCCCCGCTTTTATTCCAACCTCCCCTTTATTAATTTTTGGAAAAATGAAATGATACCGGGTGAGTCAATAAAAACGCCCGGCGTTTGAAAAAATCCAGCTCCCTGAATATCAAAGCAATGATGTTGAAAATTGTTTTGTTTTATTCCCGATATGTCAAATTATTTTCAGTAATTTACCTGGCTTTAATCGGTCATTCCTTCCTATCGAAATAGGAGATTTTCTGCAGAAAGCCCCTTTCAAAAACATGCAAAAACGAGCGAAAACAGCAAGCAAAATTTCCCTTTGTTCTCCTTCCTAGCAATGCTCACGTATTTTGATGTGCTCACGTATTTTGTCCTCATGGGAGAATGGAATCCCCCTAAATAAATCATTCACACCAGGGGGAAGACTTTTCAACCGGCCAAAACGAAAGCACGTGCTAAAGCGTGCTGAAAGTCATCGCTGTGAGGTAAACACATAGGGGACTTTTGCTTGTAATTTTAGCACGTTTTTTAAGGTTTCTCAAAGGGACTCATTTTGGAAAATTGCCTGCAGAATCTGAACGAAGGGACCGATTATTGTCAGGAAAATTTCTAAAAATAATTGAACATGTTAGCTATTTAATCAAATGTTGCAAAATATCATTGCTTATATATTCAGGGAGCAGTAGCCTTTCAAACGTCGGGCGTTTTTTTTTTGACTCACCCGGTAGTAAACATACTTTCTGAATAAACGCAAGGAAAAGGGAAAAGTCTCAAGAAGTGCATTCAACAGAACCAGAGCTCAAAACTAAATGTATCAGTAACATCACCGTTCACATAAATATATAAAAGATACGTGTTTAGCTGAAAAATCTACTATTTTTTTAATTTCTCCAAACACTGTTCCAATCCCCCCCCCCCCGATTTTGTTATATCGAACCATTTGCAACCCCTCAATTATTCTCACCCCCCCCCCGTTTATTCGGTACCCAAGAGTAGCCAATCATAGACATGATAGTGTGCCTTTAAGAAAGCCTTAGCAAAGAGCTATTCAATCAAATTTAACTGTTCCAAAGGTTTATGCATTGTTGTTCCTTCAGTCCCATTGTCAATTCAGTGAAATGATGTATGTGAGAAATAAGAATCAAAGTTGAAAAGACTTTCACAGATCGGGTTTAGCTCTTTATAAAATTCCTTCGTTTGATGTCTGCGTGCTGTGGTGTCCAGTTAGACTTATGCCTTTTCGTCCCTTGTTTCCCTGCATTCTTTGATTTGCTGATATCACTTGGTCAATAGCCCGGGGGAGGTACTTGGTCTTCGAACATAAGGGGAGGTGCCGCTGGAAAATCTGAAAAGCTACCCTGTCCCGGAATCAGATTCCTGAAAATGAATCCTTTCAGACAGTAATCTTCCTCTGTAGAAGCAAAATAGATCCATCGAAGCTGCGAGAACTCCAGGCTTCTTCAACCGTTCTTTAAGAGCAACAACAACAACATTCTGAATAGCAGCCCCTGATTGGTTAAAAACTGAATTCTAGCGATTTGATTGGTGAATACGGAACCACCCTACGCGGGCCTAAAGTGGGCCCACTATTTAAGAGTAATGTTATTAGTCCCTCTTGACCAAGGAACGCAGGGAAACAAGGGACGAAAAGGCATCAGTCTAGTGTCCAGTCATGCGAAATGTTTCATTCTGGCACGAAACCTTCAGTGAAAATACGCATTTGCATTGTGTAAGATTGCGTTGCAAAATTTACTGATACGGAATCGAGCCATTGATCTTTGTTTCTAAACATGACTACACAGACTACTGTATTAGCAGTTCATTTATTTCTAGATATGGAATGTCCATAGCGTCTTGAATGTGTTATACTCATTGGTTGAAATGTCGAGGATTAATGAACAACTTGAAGTATATGCAGCTGATGGCGATCCAGATACGGTTGCAGGGGAATATGGTAAACTGCCGCTGTACAAAATGTTTGGCTACTTCAGTTTGATTGGTCTCTTGAGACTGCACTCACTTCTTGGTGATTATTATCAAGCAATCAAAGTTCTTGGAAATGTTGATTTGAACAAAAAGGTAAGATGTTTTACATCATATCCAGCCTACTGTAAGTCCGCGCATATAAGAAACGGACTTACTGTAAACCCGCGAATATTATGGCCAGGGAGCGCCGAAGGCCTTCGGTGCTCCCTGATTATGGCAATGAATTACAGGATAGGCGTTTATTCGTTTATTCAAATATAACGTTGAGTTATAAGGGAGCTGTCATTTTTAGTGCTGGGGATAGGGGTGGAAGAATTTTTTAGACAAACAGGAAGATTTTCTTACCCCATTCACTAAGTTCAACAGAATCTGACAGGTGAAGGTGAAGGTGAAGTTGCGTTTTTCAGCGCCAAGCGCTGGGATCGCAGAAATAGAGCAGACCTAATCGAGTCCGCGACCCCTTGTCATGACGCTCACGTGGTGGGGCCCTACCGGGACTCGAACCCACTCCGCCTGATTATTCTGGCTGCAATGTCAGAGGATTACACCACTGCGCCACAACATCTTCAAGACACCCCATTTCAAGACAGCGAAAGATTTTATTCCCCTTTATTGAGCTACGTATTTTGGATTTTCAAACAACGCAATCTAGACATAAGATAAATCAAACTTGAATAATTGAAAAGTCATTGAAACAAAGAACCATCACCAACTACTTCAAATAACTTCTTCCCTGCCTGATGAACATAGCAGTAACAGATGTAACCGTTGTTGTAAAATATATATATATATATGTAATTTTTAGTTCAGTCTGAAATATGTTCCAAAAATGTCATAACTTCTCAGATATTTTGCAATTCTACCAAAATATTCGATACCCCAATAAAACGAGGCCAAGAAATTTGCTACCCCTCCAAAAATTCTTCCACCCCTGTACCCAGCTTTAAAAATGACAGCTTAAACGACCGTAAACATGATGCGAAAATAAAGAATGTTTAAACTTGTGTAAAATTCACCCTTTTTGTGGAATTCAAAGACCGCCATGGGGACTTAATGGAGTGTTGCTTTTTTTTCAAAATTTTGTTTTGAGGTGAGGGCTTATTCGAAGACGGGGGACGTAATCGAGGAGTTTTTGTATAAGATACTGCTGCCTGATATTGCAAGGAACATTTCTTTTATAAGCCTTATCAGTATTTACAAAATGTGGTCATTAGGGTTCTGCTGACTCAGTAGTTTAAACTTACAAAATTAAAACAAAAAGTACGTAGTGAAACTCAGATTTTACAGAATCAAATTTAAAATGGCAATTTAAAACTGCTTCAAAGAAGTCAAGATTCGAGTTTGCTTTCTTCTAGGGGCAAGGCATTAAATTTTTTGCAGCCAAGAAATAAGGCCCCTTTTGGCCAAATTCTGTTGTCACCAGTGATAATTTTACTGATGTGGATCCTCCTTGATTGTGTTAAGAATTCAAGATATAGAAAATTAAATTTTTGCAATTGTTCAAGTTCTTAACTTCTTGTAAAAAGATGATAGTGCTCGAAATAAAGGCTTTCAAATGTCATATATTAAAAATTTTATCATTTCAACATGTGCAAGATCACTTTAAGCAAAATAGCTGAAATGAGATTAATTTCAATCCTGTATTTTGAAATGTTTATACAGGTCACTGTATGTTTAAGCCAAAATATCATGTAATTCGACACATATCATGAAAAATATGATTCCAAAAATTAGATCAAAATTACAATTTTATAAGTTGAATTTTGGATTTTGATATATACAGTGCATTGCTATGAGCAGATGTTTTACGAATTATATGATAAAAAATTTTTCTTTGAATTAAACTCATCTTCAGTGCAATAAAAATTTATCAATTTTTGATCTGATGAATGACAACAAGCTGAATACATGTATCTTTTAAAGAGAATCTAAGATTTCATCCAGAAATGAAAGTTTCTTAAAGATATCAGATTTTCAGCACTCTTGAGTTTCCTTCTAAATACGCGTATTTTTTATACGAAACTGCTTGTTAGAAACTAAATCCTCACATCGCCAAATATTAAGAAACTCTAGTACTGGGAAATTATAACTTAAGAAACAACCTATTTCAATAAAGGAAATCCTTGAAATATTTTTACGTTGTTTTCGCTTGTTTCCTGTATCATATTACTGGATAGGTACTTGAGAAATGTCTAAATATTGGAAAGGCTCGAAACAATATTGTTTTATAATTTTCACGAGAGCACAGGTAATGAACATGAAGAGTGTTGTGGAACCTTTAAGAAATTCGTAAGAAACTCTGAATACTCGAAATCTGATAATTTTAAGAGACTTTCTGCACTGGCCCAAATTCTGAGTTTCTTGTGAGGAAAATACATGAGGTTCCATAACAATTTGCATGTTCACTTCTTGAAGCTATGGTTAGGAGGACAGGGGTGTCACTATCATGCTATCAAAGAAAAAAATCTCATTTAAGGATGAAAGATTTCAATGGGTGTTTCTCTCAAAATTTGAAGATGTTATTGTTTGTGCCCTAACTATTGCGTGGAAGATGTTTACTTCGCATTTTCTTAACAGAACTTTCCAGATGCACGAATTTCTTTGTCTTTTACCGCATTCACAGTGACACTGTTAAACCAGCTTTATTAAACCATGTTAAATTTCAACCAGTCAAATTCACTAGATTTGTTGGAGTGACCAATAAAAATGTTCCATTTGATGACCTGGATTAGTTTGAGCAGTTCAACTTAAGAATGAAGCATTGGTTTTTGAACTGTTTGTGGATGAGTCGCTTTTTTTTATATATAATCAATTAAGAGAATAAAACACAAAAAGATACAACTACTGTGCCGATCATGGCGGGAATAGACGCTAGGTCATTCATTTCATTTCATTTCATTTTAAATTATTTATACAGGGTAAAAAACATTCAGTTCATACGGGAAAAAAACTGCTTTACAATGTGCCCTGTTAAAACAGAAAAGAAAAACAAAAAGAAAAAATTAATTACTCAAGAAATTCCTAATACCACTTAATGCATTGTCAGATAAATTCCCTAAAAAAAACCTAATTTTAATTATTCCTATCCAAACGAAAAAAGGAAATTAAATTGCAACAGAGAGGAAAAATTAATATATGTTCTTGATGGAAGGAAGTACGTAAAGTTTGCTTTATAATCCTTCCTTTAGTTTAAATTTGAAGTTTGATAGCGAGGGAGACAGTTTGATTTGGTGATCTAGACTATTCCAAACGGTAGCCCCTGGAAAGGTCATCGCAGTTCTCACCATGAAAGGCACTTACAACTCAATATGTACAATTTATCAGAAAAAAAAAGAAATAACTACAAAGGAAAATTTAATGTCTGTCTCACATCTGATGCCAGGCAACAATATCAGGGAGTATTTAAATTTAAAGGACACAGGTGCTAGGTAAAGAGGAGGAGGCCCCACCCCGCCGACGGGCAGCCGCCGCCCAATGCCGCAAGTGCCATCCCAGTCGGGACAACGCTGAAAACAAAGGGCAGCAGCCACCTATCCGCACAGCAGGAAACCCCATCCCCCCACCATCCCGCACCCGCACCGAAGGATAATTTTTCATGTTTATAATATTACCTAACATCAAATGAGTCGCTTTTGAGTGATTGCGGATGGTTGTTGTTGTAGTTTTATAGCGATGCAATAGGCTCTTGCTGTAAGGCTACCCCATCCATTAGATGCCAAGATTATCAAATTTAAATCTTTCAATTTTTGCAGACTCTCTATTCCCGTGTGCCAGCATGCCAAGTGACGACTTACTACTATGTTGGATTTGCGTATATGATGATGCGACGATATCAGGATGCGATTCGTAGCTTCACCAATGTTTTATTGTACATTCAAAGAGCAAAGCAAATGCTCTCGCAGTCAAAATCGTATCAATGTGACCAGGTAAATGCGTCAACACTTTTTGACCTGAACTCCTCAATTCCTCTTTAAAAGAAGTTGGACTTAAATGTATTTGACTGTACAGGGGTAAGAGACACATATTTTACGAATAGCTGCTATTATGGAAACTTTCCACGATTTATCGTGCGAAATTTTCCACTCCAGATTTGGGTTCAGCACTCAAAATGTAGCCTAGCTGCAATGACAGAGCAGAAACTGCGTAAAATGACGTCTTAGAGCAATCTGAGATAAGGAAGTATTTGAATAGATAAGCTTTTTGAAATGATAAATCAAGAGTTTAAGACCCTAGGAAGAAAATATCAAATGTTGCCTAATTTCGGGATCTATTGCAAGGCGCTAGGGGAGCTCAAAGTTGCAAGTTTTTGCGCATGCGTGCGCAGGTTCTGCTCTGTCAGCAGCAATGATATTTTGTATTTATTGTGTTATATTGATTTTACGACGATACAAGGCTCTCGTCGTTATGAGCGATTTGACCACAAAATTATAGCCAAACGTTGTCTGTACTGTGGGAAGTTACGCCAGTGCCAGATGACCACAAATGTTTTTCTTAACAGTTACATACTATCTCAGGAATCCTCTTGCTCATTTTCCAGTGAATTATTCCTAAACAAGGTATTGGACCCTGAAAAAGTTATTATCTTCGCAGTTTAATAGAATACATGCTTTGCCATATCTATGGGATTTTATGGGGAAAACTTGCAAAAAAGGGATCAAGCCTAGTTTTTTAGTATCTGAATAGCATTAAAGTCCCTTCTTCAAAAGACCAAATTTTTGACCGTAGCCTAGTGTACTTCCTTACTTAGCCTGGTCTCCTATTGTTCCAGCAAAAATTCAGGGTCCGAATCGCTTATTAAGTAACTTCTCATAAGTAGTTCATGGGCCTCTAATCACTACAGTGAGGCCTAAAACTGATATTATTCTTTCTTTTTAGATGATGAAAAAGAATGACAAGATGTATAATCTACTGCTGATCTGTTTAGTATTATGTCCACAGGTAAATACAGCATTTAATGGTTAGCTAACGGTCATTGATTGGTTGATATTTCAATTACTAATCCTGGATTGGTCGCTAGCAAATGTATTATTTGCAAATTAGTATTATCTTTATCAGTGTTGTTATCAGTGAATTATCAATATATCTAATTATAAGGGATGTATGGAACGTTTGTTTGTAAACAAGGTGTCAAAAGATATCAAGTGCTGTCATTATAGAAACATCAATCTTTAGCGCACTTTCCTCAAATTAGAAAGACCTTCTAAAGTCTATTTTAATTCTCTGGGCACTTTAGTTTTCGATAGCTGTGTAACAAGGAATGGCGCCATCCTATTCAACTGAAAAGAACCTAACTTTGAGAAGTAGAAGCTGTTGGAAAAGATTTTGCAGCAGAGTAGATGTTTATTCCAGCTTTAAGTTTGTCTATTTACCGTGAAAATTGTTTTTAAGTGTCAGGATGTTTAAAGCATTGTTCAAATTCACTGTTCAACTTAACTTATCGCTTATTCCAGTCAGCAACCACCCGTTTTATATCTAGATTATATATATTCTATATAAACTCAAAAAATACAACTTCGTGTAAACGTTTCGGCGTAAGCCTTCATCAGTGACTGTTCATAATCAAACCGAGCAATACATATAAATCCTAAAACATTCTAACAATACAAACAATAGCCCAAAAGGAGATCCTACCTATTACAATGTGTGAGACCAAAGGTGCTAAAATATACGGCAACAGGTGTGGCAGCGGAAAAGATGAAAGAAAGCGCAGAATAAAGAACCGCTAGAGTCGGCGTCTGTGTCTGTCTCGCCGAAGCTGAAAAAAAATCGTCTGTTACAACAAAACAAACAATAAAAGATCCAAGGGCGGACTGGCAGAGCAGAAAACCCTAAAAAAACAGCGTGTTTCCCTAACGAAAAGCTGAGCGCAAAAAGTAAAAACAACACAACAACCAAAATGTAAAAAAAAAAAAAATGAAATCTATGTATCAACCTGCCTAGTGTTTAACTGCTATGGGGTTTTCATGAAAACGAGAACTCTATATTTGATTCTGGTCCATGATTTACTTGACATTGAAATTTAAATTCTATTTCTGAAACTGACAATTGCATTGAATTTTGAATTTCAATGCCAAATAAATCATGGATCAAAATGGAATGTGGAATTCTCGTTCCCATTCAAATCCGGTACCAGCTTTTCCTAACTTCTTTGTCAAAATGAGGAATTATTCTACCAAACAAATTTTCCCATGTGAGTTAGCCTTTGACTGATAGATTAACATTTCAGTTTTTAATATCGACCGCTTACCGCCTATTTTGCAGCCCACCAAATGTGTTTACTATTTTTTGACTCTCCCAGTCCATAAGTTCCATTTGATAATAGATCCTATATTTTCTCACAGCGGATTGACGAAAGTGTCCATCAGCAACTTAGAGAAAAATTTGCTGACAAGATGAACAGAATGCAGAAAGGGTAAGTGCAATATTCAGGGAAGACACCGAAGTGTTGGCAAGAACCACTAGACTGATGCCTTTTAGTCCCTTGTTTCCCTGCGTTCCTTGGTCAAGAGGGACCAATAACATTACTCTTGAATAGTGGGCCCACTTTAGGCCCGCGTAGGGTGGTTCCGTATTCACCAATCAAATCGCTAGAATTCAGTTTTTAACCAATCAGGGGCTGCTATTCAGAATGTTGTTGTTGTTGCTCTTAAAGAACGGTTGAAGCAGCCTGGAGTTCTCGCAGCTTCTATGGATCTATTTTGCTTCTACAAAGGAAGATTACTGCCTGAAACGTATGCATTTTGCGCTTTGTAGGTCCACACAACATCATTCTTTGTACTAAAACGTCGCTTTTCAATGTTCGAGCTCTTTAAACCAGATTTTGAAGCGATTTTGTTGAGTGTACCAGAACTCCCACCTGTTTAGGCCATTTTGAAAAAGTGGGCCCACTTTTTAAGCGTAACATTATGAGTCCCTATTGACCAAGTGATATCAGCAAATCAAAGAACGCAGGGAAACAAGGGACAAAAAGGCATAAGTCTAAAGAACCACAGTTTCATCACAAATCGAAAAAAGAATAGACCTTTTCAAAGAGGTCTGGGGCTGTTGCGACGGAAAGGACCGCGATTGAAAAGTATTTTGTTTTTTCAGTTCCTTTAAGTCTCATTCAGGTTGACAAATCCAAAAAAAGACAAATTGAAGTTAATGAAATTTTCATAGAAAACTGTGACATTCCCGTAGGTCACTCCAGTTTTATTATATTACTGAAGACCAGGCCATGTTTTTTGTTAAGTTTAATGTTTCGAAGCAAGATTGTGCTTCATCTTCAGAAACCTAACAAAAACATGGTTTTGAATAATGTAATAAGACTGGATTGGTCTACTGGAATGTCAAAATTTTTCATTGAAATGTCATCAACATGAATTTGTCTCTTTTTTCGATTTGTCAACCTGAGTATTACTTAGAAGGACTGAAGTGTAACTAAGATGATAGTTGTCGCACTAGACCTTTTAGCTATTCAGCAAAAGAGCCTGGATCGAGCGTTATTTTTATATATTTTTATACACGAGGTTTGATCGAATGGCGTTCGGGCTTCTATCACAATTGTGTACATTCGAAAATTCTACAAAATGTAGCAAAGTATCGTTCGATTGAGTTTATTTTTCAGAATAGCTAAAAGGTCCGTTCTTGTTCTTTGATATGCAGGATGTTTCATAATAAATGCAACCCAACTATAATCGACAATTTTCAGCAGATGATAAGATCTGAATGGAAGTAACGTATGCCATCTGAAAGCACAAGCTAGCTTCTGTCCGGTGATTTGCAGTTTGGATGCATTAAAGCATTTGGTGCAGCCTTTAAATCGGCGTGAAAAGCGGTGTAAAATTCTATGAGTTTTTTCTTCTAACCGAATAGACCTTTTAGCTATTCTGAAAAAGAATCTAGATCGAACGTTATTTCATTACATTTTGTAGAATTTTCGAATGTGCACAATTGTGATAGAAGCTCTAACGCCACTCAATCGAACCTCGCTTATAAAATTGTATAAAAATATCGCTCGATCCAGGCTCTTTTGTAGAATAGCTAAAAGGTCTATTGCTCAAAAGAAACTTTAACAACTTATCCATAATTCTGATGTTGGACTTTTGAAAATGTTGGAAGATTTTTCGAATCTACAGCGTATTTTATATTTCAGTTCATTTGAGGATGTGACGTCATCAAATTTCTAAATCATAAACCACAAAAGTGACAGAGTAATGCTTCATACCATACTGTCGACATTCATATAGTATGGTTTTCCTTGAAATTTTCTTATGTTGCGTCAAGCAGTTTAGAAATTACGATAATTTTAAGTTTTTTTGAAATCTGTTCTTTGTCGACTTGAAGTTTTGACTCAGGAGAGTCTTTGTCATTTTCCAGTGAGTATTTTGACCTTGATATCTAGATTCTGTAACGTATGATCAACATAAACATGCCCGAAGACTTCCTTTCTATTACAAGCCGCCACCGCACTGCACGGATGTTACTCGGGTTAGGGAATGATTACAAGCTCTTAAAGGCTCACGGATTTTTTCATGCTATTGCAAGATACTTTTCATGTGTCAAATAACAGATGATCTTTGTATTTTTTACATATGGGCTTGTCACGCAACCATTCGTCTTCAAATTATCGATATCACTGCGATTATGGGATGTTAAATCAATTGTTTGGGAGGATAAGTTGATAAGCTGGAAGAGTCAGTAAACTCGAGCAATGAGGCACTTAAGTCTGTCTCTAATTAGATATCACATGAGATTTCCGATCGGGGACAAAGAATCATGCAAAATATATTTCAATAGACCTTTGCGCTATTCTAAAAAAGAATCTGGATCGAACGATATTTCATTACATTTTGTAGAATTTTCGAATGTGTGTACAATACTGATAGAAGCTCTTTTTTTCTATCAATATCAAAAAGATTAAAACACAAAATTTGTTACATTCTACTGTGCCATTCAAAGCAGGGATAGACACAAGGTCATCTGGTCCCCACTTTGGATGGCACTTACAATTCTAATACTTTAGCCAAGAAAGAAGCTCTAATAATTTAGAAGGTCTAACACCACTCAATCGATCCTCGTGTATAAAAATGCATAAAAATAACGCTCGATCCAGGCTCTTTTGTAGAATGGCGAAAAGGTCTTTTGTTTCCATTCGCGGACATTTGCAAGTTTTACCGAATTTGAGACAGGCTTTCATATAGACGCAAACGATGATTCACTTGTATCACTGCGGTAAACCTTGCTCAAGAGTGGCTCATAACGGAAACAGTGACAAAGCTGACCCTATTGTTTGCCTTCATCAATTGAATTATGATAGAATCACGGCTTCGAATCTCGAATCCCGTGGGAATGTTATCAGTTTATCTATCGAATCGAAAATTCTATCACATTTGCCGTAGCCAATCTCATTCACAAATCCTGCAATCTGATTGGTACTCTAGGAAGCGCAGAAATTGGGCCCGAATAGGGTTGGGGTTTCAGAGTAATGTTATGACTTTCTGTTGACCGAAGTGCCATTATCAGGTCAAAAGAGCACTGGGAAACAAGAGACTCTAGGTCATAAGTTTAGGCGCTGATAGATATAGGGAGGTTCTGTGCTCCTTCGACCCATTGTGTTCATTTCGAAGTCGATGCGCACATAAGGACATACTCGTATAGGATTTTCTTCCCTGTTTTTCTTAGCTGTGCCGCGAGAGTTAAAGATCTTTAGTATTATTCCTTATCTCCTATTGTGTAACATTTCTCATAACGGATCGCATATAAAGGCACTGCTCTTATATTCGGATATGAGGAGATCCCCTTCTAGACCAGATGTCCATATACCCTCATCTATACAGTTAAGCCTGACAAGCTTTTTCCTGGGAGGGAGTAACTTCAATGGACAGATGACGGGGGTGTGGTATTTTGACTGTTGAAATCATACTCTAAGGGCCTGTTTATATGAGGAAAAACACCTCACTTGCCAGGCCCGGTGCTGAGAGGTGAGATTCCACCTTCCAATAAAATCCTTTGTTCTTTCATTTCGCGTTTACATGAGGAACACAACACCACCGGTATAGTGAAGTCCCACCTCACTAGAGGTGGAATCTCACCTAGGTGAGGTGAAATTTTTCCATATAAACGAAGCACCACCGGTATGGTGAGGTGAATTGAATCTATTCGTTGATTCTCATTGGTCAGTTCATCCTGATTTCACGGAAGAGAGACTTTACTCCACCTCACCTCTCAGCCCCGGGGCTGACAGGTAAGGTGAAAAATCTCATATAAACAGTGACTGAGATCTACCTCGCCTCTCAGCCCCGGGTCTGGCAGGTGAGGTGTTTTTCCTCATATAAACAGGGCCTAAGATCTATAAATTTTCCAAAAAACATACCCAAACATTTATCAGCCATCCAAAATATACCGCATGTCTAAAAGGAAGTTTCCCTGTTTGAACAGTTCCAGAGAAACAACTATTGTCTCCTTTTGAACGATGTAAACAGTAATTACTTGCTCAAAGGCCAGCTTGGATCCAGATAACTTTTTCCGATTCTTTGGCTCATCAAAAGACCTTAAAAAATATGGATTTTCCAAAACTCTTATGCTGGGGAAACCCTTGAAAAGGTGAAAAATCTAGCAATGGAGATATGTTCCATTCCTTCCATATTTTACTTCACAGGTGTGAAAGAGTACAATGGCTTTTTAATTTCACAAATTGGTATTCAAACTTGGCAATATGCCAAAGTGCGGACCACAGGACCTTGTCTTATGTAGCAGACTTTTTCTTCAGACATCAAGCCAAATCGTGCTTATTATTTTTCTTGGGCCCCTTTATGGAGTTTAAGAACGTTTCTTGACCCTGTTTAGAAGGTCTTTTGAAAAAGTCCTACTGGAAAACAATGCGCCACACATCACATTTTACTGCCATAGAGCATAGATAGCTCGTAAGATTTTACTGAGCATGTCACAAGTTTGAAGGCCATTGCATTGCTAATAACTAATGATCATTGCTGAATTCGTTTTAAAGGTCAGATAAAGGCAAAATACTTTTTTATTGATTTCTACCATTTACAGTCTGGAGATTTCAAAATTTCAAACGAAATTTCGATATGAGTTCCGGAACTTATCGAAATTGCCGCTCGAATTCCTTTTTTCAGTCAAATTTTTCAAAAAAACCGCGCAAGCAAAAGAGCCTGGAACTAGCAGAGGCGTGACGTGGAATGAGTCGATTGAGTCAATGCAAAGCTGCGAGAGAATGTAGGAGTCTGTTTGCACTCACTGACAGTCAATTCAGGAAAGTTCGAAAGTTCTCAAATCAAAACGCCGAGAAAGTGGGTAGTTTATGGTTGTGGCTAGTCAGCTTGTGCAGAGAAGAATGTACATGCACATTATTCTGTACTTTGGCACGGACAGACGTGTTGCAGCAGTGAGCTGAGCTGTGGACTGGCTCGGAGAGTGAACACGTACAAGAATTGCAACAATGAAAACATCGGGGTCTGCACTAAATATTTCAATCCCAGCGACTTTGAACATTCATTGGCTGGTACAAGTGATTTAGCTAGCTTCCAGAGCACCTTCTTCGGCGTGAGGAAAATGAAATTGTAGTTAAAATTGAAAGATATACTCACCGAATCGCAGATGCAGACAGCGGGAAAATTGCCATGTCATGACTAGGCCAAGTGATAGTCTCTTACCATAGACCGATAAGAGAGCGTTCTTTCTGCAAATATAGTTTTCCTTTTCTTCGATGACTCTATTTGTGAACTTCTTAGGTGGCCTGTGTATTTCCTACCTCGTACAATATAATTTGTATTTAAAGATCATTCGTGAAGCCATGCAAATGTACCTTCGACAGGCGCTTGTAAGCCCAACGAGGAGAATGAATCCTGATAAAAACAATCTAACCCTGAGGGGATCAAGGTGTGTTCTTCTGGTAGCCTTTGCAATTAACACAATGGTCAACTTTTTGATCATTACTATGGTTTCATTCGGCTATTCACAGATCAAATAATCCTCCAAATGATGTTTTTGTGTGCTTCCATTGCAGAGTGGGATCAAGTTGACACGCCGCTTGCGATCTTCGTCGTTACTGCTTTCTCTCAGCGCTTTGGGCCTCTCAAGTGATGAATTTCTCATTACTCATTCCACGTCACGACTTAGCTAGTTCCAGGCCTCTACCACCACGCGGTTTTTTGAAGAAGTGCCCTTTTTCAAAACCCCCAAACCCATCCTTTTGCATCCCAAAGATTAAAAATATTATTGCCATCGGATTCCCCATAGTTTAAAGTTACAAATATAAAAAAATTGCATTTGCCTTTATCTGACCTTTAAAGCAATTTTTATACCTTTTTCTAATTGCTCATCAAGAGTATACCAGTTAGCACAGTTACCAAGTCTGAAAAAAGAAATTTGAAATGTCAAAGTGTGTACACTTCATAACTTGCTGCTTCATAATTCTTTCGATTGATTGGATTGTAGGGAACGTTGGGTTCTTTGTTTTCAATTTTTTTGAGTGGGCTTGTCAGGATTTCTAGCTACTGAAAGCTAATTTAGGCCCACTGTTCATGCCGCATCCAGGCATGGGACCCCTAGTTTAACGTCCCTAAACAAATTCCCTATCAATGTTTGGGCTATGTAGAGCCCCAACCTGTAACCAGTATTGATACAAATACTGATTGCTTTGAAGAGATGAAAACGCTAAGACTAAAATACTCAAAAAATGTTATAGTCGGCTACATAAATATCAACTCTGTAAGGAACAAATTCGAGCATTTTTCTCAGATGGTAAGAGACAAGCTTGATGTCTTAATTATTGCAGAGACAAAACTTGATTCATCTTTTCCGAGCAGTCAGTTTACAATAAATGGTTTTAAAGCACCAATTAGATTAGACATTACTAGGAACAGTGGAGGACTTCTGGTTTACTCAAGAGAAGATATTTTTTGTAGGAAGATAGAGGGTCTTGAGATACCTAAGGATATTCAGGCTATTCCCATTGAGATCAATATAAGAAAACAGAAATGGCTGTTATTACCGATATACAGGAGCCCTACGCAAGATCCATGTTATTTTGTTGATAACGTGTGCAGGATTATCGATGGATATGCCCTCTCGCGAGAAAATGTCTTGCTTATTGGTGACTTTAATATGGGGGTAGGTGATAGGGCACTTAGTCCTTTGATTAATACCTATCACTTATTTAACCTTTTGAAGGGACCAACATGTTTCAAGACATCCAGAGGGCGATCCATTGATCTCATACTCACCAATAAAAAGCATTCCTTCATGAAAAGCCAATCGTTTGAAACAGGCTTCAGTGATCATCATCATCTGATATACACAATATTAAAATCAACCTTTGTAAAACTGCCCCCAAGAAATATCAGGTACCGTGAGTATAGAAACTTCTGCGCAGAAGAGTTCCAAAGAGACTTGGATATCAAACTGCGTGACACCATTCCTACTGACTATCAAGCACTACACTCTGTCACCGAGAGTGTATTACAGAAACATGCCCCCTTGAAACAAAGGATGGTTAGGGGAAATAATAAGCCCCACGTAAAGTCTGACATGAGAAAAGCGATAATGACAAGAACAAGACTCAAAACAAGGGCGAATAAATCTGGAAATGACGAAGATCGCAAGAAATATAAACAACAGAGAAATCTGATTGTCAGTATGAACAGAAAAGCAAAGTGTGACTTTTACCATTCTGTAGACATTAACGCTATTGACAATGACAAAAAATTTTGGAAAGCAGTCAAACCAATGTTTTCCAACGGAAACCCAATGGGGGAGAAAATCGTCCTTATCGAAGAAGGCGAGGTTATATCAGATGATAAAGTGATTGCTGAATGCTTAAATTCGCATTTTGTGAACATCACAGACTCCCTTGGTCTAGATCCCTCATTTAAGGATGATGGGATTGATGTGAGTCTGGAAAATAAGGTAGACATAGCTACAGAAAAATACAACAACCACCCAAGTATTGTTGCTATAAAAAGTAAAGTCCAGATTGAGAAAAAATTTGAATTTAGTAATGTTAACTTGTTAAACGTTATGATTAAAATAGAAGCCTTAGACAATAGTAAGTCAAACAGTGGTAACATTCCAACAAAAATTATACAGGAGGCGAAAGAGGTGATTTGCCCATACTTAACTGATTGCATAAATGCAACTATGGACAACTGTTGCTTTCCAGACAAACTAAAGGAAGCGGACGTTTGTGCAATCCATAAAAAGGATGATACATGCCAAAAAGTCAATTACAGACCTATTAGCGTCCTATCAGCCATGTCCAAAATTTTTGAACGGATCATGAGTGAGCAAATAAATCAGTTTTTTGTGGGTATATTAGCTTCATTGCTTTCTGGCTTTCGACAAGGTTATAGCACACAACATGCTCTGTTTCGAGTAGTGGAGACTTGGAAAAAGTGTCTAGATATGTCGGGTATAGTAGGAACAATCCTAATGGATTTGTCAAAAGCATACGATTGCATACCCCACGATCTACTAATTGCAAAGTTAGAGGCATATGGGTTCAAGAAAAATGCTCTCAAACTGGTTTATAGTTACCTGACAAACCGAACACAAAGGGTCAAAATAGGCTCCACATATAGCTCACCACAGCATATCTTAATTGGGGTACCACAGGGGTCTGTTCTTGGGCCCTTACTTTTCAACATCTTTATAAACGACCTGTTCTATATGGAACTGGAATCGGAGATATGTAACTTTGCTGACGATACGACGATTTACGCGTGCGATACAGATGTGGAGGCAGTCATGATTAGATTAGAGAATGACCTACAGGGATTAATGCAATGGTTTACTAACAACGGCATGAGTGCCAATCCTTCAATATTCCAAATAATGTTTTTGGGGCTAAAGGGAGCAAAGAAACTATGCCTTAACATGAACGGCCAACTGATTCCATCAAGCGAACATGTAAAACTTCTGGGTGTAAACATTGACAACTCACTGAAGTTTGAAACGCATGTGAAAGAGATATGTAAGAAGGTCAACCAAAAATTGTATGCATTTGGAAGGTTAAGACCATTTTTAGGAGAACAAATTCAAAGTTACTCTTAAACTCCGTGGTAATGTCGAATTTTTCCTATTGCCCTCTGATCTGGTTATTTTGTAGCAAAGCTGCAAACAATGAAATCAATAGGACCCACAAACGCGCACTGAGAACTTTATATAGAGACTATGAATCCACGTTTGAGGAACTTTTAGATAGGGGTGATACAAAGACAACACATAAAAAGAATCTACAAAACCTCATGGTGGAGATCTACAAATCAATGAACCATCTCAATCCTGAGTACATGTGGGATTTTTTTATCAAGAAAGATGTTCCCTACAACCTTCGGACTAAGGAACTATGCAAGCTCCCCTCGGTGAGTTCTCAACGCTACGGAATAAATTCCCTGTCCTTTAGAGGGAGTCTGTTGTGGAATGCTCTTAGTGATGACCTAAAATTGACAACTTCTCTCGTGAAATTCAAACAAGAAATACGTTGCTGGGATGGCAACATCTGCAAGTGCTACATTTGCACTTAATTTAGGGTTTTATATATTCTATTATACTGTATATTTTGTAGATAGTTGGTGTAAATTAGCTGTTGTTAGCTACTAACAAACCAACTGTAAATAAGTTTATGATTATGATTATTATGATTATGATTATCCCTTCCGAAGGACGACGAGGTGAGTTGTGAGATCAGGCCGCCGAGGTCACCCATCCGGAGTTTGACCTCACTTAACTTCGGTTACCTGAGAAAGACTGTATGAGCCACTCGGCCACTCACCCCGTATACTCTTTGCTATAATTCCACCATGATCTTAGTTATATTTCGAATGAAAGTATTTTTCTTTCGTTGCAAATGACTAAAACAAGATTTTGAAGGAATAAAAATTCTCATAGCTTCCAAATTTTGAACTCTCAAACCATAATGGTGGTAGGCATAAGCCTTTCACCCTCCTGGTTTTGGATTCAGAAATCTGTGACCTCAAAACCACTAATTAGTTGAAATATGGAAAATGCTACAAATTTGAAAAGATTATCAAAAAAAGATACGGGAGCATTAATGCGGCCTGCCGCAAACTATTCTCAAAGAATCGAAACGTTGCGATATATCTCTGTCTGTCTGTGGAATATGGCAATGTGTTCACACAATTATGAACACGTCAGTGGCGGTGTCAACGAAGCCCTCTTAACCTGTCTCTTTTCTATTGAATGCAATTGAATATTTATTTGTCTTTCAAAAGACTATGGTCTGATTTCGTTATTGTCTTGAGACTGGCGTGGGGAGACGACATTGATTATGTGATGTAATGCTAACAGAACTGAACTGACTGCAAGAATGAGCGGTCGCGAGACGGATGGAGGGGGCAAATGCATCTTGTAATGTCAAAAGAACCAGAAATGTCTATTATTTACTTTTGATTCCATTTCATGTTGGTGCAATTTGTTTTCATTTCCCATAACGCCGCACTCACTAACTATTGTTTTTGCTCGTAACAAAGTACCCAGAGTTCCTTTCAAGCTATTCAATCAGGAGTAAGATATAGTATTGGTAGTTAGACACCGTAGTTATGTTTCAGTGTATAACTGTTGCGGAGAAAAATAACTGCGGTGGACAGAGCAAAATCTGCGTCAAATGACGTCATCGAGCAATCTCAGATAAAGAAGTGTTTGGATACATAAGCTTTTTGAAATGATAAATCAAGAGTTTAAGGCCCAAGGAACAATATATCAAGTGTTGCCAAATATTGGAATCTGTTGCAGGGAGCTAGGGAGACTCAAAGTGTTTGTCCATGCGTGCGCAGTTTCTGTTCTGTCACTGCGGTGTCTAACCACCAATGGATATAGTAACCATTTACACCTCCTTTTAAAAGATTTGCAGCTTTTCCTTTACTAGTTGGCCATCTAATAAGACTGACAACGTATTCAAGTTTTCAAGACATGTTTCAAAAAACTCTTTATCTATCATTGGTTGTGTACAAACTGTTAGATAGTGACGTGGTTAAAAGTTAACGAAATTTTGGCTACAGCGTAGCCATGTATTAACTTTATTAATTGATAAATCAATTGGGAAAATTTAGTTGAAAAAATAAAATGCAATAATTTGGTTTATTTAATCCATACTTTGATTTTAATATGTTCGTTTCTTCTTTTACAGAGATAAACAATGCTTCGAGGACTGTTTTGCATTCAGCTGTCCCAAGTTTGTCTCACCTGTGCCACCGAATTATGATGCACCACCTGCCAATACCAACCTGGTATGAACATTTTTACTATACCGGGTGCCCCAGAAAAACGGAACAGGTTTGATAACGGAACGGAACAGGTTTGATCGGGGCTAGCGGCAAGAATTTAGATCCAATTAATTCAGAACGATTTATAAAGTAATCCTCGATAGTTAACTTGAAGACAAATGCCTTATTGGTTTATTCTGATGCATTGACAGTAGGAATATTAATGTTGAAAGTAGAATTTTGCCTCCACTTGCAAACCAGAGCTTGTGGGTTTTGGCCTAAACTGCAAACGAGCTGTTTGGGGAATCTCCGGAATTACCGCGAAATACGAGCATGAAGCCTTGTGCTGAGGAAAGTATTTGAATAGAAATCCTAACCTTACGTTCACAATTGAATACATTAATTTGCCCTCAAGCGAAATCTTTCTTTATTCTGCAAAGTCTCAAAAAGTTAGAATTGCATCTGTTAAACAGGTGAACTAGTTTGCTTGAGTGAGCGTGAAAAATAATTAGTTTTGCAGCCTTCATTGTTTGAATGAAATCCATCGTGTATATTTTGTCTCAATATTATTACGAAACACAATCAAATATACCCACGGGAAAAGTATCCATGAATAAGATCCTTGAAAATGCTCACTTGTGCGTGGTTTTTTGCAGGTACACTGTGATTGAAGCGACATATTCCTTTGTGTATATATGCAATAACATGTTTGTCCATTTTCATCTTTCGACTTTCGATTGAAATCTTTGCTTAAAGTATAGGTTCTTGCTCATAACTACTACGTTATGCCATGACTAAGGAGATTCCTCTATACAGCGCGTTTGCAGTTAGGCCAAAATCTGAAAGCTCTGGTTTGGAAGAGGAGGCAGACCTTGACTTTCAATATTAATATTCCCACCCTCACTTCACCAATATCAACAAACAATGTGCTTATCTTCAAGCTGACTATCGAGGATTATTTTAAAAATTATTTTGGGTTGATTCGATCTAAATTCTTGTCGCTATCCCTGATCAAATCTGTTGCGTTTTTTCTCAGACACCCGGTATTTTCGTCTTATGGAATACGTTTCTTGTTTTCAAACAGAATCGGCCCTAAAAGAGCTCAGGGCTCAAGATTTGAAAGGGTGGGTGTAAAATTCTATCATTTTACTTTGAATTAAAGTGCTTGAAAAGAACTTGGGTAATTTGCTGTAAATTTGCCGTGGCAATTTTTCTGATATCTTAATTAGTTTCAAAATGATGGCATTTATTTATTTTGAGGCTAGGACGTCATCAAATTTCTTAAGCCTTAACCAGATGAGCTACAGATTTCTACTTGCCACCATATTGTAGACTTTCATAAACTATGGTTTTCTTGGAGATTGTATCAATCCGCAAGTAATTTAAGATTTACAATGATTTTAATTTTGCAAAATTTTTTATTAATTTTTGCAAATCATCAAAATACCGCCATTTTGAAAATACTCAAGATATCAAAAAGTTGCCAGGGCAGATTTACAGATAATTACCCAAAGTTCCTTTCAAGTCATTCAATTCACTGAAAAATTTGATACAATCTTACACCTAACTTTTAAAGATTTGAAAGATTTGAGCCCCGAGATATTTAGAAAACTCCATATTTTTTTAAACTTTGATTTTCCTGATGTGTTTTTAATTGAATAGTAAATTATATGAAAACTTCAAAGATCGCTGCAGATGAGTTACTCGACGAAAACAAACTTTGTTACGAAAGGATTTCTACTGCACCAAAAGCTTCAATTTTTAAGAGTCTATGGCCCCGTTCACACTACTCCGTTTTTGTTAGTATCCGTTTTTGTTGCATCGAAGCTACCGTTCACACTGCTCCGTTTTCGTACAAAAACGGCGAGAAAAACCTCCGTTTTTGTGGATATCCACTTTTGACAGCGTTTTCGAAAACCTCCGTTTTTGTGGCGTTTTTGTGCAAATCAGTGTGAACACTTTCACAAAAACGGAGGTTTTTCTCTCCGTTTTTGTACAAAAACGGAGTAGTGTGAACGGGGCCTATGAGTGGTACAGATTTTGAAATTGGTTGAAAATGGAACCGTATACTTGATCTTTTAATCTGACAGTGGGGACATCTAGTCATAGACTGACGACGTGATTCCTTGTATTCGTTCAACATTAATAATCTCATGTTTTACTTTCACTCATACAAAGGACTCACGACCAAACAGATTCTAAACAGGGACTAAGATCTTACGAAAAATCAGAAGAATCTTAGAAAATCTTCAAAGAAAATTCGAACGTCCCTTCGAAGGTCACTTCGAGCGTCGCTTCGCTTCGAGAAGTCGAACGTTGAACTAATGAGCCAATCAAACGCTACGAATAGGCACGTGGATTGACCATATTAAGAAAGTAGTGATCTGATTGGTCGTGCCGTGAACGCGGCGGACTTGGCCTAATTAGTCCCTGTATTGAAACGTAAGGACATAAGTCCCTCAACTGAAGCGATAACAACAACAACAACAACAACGAACGTAAGTTAGAGGGACTTATGTAATGTAGTCTAATATAGTCATAGGATAAAAACCGAAAGATAAGAAATGAGAATAAATACAGTGCACTAAAGAGCTCCATTTGTCGTCAACGAATAGGTTTTTCAGTCTTCATGTGCCATGTCGAGATCCCGTTATGGAAAGGCACACTTGTCAATAGAATATCTGCAATTTTACCGGCAAATCCTACTTCCTTGTGTGAAGATTTCGTAATAGTTTCACGGGCCATGTTAAAAACGATCAAAAATAGAATTTCATTCATGTGCCTGGTGTCGTAAAAAAAGTATACGGGTTTGGTTGCTTCCAGCGAGCATAGGTTCCAAATCTTTAAATCTACGAAAAAAGGCGGGTGTAAAATTCAATGACCTATTTCTCGAAACTGAATGACTTGATAGAAACTTTAGTTATTTTTCTATGATTCTACCGTTGGACTTTTCAGAACTCAAGAAAATTTGTTGAAATTACAGCCTATTTTATATTTTAGATCATTTTATGATGTGACCTCACCAAATTTCTAAATCACAAACCAGAAGAGTGAAAGAGTTTGCTTGATACCATTTTGTAGGCATCCATAAACTATGGTTCTCTTGAAAATTATTTGATCTTTCATCAAGACGTCTAGAAATTACGATGGTTTTAAGTTTTTTTCGAAAATTTTCTTGAATTCTTAAAAAAGACGAAAAAGACTGTAATTCCGAAAATATTGAAGATTTTAGAAAAGTCCAACGGCAGGTTTATTGTAAAATAGTTGAAATTTCTTTGAAGTAGTTCAGTTCAAAGAAACAGGTCATAGAATTTCGCACCTAGCTTTTTAAAGATTTGAATCCTATGCTCATCCAGCGATGTGAATTTCTCCTCAATCAGTCGCTGGTCATTTTCAAAATGCTCCTTGATATATGACTTGAAAATAGATACCTGGTTTGTTGGTACTGGTGCTTCTAAGGAGAAATGTTAATCTTTTAAGGTCAATTTTGCGTCCACCTCCAAACAAAAACCTCCAAACAAAAGGTTGGCCTTTTAGCCTAAATGAATCTTAAAGCAATCAAATAAATAAGAAATATCCTTAGTAAAATTTGAAGGTTATTAGATCAAATTATGTTCTGTCTGCTAGAAGTTTTGAATTTTGATGTGCTTCAAGGATTTATCAGGCTAAAAGACCAAAGCTCTGGTTTGGAGGTGGAAGCAAATTTGAACTTTCAAAGATTGAAATTTCTCTTCTCAAAGCGCCACTACTAACAAACGAGGCATTAGTTTTCAGGTTAACTATCGAATCGAGGAATACTGTGAAAGTGATTCGCCATTGATTGAAGTAAAATTCATATCATTAGACCCGAAAGTATGATTTTTATGAGACACCCGGTACCTTGTGAATGTACGCTACACGTTAATGCATGTCTCTTTGAATGGCCATTCAATCACTCTTTCATATCTCATTTTCAGGTTCCTTTCAATCTGCAACTAAAGATGTTCAAAACTGAGGTTGAGCAGCAAATTGATATTCCAGTCATAAGAAGGTAAGTCGTGATCAGCAAACTGATATTTTAGTCATAAGGAGGTTAGTCCTTATCATTTCGTTTGAAAGCATGCTTGAAACTTCGAGAGCCTTTCCTTCACCTGTTTAGTAAAATCCCCAACCTCCCTGATCTACATTCCTTGTGGAATGTTTCCTCCAAGTGACCTTAGCCAAGCAAGATAGAGCAGGGAGAGCAAAAGGATGGCTTTCTGCATGCTTTTCTAGCTACTTATTCTTGCATAAGTGTTTCATGGCGATTTTCCGCCGAACAGAAGCTTTCAAGACATCCGGCACTTTGCGAGATTTGTACAAAGTGGAAAGTTCCTCTTTAAAATATTTCTCATGTTTGTGAGTGTGATTTGCTGGTGCCGAGTGACGTTGCATTAAAAGTCATGCTGATGTTCAACACGAACCCATTCAACTCTAAGGCACAATTATTATTGCAAATATTCTTTTGCAATTAAAGTTTCCCGCTAGTTAACTCTGTGCCGAAAATCACTTTTACTTTTTGGCAAGCCAATCATGTTTCTGGAACATTTTCGCACGCTCAGAGATTTTCTTCTAAATGGAAATATAATCGGATTTCTTCTTTTAGCAGAACCTGCTAAAGCTTTAATTTGATCCCGAGTGTTAAAGCCAAGACTGTACTTTTTTGTTTGTTTGTTTGTTTGTCATATAATTCAAATACTCGCACTTACATTGTTTTAATTGTCGAAGCTTTCGCCTCACTTCTGAGGCCTTATCAGCAACTACACATCAGAAATATAATCCTTTCCCACATTTACAGTGGAGATTCACCATTATAGTCACACCGGTAATTATCAGACTATTGACATTATATTTTGCTTGTATGTTAAAATTGCACTCAATATTTTATATGGATTTTTGAAAAAAATCTAAATATTTGTTCATATTCTTTTAGTTTCCTGAAACTTTACACGACGATGCCAATTTCAAAATTAGCTGCCTTCCTGGAAGTCGTGAGTACCTAACATTGAAGATGTTATTTTTGTATATCAAGAAAAACTGTCAGATTTTTGCATAAAACTGTGCTTTCAAATTTCGCTTTTATTTTCGGTTTGAGCTGAGGGAAAATCTTCATCCCTCCCTTCCCCATTTTGGTCATGTGCTTGTCAGTTTTGTGCTTCTTTGTTTTGTTTCCTTTGTCGTTTGGCTTTGTCATTCCTTTGTCTTAATCATAGTGCAAAGTATTTATTCGCTCCATCTGACGAAGTTTTTCAAGGCTGTTTCTCTCGCAGCGTAACAAGCGAAAGTGTCACCAAATCCACTTGTGGATGTTTCATCCCAAAGATTAAGCCCCAAGTTACCGTTATTATCAAGCCCCATTCCTTTAGTCTTCATCTTTGGTACAGTGGTTTTTAAGGCCATCCAAGTTTCTCAAATCCAGCACTTTTAGTAGACCAATACTAAATGTTTTAATTGAACTCTTAAACTTCTCTAAGGACAAGACCAAAATTTCTTAGTTCCTGCCAAAGTCAAATCATACTCAAATTTCTCTTAAATGATACGTAGTTTGCAGTACTTTGCAATAAAACGGCAGTTTATGGCAAGGATAGGCTTACCGCGTAAATAACGGTATTACAGTGTGTCCCAGAAAAAAGCACAACCCAGCTTCAAATGCAAGTTTTCAGAAAATAATGATATTAGATTTGATTCAATACAAATCACCTGAAATCAGAATCTATCTTCGTTCCAGTTATCTTCAGTATGTATACGTTGACAGATTTGATTAACTTTAATTGTCATTGTAATTCGTATGACCTATGTTAGATGCAGGAAAGCGTTGGGACATGTTCATGAGCGAAGTTACAACTTCGTGAGCGGTTATTTTATCACCTTATGCACACGCTTTTCATGGACTAAATTATCACTTCTTTCATTAGGATCTCAAATACTTCTGAGCTTGAAATGCTTTAAAGCGATGTTTTCCACCCTTTTTTTGGTACAGTGATTCTTGACATTATATTTTGCTTTCGCAGCATCCTGCATCTAAAACAGGCCGTACTTACCGAAATGAATGTCAATTAGATGATAAATAATTTCATTAACATATGCCAAAGCGTTTGTCATTGGAAAAGATGTTCTGTGTTTGCAGATGGTATGGACAGAGCAGAAACTGCGTAAAATGACGTCATCGACCAATCTGAGATAAGCAAGTGTTTGGATAGATAAGCTTTTTGATATGATAAATCAAGAGTTTAAGGCCCAAGGAACGAAATATCAAGTGTTGTCGAATTTTAGGATCTGTTGCATGGAGCTAGGAGGGCTCAAAGTTGTGAGTTTTTGCGCAGTTTCTGCTCTGTCGATGGTATGCAGTTCATCGATTAGAATCTCTTGTTTTATTTTCAGTTTGAACCGAGGGGAAAGCTGCACCCCTTTTCCCCATCTTGGTCATATGCTTGTCAATTTTGTGATCCTTTTTTTGTTTCATTTGTCGTTTGGCTGCTGGAGAGATTTGCATGTACACACACCTTGTGGTATTATCATCGTCTTTTCTTGTTTTTGTCGTAAATGTCTTGTTATTCTTAATCATGGTGCAAATAATATTCTAATTACCGATCTTTCAAATGATTCTTTGACACAGCTTTTATTATATGGTGATCAAGACCTTTCTACTGAATTGAACAGAAATATACTTGAATTGACTTTGCGCTTCATCCACGATACTGGTCGCTTTGATTAAAATCATTTGCAACGTCCGTACCAAGCAGCCACCAAGTCCTTTAAAGTAAATGTTCTTTTTCTTTGTAATTCTGTTTCACATTAGATGCCAGGCAGTCTTACCATCTTTCAACTTCACGGAACGACTTGTTCTCGTGACTACATGTTATTTATCTGAAGCCCTGACCAGACATCTAATGTCAAACAGAAACTAGCACATTATCCATTAGGTCTTAAATCGTAGTGTAGCTGTTTGTCAGTTTAATGTTGCGTGTTTTCTTATTGGTCATGGGGTAGTCATTATATTTTCGCACCCCATGGTATCGTCCCTGTAGTGTAGTATAGTAATTAGAAATTTTGTATGGTAGAAAGTAATATTGTTATTTGTAATATTTAATATCAATATAAAAAAAAAAAAAAAAATAATATTCTTTTTGTGAAGTTTTTTTACATCGTAACTGTCGACTGCACTAGAGATGAGGCAAGGAAAATTTTACGAAGACATATGGGCGCATGGTAAAAATTTCCTGTTGCTTCGTCTTTAGTGCAATCGTTTATTCTATTGATAGTAGAGTCGTTTCTTTATGTGTATAGTTGATTAAGATATTTGTAATGTAATGGAATTGGTTTTATCAAAATGTTTGATTTAGATAACGTCTTGAGACACCCTATATAATCATCGTACCTCCTCTTTTTAGGATGAAGAGACTCTCCGTACAAAGCTACTATGTTACAAGGTATTATAACATTCTCGTTCATATTTTGTAGTAAAGATAACAATGCCCTTTTTCCTTTGGTACTTGGATGTTTCTTCGAAAATCTTTAGGCAGTGGCATCATTATGAAACCTAAAGTTCATTGGAGATGGGCCTCACGTAAAAGTGATTTTGCAGCTGTCAGGGAGATAATATTACACAGATATTCCACTATTATTTCATTATTTTCAAAGTGAAAGGGTCATTTTGATTCATGAACTTCGTACAGAAGCAAACAAAAAGTCACTCATTGTAAGATTACTCTCGGGTGCCTAATACAAGGGGGTCTTAATAAGAGGGGAGGGGGTGGGAACCCCTCAAAGAAACTAATAAACGTCTTAATAAATGGGGGGGGTCAGAAATTCGCAAAAAACGGGCTTTTACGTTATCTACTGGAGACAAGTGCATTTTATATGCTTAGAACTCTTCAAGTCTTCAAGAAACAAATGTAAATAAACAGAATAAGAACATAAAGAGATTTTGACATAAAGTCTCTAATCTCGAATTAGTTTACGAGTATACTGCAATGGTTTATCTCTCGAACAAAATTTCGTATGAAAATCATATTGACCTTTGGACATTGTTTTCCCAAAATTAATAAGGGCCGGGGGGTGGATAGAATTTTTGAAAATTAATAAGCGTCCCCCCCTTGTATTAGGCACCCGAGAGTACAGAGATTTCGTTGGATTAAGAGTTTTCATCCCAGCTACCAAAATATGTCTAAAAACAATGGAACGACACAGATTGTTTAGATTTCAGGTTTGTTTACGACTATGTAACCCAGCCCGTTTGACAAGAAGTTTCGTTATGTTGGTGTTAAATCCTTTGTTACATTGTTCATTTTGCAACATTATCTTTACTTCTTTTTCTATCTTGCACATCACCTTAGCACAAGCAGAGGAACATGGTTTGGACAAAAGGCACAGACGCTCTTGAGGGTGAATTTCAATCTTCGTCAGAAGTTGACTTCTACTTAAATCAGGTATTTAGACATTCTTCTTGCACAACACTTGTATTTTGCAATACAGTAGGTAAGACTGGGTTCAGTTGTAACACTTTTTTGAAATCGGTAATACCATATAAATAATTATTAATATTGTAGTCGCATCTCATGTAATGAGGTAGGCTTTAGTTTCCCAGCACGTACCGGGTGTGCCAAAAAAAAGTATAGGCGTTTGAGCAGTTGGCGAAGGAGCCTTGGATTAAAATTTTTTCATTTTCAGTTTCTTGTATAGATGAGATCTCAATTTAGATTTGGCGAAGATAGAACCCTTTCTTCCACTCATCGCTTGATTTTGGCAGTGGTGGAGAACAATAGAAGTGCTATTTCAAAGCAAACTTTCATTTTACGTTTCCTCTGCCATAATTAAATAACCATTTGTCAGGTTGACTCTAACAAAGTCTCAAACTCTAAGTTGAAGCCTGACCTATGCAATTGTGGATAAAAGGTCAGCAATGTACACTTTACATTGCCTTCTAGATTATAACTAAGAATTAATTGTTTTCGATGCCTAGCTTTTATGGAGAGTATCATGCCATACTAGAGTTTTTTTAATGCTTAAAATAACTTTCACAATATTTTATTAGCATTTCAACTAAAAGAGAAATCTTAATCGTTTAGTTAAATAAATACACTGTGCTGGGTGTACCAAGATAGACATCTAAAGAGAATGATAATCTCGGAACCCGGAGTTAAGTTCTAAAGTTCTGCCTACGTCTAATTCAAGCCTAATTATTCGGGTAAGTTTGAGAATCAATTTCGAAAATATGAGATAGAATAGACCTATCTCGTCCCCAGAGTGAGTTCGTTGCTCTACCCCTACTCTACTCTGGAATACAGGAGGCCGTTCTACAGTTTGATTCGCTGTTTGAAAACAATTCCAAACATAGATTTTTCGCGACAACTTCCAAATTATTCGAATAACAACAATGTAATCTTGTCACTAAGCAATAAACATTGCATTGTTGCTTTGATGTTTGGAGTCGAGGTCGCATAATAGACCTTTTAGCTATTCTGAAAAGAATCAGAATCGAACGATATTTTGCTACATTCTGTAGAATTTTCGAATGTGCACAGTTGTGATAGAGCCTCTAACGCCACTCGATCGAACCTCGTGCATAGAAATGTATGAAAATAACGCTCGATCCAGGCTCTTTTGTAGAATAGCTAAAAGGTCTATTAGCATTGCCAAGCAAAGTGCAAATCCATGATGGCTGCTAATCCGCTCTTTTGTTGGGCAGATTTGATCGAAGTGTATCAGGGTGAGAATAAACACTTTAGATGCCTTCCTTGGTTTGCTTTTAACGTTGAACAGTTCGGAAACCCATACATTTTCCATAGTTCATTATATTGTTAGGCCTGGCTATTGATATTGCTCTGCTTTCATATATAACTATGAGTTCACTGTTTCATCCTCAGGATATGATTCACATAGCCGATACGAAAGTTGCACGACGATATGGCGACTTTTTCATCAGACATATTGGAAAAATCGAAGACGTAAGCTTCTTTGCCTTTCATAATCCTTTGTATTACATAACATACAGGATGTTTCAGAAAAATGCAACCCAACTATATTCGAAATTCTACAGAAAGTGATAATATCTTAAGTCGATTTGACGCATAAGCACAATCTATCTTCTTTCCAATGATATCCAAGTTGGGCTAGCCTGCATGCAGGTTCTACTGATTTATTTTCAACCTCATTGAAACTAAATCAGTAGAGTCTGTACACAGGAAAGGTTTGGCGTATTAATTTGAATTTTTCGTCACTTAAGTATTGCCTGTGTTAGATGAAGGAAGTGACAGGACATTTACAAGGACGAAAACGATCTTTGCGAGAGCTCATTTTATCATTTTTCATAATTGCATCTCATGGGAATAAATTTGTATTTTTCTTACCTTTGGGCATCATTTCGACTGCTTTTAGGCCTGCAATGTTTTGAAAAGCTCTATTTTTGTGGTAAAATAGGTAGTGATTTTGCTCTTTCTGCATGCTGCACTTTAAATTGGCCGGACGTATTAGAATATCAGGAAAATGATGAATCATTCTGTTAGTGTATCCAAACTGCATGTCATAGAAAGACGAAATATTGTATTTTCAGGAGGTATACATTACATCTACTCAGATCTTATGTCTCGTTCAATTCCTGCCTTGACCATCCCTCCTCCCGGGACACCCACTTGCATTTGCACATAAAAAATCTCCAGCCGCCGGGCATTTGACTCTTAGTTGACAATGCTAAGTGCGGGGCATTTGCTAATAAAGTTACTGCGAATGTTCCATTTCCCAGTGCCCGGCCCCCTCTCATTCGCCAGAAAGACTTCCCGGCCCCCAGGCATTTCTGCATGAAATTTTGTGGACCCCTGGGCTGCCCGGGGGTGGTCAGGGTAGGAATTGAACGACACATTATCATATTATTTATATGTATTAATATTTTCAATTACAGTTTGGTTGCGTTCTTCTGAAACACCCTGTATAGCAGAAACTTTCCTCGCAGCAACCTTTGGCTTAAAGCCAAAATCTGAAGTATCAATGGGATTTCATACGATTTCACATTTTCTATTCTAGCTCAATCGCAGTGTGCAAGCATTGGGAACAACAAAAGCCTGAAGTTTATCAGAACGATAGAAGAAATATGATGTATGCCCGATGTAGAGTTATTTATGCAGTAATACGTAATACAGTTGCGTCTCTACTGTGTGTCTGTGGGCTCCATTGTCACATACCCCTTGGTTTACTCCGCAAGAAAGGATATGTTAAATTGGGATGACACATTTCTAAGCTCATTTTTGGCCATATTTCTATGCTTTTAACGCTATAATGGTTGGGCTGTCCTACCCATCTTATTTTGGTTTGGGGGAGGGGGCTAAAAACCCTACCTAACTCTTGACTGGTAATAGTTTACATAACCAGTTTTGGTGTGCTAATCCGGCGGAGTATTTGATCAGATTTTGGACGGGGACGTGCAATCGAAGCTTCAAAAACATACCCGTTCCTTATACCAATTCTTCCAAAATCTATACCCGACTTTATACCAATTTTGCGAAAATATATACCGGACCTTATACCAATTCTTCAAAAATATACACTCGACCTAATACCAATTTTCCGAAAATGCATCGATACTGTTCCTTACCAAAATCATAACAATCAGTACCGTTCCTTTTTCCAAAATTGTGAAAATTGATACCTTTCCTTTTACCAAAATCGTGAAAATCTGTATCCTTCCCGATGGCACACGTACCCGTACCCAAAATATGTAAAGTAACCCCCCCCCGGGATGCTAATGGCTCCAGGAGTACACTTTTTAGAAATAAAAGAATTTAACTAAAAGTAGTCATCATTATTTCTTACGTCCTAGGAAAGATGCGATTAACAATCATTTTAAGCACAATTTTCATCCTAACGTCAGAATTATGATAGACTGCATCAAAATATACTATGCAAAAGCAATTTTGAAAGTATTGCAGTTTTGTTACCTTCTTCGCGGAAATTTGAGATTCGAAAATTTGTGAGTTTGACAGGATCACAACAGATAGTTGCCTGAAGTCAAAAAGTTCCACACTTGATTTTTCGTGCAGATTTATAAATATCTACTTGACGGGGGTCCCCCCCAACCAAAATTGGTTTAACGCATTTGTTAGTGAGATGTCGCACCTCTTCATCTTCAATGACGACATCTTTCGATACCTTTACGAAAAACTACAACGGGCAAAGGGCTATATCTTTTCGTGGACCGAAGCTTTGGAATAACCTTGAACTTGATGTTAAACAGGCACCAACTCTTGCCATCCTTAAGAGACGAAATCAAATCGTTATAATCTCAAAACGTTTATGCCACGGCCCCCTGAAAAGCAGTTCTCATGGACTTATTAGGCTACCGTGCCTAAATAAATAAAACATGAATGAATGAATGAATGAATGAATGAATGAATGAATGAATGAATGAATGAATGAATGAATGAATGAATGAGTCATTTTACGTATACTGGTTTCAGGACATCTCTTGCAGATGAGCGGATTAGTCTTCCAAAATCTTTATCTTTTTGTGACTTCTTCTACCGTCAAACTATCAAAAGCTATCTCGATCAGCTATGCAGATCAAATGACTTCCAAATTCTTGATAAACAACAGTTTTGAACAAAATCTCCGAAACCCGTGCATGAAAGTAGGCCAAGCCTGCAACCCGTGAAAGATTCCAAAACCATTGAACCGGCACATTTTGTATCTAAAAGATCCGCAAGCCGTGACACCTAAATGCCCCCGCAAACTCGAAACTTGCTGTCGCATCGTTAGTTTAATAATTCTCGTGCTTTTTACGACTGTCTTGCGTGACCTATTCGTAAGCCCTGGTTCGTTGCAGTTGCTTGCAAATTGAGCTGCAAGTTTGCGCTCTTTAGCCTAGCCCACTGTCGGTAGAAAAAGAAAGGAACCACCGTTTAGTAGAAACGATGGTAGCAACAAACCTCTGATTTCTAGGTAGAGCTGGAACTTAGCCGCTTCTGCGGATTTATGTTGAAAGACGTCCGTTGATTCTTCAAGGTATCCTCTTCATGCTCAAACTTGTCTTCGTGAAGGTCTCTTCTGGTGATAATTCCTGTAAAGTCTGTGATTTCCTCAAGTGGTATGCTATGGTTGGCTTTTTTCCATGAAAGAGCATGCAGATGCAAAGGGATGCAAAGCTCTGAAAACACCTAATAACAGGCGCGAAGAGATTCTTTACCCTTTAACCGTAGGCTCTACATCACCACGTTGACATGACAGGGCGGTTTCACTTGTCCCACAAGTATATCTCCTCCTCGGACCAAAATTTGTGCACCGCTGCAGTGGCATTCTTTTACAATCAAGAAATCTCGTTTGAATGGTCTGTATCCCAACGGTATAATCGCATGAGTGCCACGATACCTTTGAGATGCAAGTTTTGGGGAGTTTCTAATCTCCAAAGGATCAATTATTCCTCTAAAGGGATAGTATTTATCCCACAAAGGAATAGATGTTTCCGGATTCTTTTTGTAAAAACATAAGACCAAGATTGATAAATCCCAACGCGTGAAGCTGAAAAGAATGTCGATTTCGTTTTCAAAATGGTTGAAGATGAATAGACCACTTTCACAATGACGTCAGTTCTTTTGAAATTCTTCCAGAAATATCACTTGCCTCGATTTAATGTGGATCGAAATCTCAAAAGCGTGCATTGCTCTCAGCAACGCATGACATTGTTTTGTACGTGTACTTCCAATATAATGATATGATGTTGATTTCTTGCTGTTGAGGGAATCACATCTCTTACCTCGAATTGAATTTAATTGTGAAACTGGTCTATTGTTCATTTCCAAGATGTAGGGAAACTAGGCAAGGCGGTCTTGGCTTCGTTTTTTGTTTTATCGAATCGAGACTGCGAAGGTCTTTACGCATGAGTTGGAACTTTTCTACGATTATTTATTTCAAGACACTGAGTTTGGAACCCTGGCCAAAAACCACGAAATGTTCCAAATTTCCTTGCCAAGCAAAAGCGAAGCGACGTTTTCTTTCCTCGCCACGTTGCAAATATTGGTCGGCTAGAATTTTGCATTTTGTCTTATTAGCTCATTTCGTATACGCATCCGATTTATTTGTTGAGATGACTCTGCTTTCCGCTCTGACGAGCACGGAAAGCCAGTTTTCGGAAATCCTCCCTCGAAAACTTATTAAGTACTCTGGAAGCGTTCAGTCTTTCGACATTCTGTAAAAAATGTGGCATTACTCATATCCTTGGTAATCAAAAGATATATTGAACAAAAACTTCTTTGTTTTCACGGATTTGGGAGAAGGCTCATTTCAAAATATTTTACTGGATTCAGAAGAACTTCATTTGCAACTCAGCATATTCAAAGATTTTAATCAAACTTTTTAACCACTCACACCATTTGTTCACGAACACACATGACAAATTTGAAGTCAAAAGCTTGGCCAATTTTCCCGGAATAAAATTCTAAAGTTTGGTTGCCTACTCGACAACAAACACAAGAAAATCTGGTCGGTCTATTATTTAAAACGGCGCAGACAATCGGTTACAACAAACAATGTTTGCAGCAAATATCAATGTTTCATCAGGGGTTCCTCAAGGATCCGTCTTACACCCTATTCTTTTCAATTTCTACATTAATGATCTCATCAAAAAAGCATTTTTTTTTCAATTACGCAGATGAAAATACTCTTTAACATATTTTCCTATAGTCTCCCACAGCTTATTGATGTATTAGAAAAGGAGGCATGCATTGCTCTCACATGGCTCGATCGAAATGAAATGATTGCTAACCCAGAAAATTCCTCGCACTTCTCATTAAAAATCTGACGTACACCACTGAGCATGGCACTTCTATTCAAGGAAAGCAGTTAGATCTAAAATTTTAGTAAATTTGCTTGGCGTAAATCTCGACCACTAAACTTTAACCTCCACATATCTGATCTTTGCAGAGGTAGCAACCCAGGTCAGTGTACTAAAAGACTAAAATCTTTTCAACGACTTTAGAATGTTATTGCAGAAAAACTGGCCAAGCTTTCGATTTCAAACTTGGCATTCTTTAACTTAGCGTAGCGGCAAATGAAGTTCTTTTGAGAACCAGTAAAATGTTTCGAAACAAGCCTTCTCCAAAGTCATGAAAAGAAGCTTGTTTAATATGTCTTTCGATTGCTAAGGATATGAGTAATACCATACTTTGTACAAAATTTCGATAGACCGAACGGTTCCAGAGCAATTAATAAGTTTCTCGCGGAGAGGATTTCTGAAAACTGACCTTCCGTGCTCATCAGAGCGGAAAGCAGAGTCGCCTTAAGGCTGATTTCAACTCGGTAAAATTTTCCGAGCAGCGGATGGTATGTTGCACAATAAAAGATCCCTCAGCCGTAGCTTTCTATTCAAATTCAGAGCAACATTTTTACTGGACTTGCTCCAAGTCTCGCTCTTGATCAATAAACAAATGAGAGGGAAGAAGAAGAAGAAAACGGAAGGGAAAGGGGGAGGAGAGCGAGACTTGTGGACTACGCGCTCCGAAAATGAGGCTCTTATTCACCTGCTCAAGTTTGATTGGCTCTTCCGCTAACATGAAAGAAAGCCGCCGGTCAAGATCTTGACCGATCTCGTTTTCGGAACACGTAGTCCACAAGTCTCGCTCTCCTCCTCTTATCTCTTCCGTTTTCTTCTTCTTCCCTCCCGTTTGTTTATTGATCAAGAGCGAGACTTGGAGCAAGTCCACATTTTTACCCTCGCAAACAATAGATTTCTTGTCAACTGGAAAATTCGACTGAGTGGAAATCAGCCTTTTCATGCAGCCAAGCAGGGGCGGGCGCAAATTTCCGACCTGGCTGTACCAGAGCATAATTAATTTGAGAGCGAGAGATATGGCGATCAAACACATATTTTCGGCAAATATAATTATAAAGAAATTAGTTTTTATTGATTTCTTTGACTTGGAGGCCTAGGAAAAATCGAACGAAATAATCAAATGAAGAAGAGTGCAAATATAAATTAAATAAAAAGTATATACATCTGTTTAAAAAATAGCCACCACGTCTTCTGTTGGCGTATATTTAGTGTTAGACGAAAGAGAAAAACGGAGAATCGAAAACAATCCTGGTTTGAAAATTCTGAATTCTACTTGCTGAAAGGATGATGACCATTTCCAAATACGTCCCTAACTGTATTCATAGAAAACAGTACACAAATCACAAGTTCCTTTTTCTTGTTGTATCTAAGATATAACTAATAATCTCAAAATGTGTGTGGTATATTTTTCAAAAGTTTCTCTTCTTGATCTTTATCAAAGCACTTTACCAAAAAGCATTCATTGGGAAGAAAAATAAGAGCTTTTATTCTTACAGGGATAAAATTTTGTTCAAAAATAAAAGTTGTTCAAGACACCAGTGTTTGATTTAAGTGGTCATGCTTCAAAACAAATCCCTATAAAATGATGAAGGAAAGCAAGAATTTGTTTAAAACTGGGAGTTGTCTGAGATAACCAAGGCACAAGTCAAAAGCTTTCAACTGAGGAAGTTTACTATTGCCAAAGAGCCCATGAGATTTAATAAAACTTCAAGTTTCATAGCACCAATGGTTAGGACCTTAGAAATAACATTATGTGGTACTGCATGATGAAAGTCTGATAGATACATACATTAATTATGTTCTAAAAGAGAATCAGTTTTTCTCCATTTTGCATAAATTCAATGCATTTTCAAAAGTACATAATGCATGCCAATTTTTTGACAACCTCAAATCAAATCTCCAATTTCTGAAAATCTTGAGGCACACTTCAAAACAAACTGGTGTCTAACGGCACACTTCCTTAAAATTACCCCCATTACTAAACACACTGAAACATTGAAAATGATTCACAAACTGGATCAAACATTGTTAATTATTCAAAAAGTTAAGGATTTGTTGGTCACGCTTACAAAGATAACAAACTGACCTGGTGGAAGTGATTGCTTGAGCTTCTCTGCCTTTTCTTTATCTTGTACAACAAGTGTGTATAGATATTTACTGCATCGTACTTTGAATTTCACAGAGTCCTTCTTTTTGCTTTTCATTATTTTTACAGCTAAAAGGAAAAATCATTGTTGATTGAAGAGATTTCTACATACATTGATCAAGGCAAACAAAGAAAGAATGACTGAAAATATGTATTATACAGGGTGTCCCAGAAAATTTGTGCCCCGTTTGCCTGAAGATTGCGACAAAGCGGCAAAAGGTCCTCACCATACTTTTACTTGATGTTGCTCTTCAGATGTTCAATTAAAGTTTGCTACCATCCCCGTAAAAATCTGTTGAGAAATGATGGAGCTATGACGTTCAGAAGGCCAAATTTACCTGATGACTGAAACCAGCGGTCGGCCATTTTGTTTTACTATTTTGCAACGGTAAACAGCTTCATGGATGAGCTGAAATAGTAGCCTCCAATTTCATAGCTCTCGCGAAAGTTTCAGTTATCTTCAGAGAGTTCAGCTATTTCTTACCCCACGACCCTTGATTGAATGTCAAAACGAAGACAAGGATCCCAAGATAATAAACAACCAAACGGTAATGAAAAACATATAGTCACGTTTTGTTTGCAGGTGTGAGGAGTGTCTGAACCAATTATTTAGTTTATTGATCAGTTCAAAATCTTTTGCCCCTCTCATTTCTTTATTTCATTGTGTTCGGTAGTAAATCAACAATTGCTTGTAACAAATTAAGGAAGAAATCAATGTAAGGAAGGCGGCAAATTTAATTTTAGATATATTTTTGTCGAAACCTTTGGTGTTTTACTACTTTGGGAATTCGTATCTTCATTTTCGCATTCCATCAAAGATCGTGGGGTACACAATAGTTGAACTCTCTGATGATCATTGGAATCTTCATGAGAGCTATGACATTAGAGGCTGCTATTTCAGTTCATCCATGAAGCTGTTTATCGTTGCAAAATAGTAAGATAAAATGGCCGACCGCTTCATAGCTCCATCATTTTTGCACGGATTTTTACGAGGATGGTAGCAAACTTTAATTGAACATCTGAAGAGCAACATCAAGTAAAAGTATGGTGAGGACCTTTTGCCGCTTTGTCGCAATCTTCAGGCAAACGGGGCACAAATTTTCTGGGACACCCTGTATAATACATATTTTCAGTCATTCTTTCTTTGTTTGCCTTGATCTTCATTTTTGCACGGATTTTTACGAGGATAGTAGCAAACTTTAATTGAACATCTGAAGACCAACATCATGGAAAAGGTTAGTGAGAATCTTTAGTTGTTTTGTCGCAATCTTCAGGCAAACGGGGCACAATTTTTCTGGGACACCCTGTATAACACACATTAACATTAAAATGCTTTCAACAGATGTTTTAAACAAAAATTTGAGACAAACAAGTTGCAGAAACTTTCTGTTTTTTACTATTTAGGTCCAATGTTTCACTTGCAATGGGTTATCCTTGCATAAAAGTTGATTTTACCAAAGTTCAGCACTGAACACTTCAGTCAAAGGTATGCTGAGCTACAAATTTAGTCGAAATTTTTTTGAATAATTTTGGAACATTTTCTTCTGAAAACTTTGCTGTTTTAAACTTTTGGATTCTAATGTATATCATAAAGGGGCTGGTCAAGTAAGCATTATAATATATAATTGTTAACCATGCATGCCCATTGTGTTCTGCACATATTATGGTGGATAGGGAAAATCCACTATAAAGTTACTTCTAAAAAATTATGTACCAATTCTGCAACTTTACAACATATAAGTGTTTCATTTGTTTCTCTACAAAATTCAAGAGTCCATTTTCAAAACAAAACCTTCATTTTAAGAACAGAGTGGAAAATCTCTGTGGTACAGCCCATCAAAAGAACTGCAAAGGCATTGGCTTGAGAGAAGTCTGTTTACTTTATGTGACTTGGCCCTTTAATACAAATACTGGGTTCGTTAAAGTAAACATTTCAGGCCCTTGAAAGACTTTATATACTGTATATACCTTTTAACAAATAAATTTTGGTGAGTGTTCTATTCAGTGGCTAAATCTTTGAGAACAAATGTGTGGGTATAACTCTATCAAATAAGAAATCATGCACCTTGTGCACTAAAACAAGTATATTATATATCCACTTTTTCAGGCCACTTTTTTTGGCACAAACAGTATATAAAAATTATGAGCAATTTTGTAACAAGTTTTGTAAGCTTTAAAGTGACTGAAATTTAGCAGGAAAAACATTATACAACATAAGTGCTAGGTGAGCCAATAAAAAGAAGCACCATGGCTTCCTGAATATCAAGAAAATGATTTTGGCAAATAAGAAATTTAATGGCAGACATGTTTAAATCTTCTTTGAAATTTACCTGACTGAAATTGCCCACTCCACTCTGAAATTATAAAACATCTTCTCAAGAAAGCCTCTTCAAAAAACCTTCAAAATTTGCCAAAGTCACAAAAAATTTTTGTAACATTTTTCCCTTACACAGGCCTTACTGCAATGGCTTCTGCAAGCTTTAGCACCTGCTATCCTCTTGGGAGGATAATAAGCCTTCACCCTTCCCTTGGTATGAATAACCTGTTCAGGAAGATTCTATTGTCCCATAAGGAAAATAAATGAAACAAATGAGTGTCATGACTTTTAGGTACAGGTCAACCAAGTAAATTTTGCTCTTCACATTCACTTGCATTTGCAGGTTTATGGGGGGAGGGGGCTTTCAGCAGAAAAGCCCCCATATCCAAGGGAAGGAATGACCAATTGAAGGTGGATAAATTACTGAATCTAACTGAACATATTGGCAATAAAATAAGACAGTTTCATTGTCGTCGTCATTGTTGTTCAGGGAGCAGTGGCCTTTCCAACAGACTGTTCCCTTTTTGACTCACCTGGTAGATGATCAAAAGATCCACATAAAAACCCATCCACCATGAACATCTCATATTTCATATTTTAAGCATATTTAAACAGGGTACAAATTCAATAAGCATATTGTTTTACAATTTGGCCCTGTTGAAATTAAAGAACCTAATAAACTATTTACAAATAAATTAGATAAAAATATATACATCTGACTACAATAAGCAATTAACAAACTTCAAGATTTTCGTACCCCAACTATCTCAACCTTGATTTAAGAGAGTATACAGAGGGGGCCTCTTTGATATTGTCGTTAAACTTGTTCCACACTTTGTACCACGGTAAGAGAATGCCTTTTGGCCACTTACTGTTCGCATTAACGGTACTGCAAGATCATTTTTAGTGTTTCTTAGTTCTCGTGTGTGGAAATCTGATAGTCTAACGAATAAGTCACTAAGGTACTGTGGTGCAAGGTCGTTTAGAGATTTATACATCATTGTAGATGTCTCTTTCACAATCATTTCTTTGACGGACAACCAGCCAAGTTCTTTGCATAATGGCTCAGAAGGTGCATCATAAGAACTACCCGTAACAATTCGAGCAGCCCTGTTTTGTAGTTTTTGTAGAGACTCTATTCTCGTAATACCACTACAGCCCCAAACGGAGCAGCAATAGTTTAGATGTGGTTCTACAATATTACGATAAATGTCCTTCAAGGTTTCCATTGATACAAAGTTTTTACAATATTTTAAAAGACCTATTGCGTGAGAAACTTTCCCTTTTATATTACCAATTTAGCACTTCCACGTTAGGCTATTGTCTATATGGAGACCAAGGTATTTCACTTTGTTCACTAAGTCAATATCAGTACCACCTACGTGAAACACTGGCAACAAAGTAGGCTGCACTGCCATTTTATTTACATTTTGCATTGACCCAACTATCATAGCCTGTGTTTTGACGATGTTCAAGGATAGCTTGTTACCTTGAAGCCATTTTTCGATATCAACAAGTTCAGCGTTTAACACCATGTGCAATTCGTCCAAAGTTTTGGAGGAGTATGAAATCATGGTATCATCAGCATACATGTTTGTCTCAGCCTTCTTTAGTGCAAAGGGAAGATCATTTATATAAAGCAGAAAAAGAAGTGGTTCCCAAACAAGACCCTTGTGGCACTCCGACATCAATGTCTTTGATGTCAGAAAGGACGCCATTTACTTTGCAAAACTGCTTTCGGTTATTCAAATACGACCAAAACCAATCATGTTCCAAGCCGCAGATACCATAGAATTTCATCTTATCAAGAAGAATACCATGATCAACGGTATCAAAGGCCTTCTTAAGGTCAATGAATATCATAGCTGCATATTTCCTTTTGTCAATGTTGACATACCAGTCATTCGTGCATTTTAGAAGGCATGTGACAACAGAGTGTAAAGAGCGAAAACCAGACTGTTGCAAGCATATGAGTTTGTTTTCGTCTAGGTATCGATATAGTTGGTCATACACCAGTTTTTCAAATAATCTGGAAACAGCTGGTATAACAGATATTGGCCTGTAATTTGATCTTTCATCAGATGGGCCTTTCTTAAATATGGGAGCCACTCTAGCAACTTTCCAGCTGTCAGGGAAAACTGCTGAAGATAAGGACAGGTTCAAAATATCACAGAGTGAATCAGAAATAACAGGAAAGGCTACTTTTAAGAAATAGCTGGCAATGTTATCCACACCAGACCCATGTGATGTCTTGATTTTATTTAAGGCCTTTTCGATGGTCCCCTTGTCGATGGCAACGAATTTGAATGGTTCCCTTCCATTCGAGAGATTTGTTATATCGTATTGATGAGACAGAAGGGGATTAGACTGGGCGGGTATTTTGTCACTGAGACTCTTCCCCACACTGCAGAAATAATCGTTCCTCAAGTTAGCGATATCATGATCGTTATTTATCTCCTGTTCATTCACTTTTATGGAATCTATATTGGTAGTTTTAGATCTTTTATTCAACAGGAGGTTGATTGTTTTCCATGACTGCTTTAAGTCACCTTTACAAGCAGCTAATTTCTTGGAAAAGTATTCTCGTTTAAGATTTTCGCTGAGAATGTTAGCCTTATTTCGCAGTTGCTTGTAAGCATCCATCAGCATAGTGGATTTATGCTTAACGGCAGCAGTTTTTATTCTATCGCTCTGACGAGAAAGCTTTCTAAAATCACTATTAAGCCATGGGGAGTATTTGTTAGATACTCTCATATCCTGCAATGGGGCATGCAACTCAATGACAAGAGACAGCGTTGTAGACCATTGTTGAACGGAATCATGGACGTTATCGCTATTATGTACAATACCATCCCAATCAATCTGGCTTAGATCAAATAAAAAACTTTCATGGTCAAAGTTTTTCATTCTTCTACTTCTGATAAGTTCGGGTTGTCGCTGTATGAAGGCCCAAAATTTTCGAATACAAAATGCTAGATAATGATCGCTAAGCGAAATTTTTAGGACTCCTGAATCTACAATATTTCTCGTTTTCTCCTGAATCTACAATATATCTCGTTTTAAAACAGATGAAAAACAATCAACAACAATCAACATTTATGGGTATCATTTATGGGTCAGTCAAAAGGTAAGAAAATGGTCCATTACTCACACTTTGCATCTTTTCTTCTTGCAGTAAGCAGGAATTGCTTTATTTCCTCAATTTGTTTAGGCTATGAAGAACAAGAAACACATGTTTCAAAATCCTGACATGGTTCAACTTTGATGACTGTCACAGCTTTTTATATGGTTAGATGTGGATAGATGCAGGAATGGGTGTTTTCTCTGTCAAAAATTTTATCTCAAATGTACAATCCCCTTTAATACCACACATTGGCATATATACAAAAGATTATCAGTCATATACAATTTCACAAAAATGAGACGTCCAGCTTGAATATTAGATTCCAGTTTTCAGATGCCTCTATTCACTTGATTAAAATTTGAGAAATCTGAAAATATGACAATAGAATCTGTTTATCAACAGTACTTTTGCAAGACCCAGTTTATAGTTTACAATCTAATTATTTCAATCAGCGGCAGATTTGGGGGCAAATGGGGGCAAATGCTTTTAATCTTCCTGCTCTTTTTGGCAAGAAGAGCACCCCTCATCCTGACTCTTACACACTCTTTCTTAAATGTTAAATGTGAGGGAAAACATACTATAGATCAAGGCATTATTTAGTAGATATACCAAAGAATTTTCTTCAATAAGTGTCAAAACTTTTGTGCACCTTTGGCAGGCTTACTTTCTATTATATCTTTGGCACCCTCTTTGTTGGTTGCCCCCTTCACCTTCTGCCTGGATCTGCCCTTGATTTCAATTGATATGTAAATGAGATATATATAAAGACCTATGCTCACCATTTTGTTTGCTGTCACTGTATCTTTGCCTACCTATAAAAGAGCAAAGAGAACATTGAATTCCAAAGCATTCTAACATTAACATAACCTTTGATGTTGATGTATTAGTCAAAAGGAATCCCTTAGAAAAATACTGTATTTGATACATTTGGAGCATGCTTCAAGCTCGATACTTACTTGTTTGAGAATGATTTGGGTATGTTTGCAAGTGTGATTCAAGTAAGACTTCTGCACCACTTGCGCTAGCTTGCAGCACATATCTTTTGAACTGGAAGGCAAACTCAATCATGCTTGATTGTAGTACGTTTGAGAATGACTTAAGCATCTGATTATTGTTAAGTTTGAAGAAGCTCTAATCATATATACCAACTGGCCAAAGTTGTGTGAACACACTCATTTCAAGCTCCTTCAAGCCAAAATCATGTTCAAGGTAGTGCAAGCATGCTGCAAGCTGAACTTTTTCTTATTATGGGATACCTGAATATCACTCCCCTGAGCACCCTTGGAAGTTGACTTTTTTCATTTGTGGTTTTCAAAAAAATTACCCATAATTTTGGAAGACTCTCAAGAAATGCCTTGCAGTTATACATAACACAAATGGGGTGTTTGGAAAACTAAGACCCCGAAAACGAAGACCTAAGACCTCGAAAACGAAGACCTCGAAAACGAAGACCTCGAAAACGAAGACCTCGAAAACGAAGACCTCGAAAACGAAGACCTCGAAAACGAAGACCTTGAAAGCTAAGACCTTAAAACCAGAGTTTCTTAGAATTTTTGCCATCTCAACACTATATCGAAAATTATATCTTTTATTTAATGTCTCAATGCTGTGTTCGTCATTTCATCATGCAGGGAAGAACTTAATTGAAATAGCTAGTGATGGCTCGTCGTTTTGATGACTATTTTCTTATTTATTAGATTACACTTTCATGTAAATGTTTTCATGTAAATTTTGAAATAGGGTGCCGAAAATTATTCTATCATCTCTGTCATTAAAAAATCTGTCATCCCTTTCTCCAATAAAAGGATTTTTTTTATATCATCATTAAAAAATTTACAAATACAAGATACTCACTGCACTACTTACAAAATACTCTACGATACTACAAATACAATACCACAAGGAGCAAGATATCATGTCTCCCGGGGGGGGGGGGGGTACTATACATATTTTGGGTACGGGGACGTGCCATCGGGAAGGGTATCGATTTTCACGATTTTGGTATAAGGAACGGTATCAATTTTCACGATTTTGGTATAAGGAACGGTATCAATTTTCACAATTTTCAAAATTGGTATAGGGTCGGGTATGCACTTTCGGAAATTTGGTATAAAGTCGGGTATATGTTTTTGAAAAATTGGTATAAAGTCGGGTATACATTTTGGAAAAATTGGTATAAGGAACGGGTATGTTTTTGAAACCTCGATGGCACGTCCCCGTCCAAAATCTGGTCAAGTACCCCCCCGGGTCATGTCTACCCCGTGGCTTTGATAAAAGGAATTGAAAATATTTCTGCTCGATCAACATTAAAAAGTTTTGGTGTATGTCCGGAAACATTTTCGCGGTCTTCGTTTTCGAGGTCTTCGTTTTCGAGGTCTTCGTTTTCGAGGTCTTCGTTTTCGAGGTCTTAGTTTCGAGGTCTTCGTTTTCGAGGTCTTCGTTTTCGTGATTTTTGTTCTGGAGAAACTTAGTTTTCGATTTCATCTTCTGTTCACACTGCTTCTGTTTATGCTGCCCGTTCAAATTGCTCCGTTTTAGTTGGTTAAAACTGCCCCAGCGCGTTTTCCAAAATGAGAATATGCACATTTTGGAAGGCATCCTTGGAAACGTCCGCTCTTACACGTGCTGGTATAAGAAATTAGTGTTAAGATGGCAAAAATTATAAGAAACTCTAGTTTTTGAGGCCTTAGCTTTCGAGGTCTTCGTTTTCGAGGTCTTCGTTTTTGAGGTCTTCGTTTTCGAGGTCTTAGGTCTTCGTTTTCGGGGTCTTAGCTTTCCAAACACCCAACACAAATGGCCTAATAATGTTTACAATTTTCTCACATAATTTTTCAATTTAGATCAAATCCCCCACCCTCCTCCCAGTATACAAGAACAAATCCCTGCAATCCCTGGAAATATGCAGCAGGTGATGGAGAGGGGTTGTATTCACAGCTATCAACTGGATTCATATAAATACAATTCATCAATCAATATTAAAAGTTAAAAACTTGATTCAACATACATGATTGGGACAAGCCCTAACATGTTTGCTGAAATGCTTGCAATAAACAGTCAGGAGAAATCAATAAATCAAAGCCTAAATAAAATAATTCCAGAAATTGTGCTGATAAACAATGAAACCAACAGAAACTAAGTGTCACTAAGTGCTCTGTGTGCCAGACATGTCATGTGCAGAAACCTAATCCATAAATATACTTCTTTATGAGAAAATGCTCAAAGAAACTTAATTCTCAGATCACCAAAAATTTATGAACTCCAGCACTTGGAAAATATTCTATAACTTATAAAAATTTCATTTTGACATAGGAACCTTCAAAACACGTACTGTTTACTTTATTGAGTGATGTGTAAACATTAAGAATGCTCCAAAAAACATTGTTTTGAAATGTTCACAGGGGCACAGTAGTGAACATGAAGACTGTTGTGGAACATTTAAGAAACTCATAATTAACTCTGGGTATATATATACTGAAAATCCGATAATTTTAAGAAACTCTCAGCACTGGCCCAAATTCTTGGTTTCTTATGAGAGGATATATACACTGCATAAATAGTAAATCAAGGCAATATATACTGTCTTGTGCAATTCTTACCCTGACAATCCCCCTAGCACACCCCAAGATACCTGGATGCCGTTGGAAAGCATGCATGATTTGGCCTACTGTATGTATAGTAGCTAGTGAAATAAATTTCAAAGTGCAAGCTGTGAGTAGACTAAAAAAAGCTGCACTGGTGCAAAATCAACAATAGATCTTTTGTTCTCACATGTAAGAAGCTGTTAATGTAGCTGCAGGCAGCAAGTCTGACAGAATTTCATAGTTGTGAGTGAATGCAAGTTTTCCAACCGGGCATGTAAAATACTCCCAGTCCATCAGACATTTGACAATACTACTAGAAGCTATTGCTTATAGTCACCAGGAATGTGAATTTCTAGTGCCCTGCCCCTGGGCGCAGAAAAATCTTTCAAACCAGGGACCTAGGAAGCATCTCAAACTTGGGGGAGCAAGACGCTTCGAGGGCCCTTTCTCCTTCAGAAAAAAGAGTGTCTTTAAAATAAAAAGGGCACTTCTTTGTTTATTGCAAAATCTTGGGGGCCACATGCCCCCAGTGCCCCCCAGTTCCTAGGTCTATGTTCCCAACCCACAGGCATTTGTGCAAGAAATTATGTTGACCCAAGGGAGTGATTTCTCTGCCTCATAGTTTAAATTTCCCGCAGTTCCAGCCACTAAATTTTCATGAAAGAACAAAAGGAAACAATAGACCAGTTGTTTAATGAAAAAGATAACACTTCTCAAGTGATTTAGGCCTAGGAGAGATCCCCACACAACAAACTTTCCACTCTTTCCACCCCACCCAGGCCCATTAATGCAAACCCTGCACTTTCCAGCGAACATGTTTCTTAACACACATTTTAGTGAAGAGAAAACTACGAAAAGATGGTTTTACTGCTCATTTCTTAGCATACGCTGAGAGCTGTAACACTGCCTTCACCGAACGTTAACGCTAAATGCACCCTCGTTGTAGGCTGTTGCAGCGGTCTGACGCCATTGCAGCGGCCGGTTGAAAAACTTCACGATTTCTCACTTAAAACTAACACATATCAGAAAGGACACCATCATCGTAAATCAATAGCGCATAGTGAATCAATAACAATTTTGACGAGTCAAAGGTGCAATGATGGGAGAGATTTTCACGAATTTATTCCAACTTACCAATTTACGTTAGGCCGAAATTTACAGCGAGAAAGAGGAATCGTTCCTGCGCAGCAACACCATGTGGAGGTGCCAGCCTCCTTTTCACACTAATTGTTTATTTTCAATCATTCAATCTAAATCTCGTCCCCAGAGTGAGTTCGTTGCTCTACCTGTGTATCGCATTGGTGCCTCGTGTCATTTTGTCGTGAAGAAGTCGTGAAGCTTCTCATAATACGAAAGCTTGCACGTTGTACTTCATAACAGTTTATGACCAGCGTTCATTACTTGATACTCCTTGGGAAATGTACAAGCATATATGTCTTTTCATAGAACAAGCTTCTAAATATTGAAAAAACCACAGGACACGCTCAACCGACCCTCTTGGAAACTGCAAAACTTTGAACTCTCAATATTTGATGGGTATCTGATAAATCTAGAAACTTCAGCAATGAATCAGTTTCTTGTTTTTTTGCCGTAAAAATGGGAGCACTGCTGTCTGGGAGACTTACTCTTATAAGATCACACAAGTCTTACGGGAAACATCAAATCAAGAAAGAGGCAGAATTTGGAAGATAAAACAGTAGGTACCGGTTTGAACGAGGGTCTGAAAATGCTGTTAAACAACTTTTCTACATTCAACTACAATATCCTTATTGTTTATTGCCGTATCTCCTGACGAACATTTTACAGAAATTTCTCCTCCTATATCTGTTAAAATACAGTTACTTTGCTCCAACCACTAAAGAGATTTCCTTCGAGAACGAATACTTCGCCATCACCCATGCACATATCTTCTGGATAGCTGAATTCATGACTTGCTGCAAAGGACCCAACCTTGGCTCCATTTTTATCAAATACAATAACTTTGTTTTCACCCATTTCGCAAACGATTATGTTTCCTGCTTGATCTACCATTACTTCTGTTGCTGACCCAAACTCTCCGGATTCCCCCTTCAGGCTGCACACGACTTTCCCTGATGTCGGATCGAACAGTGAGATGTCGTCCGCTTCTGAATCGGTAATGATTACCCGATTGTTTACATGGTCGTAGCCGACTGAATTACAACTTTGGAACTGTTCATCTCCTTTGCCAGTGATGAAAGACTTATGTGTGAAGTCTTTGTCGAGGACTTGCACGCGTTTATTCTCTGCCTCTGCAACATGTATATTCTTTTGGCTGTCAACAACAATGGAGTTGGGATTTCCAAAGCAGCCAGGCCCATCCCCTTTGCTTCCGTACTCACGGAGGAAATCCCCATCTGCGTTGAATGTCTGCAAACGACCGTTATTTAAGTCGCAGACGATTCCATTGCCATCCAGGAAAGCAATTCCAGCTGGCACATCAAACTCGCCATCGAAGAAGCCCATTCCCCCAAAGGTTTTCACCAGCTTCCCATCTTGTGCTTGGAAGATCTTCACATTATGGCTGACCATTTCAGACACATAAATCTTGCCCTGGTTGTAGGCCATGTGATGCGACTGAGTGATAAGGAATTCGCCCTCGGCATCTTGTTTATCACCTCCAATCGTCCTTTTAGCAGATTTTGAGCTGTATTCCGCCATTTTCAACTCAGAAGAAAACCAAGCAAATAATCCTTCATCTGACTACAAACAGCAGCGTTGCTCTTTACCCGTTGACGACCGTGACGAATAGACAATAAGAAACAAGCTGATTGTGTCTGCACCTGACAAAATAAGGAGCGCGGAACAAACACCAGATAACAACATGTGGTTAACTTTTGTATAAAATCTATTTTGTTTTGCCCTAGTCAATAGAAATTTTCCTATTGAAAATGGTTTGGCAAATCATTTTTCAGTATATACATACATCCTGTGGTGATCACAGTATTTTTGTTTCTCATCTTTGCACAGTGATCCAGAGGAATACAGAAATACCAAAAAATGAATTTTGAAAAATGAATTTGGCGCTATTTTTGCTTCAAAGCTAACACATGGATTAGTTTAATACAAAAAACTCCATTTAAATCGGAGGTATAGTTGCGGAGCTAAAAATTCCCAAAGTTGACATAAACAAATGAAATGCAACATTTAGTCAATTTCAGGATGAAATCTACAGTTGCCTACAATAAAGTCTATCTTCAAATGTTTGTAGAATCGCTCTGCCAACTCGGATTTATGCGAAATTTTTTTTAACTGAAAGACTAACAATTCAACTATATCCTGACTTAAAATCTAAATTTTCGCGATTTTCGTTCTATTCAATTTTTGCGAATGCGCACTTGTACTTTTTTGGGAAGTTTAGGCCTGAAAATCATGAATATTTTGAAATTCAAGTCAAAAAAGTGAAATACATGTCAAAACATGTCTTCATAACACACTTTGTTGTTGAATTTGAAGCATTGGCTGGACTTTTGCCAGAGGTTTCGTACAAATTCGTACCCAAAAATTTTTTATGCAATTTTCTTTAATTGTGGTATTTTCGGGAAAATTTTGCAATTTTCTACAACAATTGTTGTATGATATGGAATATCTTTCTGAAGTTGTTATCAACGAGAAACCATGGATGAACCAAATGAATATGGACTTGCAGACATTCTAAGTGACCTTTTATGGTATAGCTTTCTGACTAATGTGCTCTTATTGGGAAAAATAAGTAGTTCAGTATCTGTTTAAAGTAGGCTAAAAGTAAATAGCTAAGTTTGGGCCTACTACGTACAATATACATAATTTAAAATCTGATAGAAGAATAAAACTATCAATACAATTTGCAGGACCAATGAGAGTTAAAATTCTATCCTGTTATGCTCCATGCCTTCATTTGATGCACTGCTGTTGCAATTGGTTGCTATGGTAGTAGTAAGCAAGATAAAGTATGTATAGGCGAGTTAAATTAAAACGAAGTAGCACTTCTCTTGGGCATATTTTCAATTTTACTATATTTTGTTTCATGCAAGTCAGATCTTGGCCCTTTCATCACACTAATCGTCTTCGTAGGGTAAGTCATGGGAAAAAGGACGCAGTAACAAATCCAGCAGTGCATACACATATCTTTGTATAAGAAACTGCTTATAAGAAGAAACTCAACTCTCAGATCGCCAAAGAATTAAGAAACTCCAGTACTGGAAAAACATAACTTTAGAAACTACATTTTCATAAAGGGGCTCTTAGCAAATTTTTGCTTTATTTCCACTTTTGTTTCTTGTATCATATTACTTATAAGGTACTTGAGTCACTGCTTGAGTATAGTCTAAACATTAGAAAGGCTTCAAAAAACTTTATTTTGAAATGTTCTTGATGGACCAAGTTGCAAACAAGAAGATTGTTATGAAACCTTTAAGAAACTCGTAAGAAACTCTGAATACTGAAAATCTGATAATTTTAGGAAGCTTTCAGTACTGGCCCAATGTCTTAGTCTCTGATAAAAAATATGTGTAAAGTAGATCCTCATCAACACCTTTCTAACGTAAATGGAATATTTTAGTTGAACAGTTTCTTCCGAAAGAACGCGTTGTAGCTAGGGCTTCTAAATGACCTTTTATTCTCAAGACGTTTTTGTCAAAATGATTAAATCATTAGTAAACGCTACTGTGGAAGCTTGTTATGTTGGTTGAAGTCCAAACCAAAAAAAGAAGTGCTTTCATAGTGATCCATGTTTACTTTTTTTTCTTATGAATTCCTTAGCGACTGCAAAAAAAATACAAATCAGATGAAAGGATACAAATTTGGCTTTCAGAACATCATTAATACACTTGTCCCAGACTTTTTGCACCGCAGAAACGTAAGTTTTCAACCAGCATATACTCCCTATATATTACCATTGAATAATTTAAAATTTTAGAATGTTACCTCACGAACAACATTAGTAGACATTAGTGAAGGGAAAAGGCCAGATGAAAGTAGCATAAAAGGTCATTTAGAATGTCTGCAAGTCCATATTCATTTGGTTCATCCATGGTTTCTCGTTGATAACAACTTCAGAAAGATATTCCATATCATACAACAATTGTTGTAGAAAATTGCAAAATTTTCCCGAAAATACCACAATTAAAGAAAATTGCATAAAAAATTTTTGGGTACGAATTTGTACGAAACCTCTGGCAAAAGTCCAGCCAATGCTTCAAATTCAACAACAAAGTGTGTTATGAAGACATGTTTTGACATGTATTTCACGTTTTTGACTTGAATTTCAAAATATTCATGATTTTCAGGCCTAAACTTCCCAAAAAAGTACAAGTGCGCATTCGCAAAAATTGAATAGAACGAAAATCGCGAAAATTTAGATTTTAAGTCAGGATATAGTTGAATTGTTAGTCTTTCAGTTAAAAAAAATTTCGCATAAATCCGAGTTGGCAGAGCGATTCTACAAACATTTGAAGATAGACTTTATTGTAGGCAACTGTAGATTTCATCCTGAAATTGACTAAATGTTGCATTTCATTTGTTTATGTCAACTTTGGGAATTTTTAGCTCCGCAACTATACCTCCGACTTAAATGGGGTTTTTTGTTTTAAACTAATCCATGTGTTAGCTTTGAAGCAAAAATAGCGCCAAAGTCATTTTTCAAAATTCATTTTGTGGTATTTCTGTACTATTTTCTCGATTCTGGATCACTGTGCTTTGGGGAGTCTGAAACAGAAGGGCAAATCCCCAAAGATCTAAAATGGCGCGATGCTGTAACCCAGTTCAATGCTCCAACCATGCTAAACAACTGCAGTTATTTTGAACCATTATGGCTTAGTTCACACTTGGTCGTTTGGGTCGATAAGGTCGTGCAGAAAGACCCAAAAGACAAAGGACGCAACCTCTTGAGTCTTTGTCTTTTGCGTCGTGAACCAGGCCTTGTCAGTTTTCGCGCCAAAGGTTGCAAAATTTTGCGCCAAATATACTGCTTATCTGAGCTCCTTGTTACCCTGTGCTCTATGGCTTAGTGCGTTTCGACGTTTGGTCCGTTTCTAGTGCAGTCGGTCCCGTTTTTGAGCTGCAACATTATGAGTTCTGGTTTGAGCGGTAAACGAAGTGGTGGCAAGGTAGCCGGCAGCAGTAGCGACGTCCAGGAGAAGGACAGGACAAAATCATACATCTAGCTTGCAGTAATCATGTTTATTTTCAAAAGTCGTCTTTTTCGTGTTGTTGTGCAGTTTACATAAATCTTAGTTGCTTCGGTCAACAGACAACATGAAACTTTACCCCTTTACCCAGTGTACGCCGAGTCTACTGTAGTGTACGCCCTTGTGCATAAGAAATCGGAAGCAATGAATCCTTTCTAGTAATCTAGTCTGACAGTGAGAACTTCACAATACTCAAGTTTAATTTTCGTCATTTAACTGTGTACCGAATGGTTCTTTACTGCATTTCGTTTCTCCTGAGATGACAGCCGAGGGTGCATCTAAAAGCAGTCTCCATGGAGCATTTTAACGTGGGGATTCAACACAAGGTACTCTGGCAATCAGCTTATCAAATTATGATCAAACGCATGTCACAATCCGCCTAACTCTCAGAAGAGGACAGACCACTAAATCCTGGTTTGCTTGGTTGGCCTGGTTGGATGACAAAGAATACAAGCCTCCAGCTCGGGGGGGGGGGGGGTAACATGTTGAGGGTATGGGTATGTGCCGCCCATATGGGTGGGTTTTTGGGTCCGAAATTCTCTAAACACGTCCCTTTTTCGGCAGATTTTCTGTAAACATGGGTGGGTTTTCTAGAAATTGGCCAAAATTGTCAAAAATGGGTAGCTTTCCGCCAAAATTGATCATAAAAGTGGGTATGACGGCAACTGTCGGTAATTAGAAGAGGGTAGCTTTCTGAAAACCGGGCGGCAGACCCCCGTTCATCCGCAAGTCATGTACCCCCCCCCCCCCCGGGGCCTCCAGAAGGAGTCGAAAACTGGGGCTATCAGAAATAGGCGTACCGTTTTAATTTATGTTCAGTTTGTACATTTTTGCCACCATGTGCATCACGTGTTTGTACGACAATTCTCTTCCGCAGAGAAGAACCATTTTCAAATCAATTCCTTATACAAAAACGTTTTAAACAGTTTACTACACTATCGCCCTTTATTGTAAGGCAACCATTTATTCGAATACTTCGAATAAAAACGCCCTGTGAAATATGGCTTCTGGTGGGATCCCTACCGCAATTTCGTGGCAATAGACGATTGCGCTAAAGATGGCGCCGAGGAATTTTTTACCGAGATGCACTGCGTTCTTTCGTCCAATTCCTATAGAATCATTAAAGATTTGTAATTCGAAGGCAATGCATCTCGGTAAATATTCCTCGCCGCCATCTTTAGCGCAATCCTCTATTGCAGGCGTTGTAGCGTGGTGGTACACCAGGGAGGTCTATTTCATTGTGACGATGATTCGACCTGAATCTGGACTTTGACAAAACGACCCATGTGTATGACAGAAAATTCAAAAATTCTGAATCCTTTTGCATGAACACCAGGGAGTTTCTCAGCCATGTGCATGAATCTTGTCGATCTGGATTGTCAGTTATGATCAAAATTATGATCATCCACCTTTCATCTACCACAATTAATGGAATACACGTTTTTTTTTTATAAGAAACTGGTTTATAAGAAACTAGTACTAAGATGGCCAAAATTTTAAGAAACTCTAGTACTATGCCTGAGAAGTATTAAGAAACTTTTCAAAGTTAAAAGCATGAATTTTATAGCAAACAGATCGTTGAACCTTTTATTATCTAACCATTTGTGTTTTCAACATAACAGAACACTGTTTATTCCTATATGATGGTTTGAATATCAAGAAACATATCTGCAGCAGTGTTAGCGACCACATTGATAATTCATGCATTCAAAAAATAAGAAACCAATTAAGAAACTTTTAGTACTAAAATGGACAAAATTTCTTGTTAAATTAAGAAACTTTTAGTACTGTGGACTGATCCTAGTTTCTTATGAAAAAAACATGTAGACATAGCTATACTCGTAGCTGCTATAAATGGGTTAAAGAAATGCCCACAAATCCATTGTTTCTTTAGCTACACAATGAAATCGGATGCCTCAAGGTTGTCGAGTACAAGAGATTATATTTTTGACCTGGCCCGGGCCAGCTTTTAACCATATCGATTCCCTTTAAAGTAAAAAATGGACCCATATGTAGGGGACTCCAGACGAAAAAACCAATCCATATGAGCGGCTTGTCCAGTATCACTTGACAATCAAGTACCCCTCCCCCCAGGAGGTGCAATTCTCTGACTTTGCTCGGACCGGGTTGGTTACGAGCATGGTGCCCCAGCCAGAGCCCCATCACCTCAGCATCATGACAATGGGTTGCGGGCTTGATTGGATCTTCTCAACTTCTGCGATACATGCCAGTGCTTGGCGCCAATTATCTTTATTGGTGCTAAACACCGCAACTACACCTTCACCAATGCAACTGTACGACTGTTAGCAATATAAGTAACGGTAACATCACAGGTGGCGGAGAATGGCTCAGTAATGCCTGCACGATTCAGTAATACATACAAATGTACAAAGATTTAATTGCTGCGAGTGCGCATGCGCGAGCAGCTATTTATTTCGAGATTGATAAGGAATTCCCGTGTCGGTTTGTTTGGTTGGATGGATGGATGGATGGAGTATATGCAAATGAGGGACTAGCCTGCGTGCAGACTTTACTTTCCACTGCGAGGGAGAGCCAAATCGGAACTCGTTGTACGAGTTTGATAAGAAATTTCCGTGTCTGTTTGTTTGTTGGGATGGATGGATGGAGTATATGCAAATGAGGACAAGCAAAACAGCAACGAAGCAGACCTTATTCCATAGTGCTTTGCCGATGAACAAACTCGCATCGTAGCTCGACACCAAGGAAATTTCAACAAAAACAGGAAGGTAATCATTTTAATTTAATTGAGAAGTAACATAGACAATTCTGCAACATTCTTCATGTGTTAGAATCGCCCATATGGTTTCAGAAGAGATCGAGCTTCGAAGACGAAAAGGCATGGGAAGGCCTAGCGGCCTAAACCTGCTGTAATGAACAAACAGCACGTAGGGCGCGAGGAATTCGCGAGAGGCGGTTCACTCCCAAAAAATCTCGTACACCTTTGGCAAAAATCCTTTTGTTTCAAGAAAAATCCATCAAAAATCCTTAAAAAATCCTTTTGTTCTGATAAAATCTCGTACGCCGATTCGCATGAGTGAAATGCCCCTCGGGAATTCGGGCTTCCGTCAAGTAATGCGTGCATAATGTTTCAAGTTTTGCTAACAAATAGTGGTTGAAGGTTTCATCATATCCCCTATATCAAACCCAATCAAGCAGGGAATGTATTCAGGAATGCGAATGAATCGTTTGTAGAACAGAATAGGCGATAATTTCCCTTCCAAAAACAAGGAAATTATCATGCAGAAAATTGCACAAAAGTGAGTGATAAGGATCCTTGACCATGATCATTTGGATCTGATAGAGTTCCGATATATTACTTTCATTGATAAATATTCCTACAATGCAAAGGATATGTAAAAGTCACTTGTGATTCCATAACATTCCATGGACAATGAACTGCAATTCAATTGTCTACCAAGAGCAAGACGTCAAATTCATTTTATGCTGCCAACCAACCATATATCCTTTGCAATACATTTACACATACAAGCAAGCTCATTTCACTGTTAATTGTTGTAGGAGTAAAAGGATTCACTTGTGAGATTCATGCAAAGGTCAAAGCAGCATTGGATCATTATTTATGCATCACCACGTGTGAGTGTCAATCCAACTTCGAACATTCAATGACCAACACTGCATTGGCACACCATTACGATATTTACGTGTGTCATTCTTGCAAAGACCTGACCAAGGAATCACAGGGGGCAGTATTTCAAAGACGAGACCAAGAAACCAGGGAAGATGTCACAGTCCGTTACGCCTTGTGACCTTACTTTGATGAACGTTACACTTGAAAGATTGTGGTGGCCAACCCATGTGCATCATGAGCTCTCAGGACTGTCCTTCAGACTTAAAAAACTGTTCGTATTTAGATATCATTGATTATTGAGTCCTGAGTTTGTTGCCATATTGCTAACAGAAGCAGATAATGGACAGTTACTTTGTACAGTTAAATAGGAATTATGAAAGATATTGCTACACGTAAAATGATCTGTGGACAAGGAAGAAAATAATGCCATGTGTGGTACCAAAAAGGGTTAAAGAAAGTCATACCGTCTAACACATAACATACCAACATCAAATAACTCTGCCTTAAAGTTACAATTTAGCACTTCAAATGAGACTAATCTTGTATTAGAATGTAATAGATGCTGTAGTAACACTAAACAGACTTGAAAGTTACAAACAGTTCTTTTTTGCTTGGGGCAACTTTGCCTCACAAGTCTAGCAAGTCACAAATCCTCCAAAACTCCTCTCCAACATTTATTGTTGACAAATTCGCAGAAATAGTGTGTTTTACACTACGGCTTGAGCAGCACTTACTTAACTTCGATAACAGCTAGTTATACCTGCTAGTTAACTGTGTTAAATTTCTCTTGAATCCAATCTCCATATCTCTGTGTTATCGTTTATCTAGGCCACAAATTCTGTTGTGTTGAAATTCTGTTGTGTTGTTGCAGTTGTATTCTCCATACTGTGTATTCAATACAACTGCAACAACACAACAGAATTTCAACACAACAGAATTTGTGCCCTAACTAAACGATAACACAGAGATGTGGAGATAGGATTCAAGAGAAATTTAACAGTTAACTAGCAGATATGATTAAATCTTAGTACATTTGCATGTACTACTGAATCGTGCAGGCATTACTGAACCATTCTTTGCCACCAGAATTTGTACAACGCTGAACTTTTCACTGCCTCGTTAACTGGTGGGTATTTACACCATTACGACGCAGCATCGGCCTAAAAAAAGCTACAATGCTTGCTCATTACACAATAATCACAAAGTGCAACTTCGAGGCATAAAGACTAACAATTTTAGGTTTTAAGAAAAATTCTAAGAATCAATTTGTTTTCGATCGCATAAGATTACAGATCGAAATCACTTTTACACTAATAAATAATCCGCTAAGATACCGTTACCGTTATAACAAATGAAAATTGTCACAAAAAAGTGTTCGATGATTCTTTGCAAAATACAGATGTTATAACATAGGGCTCGAATCTTTGCAAAATTTTAAAATTGAGTGTGCAAAATGTTGTTGCCTAATTCTTTCAACTGAATTAAACGAATGATACTTCGGGTTGTTTGCCATAATTCCAGATAGAGCTTTTGCGATATCATCATTATTCTTGGAATTACAGCGTTTTAAGATTTATGAAAGGAAGTACGAGAGGGGGGATCATAAGTTTTGAAAAAGATTAAAAGCACCATAAATTGTAAACTGATTGTGGAAAGTCAAAATGACCAATACAAGAAATACTCAGTTTTTGACAATCTACAAGGTGGTAGCAAGCAAAAGTCTGTAGCTTTTGTCTTTTACGATTTAGCATTTTGATGACGTCACAATTTCAAAACCAGCAAATATGTTAAAAATGCTGTAACTCTGAAAATAATTATCATATCATAAATGCTCTTTCTAGGATCATGTCAAACGTTCTCAAGTTCCCTTCAATCTATTTAGGCCCGTTTTATAAGTCGTGCCGCGCCGCGCCGAACCATAGAAATTTGAGTTCGACTGAGGTTCGACTTGGAGCGACTCTTCTGTTTTATAAGAACAAAACTTTTGCCGTGCTGTGCTGTGCCGAACCATAATGACGAATGCGCACAATACTGACTTAAGAAAATTTTCTTTTTGATTTCATATGCTATTGACATTATTGAAATAATTACAGTTCTTTTATGCACGTGTGAGTATGATGTGGCACGGCGCGACTGAAATTGGTTTTATAAGTCGCACCGGGTCGACCCAGTCGAGAGGCCTTTGGCGTATGGTTCGACTTAGTCGAACCAAGTGTCAGGTTGGTTTTATAACAGTCGCGCCGTGCCGAACCAGGCAAAATTGATCGAAATTGACTTGGTTCGGCGCGGCGCGGCACGACTTATAAAACGGGCCTTAGTTGTAAGAACAAGGTAATGACACTTTACACATTTAATTTTAAAGTTTTGCAACGATTCGAGCCCTATGCTAGCTCTTATAGAAGTGGCACACACAACCTTGCCAGAATAGCAGACACTTGGTGGACCAACAAGAACTTAACATGTTTGCAATTTGCTATGCGGGGCATACTTCACGTGTTGGAATAAAACAAAGTTTGCTTCACAGGCGAAAAGATTCAGAACTTTTTGGGATTTTGCTTCTAGCTTTCTGAGTATTTGGAAATGCAGCGGGTGTCGCAAAATGATATATTATCTATATTGCCTATATGTCCATAACCAATGAACTGATTCTCGAATACAATTAGCCTTTCGGCAATCGGACAAAGTCGACCTTTTGAAAATCGGTTCATTGGCTATGGAAATATAAGCATAGGTTTCAAATCTTTAAAAAGCTGGGTGTAAAATTCTATGACCTATTTCCTTTGAACTGAACGGCTTCACTGAAATCTTCAATATTTTCAGAATTGCAGTGTTTTTCTTCTTTTTTAAAAATTCAAGAAAATTTTCGAAAAACTTAAAACAATCGTAATTTCTAAACCTGTTGACGAAAGATAAAACAATTTTCAAGAAAAACCATAGTTTATGGATGCCTACAATATGGTATCAAGCAAAACTCTTTCACTCTTCTGGTTTGTGATTTAGAAATTTGATGACGTCACATCATAAAATGAGCAGAAATATAAAAAGCTGTAAATTCAACAAATATTCAAGATTTCTGAAAATTCCAACGGTAGGATCATGGAAAAGTGGCTAAAAATTCTTTCAAGTCATTCAGTTTAAAGAAATAGGTCCTTGAAATTTACACCCGTCTTTTTTCATAGATTTAAGATTTGGAACCTATGCTGGACATATAAGCAATCAAACGATAATAAATCATTTTGAGACACCCAGTTGGTAAAATTGGATTTATGAAAATTCCTTTACTTAGAAATGCGTGAAAAAGGATGTGTGATTTCTCACTGAAATTAAATTTCATTTCGCTGAACGTTAAGAAGAATTTTTTCAAAAGTATCAGATCACATACGTTATTGCTTCAAAAAAGCATTTGATTCTTGGCTCTTGACGGAATGAAATCTGCTTGACGGAGGAGATTTTAAAAAATTCTAATCAACGGTGTTGGGCCTCTGTTATTTCGAAGGAAGACATCTTGTAAGTGAATTACACCTAGTAAGCAATCACAAAGATACTTGAGAACTTCTCTTTTGTCGACCTGGCATTCACCAGTTTTCTTCTACCTCTGACCAAACGAGAAAACATTATAGATTTACTTGCCAAGCCACTGTTTGTCCACTTGGCCACGTTGTGTTGCAAACAATTGCTTGACAAACATTCTTACTTGAGACGTGGCATGCACCAATGTCTACTCCCAGAAAAATCTCATAAGCCTTGCCCAATAAATCATGCTTGCTTCTGCTTGTCAAGGAATTTTTACGATATGGATAAACGGGAAAGCTTTACTTAACAAGCAGATTGAAACTGTTTGCATCCAATTTTTTCTTGTTTAACAAAGTAGTTTTCAGTTGTTTTCGTCGGCAGGAGATCTGCTTTGCTATTTGTGGACATTTCAGAGCAAGTTTTGTGATTCTAGACCGTCCTCAACGCTCTGGCCAAACGAAGTAACATTGCTTGCCAACCATTTGAAAATTGCTTGCCAAACAATGCTTTATTGTTTAAGTGCGCTGCAAGCGGGATTCGTTGAGAAAAGCTCTTGAAAACATCGAAAAACTTGTTCCTCGTCTTAAGCAACAATGTTTGTGTAGCAATGATTTGCTTCGTTTCGTGGACCAAAAGACACATTTTTTTGACAAGCAAATTCAGATGTTTGACAAACAGTGTTTGGTCCTTTGCTAAGGGCTGAAAAAAGCCATAGTCGCATGTAGGGTCCTTTGCAGGCATACTGTAATGTGAGATTGCCTGAAAATCAAATTTTGCCTTTGCAAAAAGTATGGATGCACTGATATCAAATTCAACTGAAGTCAAACTGTTTGCATCAATACCACAGTGCGCTCAATTGCAACAACTGGAACAATTCAACAACTGCAGTGCGCATCAATACTTTACGCTAAGGCTAAACCTTTTTCTTAATGTGCATCCATTGAGAAAAAACTTCTCTCAATAATCCGACCCCCTGCGAATTCCTTTTTTGGAATTCATGACCCAATAGGTTAACGTCAATTGAGGGTTGGTCTCCGCAAACTGAACTTTCACAACCTGAAGCATAATTTTAGGGACACTAGAAACCCATTGTGCCCTTAGAACGACGGCATAAAGGACACGGAACATGTCTTGTTGCTCAGCCCTTCCTTTGCGGTAGTACGAAGCGATCTCTCTGGAGTTTTAGCTCTATTACGACCATGGATACATTAAAAATTCAATCGAGGCTCTGATGCAGGTTTTATTGTATGGTGACAGCGTGCCTGCATCTGCAAAGAATCCTGGGTGACAATGACATTGACTGCAAAGGACCCTGGGTGACAATGATTCTTTGAGCACTGCATAGGCAATACTGATCAATACTGTGCAATAACGAAGCAAAACACGTTTTGGATTTCCTAAACCAACAGAAAAGGTTTCAACAAATTTTGCTATCAACCAATTGCATTATCGTGCGTTATTTCTGATTCTGAAATCATAAAGAGATTTTGCTTATGAGTACTTATATCGTCCCAAAAAATTAGAAACTGAAATTGAGTCGTTTTAAGTTGAATGGGGATACTGTATAATATGCCTGAGATGACAAATGCTGCATATCGAATAGGTCTAAGACCAACAACTTTGATTGATTTTGCGGGGGCTTTTAGCCAACCAAAATTGATCTAAAAAGTTGCTTTCCTCCCAAAATTGACTCGGAACAACTCTTAAAAAACCTAAAATAAGAAATTGACCAAAAACCCATTACAACTATGATTTTTGACAAGACATCATCGTATATTGGTACCCTAGAAGATAGGAATCAAATGCTTCAGCCGATCTTTGCTTGTAGCCCATGGCCGGAAACCCTCAGAGTCTCATTTTCACGGACCAAACAGACGGCGTATGAGCGAAGAAGACAGAAGAAAGGTGTGAAGATTTTTCTAAATTCTACATACCTTCATAAAACACAACCAAGACAAAAAACTGCTGGAAATTTCCCGATTTTTCAAAAGAGATCTACTCGCCAGATGTTTGGGTATCGAGGTTTGGATGCCGGTTTAAATAGGGTAAGGTGGGGTAATTTGGGTCTAAAATGGGCATTTTTCGAAATAAATGGAGCACCCTCATAAACTTGTTGGAAATATCGAAGATCTTTTTTCGTTTTACCTACATTGAATCTTCTGTCGTTCCTGGAAACTTGTTCCCGTTCTTTGATTTGAAGTTTGAATATTTTTTTAGAATTTTTTACTTTCCTCACTTTTGCGCGTGATTTCAGCTTGTAGGCGGGAAATTTGGGTCTATTCGAGGAAAACGGTATCTATTTCGTCAGGAGTATTGTAAATTCACAAAAACAAAATTTTGGAATGCTTTTATGGATTACTGTGATTGAATTTTCAGAGTTTAGCAGCCAAAGACTTGAAAATCTGCTCAGAGAAAATTAAAAATAAATCGTACCAGCACTGGTGCAAATTTAGGCCCATTCTTGAAGATGGAAATGTAAACAAAGTTTCTTTCGAAATGATATTTAAAAGAAATGAACCCTTGTGTCTTGTTCTGAAACCACTAAAACATAAACAAAAACGTGTACCTTATGCTGTTTTCGATGTGTCATCCATTTGCTTGCAGTATTATCTCAATTTTTGTTTTGATTCGGGAGCCATTCTCAATTCTTGTACAACGCGATTCATAACAAAATCCTATGAAATCCTAGTGGACCCAAATTACCCCACCTTGTAAAATAATCGAAATAAAATCTATCGAATCGCAAAAAAAATTCGAAAAACTTTTAGCGCCTTTCCAAATGATTGGACATGAGCTTGATAATGATTTGTTGACGAAAAGAAGTCGCAATTAGGCGTAAATCGAAAGTTTTCCACGCTGTCAGATCATGATAAAAGTTTAGGCCGGTGAAAATCAGGAAACTGAAGCACTAGAAATTATCAAATAATTCTTCGACACCACTTAAACAATTCCTGAAAGTATAGATTTCAACACCCACGGAATCATGGATCGAAATTTTCAACTTACGATCGCTTTAGAAGCGAAAAAGCAAATAGACCCAAATTACCCCGTAGACCCAAATTACACCACCTTACCCTACCTCACGGTTTGGTGGAGATATAGCGTCCGAGGAATGCCTAGCCTTGTTTACGCCACTTCAATTCAGGTGATAAAACCTCCTTTCAATGTCATAACTTATTTCGCACCATGAAAACTTGTGCCATGAATGCAAAAAATGTGTGAACTAACCCTACCAAATTTTTTCAGTTCACACAGAAATCGAATAGGCATTGAATCTTCAACCAAAGAAACTGCGGTGGAAGGACAATGGCAAGAACAATTGGAAACGTAAATATTTGGCGTTCTGCGATCGTTCTTACAACGGTCACTATTGTAATTACCATTGTCTCTCGCCCAGAATTTCTATTGTTTAAGGTTGAGTGCCTCGTCGGTTTTGGAAAGGCCATAACTCCGAGAAACCATGAGATATTTAAACCGGCATCCAAATCTGGATACCCAAATATCTGGCGAGTAGGTTTCTTAAAAAAGATCGGGAAATTTCGAGCAGATTTTTGTCCTGGCTGTGTTTTATGAAGGTAGGTAAAATTTAGATAAATCTTCATACATTTCTTCCGTCTTCCTCACTTATTCGCCGTTTGATTGGTCAGTGAAAATGAGGCTTTGAGGGTTTCCGGTCATGGGCAACGAGCAAAAATCGGCCAAAACATTTGATTCCTTTCTTGTACCCTAGTACCCTATCAAATATTTTCATGAGACAACCAAGAGAAATACAAATTCATGGTGATTTTGGGGCTCAAGGTTTGACGATAGGCAGCAATACACTTACTTTACTCGCTGCAATAGCTCTAAACTTTTAACGAACTACATTTCAAATCCTACTGTCTTTATACGGACTATTCTTCAAAACCAACTAACGAGTTGCCTTCAGAAGTGTCATTGCAGCGACGCATTAATTGACGCTTTCAGCGGGCGCTCAATCTGTCACGAGGTCTTTAAAAGGCTGCAAAGGCCTTCAAGTCCTTATTCTGTTGCTGAAAAGTCAACTCGTGGTGTGCAAATACAAGATATAGTATTTGTTCCATGTGAAACCAAAATGACACAATAAATAGAATGCTATGATTCGTGTTTCTGTTCGTTTTCAAACTTAACTCTTTTAGCTGCTTCACTTTCCGGTGAAGCATCAGAGTTCTGTGTACTAGATCGCTTTAAAACATTTTCTGAATCTCTATAAGAGTTCTCTGTAGCGAAGCCATGACCACTAATTGGAATACCTGAATTGCCACTGAAATTTCCGTGCTGTTGTGGATCTCCATAAGAAGGCATTCTACTTTGGAAATTAGCTGCAGCTGATACTGGAGGACGAAGTGAAGTAGGAATCGGCATTCCAGGAGGACCTGCTAGAAGGAATAGGGAATCTGCATTCCAAAAAATTCATTGATAAAGAGCAACGTTGAATAACCAAAAAATACGTTTGTGAAGAGTGTACAAGGAAACGCGTTTTTGGTTATTCAACATTGCTCTTTATTACAGTTACCAACTTATTTAAGTAGTCAAGAAAACAAAAACACAACTCCTTGGAAGAGCAGCTGCTTCTAAATAGGTATTAGATAGAAAGATTGTATCTATATTTTAAGTAATTATGGCCCACTTAGGCTATTGTTTTGTATTCGTTGTAATTTCGATTTCTTTCTGTATGCTCCGTCTGATTTTGAACAGTCATTACTGATGAAGGTTTTCGCCGAAATGTTTAGAGAATGTGTTTTTTCTGAGTATTTATGTATATATCATATGTTTATACTAGAAATAGCTATCGCTAATTAATGCCCACGCTTCACCCGTTGGTTGGAAGCAAGAAACATAACAGAACAGAAAGTTGAGAAAGAAAATCGACAAGGCATGCAGTCACTTACTATTCAAATGGGAATGAAGGAGGACTCTGTTTTGACCTCAGAGTCAATTGTTCTCTGAATCTCCTCGAACGGAACGGCTGCTAAAAGTTTTGTTTTGAAATGTTTACGAGGCCACCGGCAGCGAAAAATACTCTCCCCCTGATTCAACAAGTAAGTACTTAAAATTTTGCCCCAGTTTAACATACCTGCTCAATGTACAACGAGAAAAGTGGATTCGGCCTTGCATACCTAGGCCAGCCCGCATGGTAAACAAATCCCACAATGTCAAACTTCATTTACACATCATCAACTCCAAACAATAAGTTCATGAAAAATATGTCTGGCAATTCAAGAAAGCGGAAGTCTTGTGAAGACCTCAATAAACGCTTGTTTGTTGATCAGTAGAATTACGATTGTCATGAAATTGATTGTCATTGAGCTCTGAAAACATAAGAACAAAGCCCTCAATTGTTTTAAGTCATAATTGATGGTGGTGGAAAATTTTTCTGTGAATCAGGCTATTTCATATCGATCTTTCAAACAGGCTTACTCTCCCGCGGAAGACTACAAACCCACACGGAATCGCTATCGCGATTCCGCATGGGCAATTATGTTATATTATATATATATCATGATATATTATGATATGTATACATCATAATTTATTATTGTAATTAGGTTTTTTTCTTTTGTTACTTTCTATTGCCGAATGGATCTTTGTTTTTAAATAATTTAAAATGAAAAATGAAAAATTTGTGGTAGGAAGTTCGAACATAGCCTTGACTAACGGAATGATCGTGTTAAACCCATAAACACAACTAAAACACCGTAATCTGTAGAGGGAAAGCTGCTAACTCCCCTGAAAGAACAATAACCAAAAAATAAACCTGTAACTAGAGAAAAAACTGTTGAATCCTTCAAGAGAAAAACAAATTAATCTCAAAAGACTGGAAAGAATAACTGCAATAAAGAGAAACGTTGAATAACCAAAAATGCGTTGTGAAGAGTTTGAAGCGAAGCGCGTTTTTGGTTCTTCAGCATTTATTAATTTTTGAAAGATTTTCCAGCCCCCCCCCGCGCTCTTATTCCAACCTCCCCTTTTATTAATTTTTGGAAAAATGAAACGATTGTAAACATAATTTCTGAATAAATGCAAGAAAAAGTCTTACGAAGTGCATTCAACAGAACCAGAGTTCATAAGTAAACGTATCAGTAACATCACTGTTCACATAAATATATAAAAGAAATGTGTTTAGCTAAGAAAACGACTGTTTTCAATTTCTCCAAACACTCCCCCCCCCCGCTTGTTCCAACCCCCCAATTATTGCTATATCGAGCTATTTCCACCCCCAGAGTATGCTCACCCCCCCCCCCTTTATTAGGTACTCGAGAGCAATCTGTAGAAGGAAAGTTGTTAACTCCTTTGAAAGAACAATAACCAAAAAATAAATCTATAACTAGAGAAAAAACTGTTGAATTCTGCTAGAGAAAAACAACTTAATCTCAAACCCGGACTGGAAAGAATAAGTTAGTAACTGCAATAAAGAGAAACGTTGAATAACCAAAGATGCGTTTGTGAAGAGTGTGCAACGAAAAGCGTTTTTAGTTATTCAGCATTGCTCTTTATTGCAGTTACTAACTTATTTAAGTAGTCAAGCGTGCTACAACTGAGCCATACCTGCTCTATCGTTGGTTTCATGTTACCAGGATCCAGCTGAATTTCTTTGACATTTCAATCCGATCCTCGTACACGGGGGCACAAAAATTGGTCTAGCCAACGGTTCCATTTTGAAACTGTGGGCGGCACACCCCTATCCGAAATTTAGCTGAGAACCCCCCCCCCCCCCCGTGTCCTCGTACCGTTGACCATCGTACCTCATCCTTCAAGATACCTCCGTTTACTAGTTTCATTGCAGCACCGAGTTGTCAAGATATGTTTTAGATTTCCAAATGTTTTTCAAGTTCTTGGAAGCAATTTTTGTAGCATCGTTATGAGAAGCGATAGCTACATGAAGTGTGTAAACTATGACATACAGAGGAAAGCAATGTGGGTGATTTCAATGTAGCACGCAGGCTGAGTACAGCAATACTGTAAAGGCCAATTTTCTGTCAACGGAATTCTCCGAGTGGACGGAATTTTAAGCAATTAAAGGTTGCTCAGCCATAACTATCTATTTCAGAGCGACATTTTCTCACGCTAACAACAGAATTTCCACCCGCGGCGCCAGGAAACAAGCACAATAATATAATACATTCTTATAAGAGTTCTGAAAGCTTCTGAAGAAAGTATCAAGCACGAAATTTTAGGCACAAGGAACTTTGCTCAATGACTATATTCACAATGATTACAAATGCATCATTCGCCTCGATATGATGTGGAGCTACATCCCAAAAGCGTGCACTGCTCTCACCAACGGATCAAATAGTTTGGTACGTATATTTGAATCAAAATAGGCATGATGCAGATAACCTGCTTTGCTGGGATTTGCATCATTCACCTCGAATTGACATTAATTACGAATAAGGTCTATGGCACAACACAGAAAGGAAATCTAGAAAGATCACTTGGACATACCATTGTAAATATTTTGCATGCGCTCAATCTCCAACTTTGGATTAGTTATAATGTGTCGTCGCTCAAGCACTACGTTGCTAGCAGCTGAAGCAACACGGGCTGTATCCACCTTTGAGAAGCCATTTTGCGATGATACAGCTTGTGAGGTGGCTGACTGAGGTCGGATGACACTAATAGTGGGCTGTTGTTGTTGATGTTGTTGTAGTTGTTGCTGCTGTTGTTGTTGCACAACTACTGATTTAGACCCAAGTGGAGATTTATTCCCAGATACTGTATTTTGAAGTAATGGTTTGTTATTTTCAGTTGGCGATTTAGCTTTGGCGAGTGGCGGTACCACTTTGCCTGACTTCTGCTTTGGAGAGTCCACCAATTCTGATATGCTTGAATGGGGAGATTTGTTATCTTCTGGTGTGCGTACAGGAACAAATGGAGGGGGCATCATCATGCCATGAGTAGGTGATGCAGGGGCAGACCTGAAAAAGGGATGTCAATAGTATTAATCTATCACTAAGAAAAACAAAACAACAAAGGTACACATTGCATAAATCTAACATGCAAAGAATTCAGTAACCATCCTCAAAGGACAAGTCCGGGGTTGGTATAATTGTTGATTATTCAAGAGATTACACGGTTGTGAATGGTGTGCAGTACTTTTTTTCAATTTTTTCTCTTTTAATCTGCGAAACGACATATTTCATTCTGCTAACAAGTGCGAAATAACGTCTATTTCTAAGACGTCATTTCATGTTGACCTGAATGAGGCTACCAAATGTGTTGATATTATACCACTCGCATTGCTAGCCTCCTTATTGCGCCTTCGCACACTCGTACAAAATACAAAATGGCGATGATATTTGGCCTAGCCTACGAAGATTCATTACGACGATTATGAAAGTTGGAGGCATCAAAACTTGGAAAGAATTCACGATTGGTGTTCAGCAGTAGGCAAGGTTGCTTTTTAACAATAATTTTATCAACCCCGGACTTGTCCTTTAAAACATCTCCTCCTTTGGCTAATTTCATGCATGATTTGCCTCATTCGACGAAAGACCTTAGCTTCCACCCGTCTGATAGAATTGATGCTGTCGTTGTCGCTTCAGTGAAGGCCTTGTTTCCACAGAGATGTGAAACCGGACAAAGATTCCAGTCGGCCATCAGTTTTTGAAGAAACATTTATCTAAGTACTGATAGGTAATTCTATAGACCAGCAGTTCAGAGAAACTGCCTTTTGTGATGATTTAGGCTCGCTAGTTTAGAGAAAACATAGCAGGTACTGTAGGCCATATTGAGGTACATCAGTATGAGGCAAATCCGCTTTGCGAAGACGGTGGTGTCATCGGTCTCTTTCGATATAAGCGTTTTATTGTCAAGCAATGTTGCTTCCAATACACCTATTTTTACATTGTGTGTTTGGCAGTCTTCACACTTCATACTCAATGGTTGGTTTATGCGACCATCCTGCTCAGACTGCGTTCACACGATGCCGGTGTAGTATGCAAAAGTGTCCCCTATGCGGAAGTGTACCTACCTGAACCGCAATGCGTTTGATGACTCTGTTTTATGTGACCTCAACGCTATTGCGTTTCATGACTGTGAAGACAATATAACATGGAACTGAAACGCATATGCGTTTCGTGACCATGAAGCAAGACCAAAGCTTCACTTTGGGTGGAGGGGGAGGGAGAGGGAAAGGGGGCTCGATCCTTAGACCTGAGGATACAATAGTCTCCAGTACATAAAAGAGGGGATGGTCTGAAGGGATGACCTTAATAATCAGGGGGGAGGAGAGGAGTTATCATGAAAGCAAAAATAAGTTGGGGCAAATACTTCGACATTCTACCATTATTTTAGAAAACTCTTAATCAATCCTCTGCAAACTTCATATTGATAAATACTAAGGATGGTTCCTATTAACGGTCGCGGGTAGGGGATGATTCCTCAAAATTCAATAAACTAAAGGTATATTGGCCCTTGAGTAGAGATGGTGATGTAGTAAACCTTTTTAAAGTTATCAAAGGAAAGGGGCTGAGGCTTGAGGGGCGCTCAGTCACTTCTCATAAATTAACAAATTCTTCAATGCACGTTTTGATGTGGGACGGGCATGGTGTGCTGAAATCACTTGATTACTCCAAATCGCTATGCACGTAATTTTTTCATAAGAAACCAAGAATTTTGGGCAGTAATGGGAGTTGCTATAAAATTATCAGATTTTGAGTACTAGAGTTTCTTACGAGATTCTTCTTGTTTGCTACTAGAACTGTGCCCTTGTGAACACTTCAAAACACGGATATTTCTTAATTTGTTGGCGATCTACACTTGAGATTCTTGGCAGTTTCTTATAATACTGTAAGTGTATTTGTGAGACATCAACGCACATTTTCGACTCCGCTGGTATGGTACATCATCTTCCAATACAAAAGGCTGTTCCTATTTTAAGGTGAATTCACAAGACCACAATCTGAAGAAAAATAGCTATTGAGGACAAACTATTATAATCAGTAGGAAACACCCTTTCCACAACCTTTAGTTATGCAAAAGTCCTTCCTTCCAACAACCTTTCTCGTAAATTGTTTCTTACAATTTCAAACTTTTTGCCCTAATTTCAATGTCCCGTCAAATCCCTATTCACACTTAACCAAGAAGAGAAATACACGTCGGCTGCCATAAGTGTAAAAGATAAAAAATTGTCTCGTTTGGAATTCAACGAAAATTGTAGCGTCCAGACCAACTATGGAAAAGAGAGCATACAAAATGCAAACATTTGTTACATATATATAAGCAAAAGCTTAAAAGTGACAAGACCACTCATTCTAAATTTCAAGACTGCATTTCAACATCACTAAATATGGCAAAGACCTCACTAAAATACTAAAATAGGCACTGACAAAAGCACGAGACCTAATTTGATAGGCAGCTGTAATAAGTAAAGACCAAATAAAGAAGTAGGAACCGGGGAGTACTGTGAGCACGCGCACCAAGGTTTGTTATGCGTTTGTGTGTACCCTTGGTAAAACAATGGGGTCACATTAGCATAGTCAAGTTTTACAATGCATTTGTGTACCCTTGGTAAAACAATGGCGGACATTTTTGCACAGTCAATTTTTGTTATGCATTTGTGTACCCCTTAGTAAAACAGTGGGGGACACATTCGCATAGTCGAATTATATTATACGTTTGTATGCCCTTGGTAAAGCAATGGGGAGCATATTTGCATAGTCAATTTTTGTTATGCGTTTGTGTACCCTTGATAAAACAGTGGGGGACATATTCGCATAGTCAATTTTTGTTATGTGTTTGTGTACCCTTGGTAAAACAATGGGAGACACTTTGGCATAGTCAATTTTTGTTATGCGTTTGTGTACCCTAGGTAAAACAATGGGGGACATTTTCGCATAGTCAATTTTTAGTATGCATTTGTGTACCCCTTGGTAAAACAATGGGGGACACATTCGCATAGTCGAATTTCATTATGCATTCGTGTACCCTTGGTAAAACAATAGGGGACACTTTGGCATAGTCAATTTTTGTTATGCGTTTGTGTACCCTTGGTAAAAAAGTGAGGGACACTTTCGCATAGTCAATTCTTGTTATGCGATTGTGCACCCTTGGTAAAACAATGGGGGACACTTTCGCATAGTCAAATTTTATCATGCGTTTGTGTACCTTTCGTAAAACAACAGGGGGACATATTCGCATAGGCAGTTTTTGCTATGCGTTTGTGTACCCGGACACTTTTGCATACAGAAATTTACTATGCATTTGCGTACCCTTCGTAAAACAATAGGGGGACACTTTCGCATAGGCAGTTTTTTGCTATGCGTTTGTGTACCCGGACACTTTTGCATACGGAAATTTACTATGCGTTTGTGTACCCTTCGTAAAACAATAGGGGGACACTTTCGCATAGGCAGTTTTTGCTATGCGTTTGTGTACCCGGACACTTTTGCATACGGAAATTTACTATGCGTTTGTGTACCCTTCGTAAAACAATGGGGGACATTTTCGCATAGTCAATTTTTAGTATGCATTTGTGTACCCCTTAGTAAAACAATGGGGGACACATTCGCATAGTCGAATTTCATTATGCATTCGTGTACCCTTGGTAAAACAATAGGGGACACTTTGGCATAGTCAATTTTTGTTATGCGTTTGTGTACCCTTGGTAAAAAAGTGAGGGACACTTTCGCATAGTCAATTCTTGTTATGCGATTGTGCACCCTTGGTAAAACAATGGGGGACACTTTCGCATAGTCAAATTTTATCATGCGTTTGTGTACCTTTCGTAAAACAACAGGGGGACATATTCGCATAGGCAGTTTTTGCTATGCGTTTGTGTACCCGGACACTTTTGCATACAGAAATTTACTATGCATTTGCGTACCCTTCGTAAAACAATAGGGGGACACTTTCGCATAGGCAGTTTTTTGCTATGCGTTTGTGTACCCGGACACTTTTGCATACGGAAATTTACTATGCGTTTGTGTACCCTTCGTAAAACAATAGGGGGACACTTTCGCATAGGCAGTTTTTGCTATGCGTTTGTGTACCCGGACACTTTTGCATACGGAAATTTACTATGCGTTTGTGTACCCTTCGTAAAACAATAGGGGGACACTTTCGCATAGGCAGTTTTTGCTATGCGTTTGTGTACCCGGACACTTTTGCATACGGAAATTTACTATGCGTTTGTGTACCCTTCGTAAAACAATAGGGGGACACTTTCGCATAGGCAGTCTTTGCTATGCGTTTGTGTACCCGGACACTTTTGCATACGGAAATTTACTATGCGTTTGTGTACCCTTCGTAAAACAATAGGGGGACACTTTCGCATAGGCAGTCATTGCTATGCGTTTGTGTACCCGGACACTTTTGCATACGGAAATTTACTATGCGTTTGTGTACCCTTCGTAAAACAATAGGGGGACACTTTCGCATAGGCAATCTTTGCTATGCGTTTGTGTACCCGGACACTTTTGCATACGGAATTTACTATGCGTTTGTGTACCCTTCGTAAAACAATAGGGGGACACTTTCGCATAGGCAGTCATTGCTATGCGTTTGTGTACCCGGACACTTTTGCATACGGAAATTTACTATGCGTTTGTGTACCCTTCGTAAAACAATAGGGGGACACTTTCGCATAGGCAATCTTTGCTATGCGTTTGTGTACCCGGACACTTTTGCATACGGAATTTACTATGCGTTTGTGTACCCTTCGTAAAACAATAGGGGGACACTTTCGCATAGGCAGTCTTTGCTATGCGTTTGTGTACCCGGACACTTTTGCATACGGAAATTTACTATGCGTTTGTGTACCCTTCTTAAAACAATAGGGGGACACTTTCGCATAGGCAATCTTTGCTATGCGTTTGTGTACCCGGACACTTTTGCATAAGGGTACCGAAACGCATATTACACCGGCACATTTTGAAAACGATGAAAATTGTGACGGTAGCAAAATTTGAGCTAGCGTTCACACGATGCCGGCACAATTTGAAAACGGTAGGAAATTTGACGATAAAAACTCGTTGCAGGATTTGATGCCAAAGAATAGTACCTCCATCCTAAGAATAGACCTTTCTCGATCCAAAAGTGTCGAAAAATGTTCTGTTTTCATCTTTGTTGAGTGTTTAAACGATGCTGTTTCAAATTCATGCCGGTTACGGTTCCGTTTTCAAAATCTACCGTTTTCGAAATCTGCCGGCAAAAAATGTGCCGTTTTCGTGTGAACGGGAGGCCTATCCGTCGAATTTTTCACCGTTTTCAAAATGTGCCGGCATCGTGTGAACGCAGTCTCAGTGGTGATGTTGAAACTAATCCTGGTCCTGAAACGCTAGATTTTTGTTGTTGGAATTTGAATACTATTGCCGTGCATGACTTTTTAAGAATTTCTCTTATTGAGGCTCGGTGTATAACTATGATTTAATCGGCATTGTAGAAACTCATATCGACAGCACCGTTAATGAAGCCCAGGGGGGGACTTCTATTGGTATGTGACGGGGGGGTCAGACACAGGAAATTTTTGAAAAACCCAAAAATATACTAAGTTTAGGAAAGTTTAGACCCCAAAAATATACTCAGCCCAAAAATATACTGAAATTAGGACATTTGTAGACCCCAAAAATATACTCATAGCTTCAAGGTACATGAAAATTAAAGGTTTTATAGCATTTTCGGCAACTGCCCTGCGATATTTTGGCGAAAAACTCAGCCTAGCACTCACCTTCTCCAATTTTCTCATCAGCAACCCCAAAAATATACCGATTATGCTCCAAATCGCGTACTCAAAGGTATACTGGACAACGTTTTACAAACCCAAAAAATGTCTGACTCCCCGTCACTTACTAATAGGGAGTCCCCCCCCCCTGGGTAATGAAGACAGGCTTCCACTTGACGGCTATACATTTCATAAAGCAAACCACCCTCAAAATGTGAAGAGGGGAGGTGTTGGACTTCATGTAAAGGATTCTCTCCCGTCCAAGAACCGTCCTGATCTGGCCACACTCCCAGAATGTGTTGTTTGTGAGATCCAATTAAATAGGAAAAAGTATTTTTCTGTTGTAATTTATAGAAGTCCAAGTCAAAATCAAAATGAATTTGATAATTTCACAATAAACTTTGAACTGTTGCTGTCAAAACTGCATGCTGAGAATCCTTTTTGCGTTATTATCACCGGTGACTTCAACTGCCTCTCCACTCAATGGTGGGCAAATGATATTGAAAATAATGAAGGAAGGCTATTTGAGCCAATAGCGTCCGACCTTGGTCTTCATCAGTTGACTTGAGAACCGACTCATTTGATGGGTAACTCGAAATCCTGCATTGACTTAATGTTTACTGATCAGCCCAATCTGGTGATTGAATCTGGTGTCCATCCATCTCTACATGAGCATTGTCGTCATCAAATTATTTATGGAAAGCTATCTGTTTCTAGTATAGCGCTACCTCCCTATACCCGCAGAATCTGGTATTACGATAAGGCTAATTTGGTCGCTATCATGAAAACTATTGAAATGTTTCGTTGGCACGAACACCTTGACACAATTATATGCCCTAATGAGCAAGTCAAATTACTTAATGAAGTCCTCGTGAACATTTACTCTAATTACATTCCAAACCAAGTTAAAACGATAAAGCCTTGCAAACCTCCGTTGATAACGCAATCCGTTAAAAGTTTCTTAAGGAAAAAGAACCATGCTTATAAAAGCTTTGTGAGAAACGGTGAGCCGGACGACAAGCTTGAAGGAATACAAAAGATGATATCCGAAGGTGCTAAACTGATCGAAGATGCCAAACGCACCTACCTGCGCAAGACAGGACAAACTTTGGCAAATCCTGGGACTTCAAGCAAAACTTATTGGACTTTAACTAACACTATTTTGAATAAGGCGAAAATTCCAATAATACCAGCCCTTTTAAGCCTGGTTTTCATTAAATCGTAATTCATCGCCGATGAATTAAGATTTATGAGAACCAAGTTTTTGGAAGCATCGGCGATCATCGGCGACCATCGCCGATCAACGTTCAGAATCAAAAAATTTTGTTTTTCACAGCACATCGGCGATGATCGCCGATGCTGCAAGTCAACAATTTCATATGAAAACAGAACATCGGCGATCATCGGCGATCATCGGCGATGGGATCGCCGTTAATCGCCGATGAATTACAATTTAATGAAAACCAGGCTTTAGAGAATGGGTTATTCATAACGGATTTTACTGAAAAGGCACATATATTTAATGACTATTTCATACTTCAGTGCACGACGATCGATACGGGCAGTGAAATTCCCCAGGACGCTCCTGCACCCTCGAATCTTTGCAAAATTTAAAAATTGAGTGTGTAAAATGTTGTTGCCTAGTTCTTTCAACTGAATAGATCGAATGATACTTCAGGTCATTTGCCATAATTCCAGAAAGAGCATTTGCGATATCATCATTATTCTTGGAATTACAGCATTTTTAAGATTTACGAAAGGATGTACGAGAGGAGGTATCAGTAGCTTTGAAAAAGATTAAAAGCAACACAAATTCTAAACTGGTTGAGGAAAGTCAAAATGACCAATGCAAGAAATAGTCAGTTTTTGACGATCTACAAGATGGTAGCAAGCAAAAGTCTGTAGCTTTTATGGTTCACGATTTAGCATTTTGATGACGTCACAACTTCAAAACCAGCAGAAATGTTAAAAATTCTGTAACTCTGAAAATAATGATAATATCAAAAATGCTCTTTCTGGAATCATGGCAAACGCCCTCAAGTTCCCTTCAATCTATTTAATTGAAAGAATAAGGTAATAACATTTTACATATTTAATTTTAAAATTTTGCAAAGATTTGAGCCCTATGCTATTTGTGTCACTCTTGAAATTGAGATCGTATGTTGAACAAATTCGTCAGGAAGAAAGAAACAACGAAAAGAAGAAGAAACAACAAACATGGTGCAAAAACAACCTACCTGGAAGTAAGGGTAAACATTGGTCTGAAACAAGGAACTCCTCTTTGTCTTCTTTTACGAAATGCCTGCTCCGTCAGTTTTCCTTCACACATTGGATCTATGCGCCAGAAAGACCCCTTTCCAGGTTCATCCTGAGATCTTGGTACTTTGAGGAAATACCGATTTAATGATAAATTGTGTCGAATTGAATTCTAGAGTGAAAGAAATGTATGTTCTCTATCAAAAGAGTGAAGCAAACTCGGCAAAGGCTGACCACATTTCGTAGATATCTACAGCACCTCCACATCGGAGACCTGACTTCACAACTCACCTCGTCGTCCTTAGGAAGGGACGTTAAACAGGGGGTCCCATGCCTGGAAGCGGCATGCACAGTGGGACTAAATTAGCTTTGAGTCGATAGAAATCCTGACAAGCCCACTCAAAACAAATTGAAAACAAACATCAGCTTTACAGCCATCATGATTAAGACCTGCTGTAACAAAAAACCTTCGCTTTCCCCCTTCTCTTAAAGTCTTTGTCACAACATGGCTTCATCCCTGTGCTCTTGAACTCGCATTCCTTTTTATGTTTGAAGAATGAAAACATTATGGAGGGGCTTTTTCTCCAACCGGAAGGACACCTATATACCTACCTATATAGAGTGGAAGGAATCAGGAATGTTGTAACAATAGGCATTGTTTATGTACACAATCGAAACAATCAACGTAGAATTTGAGATATTTATGGGGATTGTTAATATATACAATCAAAACAATTCAGAGATATTTGGCCCAACAATCAAATTTAGGTGAGCTGCCAAACTCAGGCTGTTAATGAACTCATCAGTTGAGCTGCCAACTCATTAAAAGGTAATTTTCCAAAATCTGACCTCTGTGACCTGGCAAAGTTCCCTTACTGTTTGAAATCTTCAACGTGGACGACTGTTGTCAAGGGGCAAGCGGGCAAGCAACTCATACTGAGCTATCAAGGGACAAGTGTTGCGCTGACTAGGTAGCAGCTGGTGTCTGGCCAAAGTAAAAATACGTCGGTAGTGTCCTCCACCATTTTCCCCCTACATATGCACGTATTTTTTATAAGAAACTAAGGATTTTGGCTCCTTAACTCCTTAAAATTATCGAATTTTGAGATCACAGAGTTTCTTACGAGTTTCTTAAATGTTCCATAACAATCTTCATGTTGATTACTATCTGTGCCCTCGGGATGATTTCAAAACAAGGCTTTTTGAAGCCTTTCCAGTGTTTAGACATTACTCTAGTAATTTCTGAGCAAAGTGATACTGGACGCAAGTGAAAATAAATTAAGTGTAGGTTAAGGATTTTCTTTGTCAAAATAAGTAGTGTCTTGAGCTATGTTTCATGTTTTAAGAATGAAAACATTCTGGAAGGGGTTTTAGGCAAACCAGAAAGAATATACTTGTATGCAATCAAAGCAATCGAGCGAAATAAAATCTCCATCAAATTTTGATGAGTTGCCAATCGATTTCTCCTGATTAAGGCTAATTACTACGTGTTCCTAACAAACTCTCGCTGTTAATGAAATCATCAACAGAGTTGCAAAGTCATTAAAATGCTATTTGCAAAGTTTGACCTGGCAATGTTCCCTTACTGCTTGAAATCTTCATATGGACGACTGTTGTCAAGGAAACCAACCAACCCATATAATACTATCAAGAAACAGGTGTGGCACTATTGCAGTGGCAAATCTTGTCTGGCAAAAGTAAAGAATTTGTCAGTATCATGTGCTTTTCGATACATCCAATGTAATAATTCTGACGCTTGTCAAATCCTACATTAAACAGTTGCAATTGCAGATAAATATTCTTTACTACATGAAGTAAGCTACATGCATGATCTCATTCTTCAAACATGGCTAATGGGAGCCTTTAATTCTCCAACCGGAAGGACACCTATATACCTACCTATATAGAGTGGAAGGAATCAGGAATGTTGTAACAATAGGCATTATTTATGCACACAATCGGAACAATAGATGCAGCATCTGAAGTATTTATAGACATTGTTAATTCACACAATCAAAACAATTAAGAGATATTTGGGCCAACAATCAAATTTAGGTGAGCTGCCAAACTCTGGCTGTTAATGAACTCATCAGTTGAGCTGCCAACTCATTAAAAGGTAATTTTCCAAAATCTGACCTCTGTGACCTGGCAAAGTTCCCTTACTGTTTGAAATCTTCAACATGGACGACTGTTGTCAAGGGGCAAGCAACTCATACTAAGCTATCGAGGAACAAGTGTTCCACTGTCAAGGTAGCTGGTTTCTGGCTAAAGTAAAAATTCTTCAGTAGTGATCACCACCGTTCTTTCCCCTAAATCTACACGTATTTGTTACAAGAAACTAAGGATTTGAGCTCCTTAACTCCTTACAATTATCGGATTTTGAGTACACAGATTTTCTTACGAGTTTCTTAAATGTTCCATAACAATCTTCATGTTGATTACTATCGGTGCCCTCGGGATAATTTCAAAACAAGCCTTTTTTGAAGCCTATCCAGTGTTTAGACACTATTCTAGTAATTTCTGAGCAAAGTGATACAGGACGCAAGTGAAAATAAAGTAAGTGTAGGTTAAGGATTTTCTTTGTCAAAATAAGTAGTTTCTCAAGCTATGTTTCATGTTTGAAGAATGAAAGCATTCTGGAAGGGGTTTTAGGCAAACCAGAAAGAATATACTTGTATGCAATCAAAACAATCGAGCGAAATAAAATCTCCATCAAATTTTGATGGGTTGCCAATCGATTTCTCCTGATTAAGGCTAATTACTACGTGTTCCTAACAAACTCTCGCTGTTAATGAAATCATCAACAGAGTTGCAAAGTCATTAAAATGCTATTTGCAAAGTTTGACTTGGCAATGTTCCCTTACTGCTTGAAATCTTCATATGGACGACTGTTGTCAAGGAAACCAACCAACCCATATAATACAATCAAGAAACAGGTGTGGCACTATTGCAGTGGCAAATCTTGTCTGGCAAAAGTAAAGAATTTGTCAGTATCATGTGCTTTTCGATACATCCAATCTAATAATTCTGACGCTTATCAAATCCTACATTAAACAGTTGCTATTGCAGATAAATATTCTTTACTACATGAAGCAAGCTACATGCATGATCTCATTCTTCAAACATGGCTAATGGGAGCCTTTAATCTTTGATATTGGTACACCTTTAAATTTCCTAAGACAATATTCCTGGGCAATTCTTGATAGACTAATCAAGGATCTTTATTCTTTAAAATATTTCATAAAATGTATATATTACCTGCCAGCCTTTGTCCCCAACACGATAATAAGGATAATTTTTCATAATGAACTGATAAATTCCATTTAATGTTAATTGCTTGTCAGTTGCGGAGGTTATAGCTTGAACAATCAACTGTGCATATGAGTAAGGGGGCTTATCTTCTGGGTTCTTGAGCTTTTCAGTGAGAACACTTGGAGACGATGTTGTAGGGGTACCAGCTTCGTCACTTGACTCCAATTCTTGTTCTTCTTCTTTTGGCTTGTCTCTGACAGACTCAGTTGCAGCTTTCAGCACTTCAAAATTGAAGCCAGAACTGCTGCCATTTCTAGGGCTTGTGGGACATGAATTTGGTACACTGAAATAGATAAAGCATCACACTAATAGCTGATGGCATAAACTTTCTAAATGTTACTGCTATGCTGAATATTGTAAAACACAAGAGAAACAAGACTTTCTATTTCATCTATGAACGTTTGTTTACTTCGAAATGGGTAAAAAAGGACATATAAGTAAGATTCTGCTTTAATTTTTCCAGCAACAGCCTAGTGCAAGAAATCTGCTCAATTAGAGCAACTTAAAGATACTATTTATTCCCCTATTTTTCATATATTCATATTTCATATTTTCATATTTAATTCTTTTAAGGAGGGTCGCCCTTCAACAAGTTGATTTTCAAGGGGCCCTCCGATAAAAACATTAATTACAATATAATATAAATGGAAGAAAGCTATTAATTAAATGAAACTATAAAACCTTATTTACAATATCTAAAACGTATGTACAATAATGTTCAAAATTTACAGTAAAAGCGAAAGGAAAAAGTGTCTGTTTCTAAATAGTTTTTTTGAAACTATACAGAGAGGTTGCCTGCTTTGACTCGGCTGGCAGGCTATTCCATAATTTAGCACCTCTATTAGAGAAACATTTCTGGCCCTTGTTTGACCTTTTCATCGGTAACCTCAAGTCAGTCCCATATGATGAGTACAACGAATTTCGGGTGAAGAGGTCACACAGGTATTGTGGAGCCAGCTCATTCAGGGACTTGAAGACCATTGTCTTAGATTCGCTCGTTATTAGTTCGTCAACGGTCTTCCATCCCAGTCCTTCGATAAGAGGTCTGCTTGGGGCATCGAAGCTGCTGTTCGTTATTATCCTAGCAGCACGCTTTTGAAGTTTTTGCCCCTGCTACAACGAAATGAAAATGAAACAAAACAATGCAACAAAAGTGCTTTCATCACGGGAATAATTTGGATAGAAATAACAAATTTTAAAAAATTACGGATCTTTGGTAATCAAATTCTACCAACAATTCCAAAGAAACATAGAATAATTTAAACATCACAACATACTTCACCCTTTGGGCTATCAACTACATTTGATTCAGTCCAATACCTCAAATATCCTTCACATAACAAATTTTTAAACAGGTAAGGTGTTTTGGCCCAACCTGTGCAAAAAATTAAGTCTGTAGAGTACATTTCAAGTTTACCCATTGAGTCAATAAGAACTATCCCCCTTTGAAAGGCCACGGCTCCCTGGATGTTGAGATGATGTTATTAGCAAATATATTATCTAATGTAAAAATTAAACTAAAATGCCAAGATTTAAATGCACTAAACATATCCGACATAACCCTTGATCAATAGTGAAGCACACTATACAGTAGATTGCAGACAAAAACCAAAATTACCAGACAAGGTGAATCTCAATTTCTGGACAGTTTTCTGCTGAACTATACAGTGCCTTGCCTAGAAAATGTTAGTACAAAAAATTTGGCTTCCTATAAGTGTCCAATCCACCTCTTCAAGGTAAGAGGTGCGATAGTGAATGTCTTTTGTTGTTAGAGATTTTGCATTCTATTAGTCTCAAATCTTGTTCTACGTACAAAGTTTAGCATGGAGGCACGTTTCTACTTTCATATCTGTCTTCTATTGGAAATTATGGCAATTTAAACAATTTGGATTGATAAGAAGTTTGACCATGAAATCAGATGTTTGAACAAATTTTTGTCCAAACATCTGATTGCACGGCCAAAGTCTTTATCAGTTTAAATTATTAATATCACCAAAATTTCGAAATGAAGACAGATGTGAAAGTGAAAATTTGCTTCTATGCTAAAAACTTTTTACGTAAAATAAGATTTTGGACTCAAAAATGCAATATCTCTAACAACAAAAGACTTCCACTTTCGTGCCTTGTACCTTGAAAAGGAGCCCATTTCAGGCTTCCAGAATGTGTGGCCTAAATGAAGAGAGCGACTACAACAACACAACAAAAAATGACAGAAAATAGACTAAACATATATCAGATATAGCGTTAACATATTTGAAAACTTCCAGAATGTGTTTCCAATGAATTATACAGTCAACAGGGACGTTTTAGATCAATTTTGAAAATTTCTGTGGTCTTTTTCACCTTACGCCAAAGTGAAAAATGCCACAAAAGTCTGCAAGGTCTGCAAAGTCATCAGTTTCACCTGGCCTAGTACAAGGTGTGATAATATAGGAATTTGTCTATTTACGACATTGAAACATTCCATTCTTCAATTTCAACAAAAACAGTCTAATTGGTCCTTTACATTACCATTTTGCTCTATGTCAGAGCTCCAATTCCTTTCACTACTGGATTTTTCTGTCAGGCTTACCATACCCTTAGCAAAATATTGAGCATTTTAGCATGCTTCAAGCCTGATACTAAACTTGTTTTGAGTATGATTTGAGTAAAGCTGAAAGCTTGATTTTTTAAAGTAGAATTTTGCACCACTTGCACAAGCTTACAGCATGCATCTTTTCAACTGAAGATGTCATCAGTCAAATAATTGTAGCATGAGATTATTGCTAGGCTGACCAAACTCTCATCAAATGGGCACATTGGCCAAATTTGTGTCAACAAATCATGCGATTTCAAATGTCCAAAGAATACGCTTTAAGTCATACAAATTTGATGTTTTTGTTGCTTACCTTATTGTACCAGTTGGTGATGGCAATGGAGATGAATACGGATATTCTTGTTCAGGAATGTTTATTCTCAGTGGTGCTAGTTGCCTTGGTCTTGGTGGACTAGGGACTCTTCTTGGTGCTGTGTCATCCACCAATGAAGAGAACCAGATCTTGATGTTGGTTGAAGGAAATCGCAAAACACATCTATCAAGGGAAGAAATCAAGACTTGTATCCATGTGCAGCTGCGTATACACTGAAAATCTGCTGCCAAAATTTAGCCTTTGTGCATCCCCTACTGTTTCCGTTGAGTTGAAATTTTCCATTGAATTGAATTTATTTTCTGACGCCAGTAGTAAATAAATCAATTCAACAGGAAATTCAACTCAATGGAAATAGTAGGGGATGCACGCAGGCTAACAAAATGCTAATGAAGAAACCTCAAGCAGCGCACTGTGATTGGTAGAATTTAACTGATCATATGCAAACTAAAAGTCAAATTTCATAACGAGGCTGCCTGCTGTGTTTCATCTCTGGAAAAGAATGACAAGTAAGTCATCACTTTGCTGGCACAAGAACTGGCTATCGTGACGGTACATCAGTCTGTTTCGTGAGAAATATGGTATGCGTGCGACATTTTGCACTCATAAATCATTTTGCACGTGCGATCGCACACGCTGGAAAAGTGTGAAAATTGTCACTGATGTTTCATTAGGGCTATGTTTCAACGAATACATAGAATCATAATTTAGGCCTTAGACTTTTTAATTCTGCACAAGTATGAATTCCATGAAACCCAAAGAAACTCAGGTAAGCAAAGTCACCTTTCGCCCTTATATACTGTATATCATTTGATTTCAATTGGGCTATCTTGTAATCAGCTTCATCTTTCATTCTCCTTTGCACTGCAAAGGAGAATGAAATTGCCCGATCATACAGCACAGTACATTCCGATGTCGTCTTTGTTGAAAGGAAATTCATGTTGATCTCCACATCAACGATAATTACGGAAGTGGCCAGCTCACGTTCTATCCTTGCCTGATCACCGCACTAAAAGATCGTTTTGCGTTGTGCGACAAAACGCACTCGTACCTTAATCTACGCGTGTGCCTGCAAATGCGAGTGCGATCGCACGCGTCAAATGAAAAGGCCTGGGTACATATGCTCCAGTGATCACATGAAATTTCACGTGAAATTGACATACCCCCCACAAAGCTGCTGTACATGGACACATGACCTTTGATGTTGGAAATATTTCTACTTATGGGTGCAGGAAAGTGGGTGACTAGGATTCTGCTGAGGATGGGATTTCTACAGTCCTGATGGATAGCTGTTGAATAGATGGATCGCTTGTACTTAGTCTGACCTCTAATGTCCATGGTTTCAACAGTCAGAGGCCAACAGGTCTGAAAGGAGTCTTTGACAGAGTTCAACCTCCTGACCATGAAAATATGAGTCTCAATGGTCAGAAGTGGGACACAAAGGGAGCAGCCCCAAAGTTTGCCCCACTGTTGAAACATTACAACATTCAGTGGCCAAACTTGATTGTTTGACCAAATGAATCAAGACATGGAAAAAACATTTCCAGTCATTCAAGATGATTTAGGCAGGACAGATACCCCAAACATTAGTTACCCCTTGATGTTGGAGTCAGTCAGCAGTCATTGGCCAAACCCCATTTTTTTCAAATGCAATCGCATTAACCCTATCAAGCCTAGGGGGGCTGAATCAGCCCCCCTAGCTGTTTTTTGTCTGTAGATTTTTTCAAGTGCACTTACAACACTGAAAGTTTCTGACTTTTAGTTTTTATCCTTGTTACGATGTAAAATTAATTTTTTGAAAAAATCAAATTCATTCCACGGGGTAAACGCGACCAGTTTTCAAGAGATGTATGTGTAGAATTTTGAATAATTCCTAATAAAATCTACAGCTAATGTGATAAAATGATGAAAAGATAGGAATACATACTACTTTTAATGCTCTATCCAACAAATTAGCTAATTTTCAATTTGAATGGATGGTTTTGCGGATTTTGGCACTACACATGCGCACATTTTTTGCAGTCCTGTGTGATGATATCATCACATTTTGTTAATTTTTCTTCACAGAGCAAATACTATACAGTGAAACTGGACTGATGTCCTTGATGCTTTTTGTTTTCTCACAATCAAAGATTGAAAATTTTTAGTACTAAACCCTATCAAGTTTGAAAATTGAATAATGTGATGTCATGGAAAGGTCACGTGACATATCTAAAGATAGATTTCATTTTTGGGTTCATCATAAGTTGTTCTATGCACATGCAAAGTTTCAAGGCTCTAGGTTATCCAGAACAGAAGCAAATTAGGGGGGCCGAATCAGCCCCCCTAGGCTTCCTAAAGCATCAAATACCCTAGGCCTGATAGGGTTAAGGCATTTCTATTGATTTAAGATGATTAAGGTGGGACATAAACACCATTGAAGGTGACTCTGCAACACGCTCTGATGAGCGTGGAAAGCGAGTTTTCAGAAATCCTCCTCTCTAGAAAGTTGTGAAGGTGAAGTTGCGGTTTTCAGTGCCAAGCACTGGGATCGCAGAAATAGCTAAGCACTAATCGAGTCCGCGACCCCTTGTCATGATGCTCAACGGTGCTGGTGGGATTGCCCTGCAACCAACTGGGCTATCAAAATTCTGTAAAAAGTATGGGATTGCTCAAAATATTGGCAATCAAAAGACATATTCAACAAAACTGTTTGTTTTTACTGCTTTGGAGATGGCTCATTTCAAAATATTTTACAAGCTTCAGGAGAACTTCATTTTCTTGTGGGGAAGATGTGAAGTGTTGACCCTATTGTTTTGATTGATTGTGATTAGCTTTGTTGAGAACGAATCAACGGTTGGGCTCACACCGTTATGCACAACTTTGCTATTGTTTCTTTCTCCTGTTCTCAACCATCAAGCTAATTTGCATATTATGTCATTGACATAAATCACTACCACGCAGAGCCTTTTTTGGGGGATTCCTCAAGGCTCGCAACTTAGCCTGTATAATCCCCAACAATTTCCACTCTCCTAATCTAAAGATTTTGATCAAACTTTTTTACCAAACACATGATATGCTCACGGGCAAACATGTCAAATTTGAAGTCAAAAGCTTGGCCGGTTTTTCCGCAATAAAATTCTAAAGTTTGCTAGCCTACTCAACAACAAAAGCAACAAAAACTGGTCAGTGGATTACGATTGGCAACCATGAAAGAATCAGTGAGGCACTTGCAAGCACGCGTGAAAACAAGTCAGCAGTCTTTCGAGACTGACAGTGCGAACCTTTCTTTGTCATACCAATCTGTTTTGCATGCACAAGCTATGGATTATCTTGTTTGGGTCCCAAGGCGAAGAAAAAGAAAGAGGTTTGCAAAACAGTGTCTGACATGAAATGAAGCAAAATTCCATACTTTGCAATCAAACGCAACACGATGCAATCGCACAGGTAGAACAACCAGGGTATTCACTCCAAAGCGGCAGTACCTTTATGAGAGTCTGAAATCATGAAAATACTTTGACACAGGATAATTTCATGATGTCAGACTTTGCTCTTTCTTTTTCTCTGCCTCGGGACTTGAACGAAATATTCCCTCATTTGGATTGCTTTTCACTTTGGATAGGGGTTTCAGTTACACAATGCTGAGGCAATCTGAAGCACTTCAGTAGACAAAACCGGAGTGAAAGTCACTCTGCTCTAATGATGAAGTGAAAATCAATCCGAAGTACTTCGCTTTGCATTCTATCTCATGTAATCACTGAATCAGAAGTCATTTTCACTCCGAAACCTCATTCCTAATTACTTTGCCTTGCTTGATTGATACATTCTCCTCCAAAAGAACATGAAAGAGAGGTTTTTATATCAGTAGTACATAGCAATCTGACATCGTGTAACAGCAACACAAAGCGGAGCAAAAGTCAATCCAAAGTCGTAATCACTTCGAAAGCGAAGGCAACTGTTTTGGACTGGGGTGTGCAATCCAAAGCAAAAACTAATCCGATATTGTGTAACTCAGGCCTTTATGGGCCTTGCTTTTTATCCTGTATCCTTTTAAACATTATGGAATCAGACTGCTGAAAGAAGTCTTGCAGTAAGAAAACTTTGAGACCAAATGATATTTGCCTCTCAAAAATCCTTGTTGACTTCTTGCTTCTGCAGTGAATCACAACAGATAAAGATATCAGTATCCATGATCATATTCCTATGAATCACTTTTGGCTGCCAAGGAGATAAAATAATGCCTCTACCAGCCTTATAGCATTCAAACATTTCACTGCATTCCATGTCGATGAATGTGCAAAATGAAATGAAACGGTGACATATTCAGTAACTCTTTGTTTACAAATGAAGCTCCGTGCACGTTACGCACAAATTTGATTGGATGATCAGCCAGAGCGAGAATCCTGCTCGACATGCTTGATTTGAAATAACGTTCATGTTGAAATCGAAGGTATATCAATTTTTGGCAGGAGACTCTGAAGAATGTCACCTGGACATTGGCTGATGTGGGAATAAATAAATAAAGATTTTGGATGGCGTGGAGAAAAGCCTCCTCCAGTCCCTCCGACTTCAATACATGCATGTTCTGCGTTTCTTCCAACCCTAGTCATGACTATGTAAATGTTCCAACCAACCAACCAATCCATTCTATTCTGTCTGATATTTTTCATACTGAAACCAAATTAATCATCGGCAAATTTCTTTTTGTAGCGACCGTAAGACCGTTCGCCAAATAAGCTCTCTCAGACAGGGCGATGATCGGTGCCAAGTAGGGCTACATCATTTTACTGATATAAACACAACATCCCCCCTTTTCATGCGCAGTTATGTGACGATATTGTGCAATACCACCCATGATAAAAACAATACTCCCTCCTGAAACAAGAGGGGTCAAGTTCAGAAATTCATACACTAAATTACCTTTCTGATAACTTTATCGCCTCAGATCCCCTTCGATGAAAGATCCCATCAACAAATATGCCATTTTTGCCTTTCGTCCACAAATGGAAATCAGGAGCATCGTAAACAATCTCCAAATGTTTTCGAGAAATGAAATTGGAATGTCCCATGTTTACGTCGACGTCTCCCAAACTGCTGTTCCTGCCTATCCAAATCCGACTTTGCCTGACAAGATACTCGAATTCTCGGCCTTCAAGCTTCGCAATCGGAGTGATATTTGACCAGATATGTCTGCTAGTAGTGGATCGCTCATCTTTCAATGAAAGTAAGGCTAAAGCATCGCTATCTTTAGCAGGAGATGTACAAGCCATGTTGCTGTTTTGGGCAGCGTGATCGATCGCCGGTCTTCCAACAGAACAACAACATGAGGTTGAGGTGTTTATTTGTGCACGCTATGCATTATGGGAGAGTGCGTTGCATTGTGGGAGCATTATGTTTGCGTCACAGAATAGTGGTTTGAGTGTTTGATGTTTTGGTTTGATTTTTTCATGTTTAGTTGTTTGATGTTTGATATTTCAGCTTCTGCCCACGAAGGATGAGAATGTTTAGTCCCAATATGACGAAAGGCCCTGGGGAAGAGGGTTCAGGGTTACTGTTGAGCCAAGTTCGAGTTAGACTGATGACGATGAGTCCCTTGTATCCCTGCGGTCACAGGGAAACAAGAGACCCATCGTAATAAGTCTAAGTTCGAGTCCTAACTGGTTCACTAACGCCCCGTCCACACGTATCCGGATATTTTTGAAAACGCATCTTTTTTATCCGTTTTCAAACAGATTCGCGTCCACACGAGGAGCGTTTTCGAAAATATCCCCGTCCACACGAAGACGCTGCTACATTCAAACTTCGCTGTTCGAACTTCGACAAAAGAAAACAGACAACCAAAATGCCCTTTTGTTGTCCCCAAAGATCCGTGCGCATGCTCTGATACGTCGTAAATCGATGCCATGACGTCAGCGTTTTCGAAAAGCTCCGTTTTTACCCGTCCACACGACAACACGAAAACGGCGTTTTCAAAAAGATCCACTCTGGAGAGCGTTTTCGAAAAGATTCGTTTTTGGTGACCGAAAACGCCGTCTCCGTGTGGACGCTAACCCAAAACGGATAAAAAAAGATGCGTTTTCAAAAATATCCGGATACGTGTGGACGGGGCCTAATTTTTCAAAGTAGAGTAACATCGCCCCTATCAGACCACCATCGATTCCGTGTTGTGCAACAGCCTTGAATAAAATGTTAAAATTAAAAGGGAGCTTGGGCCTACCTAATCCAAAAAGCGCGCGAAAGTTGTTTGCTGATGTCATCTCTTTGATATTTCTTCATTTTTGCTCGCAGAAGACTTGCCATGAAGTTTTGAAGTTGACCTACCTGTACCCTGGGTACCAGAGCCAAAAAATAATAAAAAGAAAAAAATAAGGAAAGAAAGTTCTTCCTTCCCTCCTTTCTTCCTTCTCTCTTTTCCTCTTACCAATTTCCTTTCATTTAAATTTTGAGGCTCTGGTACCCAGGGTAACCTACCTGCAACGAAGGTGTAAGTAGAATTCACATTTCCTTTTATGTTTCCACACACCATGTCTATTTGGTGTCGTTTCTCGATATCTCTTTCAGTTAACATAGAATAGTCTTCATGAATGTTTCCTCCAACTCTTCTCGTTTCATATCCAAAGAAATTTCGAGAATCTCACACAAAGTGCGAGACCTAAGGCTCCTTTTGGAAGGGCACTGCAACTGATATTATGCCGCCCAGGTGTGTCCACCGCGTGAAACCCTTTAGTTTTGTAGACTATTGACACATCGTGTGGTTAGAGTTGACAGAGGTCAAGGATACGAGAGTTAAAAGCAGGAGTGAAATTAATAATTTTTTGAAACCATTTTCAATCAAATTAGAATTGGTCATGTAACTTTCTGGCTTTCTGGGAAAGTAAAAAATACTTTGTTGAACTGTCGACGGCCTTGAAAAGTTTTTGATGTGCTAAATTCATCGTTCTTCTGCGGTGGTCTGATAAGGGCGATACGGCCTAATTTATGCGTTTCAGACCTGTCCGTATTTGTGTGGTTCCAGCATGACAACAAGGAAACGAATGGAACAAATCTCACTTTGAGGTTTGTAGCAAGAGTTGAGAAGCCTATTAAAGGTGAGTTCCCTTCTAGAACTTCTTTGACCTCTCCGAAAATCTTAGTTTTCTGAAAAGTGGTCTGATAAGGGCGATAGTTCTCTACTTATTTTGACAAACGAAATTCTTAGCATGGTTATACTGTACTTTTCACTTGTTTCCTAGGGAACACGAAGTGAATACAAAAACTGCTTTGAAGCTTTTAAGAAACTTGTAAGAAACTGCAAGTACTGAAAATTTCAACTATTTTAAGAAACTTTCAGTACTGGCCCAAATTCTTAGCTTCTTATAAGAAAAAATACTCGTAATATGTGCGTAAAGGGGACATGGCTCTGATGATATGGCGTTGGATGAACTCAAAACACGCAATAAGCTGGATAGCCTGAACTCAGGCAGATGATTCACCCCGGTATCCGTTAACTACTGGTCCGTCGATCATTCACAGCACTCTCAGGGATGAATATTGGGCCAGTGCCGCGTTTAACCGAGTTCGTGTCCTGCCTGGTGCAGTAAAACAAGTCTTTGTCACCCAATTTCTTTGGACAAACGTAGGGTCATAACAGTTTCATTCTGCTTGCTGCCTTTGCTGTCCTCAGTGAATTGCAATCGTTGTAAAATTCAACTTTATGAAAGTTAGGAAACGCTACCAGACACTTTTACTAAGAATTGCAGCCAAAGTTGAGAAACCAACCCACAAAGTTCAAAGCCGAGTATCTTGTAGAATTGAAAGAAAATGAGTGGATTTCATCTTGAGTCAATTCGCCTCGCCTCAAGATACAGTAGGTCTCAAAATTGTCATCATTTTGCTCAACAGAGAAGTCACTTTGCATAAAAGCGTTGTCATTTTGCTGAACTTTATCTTCTTGACTAAAAAGATTCATGTACCAATAACTCCATCATCAAGTTTACTTTGTTGCGATATCGTAATACTAATAAAACGGGGATAAAACATTACCAGTGTTGGCCATATTAGCGACAACTAGGATCGCCTCGTATTTTTTTCTGCACTTACTCTCCTCGTCTACTGCAACGGTAAATATTGTAACACGAAAGATTTATGTAATGAAATATCTCTCAACTGATGCAAATAAACAGAAGGAACAAACCAGCCAGTATGGCTGCGCACGTGCGGAGGCGGCACACGTCTTCCTCCGTCTGTTTATCTGCATTGATTTGAGTGAAGTTATATGTGTCAAAATCACTTCACGAGTCCATCGAATTGCTTTTTTGGGTTGGAGACTTGAAGCGATGTATCAACAATTGATCCTTTTGGATGCAAAAAGCTTCATCACAACTGGTCATAATTTTGAACTAATAAAACTTTACTTGACATGTCACACTATCCATTGTTGCCAAATTTCACACCCGATAATTTTCAGATACAGAAATTTGCGTTCACATGAATCTGGGGCAACCTACTCGTACGAAATACAGTGCTGAATTATTAAACAGGCAGCAAACAAAAAAATAAATCAATATTTGATGTGTTTCATTCGTTTCGACTACAAATTCGTCTGAATAAATAACCTCTTAGTTATGAATCCCAAATACAAGTTCAAAATAATTAGATCAAAAAATAATTCCCTCCACTACTTTGTCTACCTTTTCAATAAAGACGGAATATGAATTCAGCATTTTGTTAACTTTTTACATTATTTCGTGCTACTCTCCTACTCAGAGGTTCCTCAATCATTTCGCACTGCAAATCATTTAGCATTGCAAAAGGATACTGCGTAGCGGAGAGGAACTACTGACGGGAACCTCTGCGTAGGAGAATAATTTTGTGTTCAAACATAAACTCTAGGGTTCATTTTTTAAATACGCATAGAGTACCGATAGATATAAAATGCTCCACGATATCACATGTCACTTTCTAAAAGCCGATGTTATCAACAAAAGCTTCGCATCAGCATTTCTTTGGAAGGCTCGGGTATCTTTTGAGATATTGCGTGGAAAATTTAAACCATCGGACGGGTTTTTCCCGATGATTTTTCACTATCAGTAACTTGGTCTGGCATCTAATGTAATACAGGCTTAGGTCTTTAATCGCTTGCAGTAGCTACGTATAATTGCAATGGGTGTCCCAAAATTTTCCCTGTTTGTGTGGCTGCTGTGGAGGAGCTGTAGCATTGGTTGTCTCAGTTTTACACAGCTGCATGGGTAAGGCTTCAAAGTAGAGTTTGAGACACCGCTTGAGTCAATCTGACAAGCGGTTGCTCATTTATGGCAGAGGAAAGGGAAAATAATTGGTTGCTTCAAAACAGCACATCTACTTGTCTCCAGCAATCGGAAAATAAAGTACTGTTTGAAAGCTAGAAGGGCTCTACCACCTGTGCGATTTTCTCTCCATTCTTAAAAGGGTTGTCAGTGTTGCGTCAAAGATAAGCAATGCCATTAACTGTTTCAAAAATGCAGAAAAATTTAAATACAGCGTTGGTTTTTTTCTTTGAAAATCTACGTAGTTTTGGCATTGCTGGAAAACAACAGAATGCATTCTCGAAGCAACCACATATTTTGCCTTTCCCCTCCTGTAAATCAGAAACCACTTTTCAGATAGACTCAAAAAAGGTCTCGAACTCCTGAACTATACTAAAGCCTCAACTATGCAACTTTGCAAAAAATAGGGACCAGCAAAGCTACGGCTCCTCCACAGCATCACAAAAACATAGCAAAATGTGTTAGACACCCTATACCTTTTCTTGACCTCTTCTTTAATGACTTTCTATCAAAATGAGAAAAGCAGGATTCAAAATTCAAGTTCGGGTTTTTAGAGGGTAGTTGCCGCTTAAGACGACGGATTTATATAGTGTCTACTTTAGGAATAGAACAAAAGATTGGCACCTGCCATAATTTTTCCAATTGTTTTGATAAATCTTTTGAGATCATCAAAGACAATGGAACACAATAAACTACATTTGGCTTGCCCAGGTTCCTGATTTAAGTTGCCTTATATCTCCATCATTTGTCGTTAAGGTGATCAAGTAAGATCTCAAAAACAGCCAAGCCTTCCAACTTAAAGGCCAATTGCTAGATTCTTTGTGGCGCCAAAGTCGACTTTCGTATTATCAGAAAGTCCTTTTTGGCCTAAATTGCCTTTGTCTTGCTTTTCATTGGGCATACAAAGGATCATGGTTAGCAATGGGTCTTTAATGGTAACACAAAACATGCCACAATATCTTTTGATGCTTGGACACTGGAGTATTTATGTCTACTGGTAGAGCTAAATGTGGACACACTTATTACCAAATAAATTTTAAGCTACCCCCAAAGACTTGTCACAAGAATCATTGTTAATGCGATTCAGATTTCCTGCATGATAACTTTCAGTATCCACTGTTTAAATGGCTTTGCTGCGATGCTAATAAAAGCAAGCCTCTGCGGAGGAGCATGGATGTGCGGCTGCATAGGGCGGTGGCTGGAAAGTCCAGTCTTTCTTTGAGTATATCCAACAAACTGTGGCTGTTGTGTGCGAAAGATTGAATTTAAAACATATGGATTAATCAGCGTATGCCCAACTTACTTTCAGCTGAGACTCTTTGGTCACTTTTCAGCCATACGGCATCCCTCATCAAAAAGCTATCTAGTTTCAACTAACAAAGCAAAGAAACCAATAGTAAAGAAATCTGATAAAATCTCATTGCACAAAGCCAGTGACAAGACTTTGAGCATGAAGCGATTCGTACATCTCTACTGTGAACGAAATGTTTATTCGAGATTTCCAACTAAAACGTCTATCTCAAATTAGATGTCGCGTGAAATTGTCCGCGACTACCACATATTGAAGTGTTTTGCATTGCGTTGTCGCAAATCTCATGTTTATTTTGTTTTTTGTTTTTCAATCTATTTTGAGTGGGCTTGTCAGGATTTCTAGCTACTGAAAGCTAATTTAGGCCCATTGTGCATGCCGCATCCAGGCCTGGGACCCCTAGTTTAAGAAGTAATGCACGGTGGTTGCAGCTTAGAAATTAAAGTTCATTACCTCAATATTACTGCTGCTCTTTGTTTTTTCTTTTCGACTCAAGTCTAACCAGTGCTAGAAATCAAATTCAAGTGGCCCCTGCGCGTCTGAACTGTTGGCTCTAACACAGCGTTCATCCTCATTTCAAACTGCCTCTAAGTTTGAAACAATGATGAGTGCTGTGTAGGAACTAGCTGTTCAGACGCGCAGGAGCCATTTGAATTTGATTTTTAGCACCAGTTAGGCTTGGACCGAAGAGAAAATAACGAAGAAAAGCAGTAATATCGAGGTAATGAACTTTGATTTCTAAGCTACAAATGCGGTGCATCTTTGCCCATGATTGTACTGCAAGTGTTGCGAGTGACGATTCTTAAAGACTTCGTTGATTCCTTTCAAAATTAGGAACATTCTAAGGATATCCACAGTATCAGAGGGTCTGGAAGAAAACTGAAAATGCAAAGTTTAAGCCAAAACACGAGTCTTGACAAGCCAAAGTCCGTATATTCATTGTTATATCAATTATCTTTATCACATCTCCTGAGATCAGAATATTTGAAGAATACTTCAGCCCTTCATTGGATGCTTCGCCAAGAATATTGATCCTCTGACCTCTGGTTAAATCAACATTCTTGCAAAAAAACGTGTGGCCAACCTGTAGCAGGGGCTAAATTTTCTCAACCCATCCGACAATTTAGCAACAGCAGCAATGGCGTAAATATCAATAGGAGCCTTATACATCAACGCGAACCTTCTTTGTCACAGAAAATCAACGAAGCAAGAGCTCAGCAAAACAAAGTTTTGAAATTAAAGAAATTTCTTAAACATCAAGAGAAGATTTCGACGTTTCTGTTGATTGTCCCTTATTTTGCAGTTTACTCAGTTCCATTTAGTTTGGTCAAAGGTGTAGAAACTTGTCTGTCTTATTGGAAATCATGCTGTGTATTGTAAGCTTCACGCTTATTTCCGATACCATAAAGACTTGCTTGTCAGTTTCGCTTGGTCATTTGTCCAAGTTGTCTAAAATTGGACAAATGATCTAGTTCAGTCTAAATCATGCTGTTTGTTGAAAAGCCCATTTTTACGAGGTCTTCTTTTGCTTCACTTTTGTTGCCTTGAAGGCCGTCCTCCACTTGCATTTGTTTCATTCGGCGATCAGTGCGCTTGCCTTGTGCGTGTGCTTTGTTTGTTTGTTTGTTTGGCAACTTATTTCACATCGATTGAAATAGCTAGCTTACTTAGCTTACTCTATACAAATATACAAGTAGAACAATATAAATCGATGAAAAACTATTGGTAGAGAGCATATGCACACTAGGCAAGAATGAAGGTCGCCGACCAAAACAACTGTAGTGGAGGTTGACCTTAATTCTAATACTCACTTTTACTCATTGCATGAATTCTATAAATCTAGAAGCTTCAATTCTATACCGGGAGCGCCAAAAACTCTTCTGGCGTTTGAAACATCGCTGCGAGTTAAGTACTGGATAGAATTAGCTGAATCAAATTCTGCTTGATACAGCAGAAAGCCTTGAGTATTTCTGCGATTTTCTCGCGTTGTTATGAGCATCGAAAACGCACGTGAATTCGACGTGAATTCAACTTTCCGACAATTCTCTGGTTGCAAAATGGCGGAGAAACGGTCTAAAACCAAATGACACGGAATTTCCTATACAGAACAATACAGTAAGGCATGTAATCTATCTCATGGGTCATAGGAAATAAATTTTCAAATGAATACGAAATTCTTTCCATCCTATGGCAATAAAGTGCAGACAACGTGAAAAGTTTTCTAATGCCAGAAGTTTCTTGTCGACCTGATCGACAATTTCAGGACGTTTTTCTGGTGTTTCGTAAAGAAGGAAAGGGATTTATGCAAAGTAGATTTTACCAATATTTCGATTCTTAAAAAAAAACGAGAAAGATCATCAAAGGCACTTCGGTTTTTCAGCTGTCAGGCCGATTTCATTCCGTTCCAATCCATCTATGGTAGTACCCAAGAAGGTTCGAATTTCCAAACGTCTGACAGCTTTTTGGAACACCCGGTATAACAAAGTAAGTGTAATGAAATTATGCAGTATCCCTCCGTACCGCATACGAAATCTGAAAAACTAAATCTCAAACACAAATCTAAAAACATAATTCTTCAACCCCACCCCCCCTCCCCTTCAGCGAAAGCCTAAGTTACCCCCGCTATTTCAAGAAAGATTTTGGCATCTAACCTGAAATAATTACCACTATTTCTTGCTACGAGCCCCCACAGCAACCCGGCTTTTCCTCTTTATCACTTACGTATGTTGAAATATCAAATTTTTTGTCCTTTGTGCCGTTCCCTTGTCTCAGGAGTTCTCTGTAACAGAAAAATAACAAAAAACATGAATGTGTGATCGCCTACAATCACATAAAATACCACACTGTTTCCACTCAAGGCTCTTTATGAGTTTAGAATACAAAATGAAAACAAAGTGCAAACGTACAGAACCAAGAATGAAGAACTCCACGTCGCCTCTTCCTTGTATACATCTTTAAAGAACAAGCCCAGGGTTGGTGTGATCGTTTGTTTTGTTTGTTTGTTTTCAATTTGTTTTGAGTGGGCTTGTCAGGATTTCTATCTACTGAAAGCTAATTTAGGCCCACTGTGCATGCCGAATCCCGGCATGGGAACCCTAGTTTAACGTCCCTTCCGAAGGACGATGAGGTGAGTTGTGAGGTCAGGCCTCCGAGGTCAAACATCCGGAGTTTGACCTCACTCGAGCGAGCTTAACTTCAGTCACCTGACGAAGACTGTTTAAGCCACTCGGCCACTCACCCGCATTAGCACTACAAAGCAGACTTACCAACTACTGATGCAAATTCTTACTTTCATTTCATATTTTGAGCTTCCAACGGCCGTCAGTGCCTTAAACAATCTGAAAATTTAGGCCCAATCTGGTCGCTGTGTCGCCATATTAGGCTCTTTTCGCGGCAAGACGCGGACGTCTTTGAAAGCGTAGTTACTTGTTTATGTTTTAGAGCATTCTAATGTTCCAACCTTTTCCCTCCTAGAAAGCTGCTCACAGACTCCCCCAAAACAGTTTGCATTCTCACATTTCCATCATTTGTGAATGTTCTCACACTGCATTTTGCTGTCCTTCTTGACGTCCTATTTTGTCAGTGCGGCCTTAAAAAGTATACTTTTCAGGTTGTCAGTTCCAGAATAGAACGTACAATAAGTCTCTCGAGTCTTGCAAAAGTTTTGAAGTTGATTTCACCTTTATAATTTACATCCTCGAACAAAAGAATTATGCTGGCGTCTTCTTGACTCGCGTCTTCTTGCTAAAACATCTTATTCTTGCATGAGCGCGCAGTTAGGCCAGTAACGATTAAGAGGCGAGAAAACAATACGAAAGCCTCATTTCGTTCGAGCGATAAGATGTCACTTCGCTCAAATCGGTGATTTAAATACATAATTTTACAAAGAGAAGGCGACAGTATTATCTTGTATTCTACGACCACTCATACTAACGCCCATGAACGAATTGCCAAACCCAATGTTCAGCTTCAGAGCCAGATAAAACCAAATCCAGCGGCAATATTTAGATTAAGCATTCCCCTTGAGATAAATACTTTATCTTTTTTTTCTGTATCGTCAAATAAAAATATGCAATGCACGATACTTATTACACTACTTACAAATTACTCCACAATACTACGAATACGATACCACGAGGAGCAAGATATCATGTCTACCCCGTGGCCTGAGGGAGGAAAAGAAAAGAAAATGCGAAACTATCTAGATAGAACAACCTACTCAAAAGGAAAATGGATTAAAAAGGAGACTTGGTGGTTCCTTGATGGGTAGCAAAATTTGAATGAATTCAATCAAATCGACCACTTTCATGGATAAAACGTAGAGTTAACACAACGTAGAGTATGTTAGACCGCATCTAGACTATGGGGATATCATTTATCACAAATACGATCCCCAAATGCGTTTAAACTTTACACAGCGACTAGAACAGACTCAGTATTCTGCTGCCCTTGCAGTGGCTGGTGCATGGAGAGGAACAAGCAGGGAACGTCTTTACAGGGAACTTGGCTGGGAGGACTTGTATCACAGAAGATGGTATAGACGACTGTGCCATTTCTATAATTTGATAAAATCGCGTTCCCCTAATTATCTGTTTGCGGAAATTCCCCCTGAGCGCAACGTAAGCTACAATTTACGAAACATGAGAAGTTATGACCCAAATGTTGGAAGAACAGCGCGATACTCGAACACCTATTTTCAAAATGCTCCTTTTGAGTGGAATTTGCTTGATGATGACACAAAAAACTCAACATCAATTGCTGTGTTTAAACGTAAATTACTTGCTATGATAAGACCTAATAAGAATTCAATTTACGGTATAAATGATATTGTTGGCGTTAGGTATTTGTCGAAATTGCGCCTTAAGTTCAGTATCCTAAATGAGCACAGATTCAGGCATAATTTCGATTGCCTTGATCCTGTCTGCCTTTGTGGCAGAGCTGAAGAAGATAACGAGCATTTCCTCCTGCACTGCCATTTTTTCAAAGAAGCACGGAGAGATCTCCTCGGCAGCTTATCAGATATTCCTGGATTAAACATAGCAGAACTGGACTCACCATCTTTATGCCATTTAATTCTATTTGGAAATCCAGATCTGACCCAAATTGCAAATAGGATGATTATGGAAGCAACAATTAGTTACATCAAGGCAACGAAAAGATTCGAATAAAGCACATTTCAAAAAAAAAACAAAGCAGCAACCCCCCCCCTCATATTTCTTTGTGTAGTAGTAGTTAGTAGTTAATTTCTGTCTCTCATTTGATGTTAGGGGATTAAAACTCCAAACATTTTTATCATTCAATGTGGGTGCGGGGAAATGGGTGGATGGGATTCCTGCTGTGTGGCTGGATGGCTGCTGCCCTTTGCTTTCTTACTTGCTATCCCAATTGGGGTGGCGTGGGGGCGGGGGGTAGTGGCTGTTTTGTCTGCACATGGGGGTCCCATGCTCACTGACTTGCACTCATTTTCTAAGCTAAATATTTGCAGGGGTTGTTGTCTGACATCAAATGTGAGACAGACATTAAAATTTTTTTTTTTTCCTCAGAAAAATGTAAACTTTGAATTGTGAGTGTCTGTCATGGTGGGAACTCCGATGACCTTGTGTCTATTTCCGCCATGACAGGCACAGTAGCTGTAAATTTTTGTGTTTATTTTAATGGATTATATATAAAAAAAAAAAAAAAAGTTAACACAAGGATATTTCTATTGATTTTATAAGGGAAGTCCTTATTACCACACATTAACAGTTGCGTTAAAACATCAATTCAAATAACAGTGCAGCGAGTGGCGACGTATCAGTAGCAAAACGATCGATAATACTTATCCAAATATACTTTAACGCCATAGAATAAAAGAACTAAACGTATCGGGCCGTGCCCTTCGTCAGTAGTGATCTACGAAGGGCATGGCCCGATACGTTTAGTTCTTTTATTCTATGGCGTTAAAGGACATCGTTTGAAGGAGTACTGAGTCCAAATGGTCGTATCAATGCAAGAAATTCAGTGAGATCTCATCGTTGAATGTCAAAAGATGGACTGAGCAACAAAAAAATGGTCTGTATACCCAATACCATTGTTTGTAAGGCACATTGGGTTTAAAATGCCCAAAAAATTTTTCCATAAAGAATCCTGCAAATCCGTCCGATGGACATTCAAAGCTCCTGAAGATCAAATTCGTTCGACAGCTGAAACCAGTGACCCCACAATGACTTGACATGCAAAGAAGCTCATCATCGAGGTTGAAAAGGTTATCCAATGCCATACTTCTCATTGATATCAGAGCGAACCAAATAAGACTTTGAAAATGATCGAATTCCTTTAACCATTATTAAAATTCGTTTGGGAATCCAAGTGTCAAAAAGCGTTACATAAAATCGAGAGATTGAGTTTCTATCAAATTTTGCTCAACGGAATTCCTACGGCATCCGTAACGCTTGAATAAAATTTAGAAAACGTTGGGTCATCGAACTTGGGATGACCTAAGTTCTCCCGGCCTTTGAGAGAAATACGAAGACCGGAGTAACATATATGTAACTGAGGATTGATATTAACAACAAGGGAATAGGTACCACAAAATCAGCCGAAGAAATAAACTTTTTAAACTGGGCATTTTATCAAAACAGCAAAACATACAAGTAGTGTAAAAATGATTCTCATATCACCAAGACTCTTCACCGTCTTCATCAAGTCAAGGAAAGTTAGTGATACCCAAATGTATTTATGCCAGTTTAAAGGCAATCAACATAGCTGAAAGCTGGCCCACCAAGTTAGAATAGAAGTTTTGCACTTGAACACTTTTGCATGCGCCGCTTCAATATGTAGCAAACGAAACAAAGCATGGATTCAAAATCTTTAAGTCGGTGTAAAAAGGTAATCGTATACCGGGCCGGGTGTCCCAGGAAAAAGGAACAGATTTGATCGGGGCTAACATCAAGAATTTGAATCCAATTAAGCCAGAATGATTTTTAAAATAATCCTCGATAGCTAACTTGAAGATAAATACCTTATTGGCTGATGCTGGTGCATTGACAGTAGGAATATTAATTTTGAAAGTAAAATTTTGCCTCCACTTCCAAACCAGAGCTTGGGGGTTTTGGCCTAAACTGCAAACACACTGTTTTGGGAATCTCCGGAATTACCATGAAATACAAGCATAAAGCCTTGTGCTTAGGAAAATGTTTGAATAGAAATCCAAACCTTAACTTCACAATCAAATACATCAATTTTGCCTTCAAGAGAGACCATTCTCTACTCTACAAAGTCTCAAAAAGTTAGAATTGCATCTGTTAAACGGGTGAACTAGTTTGCTTGAGTGGGCGTGAAAAATAAGTTAGTTTTGCGACCCTCATAGTTTGAATGAAAGGTATTGTGTATAATCTGTCTCAGCATTATTACGAAACACAATCAAATTTACCCAGAGGAAAAGTATCCATGAATATGATCCTTGAAAATGCTCATTCGTGCTTGGCTTTTTCGTGGGTGTACTGTGATTGAAGACACATATTCCTTTGTGTATATATGCAATAACATGTTTGTCCATTTTTATCTCTTGACTTTCTAATGACGTTATGCTATGACTAAGGAGATTCTTCTAAACAGCACATTTGCAGTTAGGCTAAAATCCGAAAGCTCTGGTTTGGAAGTGCAGGCAAAACTGGACTTTAAATATTAATATTCCCACCCTCAATGCAGCAATATCAAAAAACAAGGTACTTTTCTTCAACTTGACTGTCGAGTATTATTTCAACGATTATTGTGGCTTGATTCAATCTACATTCTTGTCGCTATCCCTGATCAAATCAGTTGTGTTGTTTTCTGGGCACCCGGTATATCCACCGGGTGAGTCAAAAAAGGCCCGGCGTTTGCTACTCCTCTCTGAGTATATAAGCAATGATATTTTGCAACATTTGATAAGGCTTATGACGATGAGTCTCTTGTTTCCCTGTGCTCTTTGACTTGATGATGGCGCTTCAGTCAACAGAAACTCATAACATTACTCTGAAAAACCTGGCCCTGTTTAGGCCTAGACTGATGACTTTCGTCTAAGTTTTGCTCCATTGAATTGAATTTTTATTTACTGTTATAGTCATTCCGCTAAAAATTTCGTTGAAGCGGAATGGGTATTGTTGGGGGTATCGTTGGGGTAAATGGAGCGAAAACAAGGGCTCATGTAATAAGTCTAATTTAGGCCCAAACTTCGCAATTCCTAAAGTACCAATCAGATTGCGAGATTTGTGAATTACTATTGCTACGGTGTAAATGTGATAGAACTTTCGATTCGATTGAAGAAATGAAAACACTCCCACGGGATTGAGATTCTAAGCCGTGATTCCATCATACACGCCCGACAACCCCTACTGACGTGTGACGTCACATTGAATCCTATCGAAGCTGTGGAGGCAGGTGGAGGTCATGTGATTTTTGCGCGCCCTTTTCCTGATTTCATCACGCGTACACATCAAAAAACATTTCATTTTTGTAAGATCTGATATTGAGCGTGTTTAGTAATAAAAACTGTGCAAAAATTGAAGATTTTGATGATTTGGAAGGAGAGAAACAAACGCTATGGATGCTAGCAGGTAAGCAGATCCTCTTCGATTTCACGAAAATCTCGTAGGCCCGGGATTGCAACTCAACATTAATCCTTGAATTTCTTATCCATCTGCTGTGATATTTCAAAGATGTTTGATTTTATTTGGAAGAACAGTCTTCACAAAATTAGTTTTCTTTTGTTTGGGATAATTTGGAAATGAAATTACCCATTTTCAAGAAGTGTTCAATCGTAAGACTCCCTTTAGATTTTTCTTTCGTTTCGTAAGACGAAAATTCATGATTTTTATTCAGGGTTGTTTTCTCGAGAAGTGACGAGTTTATTTGAAAAGCGAACTATCCTATACCATGCAAAATTCATTTTTCTTTCATTTGATATGGCACTTTGCATCTTTTTAGCTTCCGTTTCAGATCCTTTGAATTAGGCGCGGATCAACTTCGCTTTGCAATTCCATTATTCTTGTTAGGCCAACAAGTCTCCACCTAGACTTTTTGTCTCTTTCTCAATCATAAATCCTCTATTTGATCGATAAGTTGGCATTTTCTGGAACGACATCCATACTTTCTTCCAAAAACCAATTAAATTGTGATTCTGTAGCTTTTTCTGAACTTAGAGTTGCATTCCACCTGCATGTTGAATTGCTGCAATTCCGCTCGTCGAATTTTACCAAAATTTCACTTTTTCATTCAAGGCCAATTTTCTTCCAAATGCTACGTCCTATGAGAAAGAAACCCTTCCTATGCCATGCAAGATTCATTTCTCTTTCTTTTGAGCTAAAGTTTGGTATATTTTTTGTTGTTGTTATGAAACCTATAAAAAAGGCGTGGACTAACTATGAATTTTGTACCCATTATTTTGGTTAGGCCAGTCTGTCTCCATCTCCATTTTTCAACGTTTTTGCGGCTTTCTGCCGCCTTGGTATCCAATTTTTTTCGATTTTATCTCATTATATCCATATTTCCATGCGAAAATCACTTCTCCCAAGAAATTTTGGCTTTATCTTGTTTCTAGGGTTTCTTTCAACTTGCACGCCATTCATTTGCTTATAGCTTCGTCAAATTTTACAGAAATTGATCTGATTCATTAGGAGTGTATTTTCTTGCAGAAATGACAAGTTATAGAATAAAGAAACGTCCTAAGCCACGTAAAAATTATCTGCTTTTTTCGTGACGTAAAATATAACTTGCTTATTATTGGAGTTTGTGAGCCTATCAACTAGGCGCTGGTCAGGTTCAACTCTTGTTCCCTTCATTTTGGTTAGGCCAGTCAGTCTCCGCTCCAACATTTTATGCTCTCTCACGGCTCAGAAGTGTTCTCTTAGTCTACCATTCATGTATATGTCATCCATCATCTTACAGCTGAATATACAATATCAAACTCCTAGATTGTGTAAGTAATAGTGTCATATTTTGTAAAATTCAGTCCCGTGACAAGAAATTTTTCTTCCCGAAGCGGCTCGTCGACCTGTTTGATGTTGGAAAAGTTGTGCCAAATAAGGGTGAACCAATACCATATATGGGGTTTACCAGAAGAATTTATGACCTGTCTTCAAAAACAATTGATACCCGGTCATTTAAACTTTTGGAATGAAAACAAATTTGGGGTGAACAAAATCTCTGATAAATTTGCTACAAGTTTTGCTCAGGTTGGTTGATACAGGTCATATATTTCTTTTGCAAAAATCAGGCCAAAGTTCGAGAAAAATTATGCTCCTACAGAAATACTATTATCATCAGAACGAGGCTACGGAAGTCGAATGATCGGTTGTCGGCCGTGATCATAACTCCATTGATGATTGAAGAAAATAGGGCCAAGTTTTTCACTGTTTCATTATGAGTCCCTCTTGAGCAAGGTTTACCGCAGGGATACAAGGGACTCATCGTAATAAGTCCAACATTTGATCGAATAGCTAACATATGCAGTTATTTTAAGAAATTTTCCTGGCTGAAATCAGTCACTCAGTTCATATTTTCCAAGGGAATTTCCAAAAAATTACGAGCAAGTTTCCCTTATATGTTCACCTCAAGGGATGACTTGAGCACGCTGCGGCACGTGCCATCTTCTCAGGAGAATGAGAAAGTCTCCCACCCCTAGTGCACACAACCCTAGTACACAAATAGACATACCTTGCTGCAGCCTCGAACGCAAGCTCTATGTTCATTCCTGACTTTGCACTCGTTTCTAGAAACGGTACGTTGTAGTCCTGTAAAATATGACACGCATCAATACCTACTCTCGCTTGTAAGAATGATAGGCATGGTTGCATGTACGTCTATAGTATATCTGAAACTTGCTTTAGTCAAACCATTTTTACCCGTACAGATATGACGTATACCGCTTGGCTGCACCAAAAGACACACCTCCATTCAGTTTAAAGGTGTTGTCTATTTGATCTTCGCTGGAGAAGTCAGGGCAAACAGACTCTTATTCGAAATATCACGAGGAGTTCTATGTGCATAAATATTACAGAAATTAGACATTCTGACCTTAGCTAACTTTTCTCCTTCTTCCCTTTTTACAACTTTTTCCCTTGATAGATCTGCCTAAAGGAAAGCAAATAAGAAACAAAACGATTAAACAACGATAAAAAGGAAAATTTGTGAAAAAATTTGCAGCCTGTATTGAAAGTATTCCGCAGTTTTATCAAGGATCATGTAACAAGGGCAGATTTTATAACACAAGAGCATCAGTCGCTTTTGGTTCACACTTCAAAATATAATAATAGAAACGAATATTTATACAGGATATACACTTCAACGAGTTAAAACTGCTGTTATTAATGTGTGTCCTGTGTCCTATGCCTTAATGCAATTTCCCTAAATATCTACAGTTAAAAATGAAACGCATAAAAGTAAGATTACAGATGTATAAAAGAGCAGGTCTACCTAGTTACATTTAAAGTTTCAGGTCAAATTTAAGAAAAATGTCATTGAAAATGTTCTTTAAGTTGTTTCTTCAATTCCTTATTGTTCTCAATTTTACGAAGTTCCAGCGGTAGTTCATTGTACACCTTCGCACCCATAAACATAAACGATTTTCGTGCGTACTCAGTTTTGATCCTTGGTAGTTTTAATGTGAAGTTGTTGTTTCGAGTCTGTTTTTCGTGCTTTTGCAATCAACTCAAAGCGATTAGCGAAAGCAGACAAATGAAATTCTCTCAAGCAGAAATTCAAAACAAACGAAACCGCAAAGTTGCCCTGAAACAAGTACGTCAAACTCTCGCCTGGTGTGGGCGAAAGGTGGTTGTTAAGAGAAGGTATGTGCTTATAAAGAAAGAAGATGGGCGAATCTAAAGTTCTGTCTCGCGGATTTTGTTTCTTTGATTCAGGAGCTGAGGAGTGACTGCGTACATCTGAGCAATAAATATGCAAAAATTGTAATGCACTCTGCTCCGTATCCGTTCATCATCAGTTACGTCAATCCAAAAATCAGCAAGGGTATGAAAGCTCAATCTATTCATTCCGTTACTCATAAACTTCTAATCAACCTGATCGATCCAAGGTCTTTGATTTATTGTAAGTAAAATACATGGAATTCTTTTTGACTCACCCTATAATAAATAAGCTTTAGAAGCATATCATTTACGAGTAGTAGTCCCAAGGGTGACCCAAAAAAGTGACCCGACATGATATGTTATAGAAAACAACTAAGAGGCCAATCGAGAGGCTTCAAACGTAGTTCTGTCGCTCAAAGTATTTTTTGCAATTTTTTTGAGCATGGTAAATTTCCCGAATTAAGGATTTCGAGGAAAATGGCAAGCTTGAAATACTGGAAGAGTCATCAAAAATAGGGGATCGATTTACAGCCATTTCAGATCTTCAAAACAATGATGAACGTGTTTACTTTAGGCTGGGAATATGTAACTCATTCGAAATTTTTCAGAGCAAGCTTAATGTCCCTAGCTACCTAAAATATTCTTGTCTTAAGGGTCAAGGATATTCCTGCTTTTTCTGAAAGCAACTCTTGAATATTTCGATTTGCGTGGAAAATCAAATTCCTTTGAAATGCCATGAGTTTACAGGGCACATGAATTCCAAATGCTTAGTTATCTAGGGACTAGGAACTTTATGTGGAAACTTGAGTTGCCTTTTCCCAGCCTGAAGTAGAACACGCTCCTCATTGTTTTTAAGATCTGAAGTGGCTTTGAATCGATCCCCTGTTTTTGGCGACTTTTTCAGGATTTCAAGCCCTTTTCCTTAAAATCCTTAAAATCGGCAACTTTATCTTGCTTAAAAAATTGCGAAAAATATTCGTGATATAGGGCAGTCTTTGAGCGACAGAACTTCGGTTGAAGCATCTCAATCGGCATCTTAGTTGTTTTTCTATAACGGATCGTGTCGGGTCACCTTTTTTGGGTCACCTTTTTTGGGTCACCCGGTATGGTATATGACAAACCTTGTTCCCGAGTAACATGACAACGACATCATTAGCAGCATATTCTTGAATTTCCCCTAACCATGCCTAGTAAAATCAGTAAGTAAATAATAATAAAAGACTTCTAAAATCTTTTCATTTCGGTCACCATCTCTGTTTCTGGAAATAGATAATGACCTTTACCAAGAAAATTCGGAGGAAAATCTCAATGGTTATAGAAGGAACATTAATTGTGGACATACACTTAAATGTTGGCATGCACTGCAAAAAATGGTGAAATTTCCCCATGTCCTTTGTGTTGGAAATTTTGGGAAAACGGACGCTTTCCTAACAGTTTCCTGAGAGTGAAATGGAAATTTCCCTTTCCTTCAATTTCCCAGAGAAAACAGTCGGTTTCCCCTGAATTTCCATGCAAAACCATTGGTAAATTTAGATATTTCTTGATGTGATGTCTATCAATGAATCTTCGAATTATTGAAGATTCAAAGTAGTTAAGCATGATAGGGAATGTCATTTCATCGTTTCAAACAGTTCAAGAAAGCGTAAATTTAGCAGCTTTGCATTTCATTGCATTCCACCTTTAATTACCTATACTGGGTGATATATTCAGTAATGTACAAATAACTTATTTACAATGTGAACTGCCTAAAGACCTAAGCTAATTGATGTCAGGCAACGTTAAAAACTACCTACACGTCAGAATTTAGCAAACTTTAGGAATGCTATCTAGATTCGTATTCTGAAGTCAATTTTGCGAGTGTGTACAATTTCTGAAGACTGACAGTTCAACTGGACCTAAGTGGGTCCTCCACATGTGTAACAAGAGAAATATGAGAAAAAAATCAGTTTGCAGGAACTTCTGCAAATTTTTAGACATTTAACAAGCGAAGGTAAGAGAACAACAATCTCCCGTGCGTAAATTAAGAATGTTACAGCCGTGGTCAAACGTTATTAGATTTGCAGTAACCTGGAAAATGAAGCAAAAAGAAAAACAAGAGTTTTCCTCACAAGAGAACAGTTAACCTGCTTGATGTGCTCAGTGCACAGTGACTCAGCAATTTTATATTCTGTGGCGCTCTCTCACTATACATACATCCTTATTCGTATTAATTGAAACACTGGCAATCTGGTGCGGCTTTTGGCAAGACCATAATATGAACAACTTTTCTGGCATTTGTATGTATGTTTGTACAACTTTCCATCAAACTTAAATAAATTACAATATAAATTACTAAAAGGAAAGTGTTCTGGTTACAGGAACATAATATTTACAGGCTAAACAATAAAAATAAAGCTTAAAAACACCCCACGTTAAAAATGGCAGGGATAGCATTAAAAAGGTCAATATGACCTTGTTTCCATAAGAAAAAAACTATTATTTCTGAAAGATGTTAACTAAAACATTTTCGTAGGCTAATTTTGGATTTTCAATGATACATGTAGGGACTATTATCTTGACTTTGGAGATCATTAAAGAATTTATCTTATGTTTGAAACTGTTGATGTTCTTTGCAGATTTTAGTTCTGATGGTAGATTGTTCCATATTTTAGGTCCGAGATATGAGAGACACTTTTGCCCTGTGTTACTCTTTCGGAACGGTTGCTTCAATTTTTTTTCACATCTTCGAGTTATTCGGCTCTGACCAACTGGTAAGCTGGTAAGTGGCTGCTTTGTCACTGAAGTGTTTTTCGAAACTCCCCCCCCCCCCAAGACCCTGATTCAATTGGTTATGACTTGGTAAAGAAAAGGAATTCTGCATTGATTGATGCAAACGGCAGCTTCGAACATTTTTCTGAGACAATTCACTTGTCGATGAGACTGATACCATTTCACAGGATTCTCGCTAATTTCTTGTAACGTCATAGCACAGTGACGCAGAATTTCAAAAAATGACTTCAGAAATTGCAAGCTTCATTAAAAGTGAAACTAAAACAACTAGTTATGGACCTTTGAACAAAGTGCTCTGTTTTGAAAGTAAAGAACAAAAATATCGTTTGAGAAATGTAAACAGAGCATACAGTAGGCAGGTCAAAAAGAAGATAGTTACCCTCGAATTTTCGAATGACTTTCTGCTACTGACATCATATAATAGGAGTAAAGCTGAAACGATAAAGGTAATATCAAATCAATAACCACGAAAACAAATCCACCTTTTCAAGATAAGAGGTGTGAAAACGGAAGTCTTTTGTTGTTGAGATGTTGCATTTTTGAGGCTAAATCTTGTTCTGCGTACAAAGTTTAGTATAGAAGCGAATTTTCACTTTCATATCTATCTTCGTTTGGAAATTGCGGCGATTGTAAGAATTCAAAAATATAAGGGCTTTGACCGTGAAATCAGATGTTTGGACAAATTTTGTCCAAACTTTGATTTCACGGTCAAAGCCCTTATGATTTCTAATTCTTTATATCACCGTAATTTCCAAATGAAGACAGATATGGATGTGTAAATTGGTTCATACACTAAACTTTGTATGCAGAACAAGATTTTAGCCTCGAAAATGCAAAATCTCAAACAACAAAAGACTTCCGCTTTCGCACCTCTTATCTTGAAAAGGTGGATTCACCTTCATGCGGGGTTCACACTTGTGGCGTTCTTATTGCCGCTAAGCATAACGGTTGCCGAAGGAAAATGACATGATGGAATGGAATGGCGGAATAATGGAATGGCAGAATAATGGAATGGATTGATGGAACGATGGAATCGCTGTTAGATATCTGAAATCTGTACCTTAAACGTCAATAGGATGTTGACTTGGCTTGCGAGTAACACCTTGGGGGTAAGAAAATCAAGAAAATTGAGTACAGAACTCATTTTCGAGCACCATTTCGTGTTGTCTCAAACCATTCCGTGTTTTTTCAATTCATTCCGTGTTTTCTAAAATCATTCCGTTGTTGTGCTGAGCTCCGACTTTATTCCAGTCAATCAGATGCGTAACAGGCTGCCTTTAACTATCCATAAGTGGTCACCATTACCAAGCTTCACTAAGATTTATTACTCACTAAAAACCCTAATTATTTTCAGGTCAACTTGTTTTAGTCATTTGGCACAAGATTTCCAAGCCATTATTCAGTTTATCGAGGTTAGATACTCATCAAATAATCAAATAAGGAGGAGAGATTATTTTCTGATGTTAATTGTGTGGTACCTTGAGCATCTCTATAGTACGCATGTGTTATACTTCTGAATCTTTCTTGGCCAGCAGTGTCCCATATCTGTACAAGAAGCCAAATATTGTCAAAGAGTAATGCCGGATTGCGCAAGGAAAGGGAATGAAACTGCAAAGAAGCACGCGAAGCGAGGGGCGAAGAACTTCGCTGCGCAGCACCACCGAAAACTTGCACAAATATAGAATAAATTACCATAGAACAAAGATTACAAAGCTCAACAGTTAATCTGGTTTTCCTGTGGTTTAGAGCGTTTAGAGGGCATGTATTGTGTGACTGATGAACCATCATCTAAACACCGCAACGTAAAACATTAGGTCCCAAAATCGCTCATAAACGTAGGAGTCAGAGACACTGGGCATAATTCCCTGTAAGTTTATAAATGTGGCCTATTTCAACCTCAAAATGCCCTTTTTCTAAAACCTTTAAATCTAGAAATGGAACTGCCAGTTGTCTTCTTTGAGCCACAAAAAAATGGCACCCTTTTTAAAGATATCCCCTTCCAAGCGAGAACTGCTTCATACGTCCCTAAGATCAGTAGATGACACTGATTAAAGTCTATGCTATAT